>CM038676.1:462565876-463165876 GCA_021605205.1 Aegilops longissima
GGATTCTAGTGCACCAATGGCCTACACCCGTAAGGTGTTGGAAAGATTTGGATTTGATAAGGCATATCCTTCTAAGACCCCGATGGTCGGGAGGTCTTTACAGCCGCACAAGGACCCATTCAGCTAAAGGAAGAGGGGGAGGAAACTCGACCAGAGGTTCCTTACCCGAAAGTGCTTGAGCACTCATGTATCTCGCAAACTGTACACGCCGCGGACATTGCGTCATGGGTCAGTTTGCTTATGAGGTACAGTTCTGAACCTACCAAAAGACATTGGATAGGTGTCAAGGACGCCTTCGTTACTCGCAGGGACCAAAGATCTTGGCCTGTTTTATAAAAGGAACCAAGACCTATCTATTGTAGGCTATGCCGATGCTTGGTACCTATCGGATCCGTATGATTGCAAATCGCAGATCGATATGTTTTCCTTGTGGTGGAATCGCGTTTTCTCGAAATCGCCCAAGCAAACACTTGTGTCGACTTCCACGAACCACTCGGAAATCATGGCACTATTCAAGGCCAAAAGAGTGTGTATCGCTCGAGGATGATCGCCACATTCAGCGGACATGTGGACTGAACACCGTGACAAACCCCTACCATTATCTATGAAGATAATGCTGCTTGTGTTGCACAAGTCCGGATGGGTTATGTGAAGAGTAACCTCACTAAGCATATTAGTCCCAAGTTCTTCTATGCACATGAGCTGCAGCAGTTAAATGAGGTGAAAGTTTTGCATACTAAGTCTTGTGACAATCTTGCTGATATGTTCACTAAATCATTACCGGCATCAACCTTAGAGAGGTGTGTGCGTGGAATCGGTATGATGAGACTTAGAGAGATGCAAGGTTCAGGGGGAGAAACTTCACAAACTCGTCGCTAAAATCTCAATCCCGATGATCGAGTACTCAACTTGATGGTTGAGTGGATTGTACTCTTTTTCCCTTGAGTGAGTTTTCCCGATGTTTCTCACACGAGGTTTTTGACGAGGCAATTAGTGCAATACAACAACGTATACTATGTGCTCTTTCTCCATATTTTTTCCCCACTGGGTTTTTCGGAGTTTTGAGGCATGGATATACGGATAATTACCCAAGGGGAGTGTTGGGAAACCGGTCACCCGGAGGGTGGCGGCGGCACAGCTAAACGCACGGGCTAGCCCTCCTGCTCCCTTTTATCGCTAAGTGGGTACTTATCCCTTGACCCCCTTTTCCTATATAGCAGCACCGAGGAGCCATCATTGTAATCCCTGATCATTGATTAATAAAGCTGGTCTCCTCCATATTTCTTTGTGTCTTTTACTTTCGCGTTCGACTACTTCGTCTACGACGCTCGCTCCCGCTCCGCAACCTTGGACCGGACTCGCCGGCAGGAGTTGCGGAACAAGTACCACGACTAGATGCCATGTGGGAGGAAGTTCCTGTGTCCATGTACCACTCCCGGTTCTCGGGAAGATGCATGTTGTTGAGGGCGTTCAAAAGTGTCGGGTCAAGGTGTCGCTGATGGCCGTTGTAGGCGGGAGTTGTTGAAGCTAGGTCGTATGCCACGTATGCCCGCGGGGAAGCATCGGCAGGTCATGGGTCAAGGACGCCAGGAGCACGCCATGGTTGTGGCTGCCACGATGCTAGAGCGGGGTGTTGTTGAAGTTGTGCGCGCATCGGAAGGCCAGCCCAGGGATTGTACACCCAGGGCTCAGAGTGGCCCCGTCCTACATCCATTTCCGCGAAGGGTAATTTTATTTTGCTGCGCTTCTTCCCATCTTGAGGTATGTGTGCACACTGGCATGAGAGAGCAGACCTCCTAAACAGCATCCCTCGAGAAGTTGCACCGAGTGAGAGACGGTAAGATTTCAGGGCGGCATTTCAGCGTGACTTCTCAGGTGATCGAATACCCATCTACAATAACTTTTCTGATTAGCTATTAAAAACATCTACAACCGGGCACCATATATCCCCTCATATCCGTCCCAAATGTAGAACGGATATGAGGCCCCCGCCATGTCAGCCCGGTGCACTGCTGGCCCACCCTGACCCCACAAAAAACACATATCCGGCAGAAACCCTAACTCACTCCGCTCCCCTCCCCTTCTCCCCTTCTCGACGCCCCCATTTCCCCAATCTGCCAAATCCCTAGCGCCAGTGAGCATGTCCAACACCAGCAGCCACTTCGATGGCAGCTCCGGAGACAAGGAGGAGTTGGCGCCCCGTATCGCGCTCGAGTGCTCGCGGGTCGATACGGGCGGCAGCTCCGGATCCAGTGTGACGCCCCCTGTCGCCAGTCGCGCCAGCGCCGATGCCGGCACCGGCCCTTCCCGCCTCGCGCGCGGATTTGCGAGGCCTGCCAGACCTGCTCCTCCCACCTGACCGCCTCCTCTACCTCCGGCCACTGCTCCGCGCGGGCAGCGCTGGCTTCTAGTGCCCGCTCAGCCGACGTCGCGATTGCGGACTCCGGAGTCGGAGGCACGAGTTGCCCGCCACGAGAGGCCGAGGGCTAGGGAGATAGCAGGGGGGGGTCTGCCAGGTCTGCGCGGTCCGCCCGCCGCCGCCGGGTGCCCGACGAGGAGTACCGTCTCTGCAAGTGGGCATGCCGCCGGTCACTAACTAAGGCGAAGACGAAGGCCCGAAGGCTCCGGAGGCTCAACGCCAAGCAGCTCCGGCTCGGCAATGAGCAATCCGAGCGGGAGGCGGCGGAGGCAAAGAGGGAGGCGGCGAGGGTGGCTAAGCTCAAGCGCTAGCAAGACCGCGTCGTCCGGCGCTTGCATGGCTTCATCGTCATCTCCGATTCCTCCTCCTCCGACGGGTCTGACGTGGACCCACCTCCTGCGGCGGACTGCTACAGCTGCGCCCGCGACCGGAAGGACAAAGGGCCGGTGAGGAAGTGATGAAGATCTGCCTTTATTTCAAGTTTTTAGTTGTAGTTTGAACTTGTCTGCCGTATTATGTGTACTATGTGAACTTTCGCTATCTTTCGATAATCCGGTTGTGATATGTTGATGAACCGATTGTGCATTTGTATTTCCGTTCATGATCTACGTAGTTTTTATCAACGTTGCATGGTTTAATATGAAAATAGGGACGGAATATGAGATACGTGGGTGTGAAGACGAGGATATAAGAAGTGGCCGGTCAATGCTCGCTACCATGTCCAGACGCGTCCGCGGGAGTTTGAGGGACCGAATTTGCTGGGTCTGGCTGTAGATGCTCTTAGCTACCACCACTTCACCGATCTGGCAGCTCGGCTACGACCACCCTCCACACACGCACACACATATAAGAGACGGATCAAGGATAAAACGTCACCTTGAATTCTATCACAAGAATCTTGAAGCCACCCAAGACACAATATTTAGAACATCCCTTTGTTGAGAGTACGAAAACCTTGTACCTTCTCTTTATTGACGAAAGCATGGTACTGCTAGATAACGATAAACTATAAGGTTGTGGCTAGATCTCAGTGTCGACTAAGTCTCAGTCAAGTCGTTGAACATGTAAAAAAAAGTTAAAAAATGCACGAATCTTCATGTATGATGTCACAATAAAACATTAACAGAGATTTGGTCAAGTCTCAGTCAACTGAAATTTAGCTATCCCGAAACTACAAAGGCACAACAGACTCCAGTTTGAATAGAAAAGATACTCCAAAATCAAACAGGAAAGACCACTCCGTGCAGAGAAAGATATTCAACCCCATATCCATCTGCCATCGCCCATTGGTGATTGGTGTGCCTCATCCAAGTTGAAGCAGCAGATCCATTTTTCAGAAAGATGTTGATGGGAGTTGGCGAACACTCGAGATTGTTGCATGTGGATTAGCTGAAATTGCTTAATACGAGTATGTCCGCACACACGTTCTCATTGGTTGTCAAACTATGTTAAGCAACCTATCCCTCTCGTCCCGTAGAGGCATGGTGGTATGGCAATGCATGCCATGCTTGTCCTACTCCTACGAGGCACAGCCAAAGGCAAAGCAAGCCATGTGTTTGTGACAGCCTACAGGCCTCCAAGTCCGAGACATGGGAACCGGCCGAGGCGCTGCGTTCTCTCGATCACAGCTTTGCCCCGTGCAAATGCGTACTGGCGCGATGCCTGCCTCCAGCCTCGTGATCCCGATCGATACTAATTGCTACACACGTTATTTCCTTTTGTGCGAGAATTGCTATAGCTGATACTACAAGCTAGTATAACCATCCCTAAAAAAAAACTAGTATAACCTTACAACACGTGGAACGCTTTTATATCGTGAAACGGAGGGAGTAGCTCGCAAATTAAAACACACGGGCATGAGCTCCAGACTGCTCAACCATCGGTGCGTTTACGGTTTGCTCAGGCCAACTCCACCGCGCGATCACAAACAGATGCTCGTTTTGTTCGGATTATGTCCGTTCAGATAGGACGATGGGGTCGTGTCCGGGAGTGTTCTGGAATACGGTGGTCGTGCGCTCAGCGCGCGGCCGCATCCTTTGGCCCTATCTTGTCCGCCTTTATTTTTTTTTTGAAACGGAGGCAAAAGATTTGCCTCATATATTAAATGAGGAGGAGAAAGAGTTTGTTACAACACAGTGCCAAAAAAGGCATGGCAATTACTCTCGCAATAAGAAAGACCCTAGATTTTTCGCCCCGGCTTTAACCCAAAGGTTGGACTCTTCGATCACATTGTTTAGCAAGACATGCGGAGGGGCACTCTTGTGTCTAAACACCCTTGCATTACGCTCATTGCAGATCACCCATGAAACCAACATGGTTATCGAAGCCTTCGCTTTTCGGTTGGCGGTGCCCTCGGTGCTCAAACTCGCCCACTATTCCTTGATGGAGTCGTACAAGTGCCATGTGGACGTGTCCACGTCGTGGATGCGGAGCTTCTGAATCACCATGTTCCAGAGCCTGAGGGTGAAGCGGCATCTGAAAAATAGATGGGGACCGCATTCCTGCACCCCTCTGCACAAGGGACAAGGGCCACAGTTTGGCCAGCCTCGCCTCTGCAACCTGTCTGCAGTCCAGATCCTATCTTGAAGCGTGAGCCAAGCAAAGAACTTGACTTTCGGAGGGGCCCAAACCTTCCAAACCATTTGGTCCATGGGGGAGAGGACCAAGCCCAAAAACTGCGCCCTGTACGCGGAGGCGGCGGAGTAGTTCCCGGAAGCCGTGTGCTTCCAAAGGATGTCATCGTCGGCAAGCTCATCAAGGTGGACCTCTTGGAGCAGCGTCCATAGGGTGTAGAATTGTGAAACATGCTCAATGGAGGCCGGTGTAGGTGGCCTGATTTTGAGAATCCACGCGCTCTCCTTGAGGGCCTCCCGCACCTTCCAGCGCTTCCGTGAGGAAGCCTCATAAATGAGCGGAGCGATGTCTCTGGGCTTGCGACCCAGAAGCCAAGGAGAGTCCCAAAAAGGTGTCCGCGCACCATTGCCGACCGTGATGGTGGTACATGCGTAGAAAAAATTCAGGTCATCCTCATCACATGGGTTCCCACCTCCAACCCACAGCTTTGTGGGCTCCTTCCACTCATACCAAGGCCACCGCAGACGCAAGGCCCGCGCGAACTTGAAGGTGTTTAGGACCCCAAGCCCACCATAGTCAAGCGGCCCTCATCGACAAAGGTCCCAATTGACCTTGCACTTTGCCCCAGTTGTCTTATCCGATCCCGACCAAAGGAATGCCCGCTCGAGTTTGTCAATGTTTTGCAGGATGGTGGTTTGTATGACAAGCGGCGTGATTAAGTAGATGACTTGGGAAGCGAGAACCGACTTGACGAGCGTCGCGCGTCCAATGGTGGTGATGTTTTGGCCCTCATATGTTGTCAATCTACTCGCCACTTTATTCACTAAGAATTGAAGATCAGCAAGCTTCAGCCTCCAAATCGACAGCGGTAGCCCCAAATAACGGAGCGGAAAGGCAGCCCTAACAGCCGGCAGCCCATGGGTTATGCGGTCCAAGTCGAGGTTGCCACATCTAATGGGCACCATTGAGCTCTTATGGAAGTTAGTGCACAGACCGGTGACGTCCCCGAATCCCCTCAGAATGGCCTCCAGGTTGTCCACATCTCTTTTGATGGGCGCAACAAACACAGCCGCATCGTCTGCGTAAAGAGAGGTAATGACGATGACCCTCTCCCACGGATCTTGTGCAGAAGGCCTTTCCTAGTTGTCGTGTCGAGGATTTGCTTCAAAGGGTCGATGGCAATGACAAAAAGGAGAGGAGAGATGGGGTCCCCCTGCCGAAGCCCTTGGTCGTGCTTGATGGGAGAGCCGGCTACCCCATTCAAGAGAACCCCCGAAGATGAGGAGCAAAGGAGAGCCGCAATCCACTCCCGAAATTTGCTAGGGAAGCCACGCCTCCGCAGGAGGTCAAGCAAATACTCCCATTTGACGGAGTCAAAGGCCTTGCGAATATCCAGCTTGAACAGGAGAGAAGGGGTCTTGCTCTTGTGCAGGCGACGAGCAAGGTTCCTAACAGACATGAAGTTGTCATGGATACTCCGCGTTTTGATGAAGGCACTTTGGGCGTTGGAGACGATGGCGGACATGTGCGGTCCAAGCCTACTAGAGAGCACTTTGGCGATGAGCTTGGCGACCACATGAATGAGACTAAGAGGCCTGAAGTCAACGATGCTCTCCTCCCCATCCTTCTTGGGAAGCAACACAATATTCGCAGAGTTGAGCCAGTGGAGGTTTGTGTTGGGGAACGTAGTAATTTCAAAAAATTTCCTACGATCACGCAAGACCATGGTGATGGCATAGCAACGAGAGGGAAGAGTGTCCGTCCACGCACCCTCGTGAGACCGAAAGCGAAGCGTTATAACAACGCTGTTGATGTAGTCGACGTCTTCACGATCCGACCGATCCAAGCACCGAACGTCGGCACCTCCGAATTCCGCACATCGTTCAGCTCGATGACGATCCCGGACTCGATCCAGCAAAGTGTCGGGATGAGTTTCACAAGACGACGGCGTGGACGATGTTGATGCTCCACCGACGCAGGGCTTCGCCTAAGCTCCGCGACGATATGACTTCTCCGCGCAGGGCTTCGCCTAAGCTCATGACGATATGACCAAGTGGAATATGGTGGAAGGGGCACCGCGACACGGCTAAGGAAAGATCCGTAGATCAACTTGTGTGTCATGGGGTGCCCCTGCCCCGTATATAAAGGAGCAAGGGGGGTGCGGCCAGCCTTGGGAGGCGCTGGCTGGAGGAGTCCTACTCCCACCGAGTAGGACTCCCCCTGTCCTAGTTGGATTAGGATTGGGGGAGGGAAGAGGGAGGGCGCCCCCTCTCCTTGTCCTATTCGGACTAGAGGGGGAGGGGGCGCAGCCCACCTGGCCGCCCTCCCTCTTCTCCCTTGTGGCCCATGAAGGCCCATATACCCCGGGGTTCCGTAACCCCCTGTTCCTAACTTCTGCTTTCACTGAACACTTCCAAGTCCAAACATAGGCTTCCAATATATCAATCTTTATGTCTCGACCATTTGAGACTCCTCGTCATGTCCGTGATCACATCCGGGACTCAACAACCTTCGTGCATCAATACTTATAAACTCATAATGAATCATCATCGAACGTTAAGCGTGCGGACCCTACGGGTTCGAGAACTATGTAGACATGACCTAGAACCATTCTCGGTCAATAACCAATAGCGGAACCTGGATGCCCATATTGGTTCCTACATATTCTACGAAGATCTTTATCGGTCAAACCGCATAACGACATACGTTGTTCCTTTGTCATCGGTATGTTACTTACCCGAGATTCGATCGTCGGTATCCAAAACCTAGTTCAATCTCGTTACGGTAAGTCTCTTTACTCGCTCAATAATACATCATCTCACAACTAACTCATTAGTTGTAATGCTTGCAAGGCTTAAGTGATGTGTATTACCGAGAAGGCCTAGAGATACCTCTCCGACAATCGGAGTGACAAAACCTAATCTCAAATACGCCAACCCAACAAGTACCTTTGGAGACACCTGTAGTACTCCTTTATAATCACCCGATTACGTTGTGGCGTTTGGTAGTACCAAAGTGTTCCTCCGTAAACGGAGTTGCATAATCTCATAGTTATAGGAACATGTATGGGTCATGAAGAAAGCATTAACATACTAAACGATCAAGTGTTAAGCTAACGGAATGGGTCATGTCAATCAGATCATTCAACTAATGATGTGACCTTGTTAATCAAATAACAACTCCTTGTTCATGGTTAGGAAACATAACCATCTTTGATTAACAAGCTAGTCAAGTAGAGGCATACTAGTGACATACTGTTTGTCTATATATTCACACATGTATTATGTTTCCGTTAATACAATTCTAGCATGAATAATAAACATTTATCATGATATAAGGAAATAAATAATAACTTTATTATTGCCTCTAGGGCATATTTCCTTGATCTCCCACTTGCACTAGAGTCAATAATCTAGATTACAAAGTAATGATCCTTACACCCATGGAGTCTTGGTGCTGATCATGTTTTGCTCGTGGAAGAGGCTTAGTCAACGGTCTGCAACATTCAGATCCGTATATATTTTGCAAATCTCTATGTCTCCCACTTGGACTTGGTCCCGAATGGAATTGAAGCGTCTCTTGATATGCTTGGTCCTCTTGTGAAATCTGGATTCCTTTGCCAAGGCAATTGCACCAAGATTGTCACAGAAGATCTTCATCGGTCCCGATGCACTAGGTATGACACCTAGATCGAAATGAACTCTTTCATCCAGACTCCTTCATTCGCTGCTTCAAGCAGCTATGTACTCCGCTTCACATGTAGATCCCGCCACGACGCTTTGTTTAGAACTGCACCAACCGACAGCTCCACCGCTTAATAAAACACGATCCGGTTTGCGATTTAGAATCGTCCGGATCAGTGTCAAAGCTTGCATCGACGTAATCATTTACGACTAGCTCTTTGTCACCTCCATATCGAGAAACATATCCTTAGTCCTTTTCGGTATTTCAGGATGTTCTTGACCGCTGTCCATGATCCACTCCTGGATTACTTTGGTACCTTCCTGCCAAGCTTACAGCTAAGCATACGTCAGGTCAGGTACACAGCATTGCATACATGATAGAGCCTATGGCTGAAGCATAGGGAACATCTTTCATTTTCTCTCTATCTTCTGCTGTGGTCGGGCATTGAGTCTGACTCAATCTTACACCTTGTAACACAGGTAAAAAACCTTTCTTTGCCTGATCCATTTTGAACTTTTTCAAAACTTTATCAAGGTATGTGCTTTGTGAAAGTCCAATTAAGCGTCTTGATCTATCTCTATAGATCTTGATGCCCAATATGTAAGCAGCTTCACCGAGGTCTTTCATTGAAAACTTTTATTCAAGTATCCTTTTATGCTATCCAGAAATTCTATAACATTTCCAATCAATAATATGTCGTCCACATATAATATTAGAAATGCTCTGAGCTCCCACTCACTTTCTTGTAAATACAGCTTCTCCAAAAGTCTCATAAACCCATATGCTTTGATCACACTATCAAAGCGTTTATTCCAACTCCGAGAGGCTTGCACTGCACCATAAATTGATCGCTGGAGCTTGCACACTTTGTTAGCACCTTTTGGATCGACAAAACCTTCTGGTTGCATCATATACAACTCTTCTTCTAGAAATCCATTCAAGAATGCAGTTTTACATCCATTTGCCAAATTTCATAATCATAAAATCGGCAATTGCTAACATGATTCGGACAGACTTAAGCATCGCTACGGGTGAGAAAGTCTCATCGTAGTCAACCCCTTGAACTTGTCGAAAACCTTTCGCAACAAGTCGAGCTTTGTAGACAGTTACATTACCATCGGCGTCGGTCTTCTTCTTAAACATCCATTTATTTTCAATGGCTTGCCGATCATCGGGCAAGTCAACCAAAGTCCATACTTTGTTCTCATACATGGATCCCATCTCAGATTTCATGGCTTCCAGCCATTTTGCGAATCTGGGCTCACCATCGCTTCTTCATAGTTCGTAGGTTCGCCATGGTCAAGTAACATGACTTCGAATAAGATTACCGTACCACTCAGTGCGTATTTTACTCTGTTGACCTCACGAGTTCAAGAGTAACTTGATCGAAGCTTCAAGATCATCATCATTAGTTTCCTCACTAGTTGGTGTAGTTGTCACAGAACCATTTCTTGTGATGAATTACTTTCCAATAAGGGAGCAGATCTGATTATCTCATCAAGTTCTACTTTCCTCCCACTCACTTCTTTCGAGAGAAACTCCTTCTCTAGAAAGGATCCGAATTTAGCAACGAAAATCTTGCCTTCAGATCTGTGATAGAAGGTGTACCCAACAGTCTCCTTTGGGTATCCTATGAAGACACATTTTTCCGATTTGGGTTCGAGCTTATCTGGTTGAAGTTTCTTTACATAAGCATCGCAGCCCCAAACTTTAAGAAACGACAACTTTGGTTTCTTGCCAAACCACAGTTCATAAGGCGTCGTCTCAACGGATTTTGACGGTGTCCTATTCAACGTGAATGCGGCCGTCTCTAAAGCATAACCCCAAAACGATAGCGGTAAATCGGAAATAGACATCATAGATCGCACCATATCTAGTAAAGTACGATTCGACGCTCGGACACACCATTTCTCTGTGGTGTTCCGGTGGCGTGAGTTGCTAAACTATTCCACATTGTTTCAAATGTAAACCAAACTCGTAACTCAAATATTCTCCTCCACGATCAGATCGTAGAAACTTTATTTTCTTGTTACGATGATTTTCCACTTCACTCTGAAATTCTTTGAACTTTTCAAATGTTTCAGATTTGTGTTTCATTAAGTAGATATACCCATATCTGCTCAAATCATCTGTGAAGGTGAGAAAATAACGATACCCGCCGTGCCTCAACATTCATTGGACCACAAACATCGGTATGTATGATTTCCAACAAATCAGTTGCTCGCTCCATAGTTCCGGAGAACGGCGTTTTGGTCATCTTGCCCATGAGGCACGGTTCATAAGTACCAAGTGATTCATAATCAAGTGATTCCGAAGCCCATCAAGATGGAGTTTCTTCATGCGTTTTACACCGATATGACCTAAGCGGTAGTGCCACAAATAAGTTGCACTATCATTATCAACTCTGCATCTTTTGGCTTCAACATTATGAATATGTGTATCACTCTGTCGAGATTCAACAAAAATAGACCATTCTTCAAGGGTGCATGACCATAAAAGATATTACTCATATAAATAGAACAACCATTATTCTCGATTTAAATGAATAACCGTCTCGCATTAAACAAGATCCAGATATAATGTTCATGCTCAACGCTGGCACCAAATAACAATTATTTAGGTCTAAAACTAATCCCGAAGGTAGATGTAGAGGTAGCGTGCCGACCGCGATCACATTGACTTTGGAACCATTTCCCACGCATCGTCACCTCGTCCTTTGCCAATGCTCGTCTATTCCGTAGTCCTGCTTCGAGTTGCAAATATTAGCAATGAACCAGATCAAATACCCAGTGCTACTACGAGCTCTAGTAAGGTACACATCAATAACATGTATATCACATATACCTTTGTTCACCTTGCCATCCTTTTTATCCGCCAAATACTTGGGGCAGTTCCGCTTCCGAAGTCCGGTCGCTTGCGATAAAAACACTCGATTTCAGGCTTAGGTCCAGACTTGGGTTTCTTCTCTTGATCAGCAACTTTCTTGCTGTTCTTTTGAAGTTTCCTTCTTCTTCCCTTTGCCTTTTTCTTGAAACTAGTGGTCTTGTTGACCATCAACACTTGATGCTCTTTCTTGATTTCTACCTCCGCGCTTTTAGCATCGCGAAGAGCTCAGAATTGTCTTAGTCATCCTTGCATATTATAGTTCATCACGAAGCTCTTGTAGCTTGGTGGCGTGATTGGAGAATTCATCAATGACACTATCATCCGGAAGATTAACTCCCAGCTGAATTAAGTGATTGTTATACCCACATTTTGAGTATGTGCTCACCGATGAACTATTCTCCTCCATCTTGCAGCTATAGAACTTATTGGAGACTTCATATCTCTCAATCCGGGCATTTTCTTGAAATATTAACTTCAACTCCTGGAACATCTCATATGCTCCATGACGTTCAAAACGTCGTTGAAGACCCGGTTCTAAGCCGTAAAGCATGGCACAATCGAACTATAGAGTAGTCATCAGCTCGCTTTGCCGACGTTCAAAACTTCGCTCAAGATCTGCAGCAGCACTTCGTCACCCAGCGGTGCTTCCAGGCGTAATTTTTCGTGCAGCAATGAGGATAATCCTCAAATTACGGACCCAGTCCGTGTAGTTGCTACCATCATCTTTCAACTTTGCTTTCTCAAGGAACGCATTAAAATTCAACGGAACAACAGCACGAGCCATCTATCTACATAAACATAGACAAGCAAAATACTATCGGTACTAAGTTCATGATAAATTTAAGTTCAATTAATCATATTAAAAACTCCCACTTAGACGACATCTCTCTAGTCATCTAAGTGATCACGTGATCCACATCAACTAAACCATGTCCGATCATCACGTGAGACGGAGTAGTTTCAATGGTGAACATCACTATGTTGATCATATCTACTATATGATTCACGTTCGACCTTTCGGTCTCCGTGTTCCGAGGCCATATCTGTTATATGCTAGGCTCGTCAAGTTTAACTGAGTATTCGCGTGTGCAACTGTTTTGCACCGTTGTAGATGGACGTAGAACTTATCACACCCGATCATCACGTGGTGTCCGGTACTACTGAACTTTGGCAACGGTGCATACTCGTGGAGAACACTTCTTGATAATTTTAGTGAGAGATCATCTTATAATGCTACCGTCAAACAAAGCAAGATAAGATGCATAAAGGATAAACATCACATGCAATCAATATAAGTGATATGATATGGTCATCATCATCTTGTGCTTGTGATCTCCATCGCCAAGCACCGCCATGATCACCATCGCCACCGCGCGACACCTTGATCTCCATCGTAGCATCGTTGTCGCCTCGCCAACTATTGCTTCTCTGATATCGCTACTCCTTAGTGATAAAGTAAAGCAATTACATGGCGTTGCATTTCATACAATAAAGCGACAACCATATGGCTCCTGCCATTGCCGATAACTTGGTTACAAAACATGATCATCTCATACAATATAGCATCACGTCTTGACCACATCACATCACATCATGCCCTGCAAAAACAAGTTAGACGTCCTCTACTTTGTTGTTGCAAGTTTTACGTGGCTGCTACGGGCTGAGCAAGAACCGTTCTTACCTCGCATCAAAACCACAGCGATAGTTTGTCAAATAGACTCCGTTTAACCTTCTCAAGGACCGGGCGTAGCCACACTCGATTCAACTAAAGTGAGAGAGACAGACACCCGCGGTCACCTTTAAGCAACGAGTGCTCGGGCGGTGAAACCAGTCTCGCGTAAGCGTCTGCGTAATGTCGGTCCGGCCGCTTCATCTCACAATACCGCTGAACCAAAGTATGACATGCTTTGGTAGGTAGTATGACTTGTATCGCCCACAACTCACTTGTGTTCTACTCGTGCATATGACATCAACGCATAAAACCAGGCTCGATGCCACTGTTGGGGAACGTAGTAATTTCAAAAATTTCCTACGATCACACAAGACCATGGTGATGGCATAGCAACGAGAGGAAGAATGTCCGTCCACGCCCTCGTGAGACCGAAAGCGGAAGCGTTATAACAACGCTGTTGATGTAGTCGACGTCTTCACGATCCGACCGATCCAAGCACCGAGCGACGGCACCTCCGAGTTCTGCACACGTTCAGCTCGATGGCGATCCCGGACTCCGATCCAAAGAAAGTGTCGGGATGAGTTTCACAAGACCTGACGGCGTGGTGACGATGTTGATGCTCCACCGACGCAGGGCTTCGCCTAAGCTCATGACGATATGACTTCTCCGCGCGGGGCTTCGCTTAAGCTCATGACGATATGACCAAGTGGAATATGGTGGAAGGGGGCACCGCACACGGCTAAGGAAAGATCCGTAGATCAACTTGTGTGTCATGGGGTGCCCCCTGCCCCCGTATATAAAGGAGCCAAGGGGAGGGGGTGCGGCCAGCCTTGGGAGGCGCGCCTGGAGGAGTCCTACTCCCACCGGGAGTAGGATAACCAATAGGGCGGCGTGAAGATGGACCTTATAGTTTTAAAAAGAGAACAACGCTTCAAATACCAAGCCCTAGTTTAGGCCAGCGGCCCTAGTTTACGCCAGCAACACACCCAGCGGCCTACACGTCCTCGCCGGCCTCGCCGGCAACACAACCAGCCTTTAAAATGAATAGTTTTGTTCGCCGGCAACACAACCAACCTTCAACATGAATGTTTTTCTCCCCGATACACAACCAGTGGCCTAGCGGGCGGCACCCATGCCAGCCTCCAAAAAAGAACGGCCACGGCGGATCGGACGACCTAGTTCAGGCCGTCGGCGTCGAACATCTCCTTCTGCCTGGCCTCGAACCAGCTCCTCGTCTTCTCGCTCATCTTGGTCAAGTCCACGCTCATGATCGCAAGTGCCACCACCTTTGCTTTGGTTGCGGCATTGGTGGCCTCGATGTCGAGCTGCCTCTGCCTGGCCTTGACATTGGCGGCCTCAATGTCGAGCTGCCTCTGCCTGGCCTTGACATTGGCGGCCTCGATGTCAAGCTGCCTTTGCCGGGACGCCTCCTTCATGTCGATCTTCCTCTTCTTAGCCGCCTCCTCCATCTCAAGATTCTTCCTTTGTAGCTCTAGGTATTGCTTCATTTGCTCGTCCTTGCTTTGCCGCTTCTTCTCGTCCCTCACATCCTTTAGAGACATCAAGACATGCAAAGTCTCATGCAAGGTCATGGATGTGGCATCACGTATGTCGTCCACCTTGAAGTTGATCTTGCCCCTCGGCCTCTTCAACGCCTCGCCATCTCCACCTCCGGCGAACTTGGTTGTCTTCTTGCCTCTCTTCCTTTGAAGTTCACGGTATTGATCCTTGAACTTAGGACAATTGTTGATGATCGTCCAACAATGCGTAAGAGTGAATGTATTGTCATTGTGTCGGGCCTTGAATGCTTCCAAAGATTGAAATGCCTACACCACATGATCAACAACAATTAAACATGCAAACATATACAAGGCCGAAGTCTCATGGCCATAGCAAGGAAAGGACTAAAATGAGGAAAGCATACCATGTCCCCAACACTGAGATCACTCATGGGCCATGCTTCAACGCTCTCAAATGCGGCGCAATACTTGTTGCACTCTTGTTGGATAAACAACCACCTCTTTTGAATTGAGGTGATGCCACGGTTGCTTGTAATTTGGTAGGGCGCAAACATCTTCCTTTCATGAAATGTTTTGTGGACTCTTGTCCAAAAAACAAGGCCCTTTTGTTGCGCGCCAGTCCTCGGATCTTGGCTAATCTCCATCCAACATTGGCAAATTAACTTGTCCTCCTTGTGTATATGAACCCGTGCGAATGATCTTCCTCCTCTTTTGTGCTTCCGCTCTTTGGGTGAGCTCGTCGATAAACAATGGCTCGCCACCAATATCAATGTCATTGCCTTCTTATTCATCACCATCACCTTCACAATAGATGTCATCGTCTTCATGCCACGAGTCACCATGGTCGTAGTCAGCACGGTCGTCGGCCTCTTTGTCGGCAACGTACTGGGCGCGACCATCCTGACTTTGGGTCTCGTCGGGGTCGTAGGCACGGCCATGCCCCCTCCCCCCCCCCCCTCGTAGATCACATCCTCCATGAACTGGTTGTAGAAGGGGTCGTCGACCGGTGGCGTTGGTGCTGGCATTCCGTCGAACAAGACACGGGGGGACGGCATGGTGCCCGTAAACAGTGGACGTGCTTGCTTTCTTTGCATCTCGACAGACGGCCGACCGCCGCTACTGGACCCAGGCGTGACGTTGAGGTCGATGACGTCCGAGGGGCGCGGGTTGGACGGCGCGATCACGCCAACGTCCAGCGACCCCGAGAAACGGGTCTGGCCGTCGTGCCTTGGCGGGGGAAAGCCGGGCGACATAGGCGTGGTCCGCGATGTCGGCGACTGGCAGTGAGGAGGCCGGGCGACCGACGAGCCTGTGCTCGCCGGGCCGACGGCCGCTGTAGAGAACCCCGCCGGATGACAAATGACAAGCATGAGGAGGGCGTGCGCTTTGTTGACGATGGCATCCTTCTCCTCGACCCCGGCCTTGCGCCGCGCGGCCTTCATCGCATCGCGCTCGGCGGCGAACTTGGCCGCGGCGGCATTGCCTTTGATGACCGCCCTCCGGTTCCTCCTCTTCGCCGCTTCCGCGTCCAACTTGGCGAGCTCCTCCGGCGTGCACTTCGACCGCGGCTTTCTTGGCGCCTTGGCCGCCTTCTTCTTGACCTTTCTGCGCGGGTCGACGGCCAGGCCGTCGGAATTCGGCTGGGCGTCGGCCATGGACGGGGGAGGGAGGGGGCGGCAGGACTTGGGAGGTGGGGGGGATGGTGACAAATAAGGCGGGGTGGGAGGGGGTTGCTTTGTGCCACCGACAGACGGGCCAGGGAAGAACAAGCGCGCGCGTCCCGTCAGTCTCCGCGCTGTCCGTTTCACCTCAAAATCGGCGCAAACTTGGACAGAGGATGGGTCGAAAGCGAACAAAAAACGAACAAAAGTCCGTTTGCTCTAGCGCGCTGCGCCGTCTGGTTCATCCGTTCTACCCCAAACAAACGCGCGTGGACAGGATGAGGTCGCGTGGTGGAGTTGGCCTCAGTTTACTGGCTCGTGGCAGTCTGGCAGCTGTGCCCACTCGCACTCGGCCCATGCCCGTAGGCCGTAGATCATGATGCCCAGCTACACGTCAGGTAGCGTCCTGCGTAGGAGCTCGCCCGTTCGGTCGTACTCGTACGTGCGTGCAACGCTACGTTGCAGGATGGGCTTGGCTAGGCGTATCCTAGAGCTTGGCGACTAGCGGTGCCTCAGCAGGATCGTCTGCTCAGCTTTACAGTTTGGCCGCACTCTATCTGAACGTGCGCGCACACATAGGATAGCTGTCCTAGAGTCAGTGTGGACAGATCGAGACCGATGGCAATCTTCCTTTCGTGTACCAGTCCGGCATGGTTCCACGGAACGCACTGGTAGATCGAGCGGGCGTGTGGGGGACGTTTCTACATTTCCTTTTTTTTTTCTTAGGAATTCTGCATTTCCTATACAGCGCCTTGAGCGCCGCTTAAAGGCCATTTCCGGCCCGTTTTCTTTTCTGTTAGACTTTTGTTGGCGTTTCCACATCAGTTTTCAACGATTTCAGTTGTTCTTCTACCTTTTTTCCCTTTTTAAAACTAGGCGAAGTTTTTCAAATTCAATGAATTTTTCACATTGATGATCTTTTTTCAGTTTTGTGAACTTTTTTCAGTTCAATGTTTTTTTTTCTGTACATATTTTAAAAATTGATGAACTTTTGTTAAATTTCATTGACATTCTTGAAAAAATGATGAACCTTTCCCAAATTTGCAAAATAAAAATAAATTTATGATTTTTAGAAATATGATGCTTTTTTTCTTTCAAATGTGCGAACTTTTTCTTCAAAAGCGAATGAACCAAACATTGTTTTTTTTGTTCAAGCGAACAAAGCAGACATGTGTCCCTTGTTGGGACAGACCCAAGTCACGAGCGCATGACCGCCAGTGAGCACAAGGGGCGTTGAACACGCTATATACTCCCTCCTTATCTATATAGGGCCTAATGCGTTTTTCGAGGCTAACTTTGACCAAATACTAGAGCAATAATATATGACATGCAACTTACACAAAGCACACCGTTAAATTCGTGTGTGAAAGAAGCTTTCAATGATATAATTTTTACATTGTGCATGTCATGTACTATTAATCTTGTCAATAGTCAAAAACGGTCTTAAATAACGCATTAGGCCCTATATAGATAGAAAGAGGGAGTAGGAGGTAGCCATTTCCCTGACTGGAAAAAGTTTCTGGATTGTAGGGGCGGTCGAGGCTGAATTTTGGGCCAAGTCTCACAGTTCGGGAGGTCCCTATATTCTTTTTACAGCAACCAGGCCGTGCTACATTCTAGTGGGTGCCAATAGGTATGCAGTCCCTACGTCGCTGGACGCAGCTATGTGTCGCCTGCAGCAACTGGGTGTCCTATGTCTCGCATTAAGCGAGACAGGAGCGAACCCCTCGCTGAAGGTAACCGCCACTTGGGTCGGGCCACGCCCGCGATAAACACCAGCCTGTTTTCTGTTTTATTTTTTTTCACGTGGTTTTTTACTTTTTTTTATACTTTAATATATATAACACTTTAAAACGCATTTGAAAAATGCTGAACAAGTATTTTAAAAATGTTGAATAAGTATTATAAAATGTTGATTTTTTAAATTGTTGAAAAAGTAATTAAAAATGTTTAAGTATTTAAAATGTTGATCAAGTATTTGAAAAATGTTGAATAAGTATCAAAAATGTTGAACGAGCATTTTTAAAATGTTGAATAAGTATAAAACAATGTTGAACGAGTATTTGAAAAATATTGAACAAGTATTAAAAAATGTTGAATGAGTACTAAAATGTTGAGCAATTATTTAAATCCATAGTTGTGTTCTCCTATTTGTACTCATAACAAGAGTATACAAAACATGAATGGTTAGCATATAATCATAACAAGAGTGCACAGAAAAAACAGAGTATATAAGGCTGCCATGGCACCATTTCTAGAAAGGATGCCATGGCACTTAACAAATTCAGAAGCTTGCATTTACTTATGCTTTACACTATTCACTATCAATTCTAAGTCACCATTTCTGCTTCACATTTCTAGAATGGGATTTCGAGGTATTCAGAAACAAGGAAACAAGAAAAATTCATGGTCAGAAACTGGAGCCATGAAGGCTTATTGTAGGAAACAAGGAAAATTCCAGCAAGGCATGATTTCACTAACCTTTGGTACTACTCAAGTAAGTTTTGAACCTACTCCTACTCCTACTCCTGGTCCATTCTAACTACTCAAGGAAAATTAAGTAACTGAATACCAGCAGCTTTCTGAAAATGTTGGGACTTGGCCATAAAATATCTGAAGTTTAAACTTGGCCATGATATGAAGTTTAAACTACTCATGCATATAATCTTGTTGAATAGAAATTGACACTAGAAGTACTGAAAATGGACACTAGATTAATTACTGTCTACAGAAAATGGACACTTATTGATTCCCATTCAACAATATAGTGACACCAGAGTAATTACTGGAGATCAACAGGCAACAACAGCATCGATCCTGAAAATCTAAATGAAAATGTATGCTACAAATTCAAACAACAATACCAATCCACACATTTATGGGTCTCTATTTATGCTCTTTTTTTGTTTATGATTTTGTTTATGTTCTCAAGCACATTTCCAGTGTAACAGTTTGACAAAAAAACATGGTCCTTTTAACAGTTTTCTGTTTGTAGCAAATTTGATGGAAATAATCTTAAGCAAATCTTGAGCTTTTGGTCATTTCCACTTGCTGGCCATTTTTGCCAATTAAAATTCATGGAATGAGCAACAATGAACATTTATATGAAATATTTTGGATGGCCCAAATGAAGACTGTTGTTATGCTTCATGTCCATTTTGATACTATCTTTGATAGTCCGAATTTCCATAAAAACAGATTGTAGTTACTCTGTTTCAACAACTACTGAAGTCAAAATATAGGGCAATACTCAATCCATTCTTCTGAGTTAAGTACATGGCAAAATACATATCTCTGCATTTTGTTTGGAACTGTGCCTTGAGTATGATATTTACTGATGGACTGTGCTAACTATCGGATGGTAGAATTTTAGCTACAGGCGGACGCATGCATGCAGGAGGAGCGATGATGACGACTTTGCATGCGCTGAGCTTGGAGCTGCATTGTTAAACATACATGCATATAAAAACAAAACTGCTGATGTCATCAAAGATTCCTCTGAAATTCAAACGTTATAATGTTTTGTAGCACAAGCCATAGCTCCGATTGAAAAACTGTTTTCACATAAAAGATTCGTCGCGACGAGATCTTCGAATCTAGATCTCATATTGATATGTTTTGATGACTTTTTTTTCGAGGTCAAAAGTTATCAGGGCCAGTCTAAGTAAGTTATCACGTCTGTGATACGAAAGTTATCATCTTATTTATATAAAAATTACCAGGGCAGAAAAGTGTTGGGGAACGTAGCAGAAATTCAAAATTTTCCTACGTGTCACCAAGATCTATCTATGGAGAAACAAGCAACGAGGGGAAGGAGAGTGCATCTACATACCCTTGTAGATCGCTAAGCGGAAGCGTTCAAGAGAACGGGGTTGATGGAGTCGTACTCGTCGTGATCCAAATCACCGATGATCCTAGCGCCGAACGGACGGCACCTTCGCGTTCAACACACGTACAGCACTGGGGCGTCTCCTCCTTCTTGATCCAGCGAGGGAGAGGAGAAGTTGAGGAAAACTCCGACAAAGACGACGGCGTGGTGGTGATGGAGCTCGTGGTTCTCCCAGCAGAGCTTCGCTAAGCACTATGGAGGAGGAGGAAGTGTTGGAGGAGGGAGGGGCTGGGCGGGGAAGGGTCAGCTGCCCTCTCTCTCCTCACTATATATAGGGGTAAGGGGTGGAGGAGGCGCCCTAGGGTTCCCTAGGGAAGGGCGGCGCCCAGAGGGAAACCCTAGATGGGTTTGGGCGCCCCACCCCTAAGAAACTTGCCCCCAAGCCGGGAAGGGGGCTGCCCTAGGGAGGCGCCCCACCTCTCCCGGTTACGTGAGAGGGGCTGGGAGGTGCATCACCCCTTAGTGGGCTGGTTTGCCCTTCCCTTTGGCCCATGAGGCCCTCCAACACTTGCCGGGCTCCCAAACACCTTTCGGTCATCTTGGCCATAGCCCAGTACCCCGGAACACTTCCGGACTCCAATACCCTTCGTCCAATATATCGATCTTCACCGCCGGACCATTCCGAACTCCTTGTGACGTCCGGATCACATCCGGACTCGAACAACCTTCAAGAACCACATACTATTTCCCATAACAACTCTAGCGTCCATGAACCTTAAGTGTAGAGACCCTACGGGTTCGGGAACCATGCGAACATGACCGAGGGCGTTCTCGGTCAATAACCAACAGCGGGATCTGGATACCCATGTTGGCTCCCACATGTTCCACGATGATCTCATCGGATGAACCACGATGTCGAGGATTCAATCAATCCGTATTCAATTCCCTTTGTCTAGCGGTATTGTACTTGCCCGAGATTCGATCGTCGGTATCCCGATACCTTGTTCAATCTCGTTACGGCAAGTCTCTTTACTCGTTCCGTAACACATCATCCGTGATCAACCCCTTGGTCACATTGTGCACATTATGATGATGTCCTACCGAGTGGGCCCAGAGATACCTCTCCGTTACGGAGTGACAAATCCAGTCTTGATTCATGCCAACCCAATAGACACTTTCGGAGATACCGTAGTGCACCTTTATAGCCACCCGATTCGTTGTGACGTTTGGTACACCCAAAGCATTCCTACGGTATCCGGAGTTGCACAATCTCATGGTCTAAGGAGAAGATACTTGACATTAGAAAAGCTTTAGCATACGAACTACGATCTTTGTGCTAGGATTAGGATTGGGTCTTGTCCATCACATCATTCTCCAAATGATGTGATCCGTTATCAACGACATCCAATGTCCATGGTCGTGAAACCGTAACCATCTATTGATCAACGAGCTAGTCAACTAGAGGCTTACTAGGGACATGGTGTTGTCTATGTATCCACACATGTATTGCGGTTTCCGGTCAATACAATTATAGCATGAATAATAAACGATTATCATGAACAAGGAAATATAATAATAACTAATTTATTATTGCCTCTAGGGCATATTTCCAACAGTCTCCCACTTGCACTAGAGTCAATAATCTAGTTCATATCGCCATGTGATTAACACTGATAGGTCACATCGCCATATGACTAACATCCAAAGAGTTTACTAGTGTCACTAAACTAGTTCACATCATCATGTGATTAAGACTCAATGAGTTCGGGGTTTGATCATGTTTTGCTTGTGAGAGAGGTTTTAGTCAGCGGGTCCGCAACATTCAGATCCGTATGTACTTCATAAATCTCTAGGTCATATTGTAAATGCTGCTTCCATGCTCCACTTGGAGCTATTCCAAATGGTTGCTCCACTATCGTATCCGGTATCTCTACTCGAGCTATCCGGATAGGTGTTAAGTTTACATCGGCGTAACCCTTCGCCGAACTCTTTATCACCTCCATAATCGAGAAACATGTCCTTATTTACTCCAAGGACAATTTTGACATTGTCTAATGATCCATTCTGGATCATTCTTGTACCCCTTGTGACTCATGGCAAGGCACACTTCGGTGCGGTACACAAGATAGCATACTATAGAGCCTATGTCTGAAGCATAGGGGACGACCTTCGTCTTTCTCTCTCTTCTGCCGTGGTCGAGCTTTAACTCTTACTTCATACCTTACAACTCAGGCAAGAACTCCTTCTTTGACTGATCCATCATGAACACTTTCAAGATCATGTCAAGGTACGTGCTCATTTGAAAGTATTATTAAGCATTTTGATTTATCCTTATAGTTCTCGATGCTCAATGTTCAAGTAGCCTAATCCAGGTTTTCATTGAAAAACACTTTTCAAACAACCCTATATGCTTTCCAGAGATTCTACATCATTTCTGATCAACAATATGTCAACAACATATACTCACCAGAAATTTTATAGTGCTCCCACTCACTTCTTTGGAAATACAAGATTCTCATAAACTTTGTATAAACCCAAAATCTTTGATCATCTTATCAAAGTGCATATTCCAACTCCGAGATGCTTACTCCATTCCATGGAAGGATCGCTGGAGCTAGCATATCTGTTAGCATCCTTAGGATCGACAAAACCTTTCTGATTGTATCACATACAACCTTTCCTTACGAAGACTGGTAAGGAAACTCGTTTTGTCATCCATCTGCCAGATTTCATAAATGCAGCTAATGCTAACATGATTCCGACGGACTTAAGCATCACTACGGATGAGAAAATCTCATCGTAGTCAACTCCTTGAACTTGTGAAAAACTCTTCGCCACAAGTCGAGCTTCATAGACGGTGATGTTACCGTCCACGTCCGTCTTCTTCTTAAAGATCCATTTATCTCAATGTCTTGCCGATCATCGGGCAAGTCCACCAAAGTCCATGCTTTGTTCTGATACATGGATCCTATCTCGGATTTCATGGCTTCTAACCATTTGTCAGAATTTGGGCCCACCATTGCTTCTCCATAGCTCGTAGGTTCATTGTTGTCTAGCAACATGACCTTCAAGACAGGATTACCGTACCACTCCAAAGCAGTACGCGTCCTTGTCGTCCTACGAGGTTCGGTAGTGACTTGATCCGAAGTTTCATGATCACTATCATAAGCTTCTACTTCAATTGGTGTAGGTGCCATAGGAACAACTTCCTGTGCCCTGATACACACTTGTTGAAGTGACGGTTCAATAACCTCATCAAGTCTCCACCATCCTCCCACTCAATTCTCGAGACAAACCTTTCCTCGAGAAAGGACCCGATTCAAGAAACAATCCTTATTGCTTTCGGATCTGAATTAGGAGGTATACCCAACTGTTTTGGGTGTCCTATGAAGATGCATTTTATCCGCTTTGGGTTCGAGCTTATCAACCTGAAACTTTTTCACATAAGCGTCGCAGCCCCAAACTTTTAAGAAACGACAACTTAGGTTTCTCCAAACCATAGTTCAAACAGGGTCGTCTCAACGGAATTACGTGGTGCCCTATTAAAGTGAGTGCGGTTGTCTCTAATGCCTAACCCATGAACGATAGTGGTAATTCGATAAGAGACATCATGGTACGCACCATATCCAATAGGGTGCAACTATGATGTTCGGACACACCATCACACTATGGTGTTCCAGGCGGTATTATCTGTGAAACAATTTCCACAATGTCTCAATTGTGTACCAAACTCGCAACTCAGATATTCATCTCTATGATCACATCACAAACATTTTATCCTCTTGTCACGAAGATCTTCAACTTCACTCTAAAATTACTTGAACCTTTCAATAATTCAGACTTGTGTTTCATCAAGTAAATATACTCAACATCTACTCAAATCATCTGTGAAGTAAGAACATAACGATATTCATTTGCATGCCTCGGCACTCATTGGACTGCACACATCAAAATGTGTTACTTCCAACAAGTTGCTATCTTGTTCCATCTTCTTTGAAACCGAGGCTTTTCACCATCTTGCCCATGTGGTATGATTTGCATATCTCAAGTGATTCAAAATCAAGTGAGTCCAAGCGATCCATCGCATGGAGTTTCTTCATGCGTATACACCAATAGACATGGTTCAGCATGTCTCAAACTTTTCAAAACAGTGAGTCCAAAGATCCATCAACATGGAGCTTCTTCATGCGTTTTATACCAATATGACTTACATGGCGATTACCACAAGTAAGTGGTTCCATCATTACTATCTTATATCTTTTGGCATGAAAATGTGTATTACTATGATCGAGATTCATAAACCATTCCTTTAGGTGCAAGACCATTGAAGGTATCATTCAAATAAACACAGTAACCATTATTCTCCTTAAATGAATAACCGTATTGCGATAGACATAATCCAATCATGTCTATGCTCAGCATAAACACCAAATGATAATTATCCTGGTTTAATACTAATCTTGATGGTAGAGGGCGTGCGATGTTTGATCACATCAAACTTGGAAACACTTCAACACATATCGTCACTCACCTTTAGCTAGTCTCCGTTTATTCCGTAGCCTTTTATTTTGAGTTACTAACACTTAGCAACCGAACCGGTATCTAATACCACTGGTGCTACTAGGAGTATTAGTAAAGTACACAATAACTTAATGTATATCAATATACTTCTATCGACCTTGCCGACCTTCTCATCTACCAAGTATCTAGGGTGGTTCCGCTTCTGTGTCCGTTCCTCTCATTACAGAAGCACTTAGTCTCGGGTTTGGGTTCAACCTTGGGTTTCTTCACTAGAGGAGCAGCTGATTTGCCGTTTCATGAAGTATCCCTTCTTGCCCTTGCCCTTCTTGAAACTAGTGGTTTCACCAACCATCAACAATTGATGCTCCTTCTTGATTTCTACTTTCACGGTGTCAAACATCGCGAATACTTCAAGGATCATCATATCTATCCTGATATGTTATAGTTCATCACGAAGCTCTAGCAGCTTGGTGGCAATGACTTTGGAGAAACACCACTATCTCATCCGGAAGATCAACTCCCTCGGTTCAAGTGATTGTTGCACTCGAGACAATCTGAGCACAAGTTCAACGATTGAGCTTTTCTCCCTTAGTTTGCAGGCTAAGACAATCGTTGGAGGTCTTATACCTCTTGACATGGGCACGAGCACGAAATCCCAATTTCAGCCCTCGAAACATCTCATATGTTCATGACGTTTGAAAACGTCTTTGGTGCCTCAACTCTAAACCGTTTAACCGATCTATCACGTAGTTATCAAAACGTGTATGTCCGATGTTCGCAACATCCACAAACGGCGTTTGGGGTTCAAAGACACCGAAGCGGTGCATTAAGGGCATAAGCTTTCTCTGTCCGCATAATCGCTACTTTCAACTTTCAACTATATTTTCTCTAGGAACATATCTAAACAATGGAACTAAAGCGCGAGCTTTTACATAATTTGCAAAAGGTCTTTTGACTATGTTCAGGATAATTAAGTTCATCTTATGAACTCCCACTCGATAGACATCCCTCTGGTCATCTAAGTGATTACATGATCCGAGTCAACTAGGCCGTGTCCGATCATCACGTGAGACGGACTAGTCATCATCGGTGAACATCTTCATGTTGATCGTATCTACTATCGACTCATGCTCGACCTTTCGGTCTCTGTGTTCGAGGCCATGTCATACATGCTAGGCTCGTCAAGTTAACCCTAAGTGTTTGGCGTGTGTAAATCTGTCTTACACCCGTTGTATGTGAACGTAAGAATCCATCACACCCGATCATCACGTGGTGCTTAGAAGCGACGAACTTTAGCAGCGGTGCACGCTTAGGGAGAACACTTCTTGAAATTGTTGTAAGGGATCATCTTATTTACTACCGTCGTTCTTAAGTAAACAGGATGCATATACATAATAAACATCACATGCAATTATATAGTAGTGACATGATATGGCCAATATCATATAGCTCCATTGATCTCCATCTTCGGGACTCCATGATCATCATCGTCACCGCATGACACCATGATCTCCATCATCATGATCTCCATCATCGTGTCTTCATGAAGTTGTCTCGCCAACTATTACTTCTACTACTATGGCTACGGTTAGCAATAAAGTAAAGTAATTACATGGCGTTGTTTAATGACACGCAGGTCATACAATAAATAAAGACAACTCCTATGGCTCCTGCCGGTTGTCATACTCATCGACATGCAAGTCGTGAATCCTATTACAAGAACATGATCAATATCATACATCACATATCATTCATCACATTCTTCTTGGCCATATCACATCACATAGCATACCCTGCAAAAACAAGTTAGGCGTCCTCTAATTGTTGTTTGCATGTTTTACGTGGCTGCTATGGGTTTCTAGCAAAACGTTTCTTACCTCGCAAAACCACAGCGTGATATGCCAATTGCTATTTACCCTTCATAAGGACCCTTTTCATCGAATCCGTTCCGACTAAAGTGGGAGGCGGCACCGCTAGCCACCTTATGCACCAAGTGCATGTCGGTCGGTGGAACTCCGTCTCACGTGAAATGCGTGTAAGGTCGGTCCGGGCGCTTCATCCCACAATACCGTCGAAACAAGATTGGACTAGTAACGGTAAGCATATTGAACATCATCAACGCCCACAACTACTTTGTGTTCTACTCGTGCAAAGAATCTACGCAATAGACCTAGCTCATGATGCCCTTTGTTGGGGAGCGTGGCGAAATTCAAAATTTTCCTCGTGTCACCAAGATCTATCTATGGAGAAACAAGCAACGACGGAAGGAGAGTGCATCTACATACCCTTGTAGATCGCTAAGCGGAAGCGTTCAAGAGAACGGGGTTCATGGAGTCGTACTGTCGTGATCCAAATCACCGATGATCCTAGCGCCGAGCGGACAGCACCTCCGCGTTCAACACACGTACAGCACAGGGGCGTCTCCTCCTTCTTGATCCAGCAAGGGAGAGGAGAAGTTGAGGAAAACTCCGACAGCCGACGGCGTGGTGGTGATGGAGCTCGTGGTTCTCCGTGAGCTTCGCTAAGCACTACGGAGGAGGAGGAAGTGTTGGAGGAGGGAGGGCTGCGCCGAGGAAGGGTCCGCTGCCCTCTCTCTCCTCACTATATATAGGGGTAAGGGGGTGGAGGAGGCGCCTAGGGTTCCCTAGGGAGGGCGGCGGCCACGGGAAACCCTAGATGGGTTTGGGCGCCCCACCCCTAGGAAACTTGCCCCAAGCCGGGAAGGGGCTGCCCTAGGGAGGCGCCCCACCTCTCCCGTTACGTGAGAGGGGCTGGGAGGTGCACCACCCCTTAGTGGGCTGGTTTGCCCCTTCCCCTTTGGCCCATGAGGCCCTCCAACACTTGTCGGGGCTCCCGAAACACCTTTCGGTCATGCTGGCCATAGCCTGGTACCCCCGGAACACTTCCGGACTCCAATACCCTTCGTCCAATATATCGATCTTCACCACCGGACCATTCCGGAACTCCTCGTGACGTCCGGGATCACATCCGGGACTCCGAACAACCTTCGGTAACCACATACTATTTCCCATAACAACTCTAGCGTCACTGAACCTTAAGTGTGTAGACCCTACGGGTTCGCAAACCATGCAGACATGACCGAGACGTTCTCTGGTCAATAACCAACAGCGGGATCTGGATACCCATGTTGGCTCCCACATGTTCCACGATGATCTCATCGGATGAACCACGATGTCGAGGATTCAATCAATCCCGTATTCAATTCCCTTTGTCTAGCGGTATTGTACTTGCCCGAGATTCGATCGTCGGTATCCCGATACCTTGTTCAATCTCGTTACCGCAAGTCTCTTTACTCATTCCGTAACACATCATCCGTGATCAACCCCTTGGTCACATTGTGCACATTATGATGATGTCCTACCGAGTGGGCCCAGAGATACCTCTCCGTTGCGGAGTGACAAATCCAGTCTCGATTCGTACCAACCCAATAGACACTTTCGGAGATACCTGTAGTGCACCTTTATAGCCACCCGATTCGTTGTGACGTTTGGTACACCCAAAGCATTCCTACGGTATCCGGAGTTGCACAATCTCATGGTCTAAGGAAAAGATACTTGACATTAGAAAAGCTTTAGCATACTAACTACGATCTTTGTGCTAGGATTAGGATTGGGTCTTGTCCATCACATCATTCTCCAAATGATGTGATCCCGTTATCAACGACATCCAATGTCCATGGTCAGGAAACCGTAACCATCTATTGATCAACGAGCTAGTCAACTAGAGGCTTACTAGGGACATGGTGTTGTCTATGTATCCACACATGTATTGCGGTTTCCGGTCAATAGAATTATAGCATGAATAATAAACGATTATCATGAACAAGGAAATATAATAATAACTAATTTATTATTGCCTCTAGGGCATATTTCCAACAAAAAGTGGTCCTCCAATTCTCCCCACATGCAAATGAATTAGAATACTAAAAAGTTGATGTCATCCTTGATTCCCCTTTATTTTGAAACTTCAAAATGTTTTGTAGCTCAAACTGTTGGTCCGATCAAAAAGATTCTCGAAGAAAGCATCAAAGCTAGATACTATGTTGATTTATTCAGACAACTTTTATTTTGGATCAAAAATTACCACTTCTGGGCTAAGTAAGGTATCACACCTGAGCTACATATGTTATCATGTTGCTTACACATATATTACCGGGGCATATAACCTTCCAACCTTCTTATCAACTCGGGTTAACCTTCTTATCACATGTACGATGCGTATAGTACCATGCTATTCACACAAAAATTACAGTGGGGATATTTAGTCAACCCTCCCCCCCATGCCATAATTATCAGCACCGAGTTATATAAATATCATGGTCTGCGATATGTGAGATACCATGTTATTCACACAAAAAGTTACTGGGGGGATATTTCATCAACCCCCTCCCATGCTAAAGTTATCGGTCCACGTATGTGAGTTATCATGATATTTACACAAAACTTACCGAGGATATTTCATCAATCCCCCCCGACCAAAGTTATCAGGACCGAGGTACTAATTAAGTTATCAGGTCAGCGATACGTGAATTACCATGCTATTCACGCAAAAAGTTACCGAGGGGATATTTCATCAACCCACTCCCCCCTCCCCCGATCCCAAAGTTATCAAGACCGAGGTACATAAGTTATCGGTTGCGATATGTGAGTTACCATGCTATTTACACAAAAGTTACCGAGGGGATATTTCATCAACCCCCTCCCCCTCCCCCCATGCCAAAGTTATCAGGACCGAGGTACATAAGTTATCAGGTCTGCGGTATGTGAGTTGCCATACTATTCACATAAGGGTAGTGCTAACTTTTGACATAGCTCATATCGTTTCCTTTTTATGTGTGTGTCCACTGTCCACTAATAGTTAGTTTAATTAGCAGCTAATCACATGCATGCATAAAACAAATAATGATGTCAGCCTAGATTCTTTTCGAAACTAAAAATTTAAAATGTTTGTAGCTCAAACCATCCATGGGATTGAGAAACTGCCTTCACATAAAGATTTGTCGTGATGTGACCTTTGAAACTAGATCCCATGCCGATATGTTTTGACGATATTTTTTCAAGTCAATACCAGGCATGTAGTATATAAATTATCACGTCTGTGACACATAAGTTATCAAGCCGTTTCTCGGGGGCAGGACGTGCAACGCTGCATGGGTGACATGGGGACCCGGGGACCTTGATTTTTTCGCGTGCGGGACATGCGGAAGGAGTAGTTTACTCGCTCGATCGTGACCGTGAGATGCCGGTCCATAATTTCCAGTCGGATCTGTTAGCGAATTTCCAGTTGACTGGAAAATAGCTTTCTCGAGGTGACGTGGGGCATAAATTACCATACTATTTACATAGTAGTTATCATAGGATCTTCTCAACAATTGTTTCTTGGGTTAATGTTATCATGGTGTTGTACATAAGTTATCAGGTCAACGGTGCTTATATTACCATGTTATTTACACAGAAATTATTGAGGGTTTTTTTTGGTATCTTTTTAACAACTTTTTTGCTCGATCAAAGTTACCATAGTGTTTTTGTGTAAAATATCATGTGCACGGTATATATGCTATTTACATAGAATTTACCGGGTTTTTTAAATAATTTTTTTGCCGGATCCATAATTTTTTCAATCCAAAGACAAAATGAGCTTAGTTCACACAAAAAAATCTACTTCATTTGAGATGGTTAATGGGCATCAACTTAGTTAGGTAGGACCCCATGTACGAATCCTATGCACCATGCTATTTACACAAGCGTTCCTTTCTTTGTTATTTTTTGGCTGGATATGTGAAAGTACAAAAGAAAACAAAACTAGATTTGTCGTCAAAGCCGAGCCAGCCCAAGTGGTTATTGAGTTCATAACTAACCTGTAGGGGTACGAGGTTCGACTCCAAGCTCCCCAGCTTTTTTGCGAGAAATTGAACCAGATCGAGGGACCCAAAAAAGGAAACTTGTGCGAGGGATTGATGACCGAAAAAAATAGGAAACTCCCTTGCGGGAATAATGGCCGAAAAAAAAAGGAAACTCCCTCGCAGGAATGATGGCCGAAAAAAAGGAAACTCGCTCGCGGGAATGATGGCAGGAAAAAAGGAAACTGCCTCCCTAGACGTGCGTGAGTCGGCAAAAAAAAGTTGCGAGATGGAACTTGCCTGGGGCGTTCGATGCGGATCCAACGGTGAGCGAACCGTTCGGATCTGTTGCAAACTGCGAGTCGGCAGGAATTTAGCATTCTCGTTTACTGATAATCATTCAAATTACTCAGACTGGATATTTACTGATAATCATTCAAATGATCTGAGAGTTGCATATACTCACAGACCATGCATTCTGTGGAAAACATACATCAAATGCTTGTTGTGCACAATTCAAAATAATTTTACTGGGATCTTCTTCAATTTACCCTGTAAATTGATGGGAGTACAGTAGTTGACAATCATTTGATGAAACACAGAATGCATTTTTTATGTACTCCATTTTGACATTTTTATTACTGCAATTGACACTGCTGGAGTACTTCATTGACACTGCAACTGATACTGCAATTGACACAGGTTTAGAGAGCTGTACATGCAGCCAACAGCAGCAGCAGAGGCAATCAGCAGTCGCCAACGGCAGCAGCTGGGTGGAGACTCGATCGGGCAGGCGGCAGCGGCAACAGCAGGTGGCGGGCAGGCGGCAGCGACAGCAGCAGGTCCGCATGGTCGTCTCGCCACCGGGGAAGATCCGCGTGACCCTGTCTGCCGAAGTAAGCGAGAGGGTAGCGGCGCTGGGGTTGGCAGCGGCGGATGGGGTTCCCGCGGGCGTGAGGAACCGGCCAGGGACAGAGCGACTAGGAGGAGATGCCCGTCGAGGTGGTCGCCTTGGAGGAGCAGCCGCAGGTGGGCGGCGGCGCGGGTGAGCGGCGGGGCAGGTGGGTTTTGGTCGCTCGGCCAGTCCGATTCGCACCCGAGGTGGCTTGGGTCTGTTCCCAAACCGGACCCAAAGGTTCTATATAAACGAGGACTGGGCTGCTCCGGCTGGTAAACTATTCAAACGCACAAGTCAGATGTGCTTTGGAGAAAGAGAGAAAGAGAGCCATGGCGCTTACGCAGAAGGAGGAGGGCGACGATTGCTATCTCCCGCCGCCGGTGGTCATCGGGCCCGACGAGGACGGTGTGAGAAAGGTTATCGAGTACCGCTTAGAAGAGGGCATGGTTCTAAAGGTGACCACGACCACCCGCTCCCGCTCTAAACTCGCCGCCAAGGAGCACCGCTCGTGGGCCAGGTTCGGCGACGCCGCCAACGACGACGCCACCACCTTCCGCTCACGTAGTCCGCACCCAAACGTGTTCTCCTCCCAGGAAGTCTTCCTTGATCGCCCTGGGAATGGCAGCGGAGTTGTAGGAGGCGGTCCAGTGGCGGCCATGCTTGCCGGCGAGCGAGATGGTTTCGTGGTTTGCAGGACCTGCAAGAAAGGTTACCACTGGACGTCAAGGTGCCCATACGGCGACCTTTATTCCCAGCTGGAAGCCCTGGATGAGCAGCCAAAGCCCGCGTGTGAAGGAGGTCGCTCCGCCTCCGCTGCATACGTCCCTCCAAAGTTGAAGCCTGGGGGTGGTGACAACATGAGGCGGAGGAACCACGACAACACCGTCCGCGTGGACAATCTTTCGGAGCAAGTCCGTGATCCAGACCTTCTGGAGCTGTTTGGCGCGGTTGGCCCGGTTCGCCGTGCACACGTCGCCGTGGATAGCACGACAGGGTCTAGCAAGGGGTTTGGATTCGTAGAGTTCGTCCGCAGAGCGGATGCTGAGAAGGCTATCCGCACCCTCGATCGTTACGGCTACGATCACCTCATCATCCGTGTGGAGCGACCAGAACGACGCGTCGGCTGAGCTAACCTCCGTGTGTTTGGACGGCACTGGAATATAATCTTCCAGAGCTGGGCGTCGGCAAAAGCTTGGCTCTGATCAGCCTCACATCTTGTGTGGTATAGCATTCTCTTCGGAATAGGATTTCACCAAGTTATTTACATATGCAGTATCTTGTTGCATTGATCATGTATCTATGTGTTATTTACATATGCAGTCTCTTGTTTGCATTGATCATGTAACTATATTCTTTATGATCACTGGCGCTGTATTTATTTATATTTTGAAAATACATTCTCAATCTATCTGGATTTGGTAGGTCTCATTTTTAATCATTGTAAATTTTATACCTACTAATAAATCTCTTAATACGACCAAAATAGTTTATTTTACCATACTGAGCCATTTATATATTATTGTTGAAATATGGAAAATGTATATACTTTATAGTGCAACAGAATGATTTAGTAACTAGCAACATACATTGTTTACTCAGCAAAAGTTGTTCGTTCAGAAGTAGGTGCTCAGGGCACTTTGGGAGGACTAAAATCAATAGGAATGAGACCGAACTTGTCATTTCCCACTTTGCTCATGCCCCTCCTTGACATTACACTTCCTGGTAATAATGCATATTGAGAAATACTCTATAAGCTATTTTCAGTTTGCTAAAAAAATCATAAACTCCATGGAATATTGGTAGGTTAACACTTTTGTAGAACAGTAATTAATAGTCCACAAATACACAAAGTGAACCATGCAATTCTTTCTAAAGTAACAACCATTGTTACGACCGACTAAAAGAAAATAGTAGTGACCTTAAAAAAAGTGAGGCTAATAGCAGTCGCGCGAAGGTCCTGTGGAGTGCGTGTTTCTTCACCACAACGGAGTTGTCATGTGTTTACTTCTCCCATAGGAGCAGGCTTCCCGATTGGTTTGTGCTTGTGATCTCCAAGTTTGCCATGACAAATGATTTGTAATTCATACCATTTTTCTACATTATCTCATGAATTAGACATCATTTTAATTTCATATACCATGACAAATTACAATGAATTGGAGATCGTTTGCCATGGCAAATTATCATCAATTAGCAAATTTACAATCTTTTATAGCTAACATCTTTTTTGGTAAGTAGTTGCCATGCAAAATTGCTATGAATTTTCATAGACCATGTCAAAATGCTATTATTTTTTAGAGGTTGTTCCCCATGTAAATGTACAATGTTCTCTAAATCTTCCATGTATTAGAGATCTCTAAATTTTTTCATGAAAATGATCTATAATCCATACCATTTTTTTCTAGATTTCTCATGAATTAGATATTGTTTAGTTTCTAGATTTCTCATATCTCTTTCTCAACGATTTCAATTGTGATTATGATTCATTTTATAACCTTATTAGTTTGTGAACTTGGAGGATTACGTGATTCGTCAAAAAAAGGAATGATAGTTACTTTTTTTTCTCTATAACAGGATTCTTAGTTTCTCGTTGGGCTTCCACGGGACATTTTCCATTAAGTAATTTATATGAGTCATTGATCTTCCTTTCATGTGCCCTGTATATTCTTCATACCATTCCTAAAATATAGAACTCTAAAAATGATTTAAGCACAATAACTACGCCAAGTACTATTTTAACGCAAGGCTTTGCCACATCGGGGCAACCGACGAGGGATGGTCACAATAAAGTATACACATCACTTTCAGATGTAATTGAAGGTAAAGAGGGAAGGTTTCGCGAGACTCTGCTTGGGAAACGGGTCGATTACTCGGGGCGTTCTGTCATTGTTGTGGGTCCTTCACTTTCATTACATCAAATGTAAGGATTACCTCTAGAGATAGCAATAAAGCTTTTTCAGCTATTTGTAATTCACGATTTAATCATTCTAATGTAAGGATTGCTAAAAGGAAAATTTGGGAAAAAGAACCCTTGTGCTGTTTGGTTTACTAAGCTAGATCTGAGAGCTGGTTACCATCAGATAAGATTACATGAAGCAGATGAATACAAAACGGCATCCAAGACCCACGTCACTATGAATTTTAGGCTATTTGGGCTCACAAATGCACCGCCCACCCTCCAGAGTGCTATGAACACAATTCTGGCTGAGCTGACTAGGGTTTGTGACCTTCTATTTTGGAATAAGATCGGACATTTCCACATTGAGGTGAAATTACATATGAGGAAAATAATCCTGGACTACGAAAGCTGCCCTTGTGTGGTAGAACCAGGTCTTCCACAGTTTATTGAACTTGGTTGCACTCGTAAAGCGAGCGTGAAGAGAGCTGCGAAAGAAGCCCACAGAACAGAGCTGTTATTTTTCCTGACTAGCAAGTGGACAGGCTCAGATGGCGTAGCTGATGTGTCATGCTAGGTATCTTCTATTGGCCAAGTCAGGCAGGATAGTCAAGTAAGAAAATAGACCATAAGCCATCCTTTATCTCTTTTTTTTCTAAGAAAGGAACAATAAATAGCTCATAGTTTCCTTGCAACTGCCCTAAGAGTTGTTCTTCTATCATCAGCGAGAGTTTACTATGTTGTCGATGCAGGCAATAATAGATAGATTTCTACGCACGATCCCATAGGAACGATTTCATCGCCCTAAGAAGCAGAACGCGCCATCACCTACAGCCCTTTCCTCTGCCGGGGACTTTCACGAAATGAAAACGGGCGGCATCATCGTATGCTCGACATTAGTTGCCCTAGTGTATATCCCGCAGTACTCCTATGGCCGATCTGTCACCCATACATGAAGGCCTTGGCCCCGTCCCGTGTGGAGAATGCCCCCCTTACGGCACGGCTTAGTCTGTTATTTTATTTTGTCGGAGTGGATTCGGACCGCCACTTCTCTGAAAGCATGGTTCTTGCCTCCCTATCTCCTCCCTCCTTGGAGCTCGTCCATTCGTTGGGTGATCCCTTGCTCTCATGTTTGAGTTTTTGCTCGTCGTTTAGGCTGGTGAGTTACATTTTTGCTCATTGCAGTCACTTTGAGGTTCTTCGCATCTGGGTAGTACCAGGACAATTGTGCCCCGGACTGCACTGCCCCCCTATGACCCAAAACTCAAAATGAGCCTTGCGACGAGACGCGGACATTCCTCATGCTACGGTTCCCTCCGGTCCGTTCACGGGTTGGGTTAGGGGAAGATCCGAGCGATTGCCTTAGATATTGAATAAAGGAAAAAAAAGCAGAGCCTCATAACCGTCCTAATAGAGATAATACCACGTTCGTCTTGTTCTTTATGCCGATCCAACTCGTGCTCTTTAGGATGTATTTCACACGAAATCAAGGGAGGTGCGGGATACGGAACCACCTACAGCTCCTGAAGGAAATATGCCCTAGAAGCACGTTAATCAAAGATGGTTAAGTTTCCTAACCATAGACATGTGTTGTCATTTGATCAACGGGATCACATCATTAGGAGAATGATGTGATGGAGAAGACCCATCCGTTAGCTTAGCATAATGATCGTTTAGTTTTATTTGCTATTGCTTTCTTCATGACTTATACATGTTCCTCTGACTATGAGATTATGCAACTCCCGTATGCCGGAGGAACACCTTGTGTGCTATCAAACGTCACAACGTAACCGGGTGATTATAAAGATGCTCGTCTCTGATGGTGTTTGTTGAGTTGGCATAGATCAAGATTAGGATTTGTCACTCCATGTATCAGAGAGGTATCTCTGGGCCCTCTCGATATGCACATCACTATGAGCCTTGCAAGAAATGTGTCTAATGAGTTAGTCACGGGATGATCTATTACGGAACAAGTAAAGAGACTTGTCGGTAACGAGATTGAACTAGGTATGGTGATAGCGACGATCGAATCTCGGGCAAGTAACATACCGATGAAAAAGGAAACAACGTATGTTGTTATGCGGTTTGACTGATAAAGATCTTCGTAGAATATGTAGGAGCCAATATGAGCATCCAGGTTCCGCTATTGGTTATTGACCGGAGATGTGTCTCGGTCATGTCTACATAGTTCTCGAACCCGTAGGGTCCGCATGCTTAACGTTCGATGACGATCGATATTATGAGTTTATGTGATTTGGTGACCGAATGTTGTTCGGAGTCCCGAATGAGATCACAGACACGACGAGGAGTCTCGAAATGGTCAAGAAGTAAAGATTCATATATAGGACGATAATATTCGGACAACGGAAGTGTTCTGGGGTTACCGGTTACGTATGGGGTCACCGGAAGGGGTTTCGGGCACCCCCCGGCAAAGATATGGGCCTTATTGGGCCAAGGGCGGGATAGACCAGCCCCTAGTGGGCTGGTGCGCCCCATATATACCAAATAGGAGGAGAAGGAAGGAGGGGAAGAGATAAAGTGTCATGGAATTGTCACTGCAGATGCCTACTGTGAGGACTTAGTCGTGAGGCCAACACATCTATGTGGTAGCTTGAGAGGGGTTGAGCGGAATCAAGAAACGCAACACAAGACAAGGGTTTAGACAGCTTCGGGCCTCGAGAAACATCATCCGATAACAACCCTACATATTGTTTGAGGCTAGGTCTCATTATGATCATGAGGGAGTCGCCGTCAACCGGCTCTCCTAGTTGTGTCTAACCTTAAGATTATTCCCTCTCTCCTCTTGGGTGCCCTGCCCTCCTTATATAAGTTGAAGGGGCGGGTTACATGTAGAGTCCAACTCGGATTAAGACTTAAACTATTTTGACTTCTCTTCATAGGCTTCTTAACATCTTGGGCTTCTTAATGTCTCGGGCTTGTTAACCCCAGGTGACTCTGTCTGCTGGGTTATGACTGTCTGCCGGATTATGACTGTCTGCCGGGTTATGACTGTCTGCCGGTTTACCACCTGGTTTAACTGTCTGCCGGTTTACCACCTGCCGGTTTACCATCTGTCTTAACTGTCTGCCTTAACCATCTGTCTTAACTGTCTGCCTTAACAATCTGTCTTAACTCTCTGCCAGTTTACCAAGTCCCAGCCGGGTTATAATTTCGGCCGGATTATACCGCGGGGTATATCCCCGACAGAAAGGAAAGAGGAGGATTCGGCCTCCCCTTCCCTTCTCTCCCCCCTCTCTTTCCTTCCCCGTCCAACACTTTTGAAAAGGGGGAGGCCGAATTGGACAAGGCCCCCAAGTAGGATTCCTCCTACTTGGGCGCGCCCTTGCTGCTCCCTTCCTCCTCCCACCTATATATACGTGGGAAGGGGGCGCCTAGAACACATAATAGACAATCTCTTAGCCGTGTGCGGTGCCCCCCTCCACAGTTTTACACCTCGGATCATATCGTCGTAGTGCTTATGTGAAGCTCTGCGCCGGTAACTTCATCATCACCGTCACCACGCCGTCTTGCTGACGGAACTCTTCCTCGGCCTCAACTGAATCAAGAGTTCGAGGGACGTCACCGAGCTGAACGTGTGCAGATCGCGGAGGTGCCGTGCGTTCGGTACTTGATCGGTTGGATCGCGAAGACGTTCGACTACATCAACCACGTTACTAAATGCTTCCGCTTTCGGTCTACGAAGGTACGTGGACACACTCTCCCCGCTCATTGCTATGCTTCTCCTAGATAGATCTTGCGTGATCGTAGGCAATTTTTTTGAAATACTCCCCAATAGCTCCAGGTAGCGAAGAGCCTATATCGAGGTGCCAAACCTTCCCGTCGATGTGAACTCTTGGGAAAGATCAGTCAGTAGATCTCTCCGGGTGAAGGCTGGGGAAGGTGGCTCGGCTAGGAGCATGGAGATGGAGCGCACATGACAAGGGGAGAAGAAGGGGTCTGGAGCCAGAGACTTGTGGCAAGGGGTGGGTTTTGGGACGCCGTCGTCTCTGTCGTGCGCCCTCCGCTCGAGTGCGGCCACGTCCAGGAAAGGGGAGCAACACGATCGTGTCTAGGGGGAGGGAGCAGCACGACCGGCGCCGGGAATGGCTGAAATCGAGTTTCGAACAGTGGCGTCAGTGACGAGATGGTCGACGCGGGAGTTGAAAGTTCCCTCCCGCCAACCGTGTCTCACTTTACAGGTCCTGCAAAAACCACCCCCGATCCTAGATATCTACAATACAAGTGATATTTTTTAGGGTAGCCGTATAGTTTCACGTGACATTTTGCGGTATATGAAATGGACCATTTTTTTGTAAAACGGCGTTGCGAGTTGTGGTAGAGTATAGACGTGCCTTTTATAAGAGTATCTATAACCGGACATGACAAGTCCGACTTCTCAAACGTCCGCGGATGCGCCCTATGGACAGTGACCAGTCACGCCTCAAAAAATGCATTTCACACCCGAATACCTGAAATAGAAACCACAAATCAATATTATTACATGCAACACACCGATCTTTGAGCGGAGCTTCGTCTGGTTCCACTCCGCTCGTCCGCCTCCGCCATGGCCATGTCCGGCAGCCGGCTGCACCCCCTTAGAATGTTGGTCCTGTCGCCGACAAGGTAGAGTACGGCATGGGACATGAGCTGGCTCACATGACACGAGCTGGTCCACCGCCGCGAGCGTCGCCACCACGTCCCGTGCCCGCTGCCGCGCATGATGGGCACGACGCCCACGGTGCGTCCATGGCCTCGGAGCGCCAAAGGAGGGGTTGCGCGTCCGCCACCGCGTTCAAACGCCAGACGGACAGCACCGCCTCCGGTGAGGCAGCGACGGCTACCCTAGCATCGGATCCATGCACCATTTGGGCGGACGCGATGGATTTCTGACAGAAGGAGTCCGACTGCTACCGTGCACGGGCCTCCTCCGGGCGCGGCGGAGTGCAAGACAGGCGGCCATCTCCTCTTCAGGGCCGTGTGGGATGAGCTCGGGGTCAACGAATCTGGAGGTGAAGGACTTGGATCCACTTCCCGCCATGCCGAAGACCGGACGACGCCGGGGACGAGCTTGGGTGGTGGAGGGGAGTGGAGTGAAGTGGTTAGGGTTTGGTCCGGCGAGTGGATGGGGAAAAATATATGTGGGGTCAGGTAGGCCAGAGTGGGTCGGCTCCGACGTGGCGCCCCGACGCCCCCATATCTGTCCCATATTTGAGCTGAATATGAAGGATGCCGATCAGTCCGGACGTTTGAGGCCTGTTTGAGGCGCCTGTCTGGATCAAAATTAGACGTCCAGACAGTGACCGGGCGGTCCGACCGGACTAAGAGCATTACTAGTAGAACCCTCAAACCCTTATAAATAACTGCTTTTTGCGGTTTAGCAAAAATCGCGTAGACTAGAACCCTTAACCTCAAACCCTTAATTTTTAAGGGTCCAACCTCAAACCCTCTCAACCCTCGAGTAAGGGTTGGGGAGCAAACCCACCCCAACCCTCACTTGCGGTTATCCTCGCGCCAACTCCGCGCCCGGCGCCAACCCGCGTCACCTAATCTAATCGCCCCGCCGCCCAGCGCCCGTCGACCTCCCGCCGCCGCCCAAACCTTGGCCAGCCTCTCCTCCCTCACCGGCCATGCGCCCTCGCCCGCCATTGCCGTCCATCCATCCCGCCGCCGCCCGCCTTGCCCACTTCTACATGCATGCGCTTGCCCATCACGGCTTCTACTCCGTCGCCCTGCCCCGCCTCCGCCTCCCGCCGCCTCCGCCTCCGTCCCGGCCTCTCTTCCTCGCGCCCTCCGACTCCGCCCTCGCCTCGACCACGCCGCGCGCCGCCCGGCTGTGCCGCTCCCACGCCCTCGCCTCCGCCTCCGTGCCTCGCCTCCGCTTTCCTTCCCTCACCCGCCTCTCCCGCGCCCGCCCGCCATCCGCCCTCCGCCCCGCGCTGCCCTCATTGTCGTGCACGAGGTGCTCGACGGTATGCCATGCGACAATATCGTTCATGGGGAATATTAGTTATAAGGGTTGGGTTTGAGGTTCTAATCTTGCCTGTTTTCAACCCGTAAAAGTGCACAAAAGACCATTTTGGACCCTTAAAACGCTAGTGAGGTTTGAGGTTTGAGGATTCTACTAGTAATCTTCTAATAGGGCAGGTTTGAGGCGCCCGGTTGTAGATGCTCTGAACCCAAAACCTCCCAGAACCACCATCCAAAAAGAAATCTAAAAAAAAAAGGAAAAAAAACCCTAACCGGCTTGCCCTGTCGTCAGTCCCCTCCCATCGTCGATCGTCCCAATGCTGTCCGCCGGCCGCCGCCGTCTCTGCCTCTTCCCCTTCCCTCTCCGCCACTTCACTGCGGCCGTTTCCACCACCACCGCCACCACCTCCGATGCTGCCGCTGCCGCTGCCGACCCCACTGTCTTCTACCTGGAATCCACCTGCGCGCTCTCCCCCGCCGCCGCCGCCCGCGCTGCGGACTCAATCCGCCTCGCCTCCCCGGAGTCCACCGCGCAGGCCCACGCCGTCCTCGACCTCCTCCGCCTGTATGGCTTCACCGACGCCGAGATATCCACCACCGTCCGCAAGTTCCCCATCGTCCTGGTCTCCGACCCCGTCAAGACACTCCAGCCCAAGCTCGACTTCCTCGCCTCCGTCGGCATCAACGCGCCGCTCCTCCCCAGGCTCGTCTCCCTCAGCCCCGTAGTCCTCCACCGCAGCATCCAGGACCACCTCGCCCCGCTCTTTGAATCTCTCCGCGAGCTCCTCGGCTCCAATGCCCGCGTCGTCACCGCGCTCCGCCAGATGCCGTTCGTTGTCCGCTGCAGCCCCAACAGTACCCTCAACCTCGTGCTCCCCGCACTAAGAGATGTCCACGGCTTGCCCCCGGAGGACGTCTCCAAGCTCGTCGCCGTCCACCCCGGCGTCATCATGCAGGGCCCCCACCGCTTGGCCGAGATCGTCCAGGCCGTCAAGGACGTCGGCATCGAACCCGGTGAGCCCATGTTCGTCCACACATTTGCCATCATTTCCAAGATGAAGACCCCCACACTGGAGAGGAAGTATGCTCTCTACCAGAGCCTTGGCTTCGAGAAGGACAATGTTGCCTTAATGTTGCGGCGGTTCCCACTCATGATGGCTATCTCAGAGAAGAAGATGAAGGAAAATGTCGGATTCTTGGTCGGAAAGGCGGGTCTGAGCCTGGAAGATATCGTGGCCTATCCGAAGATGCTGGTGCGGAGCTTGGAGAGCCATTGCAGGAGGTGTGTGGTGCTCGCGTTGCTGAGGAAGGAAGGGAAGCCAGAGGGGAATCATCGGCTGCCCGTGGTCCTCGCGACTACCACGAAACGGTTCTTGCAGGTGTATGTGCAGCCACACCAAAACGAGATCCCCGATGTCATCCGGGCTCTCAACGGAGAGATCCCTTTCGACGGCTTCAGTGTGTTGGAGTAGCCACAGTCACCCAGGAAGATGAGCCTTTGATGTCATCGGCCTATGCAAGGATAATTGACGATAACCCCCTTTGTTCGCTGATCCTGGCTAAGAGGCCCCTTTTCACTGTCACTGACATGTGGGGTTTAAGTGAGCTGCGAGTTCTTGGTGGGATTTGCTTAGGCAGTTTTCTGAAGATTCTGTTGCGTGGCCAATGTTTATTCTTGGTAGGATTTGCTTAGGCAGCTTTCTCAAGATTGGTGTTGCTCTTGCAACAAGACTGCCAAGGAGTATGGTTATGCAAGAACAGATTTTGAGCTACTGGGTGGTCATCAAAGCTTGTAGTATAATAAAACATTAACTGGAAGCTAACTTGTTGAGCAATGATCATTGGTAATTCTAATTTCAGGCCTCAGAATGTGTAACATGAATTGAAAATGGATGGTTCTCATTAATGAACAGTCATTTGGATGCAGTGAGGCCATAACGTTTACTCTTTTCTTTTTTGACATATTTGCACAATACTCATGGAAATCTTGTTCTTGCTTGGCTGAGTTTGGTCTCGAGTGGTCGATGTGGAACAGGAGGATGAAATCAGGAAGTCCACATTTTCAGCCTGCCAAAGACAACCCATTTGTAAGAACATGGTAAATTTTGTCTCTATTTTGTAATGGTACACCCTCTGTTCATAAATATGAGACGTTTTGGCAGTCTAAATTGAACTGCCAAAACGTCTTATACATTTATAAACAGAGGTAGTACGTGCAAAGACAGCACCCTGTAAGAATACCATAGTTGGTATCTAACAAATAGTGTAGTACATGTCTGTCTGCTTCTGCATTACTGCATGCAGTCGAGCAATTTTATTTCTTGACCGGGAACAAAGTACGAAAAGATCCTAGTGTGTGTATAGTTGAGCAAATAATATACGGGAAATAGAAGAAGGTGTACTAGTCAAGATTGACCTGGTTCAGCCAAGAGGAAGAACCAAGAGCTTAGAATGGTTGGCAGTAGACGCCTGCACTAAACTGGAATTTGCCTTATCAATGCCCAGTTGTGCCATCTCTCCTGAATGAGCTCCCAGAACTTACCTTGAATCAAATTTAACCGGATACCTGTGATGTTAGATAGCAGTCGAATAGGCAAACTAGATACCAGAATTGGCAGTCGGTTCAGGCCCCATGCTCAAATTCATGCTGGTGCGGTGGAGAAACGGGGCTTCCTCTTCTGGTGAAATGGGAAACCTCCACCACGTGGGCGACTGTGGTGGTCGGTGGAGCTTGTTCAGGAGGAACGGTGGCATGAGATGGAAGGCCGCGGCCCTGTGCTTGTGGAATGTGGACGCAGGCGCGTATTGGCACCAGGATCAGGACTTGGATTATTGCTGATATGGAAGGAAGGAAAAAACTGAGGTCAAATGCATCAGGCACTGTTTTGAAAATATAAGGTAGAGCATGATCTACCTTTCATTTGAAAAAAAAATGCATCAGGCACATGATGTATTTGTAGTTTGCGTCTCTTGTCATTCCATAATCTATAACACCTCTCTTTTTTTGCAGGGGAATCTGTAACACCTTTTTGACACTAGCGTCGACGCTCGAGGTGCTGAGGCAAGTTTTTGTGAAGCAGCTAGCGAGCCCAAGGGAACAGAACAAACAGATATAATAAGAGGTAAACGACTGATATGATCTCTGCACCTCCAGCTAATGACAAGTGGATCATCTAACTGCACACAGGAGGCCTTACGCGTCAGGAAGTTCGGAGTATACATCTAGAGCTTTTAACATGTCGAATTCCTCCAACTGGCTGCTCTGCGTTTCATTTGAAATGAGAATGGAACGGGTCCTGGTCCTGGAGGCTTTTGATCTGAGAAATGGAATTCTTCCAACTGGGCGCTCTGGCTTTAGGAGCATGCTGCTGCTGGTCAGACAAACACCCTCAACTTCTCATGACCCACTTATATACGTGAGGATGCAGTTGCCTTGTTGCAGAGATTATGCATCAAATTGAAACATCCGTGCAAGTTAACAACCGGCCCCTGTTTATCTTTTGTCAATTGCAAGTGTCTTTTCACGTCTGACCAACACGAGTACGTGACCAAAATGATTTTAGGTGAGATTTCAACCAAGAAAGGGCGGCCAAAGTAAGGTGGACAGGAGCCTCGGGATTGCGATGCTACGGACGAGTTGCGCCGGCTACGTCTTGCAGGAAAGGCACGGTAGCTTAGCCTTGCAACATAAGCTCGGGTCAGGATATGGATCGCCACTGGCATCTCACGAATGGACATGGCAACAACCAGTTAGGTGCAAATGCGCCACTCAACCAGACTGACAGGGATTCCAAAGCCAGAATGAACTTTGCCAAATGGTCTTGTCACGGAGAATAGCTACGGGGCTGATCGGGACTGAGAATCTCATGAACTTGCTTTGAGAGAGACAAGTTGGGACAGACGATGGAGTAGCCGTTTCCAACTGCGAGACAGGCTCCTGCCCACCTTCCACTGCTGTAGATCGACGGCGCCCCGACATTCCTCGTGCAGTGCTAACTGGTACTACTCCCCGCCCCCTCCTTGCGTTTAGATGCTTTGCGATTTTCGGTGGAGACGGTTTGGTATTGCTCCGTCTGAATACAGAATATATCATGTCTTCGAAATAGAGACAGTCTTCCGGAAGACCATTTTTTGCATGGCTGAAGTTAAAGAACAAAGAAAGTTTTTTTTACATCTCAATAATTGTATAATACATACACCGATATCCAAAACGAGGCTCAGTTTTGCGGTTCCTAAGCTACGAAGTGCTGAGATCATTTAGGTTTAAAAAAAAATGTGCTGAGATCATTTGATAATTTTCTTAGAAAAAGGCGGTAAGAAAGGAATGATAAGTTGGGTAACCAAACAAGAAAATAGGCAAAAGTTGGGTTAGAAATGTTTGCCAAACTAAGTAACTTTACTGTACACTTGGGTTTCTGAACTGAAGCACCAACTTTGAGCTCTGTTTCATTCGACTTGTGTAATTCATGTTAGTACCCCTCTGTAAAGTAATATAAGACCTTTTAGAGAGAACGTCGTTTTGGTGACCGAGCTCATTGAAGCTCGACATTTTTGAAAAAATCAAAATTCAAACTTTCCGGTTTCAAAAAAAAATTTGTGCAAGTAAACAAGGATGTTATGTGTATGTGCGTAAGTTTTAGGATGAAATACCGTCAAATGCAATATGTACAAAAAAGACAAATTCATAGACTCGGAGCATGAATAGTATATAAAAAGTCCCTTTTTCCCCCACAACCCTCATTTCAACATATCTATATCTACTATTAAAGGGAGGTGATATTCTTGGTTTCGTTCCGTTGTTTGGTCCCGTTTCAATTAATTTCACGTACGCTATTTGGTTTCGTTACTTGCCACCCGTTTTGGCCTAGCGGAGGAAGCTCATCTGGCGGTGCACTGTGGGCCAGGTCCGGAGAGCTGGCAAAAAATAAAATTGCCGATGGGAGGGTTCAATCTCATAACATGTCAACCAGTCACACACAGTTTGTCCAACTAACCCAGTTAGAGATATGAGAGGATTTTTTTTTCTCCCTTGCAATGCATGAGCCTTTTTGCTAGTTTTGCCCTAAAAATTTAGGCACACGTGTGTTATGGCTTAATGCATATCTGTATTTTTTTTCAGATTTTTTTGAAACGTAAAAAAATATGAAATTTGAACTTTGAATTTGGAGGCCGCCATGGAGGCTGAGCTCCAAAAGCAATTTTCGCTTTTTCGATCACTATATTACTTTACAGAGGGAGTGCTACTTATCATGTATGCACTGTATTCTATTTTATTGATTCCTCCATTGTCCAGTTACATATCAACATGCACCCACACAAGCCATGATCCACGGACCATCTATCGTCTATCGAGCAAATACTGCAGGGTGGTTCCACCGCCGGTGTTTGGTTTCGGTCAAAATTTGTCCTACTAAATAGTATAAGACGTCTTAATCATTAAAATAGTGATTTAAAACGTCTTACATTTGTTTACAAAGAAAGTAATTGTTGTGAAGTTCTTGTTTGCCAATGACCTCGTCATGTATTAGCAGGAAGATTAAACAAAAGCGGTGCAAAGAACCATCGGTCTAGAAAAGTTGGCATTCATCTGAATAAAGATTAAACTTTCGAAGGATCAATAAAAGTTTGGAAGGATTAAATTTGGCTACTGTCGATATGAACTAGGATTCACCGTCTTAAGTCACCCGATTTTTTCTAAAAAACGGAGGCAAAAGATTTGCCTCAATAGTTAATTAAGAAGAAGAGAATGACCAGTTAATTAACGAAAAATCGGGCAAAAACCAAAAATCATCCGATTTTGAGGTGACTGACATGTGACCCCACAACAAGCTGGCCTCAGCCACATAAAAATTAGATGACTTTAAGTTATCATTATATAGAGAGTATCTAACGTATCCAAGGCACCAAGAAGGAAAGAATATGGAGCGGGTCGTACGCCTTGGCCTAGTTGCTCATGTTATGTCGCCTGCTGGTCGCTGCATCTGCATCTCAAATTGAGATTGCAGCATGCCAACATACCACATGCACGCCAAATGGAACAATCGGTACCCGGTCAAGAGTGTATGGTGTCACAAGCTAGTGGGCAAAAGAGACCGTCGAATGGCGACGAGCAATCAGGCACCCCTGAACATGGACGGATGAGAAGGGAATCTTCGTAGATAGTACAGTACAATATACAGAACTTTTTTTGTTTTTGCGGGGGCATTATACTAAACCGGGCTTTGTATCCTTGTGCGCAGCTGCATGTGAAGCGGCACTAGTGACACACTGAGTTCACGATCGCAACTTCCATGCACATGAAAAGGCCGGGAACCAGAGTGTCTGGATCGGGGAAGGTCGGGGTCATGACAGGGTCAGGGTTAGATGCAGAAGGCAGGTAAGACAATGATGCGAGAGCTTTTCTCATTTTTGACATTTGATCCGATCCGAGAGCTAGTTGGCTGCCTTCTGTATATACTACTCCTGTTTCACATGCGCTTTGCGATCGATGCTTCGCTGTTTTGGATGGGGGCGTGGGTCGAGCTGGCTCTAGGTAGCCTCTGTTGGGAATTAACACATGGTTAATGGTGATCTGAAACACTCGGCGAAAAAAATTAACTTTAGCATCATCTCTATGTGCTAACTCACGAATCACCAGTCATGGAAGAGAACATATGCGTCTGCGTGTATAGAGTAAGTTCTGTTAACCAAAACTTAGACAATGTAGTGGCTTTCCCGGCGATGCATTGAACTAGCTCTCCCCTTTCCCGCCTTCTTAAACTCTGGATTTGGACTTGTATTTCCGTTATTCGGTTAACGGAAAGGGGTTATGCCCAGTTAAAAAATCAATACTTAGACAAAACTTGATACTTCCAGACAGTGGTGGCGCCAGGATCGGGCAAGACCCGGACAAACCCGAGGCCAAACACTAGGTACAATACTAAATTGTACAAAATTTGCTACAGTGAAGGAAGGAACCCGACATCACGATCCAGACCACCGCCCGAGCAGCCTTGGGCGGGCAAATTTGGTGTTTTGACCCTTTGTGTAAAGTTTAGCCGGGCCTTACCCCGGTTTGAAAATATTCCGAGATCTGACCCTTTTTCCCACCGTCGGGGAGCCTAGCGGTAGGGTTGTGTAGGCTACCGCCCAAAGCCTTGGCGGTAGCCCACTCATTCACACCAGCTCCAGTAAACTTCAGACGTCTCCTGCAGTCCACCCTACCGTCGTGGACCCTGGAGGTAGCCTGTACAACCCTACCGCCAGAGACCCTGGCGGTAGGTGCTGAGCAGTTATACTCGCGGGGAACGGGTCGTGGGGCCCAGCCACGAACCCAACCTCCATCTTCTCCCCTTCGCGGCCGCAAGAACAGAGAGGAGTTCCCTCTCTCATCCCCTCCACTCCCCTCCTCCGATATCATTCATTTCTCCACGGTTTTTGCGGATCGAGATGGCTCCGAAATGAGAGAAGTAAGCTCTATCAATCCCTCTAATTCGCTTTAGTTAAAAACCTTTCGATTTTATGCATTATTTCGCACTAGATGAACCCTATTTCATCTAGTAGATTTTGATTTTTGTTGTTCTTAGGGTTGTTTAGTTTGGAGCAATATGATGTATGCGGTTTAAGATGAACCCTAGTTCATTTGGTGTTACTAGTTTAGTGTTTTATATAGTTTCAAGATGAACCCTAATTCATGTTCATATTATATTTTGAATTGTTCGTTGGTGTTTGGTTAATATGATTGATGTGGTTGAATAAGATGAACCCTAGTTCATTTGGTGTTTACTAGTTTAGTGTTTTTATATAGTTTCAAGATGAACCCTAGTTCATGTTCATAATTTTTTTTGAATTGTTCATTGATGTTTGGTTAATATGATTGATGTGTTTGAATATGATAAACCCTAGTTCATTTGGTGTTTACTAGTTTAGTGTTTTATATAGTTTCAAGATGAACCCTAGTTCATGTTCATAACTTTTTTTTGAATTGTTCATTGATGTTTGGTTAATATGATTGATGTGGTTGAATATGATTGAGGTTGAATAAGATATGATGGATAAATACGATTGATTATAGATATGATGGATATATATGATTGTTGATTCAATGTGATTTTTTTAGTTTGATTCACATGATTCATTTGCATATATTAATTGATTGATGTTAGTTGAATATGTTACAATTGATGAATATGATATGATGCATGTTGGTTGAATATGACATGATTCATTTGCAATTGTTTTAGGAGCCCCCCCCCCCATTGCGCCCACCATCGACACTAAGTACACCATGCTTGAACATGCGTTTGAAACGGTCATCGCGCCCGTTTTATGGGGAATGGAGTGGTGATAACTATGCTCAAGTTGTTGCATCAAAATTTTGGCTTTGCAAAATAAAGTTACTAACTATTCTTGTTTACATTTTGACAGATGTTGCCGCCATTGCGGATGAGGGGTCACACAGGCCTTTGAGATGCAGTACGACGAACGCTACACGCCGTACTTCAGGAGAGCAAGGTTGTCGAGTTTCGTTCTGTAGTTCAAGCGTACGCCGCCGACGCTCGTCCACTCAGCTCTCACAGCTTTACTTGACCGGTGGCGCCTTGAGATGCACAATTTCCATCTCCCATGTGGTGAGATGGCGGTGACCCTCGAGGACTTCGGCATGATCATGGCCCTACCGATCCAGGGGCAGGCTCTCACTGGGGAGTGGAGAGGAACAATTGGTGGGAGAGGGTTATCGCCCTCATCGGCGATTGCCCCCCCATGACGAACAACCGAACATCCGGTGTACCATAAAGTGGATCAAGAACAACCGGGCCATGTGCCTGCAAGATACCGATGCATGTACCATGGAGCAGTACGCGAGGGCCTACTTGTGGTACCTTCTGACAGAGGTCATCTTTCCACACTGCTCGGGGGGATACTGCCCTATGGATGTATCTCGACTTCCTGGCCGACTAGGACGCAGGGTACAGCGGGGGGTCCGTCGGCCTCGCATACCTATACCGTTCGGTAAGCAGATATCTCAATTTTCACTTATGGATTTATGTATGTTTTTTGAATTTGTGTCGTCTAATCTTGAATTGGTGTTTCTAGCTGGACGACGCAACGCAGAGGACGGAGGAACCGTCTGATGTGTGTGGATTTGTCTGGGCCCTCTCTATTTGGATGCGGGAGCGGTTGCCGGTGGGCCATCCTGAGAAAGATACCTGGCGTCCATGGACGGATTATGGAGAAAAAGGCGACAGTGCTCGATACCCGACTACCGCGTACGCTTGGGACAAGGTCAAGGTCTACACGGGCAAGGGCAGTGCGTTGTACAAGGTCTTCACCAACGAGCTCGACAACCTGACAACTTACCAGGTATACCAACGAGTTTACCAATCATTTTGTAGCCACTTTCACGGTTGCTTACAACTCTTTTTGTAGGTCAACTGGTGGCCATATCATGACCGAGGATGGGGGTTTGAGCTCAACATGGTGTGCTTTGAGGACAGGCTTAACTAGCGGTGCATTGTGTCAATGATCTGTGTGTATGCCGTCAAGTGGCACTTACCACAACGCGTGGCCACACAATCTGGTATATTCCAAAATACCCCATCGGCATGCCCCAACGACACCGGTGGCTTTGACCTACACTGGTGAGGGGATTTGTTCTATATTATCGTGTTTTCGTTATGTTTGACGTCATTATGATGTCTTATGCTTTATTGTTTCTTATGCCTTGCAGGAAGAGTACGCAACATTGTCAGTCGATCACGGACTGGGGACACGAGCACACGGATCACGTGAAAGCATGGAAGAGAGGAGGTATCACAAAGACACGGAGAGGAGAGTGGTTGACTGGGAGGCGTACGATGAACACATGAAGTGGTATGACGATGGCATGAAGTACCGTGTGAGCTTGAGGCCATAGTGGATATCTGCCGATATCGCATCACTTGAGAAGGGTGACTCCGAGGATGAAGCCTACCGTGACAACCTCAGAGAGCTCAAAGGTGAATTTAGGGAGTATGCATCCCTGATGAACAGAGTGGTAAGTTGTGTTCTATTGTTTTGAGCTCTCAACGACTGGATGAAAACTACACCACAGACTTACAAATGATGCTTACATTTACAGGCTTTAGTGCTGCACAGAAGCATTTTTTATGGCCCAGACGCGCTTAGTTATGACCCTGGGATCGCGGAATCTGACAACAAGCTGAGGGAAATGGTGAAGGTAACATCGAGCCTCCTAGCCTTACCTTATGTTCGAGTAACCACAAATTGGATCCATGCCATATTACGTTCTTGTTTATTTGTTATTGCAGAAGTTGCTGACTCGTTGTCGCAAGATAGTGGGCATACTTGGGTGAGCTAGCTCAACTGATGCTCATGTTCCTGGACGGTCGATGCATACCCTCCCTTCATCGAGCCACGCCGGCGGAGGTTCCTCTAGCCATGTCGCCCCGTCGTCTCGCGTTGTTGAGGAGGAAGAGGGGGAAGATGATGAGGAAGAAGAGGATGAGGATCCAGTCGAGGAAGAAGAGGAAGGAGGTGATGAGGAGGAGTACGAAGACGATAATGGACCTCCACCGACTCAGCCAACCCAGGAGAAGAGGGGGAAACAACCGAAGAAGGATTGGAAGAGTCCATCCCCATTCAGAAACAGCGTGCTCGCCGCACGAAGAAGTCGGATGAAACCCGCTTGAAGAGAAAGGAGGAGCGTACTGCCAAGAGGGGGAGGAAGGCCAAGTGATATGATCATGTCAAACTACTTGCTTCATGTTGAACTAGTTAAAACTATTTGCTATTTGTCTTGAGTTGTGAACGAGAACTTGGTGGTTAGGTTGAACTATTTGCTATGTTGGACATATAAACCTATCTGCTATGTTGAATTATAATTTATATCGATGTGTGATGCATGTTATAATGTGTGAGATCATTATTTTTTTGATTTGCAAACAATATTATTGGTGCGTAAATTTTTTGGTAATTGAAATGATCAAGTTCTCCACAAAAATTAAGTGAGACAAGGACCCTACCGCCAAGGACCCTGGCGGTAGGCTTTCAGACCTTACCGTAGTTATGTTGCAACTTCGAGTAATAGCACCGGGGCAAGGCCCTACCGCCAGGGACGCTGACGGTAGGTTGTGAAACCCTACCGTATTTTTTGCGGATTCGTGTCACAACACCGAGACACCGGTGAAGGACCCTACCGCCAACAGCCCCGGCGGTAGATTAGTGCACCCTATCGCCGCCCGCTTTGGCGATGCAGTTAGATTAAACCACATCGATGTGTCTGTGACATGACGGCGACTGTCCTTACCCTACCGCCGAGGCTTTGGGCGGTAGCCTGTACAACCCTACCGCCAGCCTCCCAAGTGGTAGGAAAAGGGTTAGATCACAAAATATTCAAACTGGCGTCAAATCCGGCTGAATGTTGCACAAAGGGTCAAAACACCAAATCTGGCCACCTAGGGCATGTCTCCGTCGTTGCTTCTAGGAAACCTCTTCCTTTGTATGGTGTTTTCATAGAACCTTATATAACTTTATTTCCTAAATTCTAATTGGTTGTTCCTCATATGTTAGGCCATGTGCTAATTCGAAACATGTTTCATTGAACCTTATAAAACTTTATTGCCTTGCTCATGTTTTATTGTCTTTGGACAACACTGGCTAGCAATTATGTTCTCAAAAATTGTACTAGAGTTTACTGCAGTATTGCGTGCCTTCGTTTGGCATCCTTAGTATGATGCATATCATTACTCATACACTACTCTGATTTGGTAATTCATCCTGGAAGTTTCTTTCCGCACTGACTTATTGTCCTAACAGTGTTCTAAGGGAGTTGGACCATACCTCTTGATTTCTTACACTTTCTTAAAGGAATTTGCCTCGGTTGGTGCATAAAAGAAATATCCTTTCTGCTCACTTCCTACTGCAGGGTCCTCTTTTTGCGACATGTGTACCTTCTAATCAGGTCATGGGCAAGCTGAATGAAGTGTGCTATATGCTATCTCGGCGGTCTATCTCTGTATGGTAGCCTTATGGGACAAATAAATGTGGGGATCATATTAATGTTGATCTTTCCGAGAAATTTTTTGTTTGCCATATCATATTGGTGGTCTTATTCTTCCGCCACTGAGGTGACTAACTCATATGCATTGACCTTTCGTGTTGGATCTTATCCTCATGGGGTCAAAGATCCCACACCATTCTTCGCTAGATTTGACCATCTTTCATGTCCCTAGTTTAGCTTGGTGGAGTGGACATATAATTTCATGTCATTCCTGATCATGGCAAGAAAAAATTACGAGCCTTTGTTTGTCCCATGTTGTAAAAGTTTTGCCTCGTGATGGTAGTTGCATTTCATTCCTCCAAGGCAAATGGAATAAGTACTTAAATGTTGGCGTTTTTTGCTTTTAGCTGCCATCCTGAGATTTCTGGACTGGCACATGATGTATCTTATCTAGGAAAGGATTCACCATGTCCCACGTAATACTTCTGATTTTCTTTCTGCGCTGAGTGATTGGGATGTGAATGCTTATTTTCATGTGAATCTAGACAGACAAGCTCTGATGCTTGTTGAGGTAGCTCGGGCATATTTTTTCAATCCTTTTTATGTCCGATGAGATGTACATAGTATGGTTAATAGTTTTTCTTGTAGTATGCGGAGAATAGCCTCTTATCTTTCATTGTAACTTGCATCATGAGAAGTATGGTATGCTCGTATGTAAACCATAAGGAGTTCTCTGTCGTGGCCGAATATGCAAGAGTATAGTAAGGATTAATGATATCACATTGTCTGTGTGGGGAAGCTTTATCTTGGTAACCATTGTGAAGATTGTTTGTCGAAAGCTTCTTTATTCTTCGATGTTCCATCAGTGGCTCAACCATGACTTTCAAACATGGCCCAACTTACCGGTCTTTGCACCTCATCGAGGTGTACCTACAACTTTCTTCCTCTTGCATATCTCATAGAGGGTGTTGTGTTCTTATCCCTTCAAGGAATATATGAATAATTTACCCAATAACACAGTCATATCCATGTATGAGTGGCTCGCATGCATGGATTTGATTGCATGCTCACAGCATATGCAAAAGTGTGTGTCCCATGAGCAATCGGGCTCTGAAGGAATGTCCTTTCTTGGTACAATACATACTTACAATAAAATTGTTGTAGGATTGTTTTCAAGGCGTACCTTACCTTTAGGTATTGCCAATTACATTGGAATATACCTCCGCCGATGATGGTGATGTTTACGGTATCGTGGTGGAGAAGAATGTGTGCCTTCCATCTGAAGCCCCCGCTCAGTTTGACCATTGGTCTGTTCTATGAAAAGTCTGTCCAAATATTCATTTGTTGTTACTCGCCCAACTGCTTCTTTAAACCTACCAATTTGGTGGATGACATGCGATAAAACTTTTTCTATATTGGTGTCGTACCTAGCAGTAGATCAACATCAAATTCTATCTCCCCATCAGGTGGCATTTCTGGAAGTTCTTCAGAGAACATATCCAAAGAAATTTGCTTACAACGGGAAGCAAGCTTTGTGTATGTCATGCCATTACTTGGGAATGTTTTGTTCACAATTAATATACCTTATCTCCTCGCCTGGTTGGTCACTACCATATTGTATGGTTTGTGCAGACCTGATGCTGAGGCAATTAATCCATGCAAATAATTGTATGCAAACCAAGTGATTCAACAAAATGATATTGGCTAAGAACTTCACATTGTTTATCTATATTTCAAGTCTTTGCAAGCCTCTTGTCTGAGTCAGATGCCGAGTCGATGAGCAACATCGATGAGGGAAATAACGTAATATGAAAGAATGAAATAGGAAGCGAACGAAATGACATAACTGAACGAAGGGGTAAAACCTCGCATAAAATGCATCAAGATCACACACAGATTCAGATGTCGAGTTGATGAGCAACATCCATATGAAAAAAATAAAGGTAACACCAAAGAACCAAATAGGAAGCAAATGAAACAGCATAACTAAACAAAGGGGTAAAACCTCACATAAGATGCATCAATATTACACATAGACATCAATATCACAATTTATTGCTACTCACGATAGTTGAAACACATGCGAGACTACTATGATAGATGCCATGCGAACTCTTGCAGGAACTTGGATGCTACAACCTAATCGTGTTGGGGTAGAGTGTAGGAAAGAACATGAACCTAATGGGGTGGAGATCTTCAAGGATTGCCACACCAACAAAATGAAGGGCATGACTACACCCGTTAAAGCCGTTGTTGTAAGTCCTTACTCCTCATGCCTTTTGAACTCTGATGGTGCACTGCAGTGATTGTAGGATAGATTTGTATATGCAACATCAGATGAACTGCTGGTTACTGTGACGTTGCATTGAACTGCATGATTTGCAGTCAATGTCAGCTATTGTTTTTTATTTTTATACACAGTTGTCTTATCGTATTGTGGCCATGATCGCCAGCCATCCATCTCACAACAACCGAGCAATTTTGCGTGCAACCTCGCCTTCAAGTAGTGGGTACATGGGGGATGCTTTATGCGTCTGGGGAGAGACCATTTTCTGCGTGACTGCGTGAGCCCTTTAGGTGTCTTGGCTGCATGCATATAAGGCCCTAGGAGTAGGAGTGTCACTGTCATGGACTTAACACGGCAGATGCCCTAGCAAAAGGACTTAGGTGTGGAGCCATCACAACTAGGTTAGCTTGGAGGGGTTAAACGGGACAAAGGACACATAGAGTTTACCCAGGTTCGACCCCTCTCAACAAGGTAAAAGCCTACTCCTGCTTTAGGTTGTATTGCTTGGGTTTCGATTACCAGGGTGCGAATATGTTTGACCTAGTTCTCGACTTGTTGTTTCTTGAGTTAACCCGCCGCCGGGTCACCCCTTTATATACACAGGTTGGTGCCCGGCGGCTTACAAAGTCCCGGTCGGCTCATACAAGACGTGTCTGGCTTGGTACCTAACTAAGCTTGCCTTACAACACAAGTCAAACATATGGCGGCTCACACCCATGGGCCTCCAGTCGTCCCGGGGTCTTGGGCCTTCAATAAGCTTGCTCTATGAACCGTCATCTTCACATCTTCTTGGGCCTCTTCATATTAAGCCGCTAGTGGCATGACCCGGCCCCTCCTGGGCGGGTCATACCCAGTAGTTATATCCCCAACATTAGGCCCCAGGTTGATCTGAACTTGTTCACATCAATCTTCAATACTTGACTTAGTAGAATCTTCCATCGCCAATTCTTTTCCATTTCATTGTAACCCGCCGTGACGTCATATCTCAGGACTATGTTAACTCGCCATGACGTCATCTCGCATTAACTTCGCACGAAGCCCACCACATCTCGGTCGATCTTTTATTCTTAATGGACCTCCCAAAAATCGAGGCATCCGTATAGCCACATAATCATTTTTTCGGCCTCCTCGATTCCTGCGCATGCCATTTATCCCTCTCCTTATAAATAGGGACAGGGGGTCCTTCTTTTCAGTTTTTACTCTGCCCCACACCTTCTTCTTCCTCCTCGCGACGCCCTAGCAACCCGAGCTCCGGTACCGCCGTCTTCCTCCAGCGACCTCAACTCCAGCCGCTGCATCAACCTGAATGGACCAGAAATCTATGGCGCCCCTCCGCTGTTGATCAGCATCTGTAAGTACTTCTTCTCCCCTATAATAGCTCTGCATTAGGGTTTTGCTATTCGTCAATGTTCTTCATTGTTCTTCCTCTGGCTCCTTTAGATTGCATAGTTAGATCTGAGCCCAATCACCAAAGATATGCGGTAGTAGTTTTAGCAGTTATTTTAATAACAAAAATTGTCCCTTCTATAGAAGATGTCATCTGAACACATGAACACTTCTGTTGCCGCCACATTAGGTTTAGAATTTATTTGCATTTTCTGAACTGTTGCAGATCCAAAATCATAGCTCCAGTCTGCAGAACTTGTTTGTTCATGACTTAGTAGAAATTTACTTTCCAATCTGTTGTACTGCAATCATACGGGCGGCTTGTATGATAACCATAACCCGCCATATAGCATTAGTCCCCTTGTTAAGCCGCCAATATATTACCATCTGTATAACCTGGCTTTGTCTTCCGGCTTAACCACACTGTTCTTCGTAGCACTTATTCTTTCTGCTTATGAATTGGCTTCGTATAACACATTTATTTGTTGAACACTGACCGGCTTAACAACAAAATCTTAAACCGGTAACATTTTCTTTTTAGGCCTTCATCTGTAAAAATGACCAAGACCGTCACCTCATGCAACTGGCTTGTCTCCCGGGTCACCGAGGAGACACTGAACGAATATGTTTAAATGGGTGTTTTGGCCAAAAAAAGATATCATCCATTGGAGGGTCCTAGGCACAGAAATCCCTCCTCAGCCCAGGGAAGGCGAAGTAATTGTATTCACTGATCATCTGCTCTGGGGGTTTAGCCCGCCCGGCTCAAAATTCTTCTGTGATATGCTGATTTTTTTCCAACTTCATCCACAAGATATTGGACCCAACTCTGTTTCAAACATCTGCAACTTCCAAGTTTTTTGCGAGGTTTATCTTCAACAAGAGCCCACTGTCGAACTATTCAGGGAATTCTATTACTTGAACCGGCAGACTGAGTTCACAGACGGGCCCAGCCTGGAGTTAGGTGGCATTTCATTTCAGGGGTGAAAGAGGCCACCTTCCCAGCCGCCAAACTACCCAACCATCCTAGGACTGGAACTAGACTTGGTTTTACTGTCAAGACACATCTCTGGAGGGTGAAAACCCCCTACCGGGTTACCGTGAACACCGGCTTAGCAACCAACATCCTCTCTCGGACCGGATCAGCACAAAAGAATGGGCCAAATACGCGCCCATTTTTTCAAAAATCAGAGCCTTCATGGTGAACGGCTTAACCGGCATCGACCTTGTTCGATGTTGGGTTTCATGGATAATCTTGCCCCTAAGCCACCAACCCGACTTAATGTGTGAGTATACTGGCGATGTGAAAGATCCCCAACGCCACAGCCAGATAGAGCTGGATGAGAAAGATATCAATGATATGACCAAGTCTTTGTTGCACGAGAGCTTGAAGCTTGCAGCAAAACAGGGCTAAATCCCTACTGCACTCTCAATGATCCACCAGCTGTAAGTATTGAAACAATTTCCAATTTATTCATCATTTGAACTGTTTTCTTACTCCTTTAATTGCCGCAGGCCAACTCTTCTTTCTGGAAGAAGAAATTGCAGGATAAACCGGCCAAGAAGACCCGGACGAAGAACAAGGCTACTAAAAAACCTGCCAAGAAGAAGACCAACCCCTCCGAGTTATTTAACTTGGACGATGATGAGTCGGAGGTAGAACTTGAATCCCTTGGCTCATTATTTATACATCTTATTGACAGTGATTACTATCAGGATGATGCGGATGCCAGACGTGCATATGATGAAGAGGTAATTACTCTTTCCTCCGGCTCAGAACCTTTGCTAAGGCAGAAAAATTGGCAAGCAAGCCAGAAAGTAAGATTTTATCACCCTTTAGCTTACTTGGATCCCAACTTTCTTTTGAAGAAACAACAACATGCATTTCGCCGCACAACCCAGAACAGTGGAGACGGAAATCTCTCCTCCGGCTTACCAAACACACCAGTCCCTCGCAAATGCAAAGCAAAGGTTTCATATTTTTCTGATTTAGCTTATCCAAAGGTGGGTCTTATAGGACAACCGCTTAACACTTCCGATTCAAATTACCAGGGGACATCTCATTCCTCTTCCGGCGACTCGACTGGGACCCATATTCCAGTTTTCAAACCTGTGTCTGGGTGAGAATATTAAGTCTATTTGCTTTCAATCATGTTAACTCTGTCTTGTGCTTTATTTTCAGTGCTATGGCCAAGCCCAGTAAGAAGCTGAAGGTGAACAAACCGGATGAAGATTCATATCTCTCTGAGCCGGAGAAGCAAACAATAGAAGCTTCTCACCAAGCTGTTGAGGCCACAGTTTATGAGCCGCCACCAGAGGAACACCACGTCCTTATGGACTCCATGGAAGTTGACCCGGAGAATGCTAAGCCGCCCAGCCTCGCACAGCCGGGTCAAGAAACTGAAGATGTAACCATCACCGGGACGACTTATACAGCTCCAGGCAATCCTACCACCTTATCCAAGCACAACACCAAACAAGAATTTTCTGCTGTTGATAAGGGCAAGTGGAAATTAGACTTGGAAAGCTATGCCCAGTTCAATGCTCAAGAAATCCATTCGGACTATCTAAACCGCCTTCACACCAGCCGTGACTTTGAAGCCGGCCTGGTCAACCTCATGAAGGAGCTTTTTGAGGTAAGCACTGCAATCTTCTTCATATAAATACATCTCTACCAGTCGCCAAGTCTACTGGATATGAAAAAATCGAATATGTTGTAGACTTTAAATAACCTTTGTAGTCTTTCATTCACCGCATGGCATATTGTAATTGTAGAATCAAAACTAGTAGCCCCCAAGGGCCGGCTTAAGCTGCATAGCTAAAGCCGGGACTTGAAATATTAGGGATCAATTTTGCATATGTAGCTCCCAAGGGTCGGCTTAAAATGATAAGTTAAGCCGAGACTTCAAATAGCAGTGATCAATTTTGCACATGTAGCCCCCAAGGGCCGGCTTAACCACCATGGATAAGCCAGGACTTATCATTATAATTGTGAATAAAATCCAAGTATGTAGCCCCCATGAGTCGGCTATAGTCATAGCAGTTTAGCCGGGTCATCATAGAATTGTCTTCAAAAAAGAGCAATGTGCATTAGCCCCCAAGTGCCAAGTGAAATACTTGTATTGTGCTTGGGACATCAAATAAGATGATTGTAATGCTTCCTGTCATTTGCATACTTCAGGCGGAGCTAAATATGAAGGAATCCCAAGTCTCTGATCTGCAGAAAAACATCAAGTCCCAACAGGTAGAAACTTCAAAAGCCAAATCGGAGCTAGAAACTGCTCTAGAAGAGATGGAGAAGTTGAAAAAAGATTTTCATGCAGAGAGGATGGGCTGGGAAACTGAGAAGGCGGCTCTTCTGAAAAGAGCAGAAGATGCCAAGGCTGCACTCAAACCAGTGGCTGACGAGCTATCCGGCTTAAAACGCCAAATTCATATCGTGACACCCACCATTTTTGGTGAGTAACCTTGTCATTCAATCTTTCCGCAACAATTTATATCAATCATTCTCCGGTTTACCAATAATTTTACTGATGCAGGCCCCAGAAGTTCCAACCTGGGTCAAGATATGAGTGTAAAGCTCAAGGCCACATATACCCTTGTGGAGCAGTTGTACACTGGCGCTCAACGAGCCATCTCTGCCGCCTTACACAAGAAATCACCACCTTCTCTCATCAAGGAAGTGATGGAGAAGCTATCTGTGTTGCCACAAAGGATAGATGAACTGAAGCGATCAGCCGCCAGAGCCGGTGCCATTACCGCGCTGAGCCGGGCAAAGGCATGGCAAGCAGAACTTGACCCGGAAGAACTAGCCACCGGCTGCCCAAGCTTAAAAGAAGATGGGTCTCTCTTCAGTGTTGATGACTTTGCTGCAATAGTAAGGAAGATTCGTCCATTGGCAAGCAAACTGGCTGAAGAGACTGATCTCTCCAATTATCAGGCGGTTTATGATGCTGACAACAAAAAGATGAAGGCGCCGGTTCATCAGGCCATGGATCTTATCCCGCCAATTCGTAAGCATACCTTCGCCCCTGATATTGACCTGTCAACACTTATTGATGACGAAGCTATTTTAAAGCTTTGACTGGGATCAATTGGGCCACCTCTGACTTCCAGCCAATGGGTGAAGAGGAAGATGATGAACCGATGCAAGATAACCCGGAATCCTCAACTCGCCAGGGCCAGGACAGCTAATTCAAGATGATGAACGGCTGAACCTCTGCAGCATGAGCCACTGTGTTCTTCAAAACACTTATCCTTTTGGGCCATCCAGTGCCTTGTAATAGGCTAGATGAAAACAATGATGTGCCATGCCATCATGCATGTTTATTTGCATAATACCATTGAACCACCGATCTGATGTTGAAGATCTGCCACTTATGCTTATAATATCATCAATCATGCAGACTATGTTTATCATATTTCTTGCACACAAGCAGATAACATATGCCTTGGCGGTTTACCCCAGGGCGGGTCATAATGTCCCATATAACATTCACTCATGGCTGTGTAGTCCATAACCAGGGCGGGTTATCAAAATCTCGCATATTCATATAACAAGTAAATAACATACATGCGCAATTTATTCATACTGCCGGCTTACAACACCATATGCAGCAAGGGTAAGACTTAGAGCACAACGCCCAAAGTACATAATCAAAATATATTGGTGACTTATCTTCCAAAGCCAGGCCAGGTTGTTAAAACCTCAGATATGCTCAAATATGAGTTATAAAGATTAAGGCTACATGGCCTGAACCATTTTTAAACCATATGTCAATATGGTACAAAAGATGAAACCAAAAAAATGTTCAAATAAAATCAAACCATAAAAAACCAAGGCTTTTCATAGGCTGCCAAACCTCAATATCAAGTGCTATTCAAGGGCCACACAGCCATTGAGTTAAACCTTTATTCAAACCTTTAAGCCGGGCCTCACATGACCAATCGTCGTTTTAACTTTGACAAGTTCAGGGTCTTTATAAGATTGATTGTCAATAGTTCGGCGAGTCATTCCAGGATTACATGGTCAGAGTGGCAGGCATACAAAGGCAGGATAAGCCGGATTTTTGGTGAATACACCTGGCGTCCAAGCCAATGAAAAGGGTAAATAAAGCTATGTTCATTGAACAGGAAGCCCCCAAGTGATTTTTAACAAGCCATCAAGGCAGGTTACCTATGTTTGAATTGTACATTGTAACAAGTTCTCTTTGGTAACCTTGTAACTTAGGCAAAAAAACCAAGTTGTTTGCAATCGTGCGTATAAGCCGGATCGAAGGGTAATCATAGCTATGCTCAATGAGCAGGAAGCCCCCATGTTATTTGTAACAAGGCATGCAAGCCGGATCAAGAGGGTAATCATAGCTATGCTCAGTGAGAAGGAAGCCCCCAAGTGATCTTATGAATTGACAATAAAGACTCAAATACTCAGAAACGAAACGATAGAGGCCCTGAATTATCAGGGATGCTGGCTTTATTATACTAATCATAATATATACATTGGTAGAAGTATATACATCACAAGAGCCGGTGGCTTAGGTGTAATAAGGCCGAAGATGAGCAATGTTCCACGGACAGCGGGTCTCCTCCTCCGACGTGTGTGAGTCCTTGTGGTCTCGAACATCAATGAAGTAGCACGACTCGTTGTTCAGATTTTTGCTGACCACAAAAGGCCCTTCCTAAGGTAGGGACAACTTGTGCATGTCTGTCTGATCCTGGATGAGCCGGAGCACCAAGTCACCTTCTTGAAAGGTCCGGGTTTAAACCAGCGGCTATGATAACGGTGCATATCTTGCTTGTAAATCACTAAACGAGCCGCCGCAAGGTCATGCTCCTCATCCAGAAGGTCAAGAGCATCCTGACGTGCTTGTTCATTGCCAGCTTCAACATAAGCCGCCACACGGGGCGAGTCGTGACGGATGACACTAGGGAGAACCGCCTCTGCTCCGTAAACCATGAAGAAAGGCGTGTAACCCGTAGACCTGTTGGGGGTAGTATTGATACTCCATAGCACTGAAGGAAACTCCTCAACCCAACAACCCGGCGTCCTTTGCAAAGGGACCATAAGCCGGGGTTTTATGCCTCTCAAAATTTCTTGATTGGTTCTTTCAGCTTGACCATTGAACTGGGGGTGGGCCACAGATGAAACATCAAGACGAATATGTTCACGTTGACAAAATTCTTTCATAGCACCTTTAGACAAGTTAGTGCCATTATCAGTGATGATGCTGTGAGGGTAACCAAAACAGAAAATCACCTTTTTGATGAATTGAACCGCCGTTCCGGCATCACACTTGCTGGCCGGCTCTGCCTCAACCCACTTCCTAAATTTGTCAACCGCCACCAAAAGGCGAGTCTTTTATCCTTGGATCGCTTAAAAGGCCCAACCATATCCAGCCCCCAGACTGCAAACGGCCAAGTAATTGGAATCACCTCAATTCTTGAGCTGGCACATGAGCTCGTCTTGAAAATTTCTGACAACCACCGCACTTACTAACCAAATCCTCCGCATCAGCATGAGCGTTAGCTAATAGAACCCATGACGAAAAGCCTTAGCCAAGAGAGACTTAGAGCCGGCATGATGGCCACAATCTCCTTCATGAATCTCTCGTATAATATCACGGCCCTCCTCAGGAGAAACACAATGTTGAAATGCCCCTGTGACACTGCATCGGTGCAACTCTCCATTGACAATAGCCATTGATTTAGACCGCCGGGTTATCTGCCTGGCTAAAGTTTCATCTTTAGGTAACTCACCCGGGTCATATAAGCCAAATATGAAACTGTCCAATCAGGAATAGCATGAAGAGCCGCCACCAACTGTGCCTCCGGGTCAGGAATAGCAAGATCTTCCTCCGTAGGCAATTTAACCGAAGGATGATGTAAAATATCAAGGAAAATATTAGGTGGTACCGGCTTACACTGGGAACCTAGCCGGCTTAAAGCATCAGCAGCCTCATTTTTCCTCCGATCAACATGCTCCACTTGATAACCCTTGAAATGACCAGCAATAGCATCAACCTCTCAGGGATAAGCCGCCATGAGTGGATCCTTGGAATCACAAGTTCCTGAAACTTGCTGAGCCACCAAGTCTGAGTCGCCAAAATACCTCACCCGGCTTAGATTCATCTCTTTAGCCATTCGAAGGCCATGGAGCAAGGCTTCATACTCAGCTGCATTGTTAGTACAAGGGAACATCAACCTTAAAATATAACAAAATTTATCACCTCATGGGGAAGTCAAAATAACTCCAGCCCCGAGCCTTCCAACTGCCTGGATCCATCAAAGTGAATAGTCCAATATGTGATATCCGACTTCTCCTCAGGCATCTGCAACTCTGTCCAGTCATTGATGAAATCCACAAGTGCTTGAGACTTGATAGCTGTCCGAGGCATATACTTCAAACCATGGGGTCCAAGCTCAATGGCCCACTTGGCTACCCGACCCTGTGGCTTCTCTGTTTTGAATAATATCCCCTAAGGGAGCAGAACTGACCACAGTGATGGGATGACCAAAGAAATATTGCTTCAATTTACGACTAGCCATGAACACCCCATAAACCAGCTTCTGCCAATGTGGGTACCTTTGTTCAGATTCAATGAGCACCTCACTGACATAATAAACCGGCCACTGAACCGGATATTCCTTGTATGATTCCTTTCTTTCCACAACAATTGCCAGACTGGCGGCTCTGCTATTAGAAGCCACATATAACAGCAAGGGCTCCTTGTCAATAGGAGCTGCAAGGATTGGCGGCTCAGCCAACTGCTGTTTGAACGCCTCGAACGCCTGATTGGCAGCATCACTCCAGACAAAGTGATCCGTCTTCTTCATCATCTGATACAGAGGGATAGATTTTTTGCCCAAACGGCTTATAAACCGGCTTAAATCCGCAATACGACCCGCCAGACGCTGAACGTCATTAATACACACCAGCTTAGCCAAAGAAGTGATAGCCTTGATTTTCTCCGGGTTAGCTTCAATGCCTCTTTCAGAAAGCAGAAAACCCAAGAGCTTGCCTGCTGGCACACCAAAAACACACTTGGTCGGGTTAAGCATCATCTTGTAGACCCAGAGATTGTAAGATCTTTTTCAAATCATCTATCAAGGTTTCTTTATTCCTGGATTTCAGAACAATATCGTCCACATAGGCATGAACATTGCGTCCAATCTGGTCATGGAGGCAATTCTGAACACACCGCTGATAAGTCGCCTGGGCACTCTTGATCCCAGAAGGCATGGACAGATAGCAGAAGGCTCCAAAAGGAGTGATGAAAGTTGTCTTCTCCTGGTCCTTAACTGTCATCTTGATCTGATGATAACCAGAATAAGCATCCAGAAAACTCAAACGCTCACAACCCGTTGTAGCATCAATGATCTGATCAATACGAGGGAGAGCAAAAGGGTCAGCCGGACAGGCCTTATTAAGATATGTATAATCCACACACATACGCCAGGTGCCATTTTTCTTAAGCACCATCACCGGGTTAGCCAACCACTCAGGATGAAAAACTTCAATGACGAACCAAGCTGCCAAGAGCCGGGCCACCTCTTCACCAATGGCCTTACGCCTCTCTTCATTGAAACGACGAAGGAATTGTAAGTGCATCTAGTGCCCCTTAGTGATTTTGGTGTATTGAAGACTTATAGGTTAAGGGACTAATGTGTTTATGAGTCGACACAAGTCTATAAGTCTATGAGGAGTTTGATATTCTGAGAGAAATCGACCCTAAAAATGAAGTTCTTATTTGAAGACTTTGGATTTACGAAGACTTTTGAAGACTTTGAAAGTGAAGAAATTGGTGTGACCTGGAAGACTTGGTATCCATTCGAGGAACATGAAGCGTGAAGACTTTTGCTTTTATAGTTTCATTTTCTCTTTCTTGAGTCATAGGAAACACCGTCTTTATTAAAGGGGTCGAGGAAATACTAAGGAAAAATTTCCATGTGATGCTCAACTCAAAATCCTACACCTACCAATCCCTTGAGTGAAGCCATTGGAAATCTCATACTGATTCAGTCATATTCTTGATGTGAGAGACGAAGTTGTTCTAGTCTACGAGAATTTGTTCAGACGGAGGAGTTAGGAATTTGTCGGTCACGGATTACCTACAGTGATGAACATGATAGCCCTAAGGAATTTGAGCCTCAAATATCGTGCCGTTCTTTGTCTTTTGCTGACTGTCCCAAAATATCTACCCACCTAACGGTCATATTATTGAAGGGCATTTATGTCTTATCATGTCGGGCTGCTCCTAGGCTATAAATAGCCGCCCCTACAACCACTAGCTGGTTGGCTGCTCGAAAAGGCTGACACTTGTCATTTGAGAGCATCCCATCCTCAAGGGACTTTGGCGAAAATCATCGAGTGAGAAAACCCAAACCCAAACACCTACAAACCCAAAGTGATTGAGCATCATTGAAGAGATTGATCTTGCATAGATCTGATGCTTGTTACCGTTGAATATTGTGCATCTTCCAGACGGTTAGGCATCATGGTCTAGAGCATCCTAGAGGAAATTGTGGATGCTGAGTGGCCAAGTTTGTGAAGGTTTGAAGTCACTGAAGACTTACCACGAGTGATTGGGCGAGGTCTGTGTGACCTTAGCTCAAGGAGAATCTGTGAGGACTATGTGTAGGGAATGTGTGTCCTCGGGTTTAAATACCTAGCCGCTCAACCAGGACATACAAGCATCACGATGGTTGGAACTGGTCTACCAAATCATTGTCTTCACCAAGCCCTCTGGTTCTATTTTCTCAACTCTTCCATTTCCTCATTACAGTTGTTGTGTGCTTGTTCATATCTGTTTGAAGACTTTGACTGAATACTTTCTCAATTTCCTCAGTTCAATTTCTTCAGTCTGTTTGTCTTCATCCTGTGTTATCCCGTGTTTACGCTTTCTGTACTCTGTGCTTGTCTTCATTTCATCATGATGACCATGCTTATGTTCTGTTATGTTTATGTCTGAGTACTTATTCCGCTGCGAGTAGTTCTTCACTTAGGAATTTCCTCACCCTGAAATTCCTCAGTGAAGAATTCATAAAAATCGCCTATTCACCCCCTCTAGTCGATATAACGCACTTTCAGGAATTGTTTGACCGGCTTAAACTTTGGATCAATATTGAGAGTGTGCTTAGCGAGTTCCCTTGGTACACCTGGCATGTCTGAAGGTTTCCATGCAAAGATGTCCCGGTTCTCATGGATGAACTCGATGAGCGCGCTTTCCTATTTTGGATCCATATTAGCACGGATACTGAACTGCTTGGATGGATTGCCAAGAACAAAGTCAACCAGCTTAGTGTCATCTGCCGACTTAAACTTCAACAAGGTGTCATGCTCTGTAGTTGGCTTCTTCAAAGGTGTCATATCTATCGGGTCAACATTATCTTTGTAGAATTTCAACTCCTCTGTTGCACAACAGACTCAGCATAAGCAGCATCGCCTGCTTCACATTCCAGAGCTATCTTCCTATCACCATGCAGCGTGATAGCGCCTTTATGGCCCGACATTTTAAGCTGCAGATAAACATAACAAGGTCGTGCCATGAATTTGGCATAAGCCGGCCATCCGAATAAAGCGTGATAAGGACTCTTGATCTTGACCACCTCAAAGGTCAATTTTTTCAGCTCTGGAGTCATGGTCATTGCCGAAAGCCACTTCCAATGTTATCCTACTGTAAGTGCATCTAGTGCCCCTTAGTGATTTTGGTGTATTGAAGACTTATAGGTTAAGGACTGATGCGTTTGTGAGTGTACACAAGTCTATAATTCTATGAGGAGTTTGATATTTATAGAGAAAGTCGACCCCTAAAAATGAAGTTCTTCAGTTGAAGACTTTGGATTTCTGAAGACTTTCTGAAGACTTTGAAAGTGAAGAAATTGGTGTGACCTTGAAGACTTGGTATTCATTCGAGGAACATAAAGCGTGAAGACTTTTGTTTTCTTAGTTTCTTTTTCTCTTTCTTGAGTCATAGGAAACATTGTGCTGTTAAAGGGGGTCGAGGAAATACTAAGGAAAAATTTCCAAGTGATGCTCATCTCAAAATCCTACACCTACCAATCCCTTGAGTGAAGCCATTGGAAATCTCATGCGATTCGATCAATTTCTTGATGTGAGAGCGAAGTTCTTCGGTCTCGAGAATTTATTCGGCCCAGGGAGTTAGGAATTCGCCGGTGTGGATTGCCTACAAGTGAAAACATGATAGCCACGAGAATTTGATAGTCAAATTTCCGACCGTTCTTTGTCTCTGGCGCTATCCCAAAATATCTACCCACATACGGTCATATCATTGAAGGGCATTTATGTCTTATCATGGCGGGCTGCTCCTAGGCTATAAATAGCACCCCCTACAACCACTAGCTGGTTGGCTGCTCAAGAAAGCGGCACTTGTCATTTAAAAGCATCCCATCCTCAGGGACTTTGGCGAAAATCATCAAGTGAGAAAACCCAAACCCAAACACCTACAAACCCAAAGTGGTTGAGCATCCTGAAGAGATTGATCCTGCGTGGATCCGATGCTTATTACCTTTGAAGTGTGCATCTTCCAGACAGTTAGGCGTCATGGTCTAGGCGTCCAAGAGGAAATTGAGGATCGCCGAGTGACCGAGTTTGTGAAGGTTTGGAAGTCACGAAGACTTACCACAGTGATTGGTAAGTGCATGTGACCTTAGCTCAAGGAGAATATGGTGAGGGCTGCCGGATTTTGGGTTCCGGCAAACCCTCTTGGTTCAAACTCTGGGGTGCACGCGGAGATCTCACCTCCTACCTACCTATACCTCGTCGCCTTGCAAGGATCTAAACTACACGAAGAACAACATAAGGGACACAAGGTTTATACTGGTTCGGGCCACCATTGTGGTGTAATACCCTACTCCAGTGTGTGGTGTGGTGGATTGCCTCAGGGGCTGATGATGAACAATACAAGGAAGAACAGCCTCGCGAGGGTCTATTCTTGGTCGGTGCGACGAACTGCTAGGGGGAGTTCGGTCGCTATGTCTCTCTCTCTAGATTGCTTGATCTCTAGCTCTGCTCTCGATTCCGGGTTCAACGTCCCTCTACCTGTGGGAGGCTAGTCCTATTTATAGGCAAGGCCTTGGCCTCTCCCAAATATTGGCGGGAAGGCGCCAACAATTGGCCATTTGAAGGGAACATCCGAGTACACTTATCTGACTAAAGTCGGTCCTCGCTTTGTCAAAGGCTCAGCGATGGCCTTGGCTTGGGCTCCACGATGACCTCCTTCCTGCCGTTGTGTTGGTCTTGGTCTTGTTGCACGAAATGGTTGCCTTTGCTTGATACTCTACGCTGCGCTTGCCTCCTTTGCACCAAGAGGAAATGAGGACACTGCGGCGGGCTGGCGCTACTGGCGCCCTTGGTAAATCATGGCTTGCGTCATGGGAACCTCGTGAGTACCCGCCTTGATCTCTCCGCCTCCTCGCGAGCCAGCTGGCGAGGCCGTGCACGAGAAGCTTCACGTCGTCCGCCTCGCGAGGCTTGGTCCCTCGTGAGGTCTTGAGCTCGTCTTGATGAAGATGGGCGTAATGGGCCACCTTGAAACCACGCCCATGAGCGAGCAAGTCTGGTACCCCATTCCCGAGCATGCATGACAGTAGCCCAGGGCCCAAGGCGCGCCTGGACTTGGCTTAGCGGAGAAGCGAAGGGGCAAGTGCGAAGCGCCGCGGGCCCTAACAGCCTGCGGCCTTGGGCGCGGCGTGGCGGTTGATTGGACGTGGGCGCCCCTGCTTCCCCATGGCGCCTCGGCAACCGCATGACTTGACAAGTCCCTGCATGCAGAAATGGGTCATGATTACCTGTGATCGTGGAGGCCGACGGTTGGCCTCCTCCAGCTATAAGTACAGAGCGGCGCGAGCCCTTCCAGTCCATCTCTTCTTTCTACTCCTTCTTATCCATCCTTGCCCTTGCTCCATATTACGACAATGGCTCCGATCCGCGGTTTTCTGCGAAGAAGGAAAGGCTCCCCAAGAGGTCGATCCGGCAAGCAGCTAGTCCTCTGCCGCGAGATGAGGCGCCCGGCGAAAGTGTCGAGGCCACAATGCAGTGGCGCCGCCAGGATTCCGCTGCCCTTATGCGCCCACATCGAGGCCACTGGAGGAGTAGATCTGAGAAACCCACAGACGGCGCCCGCCGTCGCCGTCGGTGAGTCCCAATGCCGTCTTGCGTCGTTCCTCCGGAGTCCATGCCGGGGCTCCTCCGAGCTTGTGCTCCACGCCCATGCCTCCTCAATCTTGGTTGCCTTCCTCCTCCTTCGCCTTGATCCCTTGAGGGCTCTGGGAGCTCTGTTGCAGCATCTTGGCTGCAGCACCCTGCGACCGGGCGGAGGTTGCGGTTGTCGCTCGAGGCAAGGTCTACATGACCCGAGGCTGGGGCGAGATCGCCGAGTCTGCGAGCGAGGGGTGCCCTCGTGATCCACAGGAGTCTGACGGCGCTTCGTGATGTTCTTCAAGGTCTTGGCGTGGAAGGGCGCGGTGGAGTGCTGCCACAGAGAGAGGTGGTGGGGCCTGCCCGCGGCGAGACCAGGCTCGCCGATCGCTCCTCAGCAGCTCCTCGGCGGTGGAGGCATCGGAGGATCCAGCGACTCCACCGAGCTCTTAGCGACTCCGGAGGCGGCGGCGACAGCTCTGAGCCCCGAGCTTGCGTCGCTCTCGGGCAAGCGGGCTTGTCAGGCCGCCGCCACTGATTCGGATGAGGTTGGCGCCGGTGCCCGACGGCCCACTGTTGATGAAGGCGTCTTTTGCAGAGGCGCGTGTCGTTAGCGTTCTTTAGGATCTACTCCCTTTGTTCCCTGCGAGGAGTCGAAAAACGCGCCCCGTGGGGGCTTGTAAGGTGCCTGTGGTTATGATCCTTGTCGTGAAGTAGTGCGAGATGCTCATCCCATCTTAGCTTAGTTCCTCCTTTCGAACCTCATGAGGGATTGATGCTCTGCGCCGATAGGTCCCGGTCCCAAGGCAGGCTTCAGCCGTCGCTGGTATGCCAGGTCGCGATGCCGTGGTCAAGGCCAGGAGGTGGCGGCCGGGGTCGATGAAGCCCACGAGTCCGATGCTCAAGAGGTCGCCTTTAGCGCTCAAGCAGCCATCGTTCGGTGAGAAAGGAGCGCAACGTTGCTAACATGGGATTGCCTTAGGTGCGAGGTCGGTGCTTGATAGCTAGTGTTTCCGGAGGATGACTTATTTGGAGTCGAGGAACACGCTCCTGGTGCGGCGTTAGGTCCGCGCATCGGCGGATGAGGAGTTGCTGGCGAGGTCCCGTGCCTCTTCCTCTCGCCTTTACTCCCTTTCTGCTGTCGTCCTCGGGTCCCGGCCCTCGGCGGGGCTCAGCCATCACTAGTATGCCGGTCGCGATCACGTGGACAAGGCGGAGGTGAGGCTGGAGACCCAGTGAGGAGCCCATGAGTCGTGATGCTCGGTACCCCCTTTAGCGTGCAAGCGGCCGACATGAAGGAAAAGGGGTGCCGTGGACGAGGCACAAATAACAATCATGATGGGTCAAGCGCTGCCGAACAAGCGCAAGAGGATAGATGCGGCTGGAGTGCGGCCCGAGTGGCTTGGGATGATGCAGCCAAGGCGCCCCAATAAGGTAAGCTAGGAACATGAAGCAAAAGGGGTACCGCGCGGGGCGGACCCACGCGGCACAGAATGATGCAACCACAGGGCGCTCGGTGAAAATGAAACTCGAAGGATGTCACTGATAATGTTGAAGGCGAAGGATCTTTGAAGTAGCGGACGTCGTGCGGCTGCGAAGCTGATCTTCCTGAGCCCCGGCCAGAGGCCTCGGGAGGCTCAGGGGCCCTAGTGGCTCCTCGGACCGTCTCCATTTCCGCGGGGCTGCGGGCGCCTGGCCTCTTGAGCCTCGAGGTGCTCCTCATGAGGCGCTGCAGCGTGGCAGCCGTGTTAAACCGCGCCGTAAGGCATGCGAAGCGTGGCTGTGGGGTGGACCTTCCACGGCGCCCCAGCGTAAGGGCAGGCGCTCACGAGAGGCGGCTCGGTTGAGCCACAGTATGTCGATCTGAGCCTTGCGCAGCCCACCATCCTCGCTGGATGGGGAGCTACAGTGCCAGTGTGGCGGCTGCCACTCATGACTCTTGACTCCTGCAGCTCTGTATGATCTTGGCTGATGAACTCCGAGGTTTGGCCCTCCTTGCCCGCTCCTTCCTGAGAAGCGTGCTTTGAAACCGCCTCCAAGTGGTGCCCAAGTGCCTCCCTCGTGATCTTAGCAAAGTCGGTGGCCCTCGGAGAGAGCCCCGAGCCTTGCTCGAGGAGGCGTCAGGTGCGCCTTCCTATCTGACGGAAGGAGGTGCCCCCTGAGCAGTAGCGGACCACAGGGGCCTGCCTCCCGAGGTCGGGCCAGGCGATGTCTTCTTCTTCTTGGGAGCAGCCTCGGGGGCCTCCGCTCCTGCGATCTGGGTCTTCAAGTGGCCAGCGGCTTGAAAAGCACACTCCGGGGAGCACTGCTGCGTCTCTCTCTTCACAAGGCACCGTGATGACTCCACGCTTCACGGCATCTTGAGGACATTGTAGCCGTGATGACTTCGACCATGAATTTGGCGGAGCTGGGTACCCAAGGATGGCATTGTATGGCGGCGAATGTGGGCAGCGTCGAAGTCAATGAGCTCGGTCTGCGTGGTTATCATGGCCCCGAAGGTGACGGAAGGCAGACCTGCCCAATCGGAACCGTGGAGCCATCTGTGACTCGGAGAAAGGCTTGGTTGGCTGAAGCTGATTATGCGGCACTTGAAGATTGTTGAATGTCTCGGCAGACGGGACATTGAGCCCTGCTCCGCCATTGATGAGGTCTGGTGACTTGCGTTCTTGATGATTGGGAACAAAGCATCGGAGGACTCCGGTTTGTGGCTGCGCGCCAGAGCTGATCCAGGAGCTGAGCGTGATGGCGCCGCTGACCACAGAGGCGCGTGGCTTGAGCTTAGGGAGGACTGCATTCACTTTGGGCGAATTTCTTGAAGATCTGTTGAGAGGTGGGGCTTGAGCTCCGCCCGGGATGCAAGCGACAGCAGCGGCCTCACAAGCTTCGGCCCCTCATCGATGATGGTCTTCATTTCTCCTTAGCTGCGGTGGTAGAGGAGGGAGGCCTGCGTTGCCTTGCAGGCGATCCTCATGAGGCTGATCCTCGGCCTCCTTCACGAGGCGAGTCCCTCAACCTCCCTCATGAGGCTGATCACGCTAGCGGTCCTCGCGAGGTCGGTCACGCCACCCTTGGCGAGGCCACGGTCTTCCCAACGTCCTGCGTTTCTTCCTCCTCCTCTGTCGTAGCCTCGATCATTGCGGTCGGGCGTCGACCGATCTCCTTCTCGCGGCTCTAAGCTCTTGGCATTCGTTGGTGTTGTGGGTGTGGAGGTGCGTGGTACCGCGATGCCGGCTTCCTTGGAAGACTCGGGCTGATCTCTGCCTTGCTTGGTGACCCGATTCTGCATGAGCACGGCAGCCCCTTGCGCTTCATGTCCTTGACCTTGGGCTTCTTCTCTTACGGGTCAGCAGCGGCAGTTCGAGGAGGAAAGGCGTCTTTCCTCAGCCACTGGCGCGCTTGGTTGCCAAGTTGAACAGCTCGAGGATGTGCACGGTCTTCATGCATCGCCAGCTCCTCCTTCATCTTGATGTCACGCACCGTCGGAGAAGGCTGAGATGATGGCCTCCTCGGTCACCTTAGGAATCTTGAGGCGTGCGTTGTTGAAGCTATTGGATGTACTTATGCGAGTCTCTCTGGCTGCTGCTTGATGCGGCGCATGTCGCTCCGGCGAGGAGGCGGTCGCGAGTGCCTTGGAAGTTGGCGATGAAGCGGATCGCATCTCGTCGAGGAGGAGATCGTGCGAGGAGCGAGTTCGAGGAGCGGTGCGGGCACCGTCTTTGGCGCCATAGGAAACCAGATTCGCCATGACCTTCGTCCTGTTGGCGGCTTTGATGCCTAGCTCGTGAAGCTGGAGGAACTCAGCGGTCTGCCGTGCCATCGTGGCGAGGAGGCAGGTCGGCTTGAACTTGCAGGCCCGCGTGACGTTATGTAAATCGGCGGTGAATCGCGCCCGACTGCGATGTACGGAAGGCCTTTGGTGAGAAGGGCTTGATCTTGCGGGTCCTCGTCGCTGCCGCTGGGAGCAGCGAGGTCTTAACATCTTTGGAGCGAGGCCTTGATCGTGGCGGGCGGTGCGAGGAGCACTCGGGCAGCTTCTTGAGGCGAGGACCTCTTGACAGCTCTGCTCTTGCTGCTTGCTGCCCAGTCTTGACGGAGCGGTTCCGCCAGAGGTCATCATGCCTTAGGGCCAAAGCGCCTTCTTGAGGGGCGGTGGCGCCCGGAGCTTCATCGCATCTAAAGGCGGGCGCAGATCTGAGTGAGAAGGGCGGCCTTGGTGAGCCCAGTGGCCTGAGCGAGCTCGATGTGCAGTCGAGCCACTCCTTATGAAGCGTCGTTGACAGGCGGTGGCGCAGGAGCTCGTTTGCGCGATGGCGAGCTCGAGCCTCCATAAATGCCTGTAGTCTGTGAGCGAAGAACCAGTTTGGGCGGCGAGGAAGTAGCGGTGCGGCTGTCTCGCCTCACGGATGGATCTTGGGGCAGCGCTTGCTGCTCGTTCCCGCGGGCAGTGGCGGCGTTGACGGCGAAGCGGCGAACGGCAGAAGCGGCCCCCAGCAGAGCCGTCGAGGCGACACGAGTAGCGAGAGCGGCAAAAGCGCTTCAGCCTTGAGCCCGCAAACATCGACATGGGTGCGAGGCAGCGAAAAGCGAGGCGGCGGAAGGCGGATTCGGTGCACCCCTACAGCGCGCAAATGTCGGTTCGGGTTCAGGCGGACCCTCTAAGTTCGAACTCTGGGGTGCGCGGAGATCTCACCTCCTACCTACCTATACCTCGTCGCCTCGCAAGGATCTAAACTACACGAAGAATAACACAAGGGACACAAGGTTTATACTGGTTCGGGCCACCATTGTGGTGTAATACCCTACTCCACTGTGTGGTGTGGTGGATTGCCTCAGGGGCTGATGATGAACAATACAAGGAAGAACAGCCTCACGAGGGTCTGTTCTTGGCCGGTGCGACGAACTGCTAGGGGGAGTTCGGTCGCTATGTCTCTCTCTCTAGATTGTTGTATCTCTAGCTCTGCTCTCGATTCCGGGTTCAACGTCCCTCTACCCTATGGGAGGCTAGTCCTATTTATAGGCAAAGGCCCTGGGCCTCTCCCCAAATATTGAGTGGGAAGGGCGCCAACAATTGGCCATTTTGAAGGGGAACATCCAGTACACTTATCCTAACTAAAGTCGGTCCTCGCCTGTCAAAGGCTCTGACGATGACGCCGGCTTGGGCTCCATGGTGACCTCCTTCCTGCCGTTGTGTTGGTCTTGGTCTTGTTGCACCGAAATGGTTGCCTTTGCTTGATACTCTCGCTTTGCTTGCCTCCTTTGCACCAAAGAGGAAATAGGGACACTTCAGCGGGCTGGCGCTGACTTTGGCGCCCTTGGTAAATCATGGCTTGCGTCATGGGCACCTCGTGAGGTACCCAGCCTTGATCTCTCGCCTCGTCGCGAGCCAGCTGTGAGGCCGTGCTGAGAAGCTTCACTGTCGTCCGCCCATGATCTGGTCCCTCGCGAGGTCTTGAGCTCGTGATGATGAAGATGGGCGTCTTTGGGACACCCCTTGAGCCACGCCCGAGGCAGCGAGGCGAGCAAGTCAGGTACCCCGTTCCTAGAATGCCAACAAGGACTGTGTGTCCGGGACTATGTGTCCTTAGGTTTAAATGCCTAGCCGCTCCAACCAGACGTACAACTGTCACAGCAGTTGGAACTGGTCTACCAAATCATTGTCTTCACAAAGCCTACTGGTTCTATTTCCTCAACTCTTTCATTTTCTCATTACTATGTTGTGTGCTTGTTCATATCTGTTTGAAGACTTTGACTGAAGACTTTCTCAATCTCCTTAGTTCAATTTCTTCAGTCTGTTTTGTATTCATCCTGTTTTATCATGTGCTTACGCTTCCTGTACTCTGTGTCTGTTTTCATTTCATCATGATGTCCATGTTTATGTTATGTCATGTATGCATCTGAGTCTTATTCCGTTGCAAGTAGTTCTTCACCGAGGAATTTCGATGGGACGGACTACCCCTACTTGAAAAATAAGATGCGAATGCATCTTGAGGCAATTGACAATGATCTCTGGTATGTTGTGGAAAATGGTGTTCCCTCAGTCACACCTTCTGTGAATGCTGCTGATGTGAAGAGATTCAAGCAACTCGATTCTCAAGCGAAGAACATCATATGTGGCCATCTGAGTAAAGGGCAGTATGGCAGAGTGAGTGCTTTAGAAACTGCTAAGCTTATCTGGGATAGGCTCTCCATAGTAAATGAAGGAGTCTCAACACAGCGTGACTCTCGTGTTGACGTTCTTCGCAATCTCTTCAACCGCTTCAAAAGACTCAACAATGTGAATGTCCAGCAAACCTTCGATCATCTCACTGACATCTCAAATGAGCTTCAAGCACTTGGTGCCACTGACATCACCGACCATGAGGTGGTGAAGAAATTCTGAGATTGCTTGATTCCTCATTTGTAAGGGTTTTTATCATATTGCATGAATTTATCCCTCTACATCATGTAATCTTGCTTAAGGCGTTACTTTGTTTTTAACCTAATACTCTAGATGCATGTTGGATAGCGGTCGATGAGTGGAGTAATAGTAGTAGATGCAGAATCATTTCGGTTTACTTGTCTTGGACGTGATGCCTATATACATGATCATACCTAGATATACTCATAACTATGCTCAATTCTGTCAATTGCTCAACAGTAATTTGTTCACCCACCATAGAATAAATATGCTCTTGAGAGAAGCCACTAGTGAAACCTATGGCCCCGGGTCTATTCTCATAATATCAATCTCAATCACTTTAATACTTGCTTCGTTTTTACTTTGCCTTTTACTTTTCACTTTGCATCTCTATATCAAAAATACCAAAAATATTATTTATCATCTCAATCAGATCTCACTCTCGTAAGTGACCGTGAAGGGAACTACATCCTTAATCGCATTGGTTGCGAGGAGCCATTGTTTTATGCAGGTACGAGGGACTTGTGTGTGGCCTCCTACTGGATTGATACCTTGGTTCTCAAAAGCTGAGGGAAATACTTACGCCACTTTGCGCATCATCCTCTCCTCTTGGGAAATCCAGCAGATCTTTGAAGAGGTAGCATACTACTCATATCATCAATATTAATCAAGAAGGAAGTAGGGTTTTACCTCCATCGAGAGGGCCCGAACACAGGTGAACATTGTGTCCCTTGCTTCTGTTACCATCAGCCCTAAGACGCATGATCGGGACCCCCTACCGAGATCCGCGGTTTTGACACCGACATTGGTGCTTTCATTGGGAGTTCCAGCGTGGTCGTCACGATAAGGCTTGATGGCTCCTTCAATCATCTACAACGATGCGATCCGGTGAGGTTCCCCCACAGGACGGATCTTCGTATTCGGTAACCGCTGCGGGCAATTAGTTTAGCCATCTGGGCGGATCGGCAGCCACGCCCACAGCCACCGTGTCAGGTTGAAACTTGAACTACACGGCTGACATCCGCGGAGACTTGATCTTCGACGGATTCGAGCCCATGACAGGTGCGCCGCGCAGTCCCGAAAAGCATGACTTAGATCTGCCGTCTGACGGTGTTCAGGAGAACGCACCTGCAGCTGCCCTGGCTTTAGATCCTGAGTAGATCATGCCATCCGAGGATGGGGGGATAGACCGCGCCACGGAGGCTGCACACTGATACGTCTCCAACGTTGTCGTGGTTTTGTCACGGCAGATGTCCTCATGAAAGGACTTAGTCGCGGAGCCATCGCTACGGGTTAACTTGGAGGGGTTAAAGCGGACGCAAAGACACAAGAGTTATACTAGTTCGCCCCGATGAAGGTAAAAGCCTCGTCTAGTTTGTGATGGGATTGATGTGGTCTCGATGACTAGGGAGCAAACAGCCGCCTAGACCTTGAGTTGTTGTTGTCTGTCCCTGAACCGCCGCCGGGTCGTCCCCTTATATACATGGGTTGACGTCCGGCTGGTCTACAGAGTCCCGAGGCCGACTCATACAAGTGTTCGGCTCGGTCTCTCCTTCCCTTATCTTACAACACAAGTTACATGATTATGGCGGTTTTACCATTATGGGCCCTAATACGCCTTTGGGCTTCGGGCCTCTAAGTTTCATAGTAAAGCGCCATCTTCTGAGTCTTTGTGGGCTTCAATATAGTTGAGGGTGAACCGGCCCCGCCTGGGCGGTTTACACTCAGTAGTTACATCCCCAACATTAGGCCCCAGATTGATTTGAACCTGTTCATGTCAATCTTCAACACTTTAGAAAAACTCTGTGAACATCTTCCTTCATTTCTTGTAAACCGCCATCTTGTTAAACCGCCATGACGTCATCCTCTGGACACATCAACAGATCATCTTGACGTCATCTCTATATAAAAAAACGAAATAACAAGATTCCCTTCATTTAATATCATCCCGGAAATCGAGGCGGCAGCTGCGCCATCTGCCGCTTTTAGCTCCTCGATTCTCGCGCCTGTCAATTACTCCTTGTCTTATTATAAATAGACCTGAGGGCCCTTTCTTTTCTTCTCCTTCCGTACTTCTTCTTCCTTGCGACGCCCCAGCTCTGAAGCTCTGCCGTCGCCCTCGACCTTCGAACACTGCATCAACAAAGGCCACTGCATCAACCTGGTTGTACCAGAGATCTTCGGTGTCCCTCCGCTATCCTGCGCATCCGGTAAGATTCTTCTTCATACCCCTAGATCTGTATCTTAGGGCTCATGTTCTCATCTGCGTTCATAGGTGTTCATCCCTAGTTCCTTCGTATTCGCTTCTGCCATAGCTTTTTTTAATTCAACTATAGCATAAATCTTGTGCGGTAGTTGCTCCGCATTCAGTTTAGCACTTAGCAGATCTTCCTTCTTGTTCAGAATCCCTTGATAGAACGCACGAACTTCTCTGCCCTATTTAAAGCCTTTATAGATCGCATGAAAATTTTTTCTTCTTGAATCTTTGGTAGATCCAAATTAATTCCGTCGATGTGTGAAACCTGTTTCTGACAACACTTAGCAGATTTTTCAGCTCTGTCCCTTCTGCCTAAGGGCGGTTTAATTTTTGATAGCTAATCCGCCATACATCATTAGTCCTCACTTAAACCGGCAACTGAAATTGAATGGCAATCTGCCGGTTTAACACTGAATAATATGCATAAACCGTTAACTATAAACCGGCCTTTACTTTTCCTTTCACAGTTTTTCTGCCGAAATGGCCAAACAATTCTCTGCCTACAATTGGGTTCCGTCCAAGATCACTGAGACACAAATCAATGGATATGTCACCACTGGCGCTTTAGCATCCAAAAGTGTCCTTCATTGGCGTGTTCCGGATTCTGAATGCCCTCCTGAACCTCAAGAGGGAGAAGTGATTGTATTTATGCAACACTTAGACCGGGGATTCAGCCCGCCCGGATCAAAAAATTTCCGAGATGTCCTCGCAAGCTTCCAACTCCATCCACAAGATATTGGTCCGAACTCTGTGTCCAATATATGCAACTTTCAAGTCTTCTGTGAAGTCTATCTTCAAGAAGAACCAATTGTGGAGTTATTCCGAGATTTCTTTCATTTTAACCGCCGTACAGAGTTTTCGGACGGTCCTAACACAGAACTTGGTGGCGTTTCAATCCAAAAAAGGAAAGAAGTGGACTTTCCTCACGCCAAACATCATAGCCATCCGAAAGATTGGAGTCAAACCTGGTTCTATTGCCGGAATACTGCTCCTAACAGAGAAAATCCCTTGCCAGGTTATCGCCCTCACCGGCTTAGCAACAATCACCCATTGCCTTCGCGCTTGACTGCCGCAGAACGAAAGAACTTTGCACCCCAAATTATCAAGCTCCGGGCTCTAATGGCCAATGGCTTAACTGGTATTGACCTTGTCCGCTGTTGGGTTTCTTGGGGCATCTTGCCATTAAGTCGCCGCCCCGGATTGATGCATGAATACACTGGTGACGTCAAAGACCCTCAACGACATCACGAGCTATCAATAACTGAGCTTGAAGTTGCTGAGACAGTAAAGAAAATGCTCGATGAACCGATCTCCGCGTGCAGCCAAACCGGGTTGGCCCGTTCTGCGTCTCCAACAAACCGCCCATGTAAGGTTCCACTCATTGCTCTACTGATTTTGATTCCATATTGATTGTATTAATCCCTTATTAATTCTCAAAGCTAACAGCTCCTTTTGAAACGAACGAAACCGCCCGGTCCTCGTGTAAAGACCAAGACCACCAAGAAAGTCGGCAAGAGGAAAACCGCCGAGTCTTACGAACACGGAGGATGAAGAATCGATCTTTGAGGTAGAGCTTGACTTACTTTGTTCCTTTTGTCATTCATCTTATTGATAGCTACAATTCCTGGATGACGCCGAGGCCAGCCATGCAGATCTGTTGAGGTAATCCTTCTTTCTTCCGATTCGATCTTGTACGGTTAAAAGAATTCATTACCAGATCCGGAAAGTGAAACAATCTCACTCTCCCGCTCATTTGAATCCAAATCTTTCTTTGAAGACACAAGAAATCAAGAACGCCAGTACAACCCGGCATAGCGGCCAACAAATTACGTCGTCCGGTTTAGCCGACACACCAACCCGTAAACGTCGTCCGAGGTGACTTGTTCTCTGAAAAGCGTTATCCTTTGAAAGGTTTCTTCCGATGTCCTCTCAATCCGTCGGCCCAATTATCGGGCTTCTTCCAACTCGTCGGCGGTTCATCAACCACTCAGCTGCCTCCTCTCAAAGTTGCTGCTTTGGGTAAGCATATTACTTCATTTGTTTTTTGCATTTGTCGGTTTATCATATTCTAACCCTTGATGTTGTAGCACCAAGGCTCGCCTTAGTAAGAAGGCCAAGACCCTCGACCCTACAGTGGATGTTGATCCGGAGAAGACTCCAGAGCATCATGGTGAAAATCCCGAAGTTGCTAAAAACAACTCTGCTGGGTTAATCAAGATGACAATGCTAACCCGCCGAGGTTGAACCGGATGTCCAAGTTGAGGCGTCACATCCTCCTGCTCCACCGAGTCTGCAGCGTAACAACGGATTCAACTGCTGATCCGCCAAGCCCGGGTGTGAAAGCGCCAAGCCCAGGAAAAAATGCCAATCCGGCCAGCCCAACCAAAGATGACGATGTCGTAGTTACAGGCACCACATATACCGCCCCTGGCAATCCAGTTGCTCTATCAAAGCACAGCGCCAAGGAAGAGTTTACTGCCATGAGTAAAGGGAAGTAGAAAACTGATCTGTCAGCTTATGTCAATTTCTCTGCCCAAGATCTTCACTCTGGCTTCCTGAACCGTCTCTACACAAGTCGTGATTTCGAAGCCGGTCTGGTAAATCTTATGAAGGAGCGCTATGAGGTAAGGAGTTACGCCTCTCTTGTACCTTCATTGCGTAGTAGCCCCCAAGGGCCGGTTCAACTTAGTTTAGTTAAACCGGGACTTAATATAAAACTCAATCTTTTCAGATTTCATTGATGTAGCCCCCAAGGGCCGGTTCAACTTAGTATAGTTAAACCGGATCGTAGCTTATATCGCCGTGGCGTAACATGTTCGAGCAAATAGCCATTAGCCCCAAGTGCCAAGTTGAATACCGTATTGAGCTTGGGACTTTGTGATGAAACTACTAACGTGCTCCTTTTTGTCACAGAGTGAGATCGCCACAAACCTCTCAAATCAATGATCTTCATGTCAATCTGAAATCTCAACAAGCGAAGCCTCCAAGGCCAAGGATGAGCTGAAAACCGCCTTGACTACTATGGAGCAGCTCAAGGAGTGGTTTAAATCCGAGCAGGCCAACCGATACCGAGAAGCGGGTTGCTAAAGCGGGCGGAGGATGCCGAAGCAGCTCTTAAACCGGTGACGAAAGAGCTCACCGGATTAAAGCACCAAATTAACGCCATGACCTCTGCAATTTTTGGTAAGAAATGTTTCACCAAGGTTATGTTTAATATTCTGTTTTGATATTTCCGCCGGTTTAACCTGAACTTTCTTAAACCGGTATAGGTAAGCGCATTGCTCATCTGGGCTCTGACATGCGGAAGAAACTCAAGGCCGCGTATATGATAATTGAACAGCTGTATACTGGCACCCAGCGAGTTATTTGCGCCACCTCTTATGATAACACAGCGCCGTCATTGATCAAGGACACCTTTGGACCGCTATCTATGATACCAAAGACAGCTAGAAGAATTGAAACGATCCGCGCCGGGCTGGCACTTTATTGGCACTAACTCGCGCCAAAGCATGGATAGTGACCTTGATCCGGTGACAAAGCTAAAGGCTTCCCGGTGCTCAAGAAAATGGTGAAGCATTTGACAATGATGCTCTCAAGCGGGTAACAAGGAGATCGTCCTCTGGCGAGTCAACGGCAGCGAGAGGCCAACTGACGGTTCACCGCTCCTTCTCGATGCAAACAATAGACGGGTTGAAGCTGTTATTCGGAAGTGCAGAACCTTGTTCCACCAACCCGTAAGCACACTTATGCCCCTGACGGTTCACTGCTCCTTCTACGATGCAAACAGTAGACGGGTTGAAGCTGTTATTCCGGAAGTGCAGAACCTTGTTCCACCAACCCGTAAGCACACTTATGCCCCGACGTTGATCCGCTGAGCTTATAAGTGAAGAGGCTGTCTTCGTGCTTTAACCCGATTGATGGACCACCAATGACTTCCGGCCATTGGGTGGTGAGGAGGAAGAAGTTGAACCGGCGCCGATTTACCCATCTTCTTCACGTCAACCCGGCAATGAAGCTTAATCCGTCAAGCCGGTTGATGCATCAGAAGCCGCCTGTTATGACGCCATTCCGAATTTTGGGCCTCTAAATGCCTTGTAGTAGGATAGCCATCACTTTTGCTTTTAATATACCTTCGTGCCATGGTGCGGACTCCTTTGATTGAATGATCGAAACCTTCAATTTAAATTGCCTGCAGTCACAAAATCTTAAACCGCCCCAGCGGTCTGTGCCGCCAGTCGGTTTGTGACATTCATACATATATAAAATATGGAGGTATATGATCAAAATTTTGTGATACAAAATACCTGCCATAGTTGGGCATGAGGTTGGCTTAGCCAATCTTGAAGCGGAGGTTGTATAAACCATTACCGTCAAAGGAGAGAACAGCTCCTGTGTTTATACTGCCGGTTTACCACGTACACCGTGCCGGGTCATAATAAGCCCCCTGTTACTCCATAATAGGATGTTAACAGAAAAAACATCAAACCGGTGAAATTACCACCGAATTCCATTAACTGACAGCTTTGAAAACAGTTTAAGAATGTTGTCGGTTTAAGAAACGCAACAAAAATCAAATAACAGTTATGACAAAACATGGGAGCAAAGGCAATGATAAACCATTTGCAAAAGATAAAGCTGTGCTGAGCCGATCAGATGGTGTTACCATGGTCGGACACGACCAAGCTCCCTATAAGGTGTAGCCATGGTTCGAGTCAGTCAGGTCCCCAACTGAAACCGTGGCATTATGCCGATCAAGTGGCGTGGCAATGGTTCGGGTTCGACCAAGCCCCCAAGTGACTCTATGGCCTTAGACCGATCAAAAAGCGTGGTGGTTCAGATTTGACCATGTCCCCAAGTGATCTGGTGGCTTCGCCTATCAAAAGGTGTTGCATTGGTTCGACACCACCAAGCCCCAAGTGATATCATAAAGCTTTTTAGAAAGCAAACTCAAGGGGTAAACGGAGGCCGCTTTAAGACAGAACAACTCCATGTAACCACACCGTGTAATGTAACAGATACCCGCTTTAGCCGAGGCTCCGGTTTATTGCTTTATTCATAATATATACACTGTCATAATATGTACATAAGTAGAGCCGATGGCTCAGGTATAATAAGGCCGAAGAGGAGCTATGTTCCACGGCCTGTTGGTCTCCTCTTCTGACGTGCGTGAGTCTTTATGCTCTCGAACATCGATCAGATAGTACGACCCGTTGTGCAGATTCTTGCTGACCACGAAAGGTCCCTCCCAAGGTGGGGATAGCTTGTGCATATCTGTCTGATCTTGGATGAGCCGAAGCACCAAATCTCCTTCTTGAAAGGTTCTGGTTCTGACCCGGCGATTATGATAACGACGAAGATCCTGCTGGTAAATCGTCGGGCGAGCAGCTGCTATGCCACGCTCTTCATCCAGCCGATCCAAAGCGTCCTGTCGTGCTGTCTCGTTATCCGCTTCAACATAGGCTGCCACACGAGGTGAGTCATGACGGATGTCGCTAGGGAGAACCGCCTCCGCTCCATAAACCATAAAGAACGGCGTGTATCCCGTGGATCTGTTAGGTGTAGTATTTATACTCCATAACACAGACAGCAGCTCTTCTACCCAACAACCCGGCGTCCTCGCAGGGGACCATAAGCCGGGCTTGATGCCTCTCAAGATCTCTTGATTGGCTCTTTCCGCTTGACCATTGGACTGTGTGTGAGCTCTCAAGAAACGTCAAGCGGATGTGCTCACGTTCGCAGAACTCCTTCATGGCACCTTTGGACAAATTGGTACCATTATCTGTAATGATACTGTGTGGAAACCCAAACCGGAAAATCACCCTTTTGATGAACTGAACCGCCGTGGCCGCATCACACTTGCTGACAGGTTCTGCCTCTACCCACTTTGTAAATTTGTCAACCGCCACTAACAGGTGGGTCTTCTTGTCCTTGGACCTTTTGAAAGGTCCAACCATATCCAACCCCAAGTGCAAACGCCAAGTAATTGGAATCATCCTCAATTCTTGGGCGGTACATGAGCACGTCTGGAAAACTTTTGGCAACCATCACATCGTTTGACAAGATCTTCTGCATCAGCATGGGCAGTCAACCAATAGAAACCGTGGCGGAACACTTTAGCCACCAGGGATTTTGAACCGGCGTGGTGACCACGGTCTCCTTCGTGGATCTCACGCAATATTTCACAGCCTTCCTCAGGGGACACACAGCGTTGAAACGCATACGACACACTGCAATGATGCAACTCGCCATTAACAATGGTCATAGACTTAGACCGCGAACTATCTGTCAGACCAACGTCTCATCGTCAGTAACTCGCCCGGTTCATGTCGCCCGGATAAGGGCGTCAATCTGGAGTGACGCGCAGAGCTGCCACCAATTGGGCCTCTGGATCAGAACAACCAAATCCGCTTCACCGGGGAGCTTGGTCGACGGATTGTGCAATACGTCGAGAAAAACATTGGGCGGGACGGTTTGCGTTGAGAGCCCAACCGGCTCAAAGCGTCCGCCGCTTCATTCTTCCGACGATCCACGTGGTCCACCTGATAGCCCTTGAAAGGACCCGCGACTACATCCACCTCACGACGATATGCAGCCATGAGTGGGTCCTTAGAATCCCAAGTGCCAGACACCTGTTGAGCCACTAGGTCCGAGTCACCGAAGCACTTAACCCGGCTTAGATTCATCTCCTTAGCCATCCAAAGACCATGGAGCAAGGCTTCATACTCAGCTACATTGTTAGTACAAGGAACATTAAGCGGAGAACGTAACAAAACTTGTCACCTCGTGGGGAAGTTAATCGACTCCACCCCGAGCCCTCAACTGCTCGGATCCGTCAAAATGGATGGTCCAATATGTATGATCCGGCTTTTCTTGGTAGCTTGCAACTCCGTCCCAATCATTAATAAAATCCACAAATGCTTGAGACTTCACCGCCGTCCGAGGTACATACTTCAAACCATGCGCCCAAGCTCTATAGCCCACTTGGCAATCCGCCGATCGCCTCCGGTTCAGATGATATCCCTAAGGGAGCTGAATCGACCACCGTGATGGGGTGCCCTTGAAATACTTGCTTCACTTCCTTGCCATAAAACTCCATACACCAGCTTTTGCCAATGCAGATATCTTTGCTTAGATTCAATAAGCACCTCGCTGATATAATAAACCGGACATTGAACCGGATGCTCCTTCCCTGCCTCCTTCCGTTCTACCACAATGGCCACGCTAACTGCCCTAGCGTTAGCAGCAACATATAGCAGAAGCGGCTCCTTGTCGATGGGAGCGGTGAGCACAAGCGGGTTGGCCAATTGCCGCTTTAAGTCCTCCAACGCTTCATCGGTGGTGGACTCGCATAAACCGATCATCTTCTTGACATCGGTACAAAGGATGGCCTTCTCTCGAGGCGGCCGATAAACCGGCTCAAAGACGGCAATCCGGCCCGCCAAGCGCTGGACATCATTAATACACTTTGGCTTAGCCAGGAGGTGATAGCCGTAATCTTCTCGGATTAGCTTCAATCCGCTTGGACACAAGAAAACCCAATAACTTGCTCGCGGAACACTAAAAACACATTTGGCGGGTTGAGCATCATCTTGTAAACCCGCAGGGTTGTCAAAGGTTTCTTTCAAGTCATCAATCGGTGTTTCCTTATTCCTTGACTTAACCACAATATCATCCACATAGGCATGCACATTACGGCCGATCTGCTCATGCAAGCAATTCGCACACAACGCCGATAAGTTGCTTGGCGCTCTTGAGCCCAAAAGGCATAGACACATAGCGAAGGCTCCAAAGGGAGTGATAAACGTTGTCTTCTCCTGGTCCTTAACCGCCATCTTGATCTCGATGACATCCGAATCGCATCCAAAAGCTCAAGCGCTCACAACCCGCAGATGGCATCAATAATCTGGTCAATGCGGGGAGGGCAAAGGATCTGCTGGACAAGCCTTGTTAAGATCTGTAATCCACACACATCGCCAAGTGCCGTTTTCTTAAGGACCAGCACCGGATTAGCAAGCCACTCGGATGGAAAACTTCAACGATAAAGCCCGCCGCTAAGAGCCCGCAACCTCCTCTCCAATGGCCTTACGCCTCTCCTCGTTAAACCGGCGGAGAAACTGCTTTACCGGTTTGTACTTAGGATCAACATTAAGAGTGTGCTCAGCGAGCTCCCTCGATACACCTGGCATGTCAGAAGGTTTCCATGCAAAAATGTCCCGATTCTCACGGATGAACTCGATGAGCGCGCTTTCCTATTTTGGATCCAAGTTGGCACTGATGCTGAACTGCTTGGACGAATCGCCAGGTACAAAGTCAACAAGCTTAGTCTCAGCTGCCGATTTGAACTTCAGGGCCAGATCGTGCTCTGTTGTTGGCTTCTTCAATGGAATCATGTCCGCCGGATCAACATTGTCCTTATAATACTTCAACTCCTCGGTGGCATAAACCGACTCTGCGTAAGCCGCATCACCTTCCTCACACTCCAAAGCTATCTTACGGCTCCCATGAACCGTTATTGTCCCCTTGTGACCCGGCATCTTGAGCTGCAAATAGATATAACAAGGTCGCGCCATGAACTTGGCATAAGCCGGCCGCCCAAACAGGGCGTGATATGAACTTTGAATTTTCACCACTTCAAACATCAATGTTTCTGATCTAGAGTCATGTTCGTCTCCGAAGGCCACCTCCAGAGCTATCTTACCAACCGGATACGCTGACTTGCCAGGCACCACACCATGGAACACTGTATTGGACGGTTTGAGATGCTTATCTGTTAACCCCATCGACGGAAGGTCTCGTGTCTGAGGATGTTGATGCTGCTCCCTCCGTCCATAAGCACCTTGGTGAACTTATAACCTCCCACGAGGTGCCACCACGAGGCTAGCTGACCCGGATTGTCAACCCCGGGAGGATGATCCTCTACTCCACACAATGGGCTGCTCTGACCAGCGCAGGTAATGAGGCACGGCTGGTTCAACAACGTTGACTGCCCGCTTCTGAAGCTTCCGGTCTCGCTTGTCCAAGCTGGTGGTGAAGACGTGGCACTGCCCACTATTCAACTGCTTTGGGTTGCTCTGATAACCTGACTGCTGCTGTTGCTGATTGTAACCACCCTGGTTATTTTGATTGTTCTGATTGTTATGTCCGCCCGGATTACCATTAAACCCTGAACCAGAATTTCCTCCACCGTAACCCGGCCCGGATCCTGAACCGCCGCCAGAACCTTGACAATACCGGAAAGCATTAGAACTTTTGAACTCCTGCATAATGTAACAATCCTTCCAGAGATGATTTGCTGGCGCCTCCTTCGTCCCATGCTTCGGACAGGGTTGATTCAACAGATAGTTCAAGCGGTCCGGATTGGGATTAGGTGCTCCACCTTGATTCGGCTGTTTACCCTTGCGCCACTGGCTCTTGTCCTCGCTACTGGTGTTAACTCTGAAGTCCATGTTGCCATTAAGCTTACGCTTACCCCCACCATTACCTGTCGATTGATGCTGCTGGCTTTTGGAGTTGCTATTCTTCTTTCCCTTCCCTGTCTCGTCATCATCAGACTCGGGATCCTTGGTACTATCAGAATCAGCATACTTCACTAAAGCGCCCATGAGAGTGCCCATGTCATTGCAAAATCGCTTCATGCGCCCCAGCTTCAACTTTAAAGGTTTAAACCGGCAGTTGCCCTCCAGGGTCAAGATCGCAGAATCAGCGTTGATCCGGTCTGAATAATGTAAGATTTCCGAAACGCGACATACCCAATGGGTTGTTGACTCCCCTTCACCCTGGACGCAAGCCGCCAAGTCCACCACAGACATGGGTTGCTTACAGGTATCTTTGAAAATCTGGATGAACCGGGTCCGCAACTGGGCCCATGAACTGATAGAATTGGGTGGCAAGCTTTTCAACCAAGTACGGGCCGTGCCCTCGAGCATCATGGTGAAGTACTTTGCACACGCGGCTTCATCCACATCTAGCATCTCCATGGCCATCTCATAACTCTCTATCCACGCTTCTGGAGCTAAATCGGCGGTGTAATTCGGCACCTTGCGCGGACCCTTGAAATCCTTGGGCAAGCGTACATTACCTAAAGCGGGGACGAGGCAAGGCACCCCCAAAGAGCTAGAGGTAACCCCGGGCTCAAAGATGGTCGGACGAACCGGCGAAGTCGATAATCCCGATGTCAGGTCGCTAACTCGGCCTCCTGCGTGCGGGCCCGTCCACCACCTCCTGAGCGTTGTCGAAACCACCTGTCGGGTTGTTGCCACGGGGCGCACCACGCCGTGCATTACTCGATACGGCCGGTTCATTCACGCGCCTGCTATAGCTTCGGCTTGGGCGGGGGGTAGAGTGGATCCGGTCGCGGCTGTATGAATACGCTTCCTGTTGGACCAGAGCTGTCCTAAGGAGTTCCTTGACCCGACGCGTCTCTACTGCCTGTGGTGAATCGCCTTCAATTGGAATTGCCTCCAGCCGTGCCGCAGCTGAGACAAGGTTATCCATCAGGTTGGAGTAGTGACCTGGAGGTGTTTGCACAGCCTGAGGCGTGCCGGTACGACGACGAGGTAGATCTATCATGCGGGGCTGAATCGGCGCGCCCGTCCCAGGTGCTTCCGCCCGGTTTACCACCGGCGGATTACTGGTCCCTGCTCCTAGGGTGTTGAAGAGATCTCTTCCCTAGAAAACTGAAGGCAAACGGGATCTGTATTTCCTCTTCATGACTTCATGCGACGCGTTCTGATCCAGCATGAGCCTATAAGCTTGCGCATCCAAAGCGGCCCGCTCTGCCGCCATCCTGGCGTCTGCAGCCGCCAGATCCGCTTTAGCCTGAGTGATTTGTTCCTTCACCTTCGCAATCTCCGCGTTGTGAACGTCCTGGTCCGCCGGGTTAACCTCTGCCATGAGCACGGCCAACGCATCAAATAGTTCTGATAAAACTTGAGCCGGTGGGCGCACAGGGTCTCCTGCCCCGGCCGCCGTCGCCGCTGTTGAACCGGCGACCATTGTCGCAGCGGTCGAAGAATGAAGCATTGCTTGCGTACCGGCCATGAATATTCCAACCCGGTTGGGTAGATCAAAGGGATCCGGAATACTGTCACCGTCGGAACAGCCCCAATCGGCCATCTTGCGGTGATCTGAGAGACTCGGTTTCTCGGCCGACGACTCATCATCAGAGTAGACGACGGTTTCGCCACCAGATTCTGATCCGTCCTCATAACTTCCTCCGTGGATGACTCCCACGAAGGCACGCTTGACGGCCGGTTTAGCCTGGGCAGGTCTCGCACGCTGAGCCGTCTCGACGAGGTCGGTGCAGATGTCCGGCTCAGGCCCTGGCTCACCGATCTTGCCAATGAAAACGTGTATGCCACCAAAGGGGGCCCGGTACCCATACTCAATCGAGCCGCCTCGGGGCCCACCTGCATCGTCGGCGTAGAGCTTGCCGCGATGACTCTTGGTCATCCGCCCACAACAGTAACCTTCGAGTCCTTGAGCTTGCCCTCCAAGATCATCAAACCATCGTGCGATAGCCCCACGGTGGGCGCCAACTGTCGTGGTTTTGTCATGGCAGATGTCCTCATGAAAGGACTTAGTCGCGGAGCCATCGCTACGGGTTAACTTGGAGGGGTTAAAGCGGACGCAAAGACACAAGAGTTATACTGGTTTGGCCCCTTCGATGAAGGTAAAAGCCTACGTCTAGTTTGTGATGGGATTGATGTGGTCTCGATGACTAGGGAGCAAACAGCTTCGCCTAGACCTCGAGTTGTTGTTGTCTGTCCCTGACCGCCGCCGGGTCGTCCCCTTATATACATGGGTTGACGTCCGGCTGGTCTACAGAGTCCCGAGGCCGACTCATACAAGTGTTCGGCTTGGTCTCTCCTTCCCTTATCTTACAACACAAGTTACATGATTATGGCGGTTTTACCATTATGGGCCCTAATCCGCCTTTGGGCTCTGGGCCTCTAACTTTCATAGTAGAGCGCCATCTTCTGAGTCTTTGTGGGCTTCAATATAGTTGAGGGTGAACCGGCCCCTCCTGGGCGGTTTACACTCAGTAGTTACATCCCCAACAGATGATACAAGAACGTGGAGATTACAAGTCACTTGATCCCGCTGATATCCTTGAGAGTCTAAACACTCATGAGTTCCAGCTTGCGGTGAAGAGATATCTCTATGGTTCGAGCTATGGCAGATCACGTGCCCTGAAGGCCAAGGCAGTCTCTGAATCTGAAGGTGAAGATTCTGGTAGCAGTCTTGGTGATCCTGAAGAACTGAGCCAAGAGCTAGCATTGCTCGTGAAGAAATTCCAGAAATTCTCAAGACGTGGTTGTTTTGGAAAATCCTCAAGGAGTAATGATTCCTCATCCAGTGACTACAAGAAGAGGCTATGCCACAAATGCAAGAAACCCGGTCACTACATTCAAGATTGTCCTCAGTGGGAAAAGGAATCAAAGAAGAAGAAATACGAGGATTACAGTTCTGATGACTCAAAGAAGAAGAAGAAATCTTCAAAGTCTTCATCATCAAAATCCTCGAAGTCTTCATCTCACAAGAAGAGCAGCTCCAAGAAGGCTCGGGCATTCATTGGCAAGGAAATGGACTCTGAAGCTGAATCTGAGGAACATGAAGAAGAGGAGGCATCTCAGGAGTCATAATCTGGTGTGGCGAGCCTAGCCGTTGCTACTGTGTTCGTCAGCAAGTCCATCTTCAACACTGAAGAAAATGGCTTTCTATAACAAGGCTGATGACAATGATGATGACTACGCTCCCACCTATTGCTTCATGGCAAAGGGTGCCAAGGTACTCAAATATCCCTCCTCTGAATCAAGTGAGGATGAAACTGATGAAAACCTCAAGCCTAGCTACTCTAAACTTGCTAAGATTGCTGTGAAACAACAAAAGGGTTTTGAAAAGGTTCAAAACATGCTAGACAAAAGTGATGATATGCTGGGTGAAGAAATGGATCGCACTAAAACCTTGACTGAAAATCTTCAAAGACTTCAGTCTAAGTTTGACAACCTTCAAAGTCATCATAACACTCTCTTATCTGATCATGAGAAGCTTTCTTATGAATTTCTTCAAAGAAAGCAAGATCATGAAAAGCTAAGGGTGAGTTATGAAGACCTTCAGAAGGAGCGAGATTCATTACTTGCTCAACAAATCAGCGCTGCTCAGGAAGAATTTGTTCCTCCGTGTTTGAAGTTCATTGAACGTGAATCTGCTAATTCTTCACCTGAATGTTCAAATGCTTCTAATGTTACAAATTATTCACTTGTCTCTGCCATCACTAATTCCTCATCTGAGGACATTGCTAGTATCACTGATGATGCAGGGCTGAAGGAATTGTATATGACAGGCATGTACAAAAGCCTCAAAGGGCATCAAGCTCTTTGTGATGTGCTTAAAAAATAGATCATCAACAGGAACCCTAGGAAAGAGGGTATTGCCTTTGAGAGGAAACTCAATGGTGATGGGACATACTGGAAGCCTGAGCAGTATCCCAAAACCTCATGGGTTGCTGCAAAGGGACCTCCAGTAGATCCATCCACTCTATAGGGCTTTACATGTGAATCTCCTCATTCTTCTGATGAGTCATTTGACTCCAACTATAAACTGTTCAAAAATCAGAATGGTGAAGTATTTGCTAGATATGTTGGCACTAACTGCAGGAACGGTTCCCGTATGAAGAAAATTTGGGTTCCCAAAAGGCGCCTTGAAAATCTTCAGGTGAATGTCATCATGACACCACCTGTGAAGAATAGGAACCCCAGATCAAATTCTTCATATGGACCAAATTCTTCATATGGATCCAAGTCCTCATACGGACCAAATTCCTCACGAGGATCAAATTCCTCAAAAGGATCAAAGAAATCATATCAACATCATCGTGCTAACACTTCTGTTTCACAGGGAAGATTTAAGGGCTATGAATATGAGCATTATTCTTCTAACCGTTATGTTCACAAGTCCTTGAAGAATTTCTCTGCTTATTTATATGCTTACCCTAACTCCTCTTATGTGAAACGAAGTGGGACGGCTTCTATGCCACCTTTCTCTTATGGAGCTCGCGGAATGATGAACTATTTGCCACCCCTTCAGATGTGGGTGGCGAAGAAAAGGAACTAATCTCTTATGCAGGGTCAGGTCTCCAGACGTACTTAAACGTTTGAAGAATTTGCTGGAGACCTGAAAAGCGCCTGAAAGGACGCAGGCTAATCATGAAGAAATGAATCCTCATTTCTCACGTCCTCCTACTGCTTTATCTATTCTATTGCTTGATGAAATTGATCTTATGAAATTGATGTCATATTCTTCACTCATGAATTATATGAGTTCGTAAGTTGCACTAATTCATCTGCAGGATGATCTACCCAAAGCCACTGAGTGGGTCCTCGATAGTGGATGTACTAATCACATGACTGGTGACAAGAATCTATTGATGAATGTTCCCTTATCTCCATTGCATCTGAAGCATATCATAAGGAAAAAGAAAGGTATTGGGTCTAGGTAAGGTTGCGATCTCAAAGGATCGACACATGGACAAAGTCATGCTTGTCAAGTCCTTAGGATACAACCTCATGTCAGTCTCAATGCTTTGTGATCTTGATATGGTTGTTATCTTTGGCAAGTATCGTTGCGTTGTGATCATGGAAGCTGACAATTCCAAAGTCTTCGAAGGCTTTAGGAGAGGAGATTTGTATATTGTTGATTTCTCTACAGGACCACAACCAGCTATATGTCTACTTGCAAAAGCCTCAGAAGGCTGGCTATGGCATCGACGACTAGGTCATGCTGGCATGAGGAACTTGCACACGCTCGTGAAGAAGAAGCATGTCATTGGAATTGAGAATGTCAAATTCCTCAAGGATCACTTGTGCGGAGTCTGTGAAGCTGGAAAGATGACCAAGGCCAAACATCCAGCAAAGACTATCATGACTACCACTCGACCATTTGAATTGCTTCACATGTATCTCTTTGGTCCTAACCATTACTCTGCATTCACTAATGAAGCATCTCTATATGGCTTTGTTATTGTTGATGATTACTCTCGTTACACATGGGTGCATATTGTCACTTACAAAAGTGAAGTGCAGGAAGTCTTCGAACGATTTTCCTCGAGGGCTTCAACTAACTTTGGTGTGAAGATCAAACACATCAGAAGTAACAATGGAACCGAGTTCAAGAATACTGGTCTTGATGACTATCTTGATGAACTTGGTATTACTCATGAGTTATCTGCTCCTTATACTCCTCAGCAGAATGGCGTCGTGGAGCGCAAGAACAGGACTCTTGTTGAGATGGCTCGCACTATGCTTGATGAATACAAGACGCCTCGTCATTTCTAGATTGAGGCAATTGATACTGCGTGCCACATCATCAACAGGGTATATATTCACAAATTCTTCAAGAAGACTGCATACGAACTCCTCACTGACAAGAAACTCAATGTGAGTTTTCAAAGTCTTCGGTGCTAAATGTTGGATTAGAGATCCTCATCACAATTCTAAATTTGCACCGAAAGCACATGAAGGTTTTATGCTTGGTTACAGAAAGGACTCGCACACCTACAGAGTCTTCAACAACATTCATCACAAGGTTGTTGAAACTGTAGATGTGCGGTTCGATGAAACTAATGGCTCGCAAAGAGAGCACCTACCTCCTGTGCTAGATGAAAAATCACCTGAGGAATCCATCAAGTTCAAGGATACTGAGGATGTCATTCCTACCGAAGAATCTGCTGAAGAAGTCATTCCAGAACATGAAGAACGTCATGCTGATGCACCTGAGGAAAATGGTGCTGAAGAAAATTCTGATCCAATTCCTCGACGACAACCTGCTCATCCTCGCGTCACAAATGAAGTGCAGATTGAGAAAATCATCAGCGACATCAACATTCTAGGTCCTCTCACACGCTCAAGAGCTTCACATTTGTCTAACTTTTGTGGGCATTTTGCGTTCGTCTCTATCACAGAGCCCACTAAGGTAAATGAAGCATTTCTGGAGCCTGAGTAGATTCAAGCTATGGAAGAGGAATTACATCAATTCGAGCTCAACAATGTCTGGGAACTGGTCAAACGTCCAGATCCTCGCAAGCACAATATCATTGGCACAAAGTGGATCTACCGCAACAAGCAATATGAAAATGTCCTTGTGGTGAGGAATAAGGCATGACTTGTAGCTCAAGGCTACACACAGGTTGAAGGAATTGATTTCGATGAAACTTTTGCACCAGTTGCTAGACTTGAGGCTATTCGCATATTACTCGCTTATGCTAACCATCATAATATCACCTTATATCAAATGGATGTGAAAAGTGCATTCCTCAATGGTAAGCTTGAGGAAGAAGTATATGTTGCTCAACCCCCAGGTATTGAAGATCCAAAGCATCCTGACAAAGTCTTCAGACTCAATAAGGCCCTCTATGGCCTCAAGCAGGCCCCTCGGGCGTGGTATGATACTTTGAAGGAATTCCTCATGAAGAAAGGCTTCAAACCCGGTTCACTTGACCCAACCCATTTCACTAAATCTTATGATGGTGGACTGTTTGTGTGTCAAATATATGTTGATGATATTATTTTTGGCTGTACTGACCAACGTTACACTAATGAATTTGGTTATATGATGAGGGAGGAATATGAACTGTCTATGATGGGAAAATTGAAATTCTTCTTAGGTCTTCAAATTCGTCAACAGCGCAATGGCATACTCATATCTCAGCAGAAATACCTCAAGGATGTATTGAGGAAATTCGGCATGCAAGATTGCAAAGGCATCAAAATCCCTATGCCCACTAATGGCCATCTATGCACTGATGAAAATGGTATTGACTTCGATCAAAAGGTATACCGCTCCATGATTGGTTCTTTATTGTATTTATGTGCATCTAGGCCAGATATTATGCTTAGTGTTTCCATGTGTGCCCAATTTCAAGCTACACCGAGGAATCACACCATAAGGCTGTGAAGCATATTCTTTGATATCTAGCTCACACACCAACACTTGGATTATGGTATCCCAAGGGCTCGGCTTTTATCTCATTGGATATTCAAACTCTGACTATGCTGGTGATCGTGTGGACCGCAAGTCAATGTCGGGCACATGCCATTTCCTCGGAGGATCCCTGGTCTGTTGGTCCTAAAGAAATGCAGAATCGCATATCACCGCTCATCTTTGAAGCCGAGTACATTGTCAGCTGGTTCTTCTTTGTGCTCAATTGCTGTGGATGAAGCAAACCCTCAAGGACTACGGCGTCAACATGAAGAATGTGCCTCTCTCTTCGTGACAATGAGAGTGCCATCAAGATTGCTCATAACCCAGCTTCAAGACTCGAAGACAAAGCACATTCAGATTCGTCATCATTTTCTTCGTGGTCATGTGTTGAAGGGCGACATCTCTATTGAGCATGTGAAGACTGAAGAATAGCTAGCCGATATCTTCACTAAGCCCTTGGATGAGAAGAGATTTAGCAAGTTGAGGTGTGAGCTAAATATCCTAGAATCTTCGAATGTCCTTTGAAAAGGACACACATCATAACACTTATGCAAAATTGATGACTTAGATGTGAAACACACGAAGAAACGTTTTTGTTCAATCAATGAAGACTAACACTCTAAGTGTGAAGAAATTAAAGAAGAATTTGATTCTCAGAGCCCTACAACAATTGTACGCGGTGTCTGAAATCATCATTCTTATACGGTGGGTCACGCCACCAACAAAAGTTAAAAATCTTCAATTTGAGTTTTTCCTCATTTTTGAAATTCCTCAGTTGTTCATTTTCTTCAACTTTTTGAAGTCTTCACTCTTTCTGTTGTTGTTCTTCATTGGCTACACACACACACACACAGGCACACACACACACACATAAACACTATTCTGATCACGGGATGAGAATAATATTCTGATCACAACCTGACCTGCCCCGCCAGTAGTACGTTGAACTTCCCTGTGAACTAGGTTGAACTTCCGCCAACATTGCCCAAATTGGGCTTGCGATATACCGTTGGAAAGCTATGGACACCAGTATCATGACCCAACTTAAATTTTTGGCAAAATTTAAGCGGTTTAAGAGCAGTTTTGAAAACCGTTTTTTCTTCCAAAAAAACATGAATCGTATTTTCGATCGCATTTCTAAACCGTTTATCGGAATGAGGCATATAATATAGCATTGGAAAGTTGCCGCAAAACCGCTACTTCCACATGTTGAAAGTTTTCTCTAATTCTGTATGGTTAAAAAGTAATTTGAAAAAACGTAAAATTTCACAAACCGAACAGTCGACTTCGTATTTTCAACGTCATTTCTAAATGGCAAACCAAATTGAGGCATATGATACGGCGCTGGAAAGCTTACGAAAATGCGCTACTCTTTCGTTTTGAAAGTTTTTTCAATTTTTGAACTGTTTAAGAGTAATTTAGAAAACAGTACAAGTCCTACCGAGTTCGTATTTTCGAGCTAATTTTTTAACCATGCGTCCGAATGCAGCAAATCATATACCGTTGGAAAGCTTGAACAAATGCGAAACTTTTTGGTATGTATTATTTGTCCCAATTCTTTATGGTTTTAAGTCAGTTTTGAAAATGGAAAAAAACGTATTTTCACCGTATTTTGTACAAACTTTATCGGAATGGCGCAAATAATATACCGTTGAAAAGCTACGGAAAATGCAAAACTTTTTCATATTGACAGTTTTCTCTTATTCCCAACCATTTTCAAGTAATTTCAAAAACGGCGAGATCATTCATTCAACCTTTATCGCGAAACAGATTCGTCAAAATGCATCGCGTGAAGTACCTGAACTTCTCGGTATGAAACCTTGAACTTCACTCTGTTTTTCACATGCTTTTTTTGCCCGTGGCTCTCCATCCACGCACCAGAACACTCACCGGAATTGAGCAAGTGATATACTGATAGAAAGCTGCTGTAGACACGCAATTTTCCCGGGTTGATCACTTTTTCATACACGCAACGGTTTTAAAAGTTTTTCATGTGAAATTCATTCAGTGTAGTAGTTGAACTTCCTGTTGTTTTCACTTGAACTTCTGTGACGTATTTTCGCTTGTAGTTTTTTCATTGTAACATCCCAAAATTCTAAATTTTGGAATGTTATAAAAAATAGATAGTTTTGATTGATTGTTTGATTGATTGACTGAAAGTGAGTAAATTTGAAACTTTTTGAAAGTTAAATGAGAGGGAATAAAAGGACTTTCCCAAACTTCCATTTTTGCTTTTATGATCTTCAGGAATTCAAATTCTTTTCATCACAAAACCCTGGAGAGAAGATGACTTGACTTCTTCCATTTATTTAAATGACAAGGGGTGTTGAAAATATTTGAATTTCATTTGAGAATATTTCCAATTCTGAAACTTTATGCAACTCAATGATTTTCACGAGCGAAGATAAAATGACTTCTTCAATACATATGAAATATGAGTTGGGAGTTTCAAAGAATTAAATTCAAAGTTCTTTTGAATTTATTTTTCAATTTGGAGTTATTTGAGTTTTATTCAAATTATTTTCTCCAAAAATAAAATATATGGAAAATAGGGTAACATGATTCCCTACATCAAAAAATTGGATGAAATAAATTTGAACTAATTTTGGTATTTTTAAAATAATTTTTATTGGATTTTATTAGACCAGTAGCACTCTTTGAATTATCTGAATTTACGTGGATTTTATTTGGCATTATAAAAATGTTCATGATGTAGAAAATCTTTTTCTGAAAATTTTCATATATTACATGCTTATATAATATTTTTATTTCCTTGGTTTTATTATTTTCTTTGTTTGTTTGTTTGTCTCTATTTTTTTTAAAGAAGACTTCCATGAATCGGGCTGCCCAGCCAACTGCCAGGCCACGGCCCCAGCCAGCCAGCCAGCGCCCGCCCTCTCCTTCCCGAAGGGAGTCCCGCTCGAACACGCCACTCGCCGCCTCAAGCCTCCTCTTGCCCTCTCCCACGCCACCGAGGCCGCCTCCATAAGTAGCCCGCCTGGCCCGCCTCTCCTCCGCCTCTCTCTCCCATAACTCCGCTTGCCCGAGCCGCTGCCGTGCCGTCTGCCGTCGCCGCCGCAACTCCGCCGCCGCCTCAAGGCCCACCTCACGCTACTGCCACACCTCGCCCCCGCCCTCGCCAAGATCCGAAGACCCCGGAGCACCGCCGGCGACCACGCCCGACGCCGGACTCCCCAGAGTTGACCGCCACCGCCGGTTTATTTTTCCCCGAACCGGTATAACCGCAACCACCTCGGTTTTTTGATTAGATCGGTTTTTCCTAGAAAACCTAGTTCTGTTTTTTTAGGGTTTAGTTATTTCGCGAACGTTCTCTGTTTAGGTAGATCTAGCGAACGCTTTCATTCGTTAGCATTCGGTAGCGAACGTTCGCTCGGTAGAGTTTTCTTTTTATTAATAGATTCCGGCCAGGGACCCATCCGTGAATATTTTATTTACAGATTGGCCCCTGTTTTTCAAACGGTCATAACTTTTCACTCGTTTATCCAAATTCAACGAAACCAACGCCCACTTCTTTGTTATGATCCCCTCTATCCAGTAATCCAACTCAAACATGTTTTGAAATTTTAAAATTTGAATTAGATCAGATTTGAATTCAAACTTCGTTTGATCGTAACTTGAGTTTTATAACTCCGATTTAGTTGATTCTTTCTGCAAATCGAAGCTCTTGACCTAAACTTTCTGATAAGGCAAAATTCAAATAATTTTGGTACTGTTAGAAATTGTTTTATGTTGCAAGAATTATTTGCTTGGTTTTGATGTTTTCTGAATCGTCTTCTTCGTTCTTTCTAATCTTTTGAGTGATTGCTTATGTGTGGTTACTATTGCTTGCCTACGATAGATTGACCGGAGTGTGACGAGTAGAACTATCAAGAGTTTTGAGTGCGAATCATCTTCATCAACATTGCAGGCAAGTAACACTTTGATCATACCTTTTCTACTACCCAGTTTTTATGCATTAGATCTATCCTCAAACACTTGCATGATTAGGGTCTAATTAAATTGTGGGTTTTGGGAAGTAGATTGAGGTAGTACCTATTACCTGTTTTATTATCAAACCCTTGGGAGTTACTTCTCGCTTGCTTATTATGCCATGCTATGCTAGTAGACGTGGATTGGGTGAGTGAATCCATGATGATGTGAGATTGTTATTTAATGGTTTATTTAAGGTGGCAACTTAAACACACATCTGGGTGGATTGAGGCACCTGGTTTCCATCAGACTTGCTGTATTTCTTCGGACCGCCACCCAGGCTCAAAGGGATCATGAGATTATTCAAACTAGAAACTTCCGTGTGCAGCCACAAGCCATTATGGGCTCTGACATAGCTGATTAAGTTGTGCGAACTCTTACGGGTAGATTAGCAGATGTAGGGGTTGTAGGTTGGTACGGTCTACCCACATGTAAGGTGCTAGCGCTTCTGAAAGACTATGTCTCGGTCATCCGTTTCTCAAACACCATGTAGTGCGAGAAACCAAACGGAGGCGATCGAGTCTTGTGGGGAAAAGTGCGCAAACCTCTGCAGAGTGTACAAACTAATCATGGTTAGCCGTGTCCCCGGTTATGGACATCTTGAGTATCTAGTACTTGGATATCATGTGAATCTCATCATGTTACTTTAATTAACTTTGTTGGGTTTTAATGAGTACTTTTAATTGGGATTGAGGATGCTGTCAACCATTCTCAATGTTTAACAACCACCATGATAGTTAAATAAATTTATTCCTTTGCGGTAGGGAAAAATTGGCTTTTCAAAAAACTGTAACCATAGAGCTTTCCACCAGCCATATATGCATGTAGTATAGCTTATTCTTTCATTACTCTCTATGTGTTACATTGCCAAGATATTCCATGTGTCACCCGTTTTGGGCTGCAACGTTTCATGTTGCGTACTTTTCGAACGACAGTAAGTGATACGTTAGGGTTACGATTTCTACACTCAACTTTGTCGTTGGTGTTGATGGGAGTCCACAACCTTGTTGCTTCCGCTATATTTTGGATTGAGGTAATAGTATTTACGTTACTTTATACATGTGATTTACCTCTGTTATAAATCCTCGAGTACTATGTGTGTCAGCATACCGATCCAGGGATGACACTTAAGCACGTAGACTTGATCCATTCGGTCGGGTCGCTACAAGATGGTATCGAGCACATGTTGACAGAGGACGTGACCCTAGAAACTGACAAGCCCATAGGAAAGATTTTTCTCTACAACTTCATTTTCAAAAAGATATTTTACCTCTCTTCTCTTCTGAGCTTATTCAAATATTCCCTTTTAGTGAGACTATACCCCTTTTCCCTTTTGACCACTCGAAGATTTGACCGATGAGACCACTCCAAGGAGACAAGATATCGGACAACTAAGACTATTTGGAATGAAGAGGATTTTACCGTGTAAATGGAAACTACAACTATTGAAGACTCCGAAGACTAGGAGATTTTTAAGGCTCTGAAGAATTCCCAGATTTTTATGACCTAGGAAGGTTACGCTTATGGAATTTGACAGACTATGGAAGTTGTCAATACCCGAGATCAGGGTGTATCGGAGAAAGACCGGAACATGGAGCATTAGAACTCAAGTTTTGTCAAGGAAAACCCTAAGGCGGGAGATATCAACTATGGAATGATAGCTCATGGAAATGACAAGAGCAGAAACACGCTATCCATGATGTTATCGCCCGCTTATGCTATTGTCACCGTGCTGGGTTAAGCATGCATATGCATGGAAGAATTGGATGGTAGAAGGCTGAAGGAGCATCTGTCAGCGAAGGATGCAGTTTTAACATAGCTGGTGCATCACCAGGATCTGGAGTATTACATCAAGAAGCTTAGGACGGACCTGCAGAAGCGGTATTTGATAAGGAAGCGTTTCGTGAAGAACTCAGGACCCAGAAGCTGAAAGTAGCCAAACTGGGGGAACAAAACCTCGAGATACCGGAAATATGTCAGGAACTGAAGGACAGTAGGATCATGGTTCATGTCGAGGTTGATGAAATCCAGAAGTTGGAACGTAACTCCAGAAATATTAAAGGACGTCACGAGAGACTTTGCGACAACAGAGATGATCTGGCAAAAGAACTTGAAAAGGACAAGCATGATCAGAAGAAGCCATCAGAGACATGACCAAGACTTGAAGAGTTTGATGACTTTGAGATCTATTGACCATTAGAAGACCAAACCCTTGTTATATACTTACGTTAGATGCGACGATTGTGAGCTGTCATTTGTTTGATGTTTTTTTCCGACAACCACAAATAAAATATGTCTTTTCAAAACAATTGTTTGTATTGTGTGTATCCCTCCCTGTCTATCTCTCTTATCTCACGCCAAAACCCATGGACCCATTAGAGGATGAATGGAGATGAGCTTGTATTTTCTGGACCGATGAGTTAATTGGAGACAGACCGATGGATTCAGGACATGGAGGATCACATGGAGAATAACCCTATAGCCGGAAAGGATATGGCCCAGCAAGCTCTTCAATGCTTTGAAAGATGTGCTTCTACTTGGTGGAGGATGTACCAAACCATCAATGGATGGCAAGGAGTAACCAGTTGGAAAGAATTTAAGTTGACTTTGTCAAAGTCTAGGTTCGTGTCCTAGGAGCCTTATGGAAATGATATGAAGAAACCTTGTGCATGCAAGCTTTGTGGAGAAATAGGACACAACCATATAGAACATAAAGATGAATGCTCTAATTGTGAAGGAAGTCACCCAGCTGAAGAATGCCCAACTAGGCAGATCACTTGTTTCTTGTGTGAAGGGACTACCCACTACCCTGCACATTGTCACATTTACCCCATGGTACAAAGAATCATCCAGCAGAAGAAAGAAGAAATGAAAGGAGCCCTCATGGAAGTTCTAAGAGAAGCTGTGATAAAGGAAGAGATGGAGGACACACCCAAAGAGGAACCAATTAAACCCTGCACCAAGTCCTGCTATTCATGTGGAGAAGAAGGGCACATCTCCCAGAATTGTATGAATGGGGATCTAGTAAAATTCCCGACAGAGGAAGTAGAGTATGACCCACAGGAAATAGAAGCCCTGATTGGAATGGAAAAGTCCAGAAAGAGAAGTAGATTGGATTCCAGGAAGGATTTGAGTCATATCACCTGTTATAGGTGCAAGGAGTCAGGACACTACCTCAGCAATTGCCCAAAAAGGAAGCCAAGGACCCAAGGAGGCTATATAATCACAAGGAAACCTCAAAACTTGTCAGAAGTAATATGTTTCCATTGTAATGTAGCAGGGCACTTTGCCAGAGATTGTCCGAAGGAGAAGGAGACTGGTGATAGATAGTTGAATCTGTAACAAAAGAAATGGAGTAGTAGAAGTGAGAGCTTTTTATTTTATATTGAGGTGTTGAGTTGAGACATGTAATGGAAAAGCGAGAGATTGTAATAATTTAAGAATCAATAAAGTTAGCAGTGTTGGTACTGCTTTGGATTTTATGAGTTACCCTATGAGGAAAGATGTTGACCAATTTTGAGGATATGAGAAATATGGTCTATGGAATATTGGAACATTTTAAGGGTGGTAGTACCCTGTAAGAACCGTTGACCCCTGGAAAAGATAAGGATACTCCACTGAATGGATTTTAGACAAAATGAATACGAGTTTTGTCTCGATGTGTTTGATACCCCAAGAGTGTGTGGGATGACGTTGGAGACCGTCAGTTGTTTGGATCAAACGTGATCAAGGATTCAGAAGAGAATGTTAAGTTGATTCGAGATAGACTGAAGGTAGCTTAGTCCAGGCAGAAGAGTTATGCAGACTCAAAAATGCAAGGAGGTAGTCTATGAAATTGGAGACGGAGCATGTCTTCATGTGTCCCCTCTGTGAGGAGTTAAACGATTTGGAGTTAAGGGAAAGTTAGCCCCGATATTTGTAGGACCATACCGAGTTTGGAACGTATGGGAGAATTGGCTAACAAGTTGGAGTCACCCGAAGGACTGTCAGGAGTTCATGATGTGTTTCACATTTCCCAGTTGAAGAAGTGCCATGCAGAGATGGCCAGTATTCCCCTGTAAGGACGCCTGGCCCTGGAAAGGATAATGATGTTCCACGGAGTGGAGTATGGACTTCATAAGTATAAGTTTTTATCTCGGTATGTGGGATATCCCACGAGGATGAGGAGATGAATTACTATTGGATAACGGAGGTATGATGTCGGAAATATGGATCAATGGAAATTCCATGATGAGTCTGAGTAATCATGTCCTAGTTTGGTGCCAACAGAAGAAAGGAAGACAGTGCAATTGGATGGATTTAAGAATACTAGGAAGTTGGAAGTTGGAATAATGATCAGAAGCCCGAGGATAAGTTCAAGGACTACAAGTGATGAGATGGGCCATAACCCACAGGCCCCAGGACCTGCCAAGAAGCAAGCACATTCTTGCTGAAGGAGAAACCCTGGAAGAAGCTATGATTTTATCAACCGATGATTCTATAGGAGTTTACACAAACCTGAGAGTTGTTATGGAACGATATATGTTTGTTTGGCTTGCAGAATCAATGGATTTATCCGAACTTGGTTCGTCGACAAGAGAAATTCTGCAATGCTTGTGAGGATGACCGAGTGTTAGAATGCGAGATTCGCTAAACCATGTACAAGGTAATGATTTGGGTGCGGGATGGATTGATCACCATACCGACTTACTCTTATTATTCGCTTTGCTATATGGGATGGTAAATCTGAGTGACTTACCTATAGTAGAGAGACGACGATCAAAACCTTGTTTAAACCTTAGAATGGTATAGGTATTATTTTCCCTTGTACACGACAGCTGTTGCCAAACGTAGGATATACGGTGAGGTTCAACCCAGACCCGTTTTCTGCAGGAGAAACCATAAATTGTTGACCACCATGAGATATCGATAGTTGTTTAGTATTGGCGCCAGACCCGTCAGCTATGAAGACCCAATTTCGGAATAACCTTACCAAGAGGAAAGGACAAAAGAATTGAGGAAAAGGTTATGCCACTACCGGAAGAGCCCAGAGAAGGAATTATCCTTGCGATCTGAGAAGACCGACACTGTCAGTAATAAGGATGGAGTATATGAGTTTTGATGGAACCGTAACCATGCTTCTAAGGGTGGCAGCACCCGAGACCCCGGAGACGATCGATGGATTTTGAGAAGACCCCCAAACCCTAACCTATTTCTTTCTAGCCTCTCCGAATCTCGAGGACGAGATTCATTTTAAGGGTGGTAGTTTGTACCATCCCAAAATTCTAAATTTTGGAATGTTATAAACAATAGATAATTTTGATTGATTGTTTGATTGATTGACTGAAAGTGAGTGAATTTGAAACTTTTTGAAAGTTAAATGAGAGGGAATAAAAGGACTTTCCCAAACTTTCATTTTTGCTTTTATGATCTTCGGGAATTCAAATTCTTTTCATCACAAAACCCTGGAGAGAAGATGACATGACTTCTTCCATTTATTTAAATGACAAGGGGTGTTGAAAATATTTGAATTTCATTTGAGAATATTTCCAATTCTGAAACTTTATGCAACTCAATGATTTTCACGAGCGAAGATAAAATGACTTCTTCAATACATATGAAATATGAGTTGGGAGTTTCAAAGAATTAAATTCATAGTTCTCTTGAATTTATTTTTCAATTTGGAGTTATTTGAGTTTTATTCAAATTATTTTTCTCCAAAAATAAAATATATGGAAAATAGGGTAACATGATTCCCTACATCGAAAAAATTGGAGAGAAATAAATTTGAACTAATTTTGGTATTTTTAAAATATTTTATTGGATTTTATTAGACCAGTAGCACTCTTTGAATTATCTGAATTTATGTGGATTTTATTTGGCATTATAAAATGTTCATGATGTAGAAAATCTTTTTCTAAAATTTTTGATATATTACATGCCTATATAATATTTTAATTTCCTTGGTTTTATTATTTTTTTGTTTGTTTGTTTGTCTATGTTTAGAAAAAAAAGACTTCCGCCGAACTGGGTCGGCTCACCAACCGCCGTGCCACGGCCAGCCCAGCTCAAAGAGCGCCGCTTTCTCCTTCCCGAAGGGAGTCCCGCTCGGCACGCCACCTGCCCGCCATGGACGCCGTCGTCGCCTGCCTGCTCTTGCCCTCTCCCACGCCATCGAGGCCGCCCCCTCCATAAGTAGCCCGCCTGCCCTCTCTCCTCCCGCCTCTCTCTCCGCAACTCCCGCCGAGCCGCCGACCTTGCTGTCTGCCGCCGCCGCCGCTGCTCTGCGCCTCCACCTCTCGCCACCGCCGCCACTCGCCGCCCGCCCTCGTCGCAAGATCCGAGACCTCGAGCACCGCCGGCGACCACGCCTCGACGCCGGACTGCTGGAGTTGACCGCCACCGCCGGTTTATTTTTCCCGAACGGTATAACCAAGAATCGCCTTGTTTTTTGATTAGATCGGTTTTTCCTAGAAAACCTAGTTCTGTTTTTTTAGGGTTTAGTTATTTCGGAACGTTCTCTGTTTAGGTAGATCTAGCGAAAGCTTTCATTCGTTAGCGTTCGGTAGCGAACGTTCGCTCGGTAGAGTTTTCTTTTTATTAATAGATTCTGGCCAGGGACCCATCCGTGAATATTTTATTTACAGATTGGCCCCTGTTTTTCAAACGGTCATAACTTTTCACTCGTTTATCCAAATTCAACGAAACCAATGCCCACTTCTTCGTTATGATCCCCTCTATCCAGTAATCCAACTCAAACATGTTTTTGAAATTTTAAAATTTGAATTAGATCAGATTTGAATTCAAACTTTGTTTGATTGTAACTTGAGTTTTATAACTCCGATTTAGTTGATTCTTTTGGCAAATCGAAGCTCTTGACCTAAACTTTCTGATAAGGCCAAATTCACATAATTTTGGTACTTTTAGAAATTGTTTTATGTTGCAAGAGTTATTTGCTTGGTTTTGATGTTTTCTGAATCGTCTTCTTCGTTCTTTCTAATCTTTTGAATGATTGCTTATGTGTGGTTACTATTGCTTGCTTACGATAGATTGACCGGAGTGTGACGAGTAGAACTATCAAGAGTTTTGAGTGCGAATCATCTTCATCAACATTGCAGGCAAGTAACACTTTGATCATACCTTTTCTACTACCCAGTTTTTATGCATTAGATCTATCCTCAAACACTTGCATGATTAGGGTCTAATTAAATTGTGGGTTTTGGGAAGTAGATTGAGGTAGTACCTTTTACCTGTTTTATTATCAAACCCTTGGGAGTTACTTCTACGTTTGCTTATTATGCCATGCTATGCTAGTAGACGTGGATTGGGTGAGTGAATCCATGACAGATGTGAGATTTTTATTTAATGGTTTATTTAAGGTGGCAACTTAAACACACATCCTGGGTGGATTGAGGCACTGGTTTCCATCAGACTTGCTGTATTTCTTCGGACCGCCACCCGTGCTCAAAGGGATCATGAGATTATTCAAACTAGAAACTTCCGTGTGCAGCCACAAGCCATTATGGGCTCTGGCATAGTTGATTAAGTTGTGCGAACTCTTACGGGTAGATTAGCAGATGTAGGGGTTATAGGTTGGTACGGTCTACCCACATGTAAGGTGCTAGCGCTTCTGAAAGACTATGTCTCGGTCATCCATTTCTCAAACACCATGTAGTGCGAGAAACCAAACGGAGGCGATCGAGTCTTGTGGGGAAAAGTGCGCAAACCTCTGCAGAGTGTACAAACTAATCATGGTTAGCCGTGTCCCCGGTTATGGACATCTTGAGTATCTAGTACTTGGATATCATGTGAATCTCATCATGTTACTTTAGTTAACTTTGTTGGCTTTTAATGAGTACTTTTAATTGGGATTGAGGATGCTGTCAACCATTCTCAATGTTTAACAACCAACATGATAGTTAAATAAATTTATTCCTTTGCAGTAGGGAAAAATTGGCTTTTCGCAAAAACTGTAACCATAGAGATTTCCACCAGCCATATATGCATGTAGTATAACTTATTCTTTCATTACTCTCTATGTGTTACATTGCCAAGATATTCCATGTGTCGAGCGTTTCGCTGCAACGCTTCATGTTGCGCACTTTTCGACGACAGTAAGTGATACATTAGGGTTACGATTTCTACACTCAACTTTGCCGTTGGTGTTGATGGGAGTCCACAACCTTGTTGCTTCCGCTATATTTTGGATTGAGGTAATAGTATTTACGTTACTTTATACATGTGATTTACCTCTGTTATAAATCCTCGAGTACTGTGTGTGTCAGCATACCGATCCAGGGATGACACTTAAGCACAGAGACTTGATCCATTCGGGTCGGGTCGCTACGTTCATCCATTCGTTAGTGTCACACAAATGATATTTCTTTTGTACAAATCTCTCTCACAATAATTTTTTGAACTTTCTCCGACGAAGGACTTGAACTTACACAAATGATTTCCTACTGTTTTGAAGTAAATTAGAAAATGACAAGATCATGATTTCTGCCTTCATCACGAATGGAAATACACTGCGTGAAGTAGTTGAACTTCTCGTGCATGTCTGTTCGAACTTCACACTGTTTTTAACGTGTTGTTTTTTGCACTGCGTGAAGTAGTTGAACTTCTAGGATGTGTCTGTTCGAACTTCACTCTGTTTTTGACGTGCTGATTTTTTACGTGGTGTTTTTTGCACTACGTGAAGTAGTTGAACTTCTGGGGCATCTCTGTTTGAACTTCACCCTGTTTCACTTTTTTTGTATTTTTTCTTATATGAAATACACACCATGTAGTACATGAACTTCCGGTTGTTATCACTTTTGAACTTCTCTCTGGTTTGAGAGAATTATTTTAAAACACAAAAAACAACATATTTTTTATGTATTTTGGACATCTAAATACACGGTGAACCTCTCTCACAAGAATTTTTTGAACTTTTCCTCGCTGAGCAATTGAACTTCTATCAACCATTCTTTTCATTTATGAGTTGTTTTTGAAAATGCAAAAAATGGTGCTGTGTTTTTTATTTTTTCAACAGGTAAATGCTAGGTTTTAATAAACTTCGAACTTCTCTGTTATTTCAATTTGAACTTCACCTTTTTATATTTTGAGTAAAGAGTTGCATTCAATTTTTATACGGAAAAAATCAAACATGGAAATACAAGGTGAACCTCTCTCGCAAGAATTTTTGAACTTCTCCAGACAGAGCACTTGAACTTCTTTCAACAAACCTTTTAAGCTTTTATTTTTCTATAGTTTTATTTCTCACCTGAAATGCATTCCTTGCAGTACTTGAACTTCTAATTGTTTTCACTTTGAACTTTTGTCACATTTTTGTGCATACGTTGAATTACACACAATTGAAGGTCGGCCGTCATTTTTTGCCATTTTCAAATATGTAATTGGAGGTCGGATGTCCCACAATATAAATTTTGAACCTTGAACGAAGGAGCACGTGAACTTCTTGCAACAAACCTTTTAAGATTTTTGTTTTCTGTTCTTATATTTTTCTCTGAAACGCATTCCGTGTAGTAGTTGAACATGCCGCTGTTTTCACCTTGAACTTCTGTCACGTATTTTTGTTCAACCTCTTTCATAAGAATTTTTGAACTTTCTCGGACCGAGCGCTTGAACTTATAGACACAAAACTTTTAGCCTTTGCTTTTTCATTCTTTTTTTATACAAAAATACATATAGTGTAGTACTTGAACTTCTCGCGGTTATTAATCCGAACTTCTCTCGATTACATGAAAATATCTGAGTTTTTTGTAGACATCGAACCGCTCTACCATTTCTATTCAAACTTCATTGTGTGTTTTTTGAAATGTGAAAATTGGAGGTTTTTTAGAAACATCAAACTTTTTTGTTTTTTGGAATTGAACTTATTGGTTTTATTCTTTAGTAACTGGAAAAGTCCAATTTTTCGAATAAATATCAAACCTTTCCGCTTTTTCCAATTGAACTTCTTGGTTTTATTCACTGGTGACTAGGACACCTGAGTTTTTTACATACATTAAACTACTCCGTTTTTTGGAATTGAACTTCTTGATTTTAATCTTTAGTATTGGGGAAAAATGCCGAAAATGACATTGTTTTTTGTTTTTGTTTTTTGAGCTTATAAATCCTAGGGTTTTATATACTTTGAACTTCTCAGTTATTTAATTTGAACTTCACATATTTTATTTTTTGAATAAAGAATTGTGTTTGATTTTAAAATAAACGCCGAGTTTATCTTTTTCCTATTTTTGAACTTCATGGTTTAATCTTTTAGTAACGGGGAAAATCCTAGTTTTCGAAAAAATGGGGAAAATCTTTTTAAACTTTTTTAGTTGTTCCCTTATTTTAATTCAAACTTATTAGTTTGATTCTTTAGTAACGAGAATGTGAGGTTTTTACAAACTTTGAAGTTCTTAGTTATTTTAATTTGAACTTCATAGTTTTATTCTTTAGTAACGAGGAAAATCAATTTTTGAACTTCCTTGTTTTAAAATTTGAAGTTCTTGGTTTTCTTTTAATAATGTAAAAAGTATGATTTTTTATAGACATCGAACTTCACCATTTTTTTTGAGGGGGAACTTCACCATTTTTAAAATTTGAACTTCTTAGTTTTATTGGTTAGTAACGGGGAAAATACTTTTTTATATAAACAATGATACCACACCGTTATTTTATTTTGAACTTCTAGTTTTTATAGAATGGGGGAAATCTGTTTTTACAAAATCTTTTGAAATGCACCTCTTTTTTAATTTGGCCTTCTCTGATTTTTTAATTTGAACTTGTAGTTTGGGAATAAAAATCCTAGTTTTTTATTAAATATCGAGCCGTTTCGTTTCTTAGATTTGAACTTCTAGGGTATTTTTAGCGGAGAAAATCCTTTTTTTAATAAATTTGTGTTGAGATGTTTTTTGTTTTTTTAGTTTGACCTTCCTGGTATTGTAATAAACATTGCACTTCTTCCGTTTTTTAATTTGAACCTCTAAGTTTTTTCTAGAAACAACGAAAATCCATTTTTATATAAATTTTGCATCAACTCTGTTTTTTAAATTCAAACTTCTTGGTTTTTTATTTATAGACAAAGAGAAATCCTAGTGATGTAATAAACGTCTAACTGTCCTGTTATTTAAATTTGAACTTCTAGGTTTTTTAGAAACGAGGAAAATTTATTATCTTTTTTGAACGATAATTTGTACATACAAAAATCCCAAAAAGATAAGTTGCGACAAATGAAAACCGACACATAATTTTTATTTCATACACAAAATACATTCTCACATGAACATATAATTGATTCATGGTTCCCATTTTTCTAGTGCCATTCTTTCTTGTACACTTTCAGAACTTTTTGTTGGCGGAATACAATAATTAGTGCCATAATATATCCCCTTGAGCCCCTATCGTATATATATATATCTGAACTTCATCCATGTTTCATGTTTTTGTGCTCTTTGTTCTTCGTCGCACAACGCCAAAAAAACTTTTCACTAAATGTAGGATTCAGTAAAAACCTAGCATTGTTTCCTGAATATACTTCACTAAAAAATTCAGGATACAAATGCAGGATTCAATATATGAAGTTACAAACATCCATTTTTGTTTGCTAAAATCCGTAGTTGGCAGTCAGACAGGTCAAACAACACTTTCTATCACTTAAGAAGGTCGAGGCGACCTCCCGAGAAGTTCAACTAAAACAAAGATTGCAATGGCAGAACATGGCCATGAGAATTTGTTTTGGATGAGGCGGAAGGCTAGGGCGAGCTCGGTGGCCGGGAACACAGTGGCACGCGGCGCAGCAAGGCCCTGGTGGCCAAGGAACATAGGAGGTAGGCAGCGGTTTGCTGGGGGAGGAGGCCCGGTGGATCCCTGGCTGGGCCGACGGGTCGCGCTCCGGCGAGCTCACGCAGGGCAGGGCAGGGAGAAGAAGTCGGGGGCGCGGGGCTGGGCAGGGGTGGCCGGAGAAGGTGGCAGGAGCGCGGTGGCCGGAGAAGCTGGCGGGAAGGCCACATCGGTGTTGGAGATCCTGCCCGGTCATGGAGTCTGTGGATCTGGCCGGGCGGCGACCCATCTGGAGGTTGGTGGCGTCGGTCGGCGAAGGGGGCTAGCCAGGGTTCCGCTAGAGACGGCAGTGACCCTGTCCGTGGCAGGGGACGGCGGGGGAGCTGGTCGCGTCGTCGCGGGGGCGGAGCCGGGGAGGCGCCGATCCGGGGAGGCGCCGGTCATCGGGGAAGAGGAGGCGCTGAGCGGGCGGCGCGGCGGCGGATCGGGGTGGCGCCAGTTGGGCGGCGGCAACAGATCGGGGAGGGGTATCAAGGAGCTCGGGGGCCGATGCCCGCGCGAGGGGTGGGGATCATGGGGGCTCGGGGGGGGGGGGGTGGGAGGTTGACCACGGCCGGTTTTTCTTTTGTACTGGTTTAGGGAACACCGCGTGCGCTTCTTATAGGGCGCCATGTGATTCAAATAACTATTCTAATCACAGGATTAGAATAGTGTTATTATATATATATATATATATATATATATATATATATATATATATATATATATATATATATATATATATATATATATATATATATATATATATATATATATGAGTTTATGTCCTCTACAACATTCACTTATTGATATTTCTTCAAGTTGCTTTTTTCTTCTAAGTGAATGTGATCGGACCCTTCCCCCTCTATGCTAAACTCAACCCAGTCTATTCACAAATTCTTCATGTGCGTTCTATTTGAAACTCGTTCAAAATCTTCACTGTTTTCTTGTCAGCTGAAGAAGTTGCGAATGAAACTTTAAAACTTATCTTATCTGAATTTTGGCTTTTGCCTCTCAAACCGTTTCCACTTTCCATGATATATTATCCTAGGCACCCACGATCTTGCACGATCGCCACCTCTCAGTATGTGGGTGACACATGTCACGCGAATGAGAAGGGTCAGGGGCACGTTCATCCAATTTCCTCGGGCGAGCAGTTTTTCACTTCGGCTATAAATACCCCCTCCCTTCCTCACTTCATTTTTACTCCGCTCGACCTCACTCCCTCGCTCGAGCTCTCAAACCCTAGCACCGTCGCTACTTCCATCGTTGCCGGTGAGGAAGAGCTTCACTACCTCGACCTCGTCGCCATCATACTCGCGCCATCTGCGGATTTCTTCACTCCGCCGCCGTCGTAGATGTCTTCCTCTGCCAAGTTAGGGCGTGGAAGATCTGAACCAACGAACTTCTAAATCTACACTTCACAGTTCGTCGTGTTCTTCGTCAAGGGTAATTAAAAGCTACTTTTACTGCCCTTGCTGATTCTGATGTTTTCAAAAAAATCTTCAAAAGGTGTTTATTCTTCAAATCTTCACACACTAAACACCTCACATATCATTTGTTCTTGATCTGTTTCCCTAAGCAACATTTTTCTTCAAGATTCCTCAATTGTGTGGATTTTCAATCTATGCAAATCTGGAACCTAAGTCAATGAACGCTTAGTGAAATTCCTCAAGACTCATCCGGTCAAATTCTTTAAACTTGTTCTATTTGCAAAAACTCCTGAGAACGCATATGACCTCTCCAAAATTCTTCGCAACTATATTTTGTTCACAGGTACACATGTCCGCTGCTGAATCTCTAGGTTCTCATCAACTTAACTCATTTGCAGCATTCCTCAAAGGAAAGTTGCACACCTCTTCAGAGAATTCTATTGTTCAAATTCCTCAGCTGAAGAAAATGGCTGATGGTAAGAAACCTCAGAAGGGAGGAAAGAAATTGGAAGTCAACACAGTGTTTGAAATCCCTGAGGATATCTATGATGAATATTGCATTCCTGATGAGGCCAAACATGGCAAGGAGACAAAGAGTGAGCACAAAGTGCGCATCCAGAATATAGAGAGGAGATGGGCCAGAGAATGGAGGGAATATCGCTATGTTACACCCAAGTACATGAAGAAATTTGTTGTACACCCTCCATGCCCAAGACCTCCATTGGCACCTGGCCAAGTTGCTGATCCCTCTAGCATCAGAAGAGGTGAAGAATTTCCCAAGGAATTGGCCAAGCGTCAAGCTAAACTGGTCAAAATGGCAAAAGAAGCAGTGAAGAAATTTAACGAAGATTCTGCTGCTGCCACTGCTGAGGCCTCTGCTAGCAAGCCTAAAAAGGTTATGCCCAAGAAGCATGCTCACAAGCCAAGTGCTTCAACTTCTATGTCCTCACGGCCAAGTTCTGCAAAGCCCTCACGACAAATTCCTCAAGCTGCAACAGCTCCTCCAAAGTCCTCAGCTCCTCCGTCCAAATCCTGAGCACCTGCGCATATCGCCTCATGCCAAAGGACAACTGGTATCTCTATTGCCTCAAGAGCCTATGTTAGTTCTTCAGCTCCTCCGCATTCCTCAACTGGCCCCACACCGCTGAAGACAAAGGCCACTCCTGGACGAGGTTCTCGACCAAGTCCTCACAAGAAGCGGGTCGCTTTTCAAGTACCGTCCGATGACGACGAAGCTGATGATGAAGAACTTGCTGAAATCATCAAAGACAGGCAACACAAGGCCGCTAGAGCCAAATGCAGTAATGTGCCATTGATGCTGGATCCAAAGTTGATCCTCGACTTCATCGACTTGTGGCACAAGGACCCCAACACACCTCTGCCTGAGATGAACCTCACTCCTGGTCAAAGTCATGTATTGACTGCCTTCATTGATGAAGAGAAATGGAAATCCAAATAGGGGAGGAAGGTGAAGAAAGCGCAGTACAAGAAAGAGTGCTTTCTGAAGCAAAACGTCTTGAAGCTTTCACCTGAAGAACTTGTAGCTCTGCAATCAGAGATCAAGAGTCTGAGTGATGAATTTGATCGCTACTGTGATGACTGGCTTGGAGCCAAAGTCAGATTTGTGAAGTTATCTAAGAAATTCACTACCAATGTTGCAGCCCCAACGCAACAAGAAATTCCTCAAGCTGAGGCATCTGCTCAGCCTACAGAAGAACATGCCAGCACCGCTGATGAAAATCATGTTGCTGATGAAACTGCTAGCACCAGGGCTGATAACTACATTCTAGCCGCTGATGACTCTGCCAGGGCAACCACTACTGTTGCGCCTGAAGAAACTGTCAGACAGCCAAGCTTCAACCACAGTGCTCAAGAGACCGACCATGCCAGGCAATCGTGATCGGTTGTGCTCGATGAAATTGAACCAATTTCCTCTGCTCCTTCTGCACCTACATCAAGTACAATTCTTCCTTCTGCATCAGATGCGAAGAAGACCAAGGTTGCGGAGCGTGTAGCAGTGAAGAAAAGGAAAGCATCAACTTCATCAGAAACTTCAGCTCTGAAGAAGATGAAGAAATTGTCAAGCTCTTTTGAGAATCCGATTGATGTTGTTCCAGTCTCAACCATGCCATCAAAGGAACTCGTTCCTTTTGATGAAGACTATGTGATTCCAAGCGGATCCGATGAAGATATTCCTTCTGCTGCTTCTTCAGAGCAGTTAGATGAAGAGATTGAAGTGGATGCAATCCCTTCAACCCCAATTGTCTCATCGCCCATGCCTCAGTTCACTGCTGAAGAGGCCGGCGTTGAAGAAATGGGTGAAGAAGATGAGGATGTGGACATTGGGAGCACAACACCAGTAATAAATGATGACTTTTGGGAAAGTCGGCACCCCAATTCTCCTTTGTTCACTCCTCTGCAACAAATTCCTCAGTCCCCAGTGAATACTGAAGTTCAAATGAGCTCTGAAGAAACTCACCCCACTCCATCTATTCATGACGAGATTCCAGCCACTAGTGCTGATGAAATTGTTGCTGAAGAATTGAAGACCCAGGCTACAAATGAAGAAGAAACTGAAATTCCTCAGCCTGTGGATCCTGAGATTGCAATTCCTGAGGTTGTGATGCAATTGACTGACACTCCTTAGCCCAAGCCAAAGGATCCCTTCTCAAAGAAGCAAAAATTCAAGGTTGATGACTTCTTCCACGAGCACGTATTCTTCACGGACTACAACCCATATGACTCTGCTCGTCTTAGAAGGAAGCGTTTCTGGACTGCCAACCATGCCAACTTCTATTATTCACTGCTTTTCAACAAAGACAAAGTCTTTGACCATGAGCATATTCCTCACGTGGACATGGAATCACTGCCTTGCTTCACGCCAGTCCTCAGTGTCTTCATGACGCAGGATTGCTCAACTTTTGCACTGATATAGTTGATTGGAATGAAGAGCTAATTCTTCAGTTCTATGCAACACTTCACATCATAGGAGATGCATCTGATGTGAACTCTTGGGTTTTGGACCGGATGACAGAGAATACTCACTTCAAAGCACCGGCCTCTGAATTGCTACATGCCCTGCCTGTCAGTCCTCCCCTTGAAGGTGCTAGTTGCATATACCATGAACCTGAACTTACCGCTCACTACATGCAAGTGTTGATGAAGCCGCTGAAGCCCGGACAAGCCCCAAGGACCAAATTCCTCGTGAAGGAATTGTTGTATGTACCTAGAACTGTCTATCGCATTCTGACGAAGACATTGAGTCCAACAAAGGTCATGACTCGAATGATGAAGAAGTCGTTGGCATCATGAAGAATCTGCTTTTCAATATCATGCATGGCATTCCTGTCAACTACCATGATTTCTTCATGAGGACTCTGGCAAATGGTGCACTCTCTCTGTTTGAGTTGAAGCCTTACGCTCCTTAGATTATGAGATTCCTCAGAACAAGGTCTTCACTCAACTACAAGGCTGACTTTCAGAATCATCTCAGCTACTTGCCCCCCATTGAAGTCCTCAAACGGACATTTTCCTCAGCTGATGAAAAGGGCAAGGCCACTGCTATTATTGATGAAGGCATTCGTCCATTGGATGGTCAATTCCGCAAAGCTGCATCCTACTCCACCAATGATGACTCTGCCACTCATGACTCTGCCGCTAATGCCTCAAAGCAAAATCCTCAAGGCACAGCTCCAAGGGTGATGACTGATCGTGAGCTTCTCCTCAATCTTCACCAGAAGGTCGATCGCAACCACAAATGGGTTAAGCGTCAGTTTGGTTCTATTCTTCACAACATGATTGCTACACACAATGCAGTGAAGAAAAACCATTACTACATCCATGAAGTCTTCGGTCGCACCTGGGCTGTTCTGTCACATTTATATGGTGAAGAAGATCTGAAGCAAATGGGTCTCAAGCAGGACTTTGACTGGTCTCAGCCAGCAGCAAAGAAATTCAAGAAGGTCAAAGTTCCCTCCTTGGTGGCCATCTCATATTCTTCATCACGCGACACGGACGAGCATGAAGATTTGGACGACACTGCGATAGGCCCTACTACGACAACCGACCCCAACAATGCTGACGCTCCTACGTCATCATGATATTCTTCAGGGGCGTTAGTCCTCATTTTTCAATCCTTTTGGTCATTCGATGACAAAGAGGGAGAAATTTGAGTTAGTCTTCAAGCGGGTCTACCTATATGGGCGTTTTTTTGCTAAGTTACAACTCTCGTTCTACTTTATTGGATCGAGTTGTAAACTTAAAAACCGATGGTGGTCTGATACTTTTGATGTGTTCTTCTGCATGCCTATTCCTCACATATGTTAATGCGCGCATGCTGAATTACATCAGTCACCATATTTCATCATGCATTTCAAATTCTTCATAGTATATGTTAAATGCATGTATGAATTACAAGATATAGGGGGAGATCTCCATGATACTACTCCTCAAGTGTGCATTGCTTCAAAAGCAAATTTCTCACTATGCACATCTTCAGGGGGAGTTCTTCTATATCTTTCAATCAAATTCCTCAATATCAGTATTTACACTTCATATGTTTATCCCCGTTGAAAACTTAACCTATATTGTCATCAATCACCAAAAAGGGGGAGATTGTAAGTGCATCTAGTGCCCCTTAGTGATTTTGGTGTATTGAAGACTTATAGGTTAAGGGACTGATGCGTTTGTGAGTGTACACAGGTCTATAAGTCTATGAGGAGTTTGATATTTACAGAGATAGTCGACCCCTAAAAATGAAGTTCTTCAATTGAAGACTTTGGATTTCTGCAGAATTTCTGAAGAATGTGAAAGTGAAGAAATTGGTGTGACCTTGAAGACTTGGTGTACCTTCGAGGAACATGAAGCGTGAAGACTTTTGTTTTCGTAGTTTCATTTTCTCTTTCTTGAGTCATAGGAAACACCGTAATGTTAAAGGGGGTCGAGGAAATACTAAGGAAAAATTTCCAAGTGATGCTCATCTCAAAATCCTACACCTACCAATCCCTTCGAGTGAAGCCATTGGAAATCTCATGCATTTCAGTCAATTTCTTAAGTGACAGAGGCGAAGTTCTTCTGGTCTCTGTGGAATTTGTTCTGACTGAGGAGTTAGGAATTCACCAGTGCGGATTGCCTACAAGTGAGGAACATGATAGCCTTGAGGAATTTGTTAGTCAAATTTCCGACCATTTGCTGTGCTATGTGCTATCTTTTGAGCACTGCGTTGGTTTTCCCTTGAAGAGGAAAGGGTGATGCAGCAAAGTAGCCTAAGTATTTCCCTCAGTTTTTGAGAACCAAGGTATCAATCCAGTAGGAGGCCAAGCTCAAGTCCCTCGTACCTACACAAACAAATAAGAACCTTGCAACCAACGCGATAAAGGGGTTGTCAATCCCTTCACGGCCACTTGCAAAAGTGAGATCTGATAGAGATGATAAGATAATTTTTTTGGTATTTTTATGATAAAGACTAAAAGTAAAGATAGCAAAATAAACGGTGATAGAAATAACGGAAGATTAATATGATGGAAAATAGACCCGGGGGCCATAGGTTTCACTAGTGGCTTCGCTCAAGAGCATAAGTATTACGGTGGGTGAACAAATTACTGTCAAGCAATTGATAGAATTGAGCATAGTTATGAGAATATCTAGGCATGATCATGTATATAGGCATCACGTCCGCGACAAGTAGACCGAAACGATTCTGCATCTACTACTATTACTCCACACAACAACCACTATCCAGCATGCATCTAGAGTATTAAGTTCATAAGAATAGAGTAACACATTAGGCAAGATGACATGATGTAGAGGGATAAACTCAAGCAATATGATATAAACCCAATATTTTTATCCTCGATGGCAACAATACAATGCGTGTCGTTTCCCCTTCTGTCACTGGGATCGAGCACCGCATGATTGAACCCAAAGCTAAGCACTTCCCCATTGCAAGAAAGATCAATCTAGTAGGCCAAACCAAACTGATAATTCGAAGAGACTTGCAAAGATAACCAATCATACATAAAAGAATTCAGAGGAGATTCAAATATTTTTCAAAGATAATCTTGATCATAAACCCATAATTCAACGGATCTCAACAAACAGACCGCAAAAAAGAGTTACATCGAATAGATCTCCAAGAGAATCGAGGAGAACTTTGTATTGAGATCCAAAGAGAGAGAAGAAGCCATCTAGCTAATAACTATGGACCCGAAGGTCTGAGGTAAACTACTCACACATCATCGGCGAGGCTATGGTGTTGATGTAGAAGCCCTCCGTGATCGATGCCCCCTCCGGGGGAGCACCGAAAAAGGCCCCAAGATGGGATCTCACGGGTACAGAGAGTTACAGCGATGGAAATAGGGTTTTGTGGTGCTCCTCGATGTTTTTGGGGTATAAGAGTATATATAGGCGAAGGAAGTATGTCATGAGAGCCACGAGGGGCCCACAAGGGTGGGGGGCGCGCCCAGGGGGCAGTCGCGCCTCCCTGCCTCGTGGACTCCTCGGTTGTTTCTTGACGTCCACTCCAAGTCCTCTGGATCACGTTTTTTCCAAAAATTATGCTCCTGAAGGTTTCATTCCGTTTGGATTTCGTTTGATATTCCTTTTCTGCGGAACACTGAAATAGGCAAAAAAACAGCAATGCAAGGAGTAGGGATTGCCATGCAACGGATGCACTAGAGCTATAAATGTATGAAAGCTCAACAAAAGAAACTAAGTTGGTGTGCATCCAACTTGCTTGCTCATGAAGACCTAGGGCATTTGAGGAAGCCCATTGTTGGAATATACAAGCCAAGTTCTATAATGAAAAATTCCCACCAGTATAGGAAAGTGACAAAACAAGAGACTCTCTATCATAAAGATCATGGTGCTACTTTGAAGCATGAGTGTGGAAAAGGGATAGTAGCATTGTCCCTTTTTTTCTTTTTTTGGGCCTTTCCTTTTTTTTATTTGGCCTTTCTTCTTTTTTTTCTTGGGATAATGCTCTATGAATGATGATCATCACACTTCTATTTATTTAAAACTCAATGATTACAACTCGATACTAGAACAAAGTATGACTCTATATGAATGCCTTCGGCGGTGTATCGGGATGGGCAATGAATCAAGAGTGACATGTATGAAATAATATGAATGGTGGCTTTGCCATAAATACGATGTCAACTACATGATCATGCAAGGCAATATGACAATGATGAAGCGTGTCATAATAAACGGAATGGTGGAAAGTTGCATGGCAATCTATCTCGGAATGGCTATGGAAATGCCATAATAGGTAGGTATGGTGGCTGTTTTGAGGAAGATATAAGGAGGTTTATGTGTGATAGAGCGATCGATCACGGGTTTGGATGCACCGCCAAGTTTGCACCAACTCCCAAGGTGAGAAAGGGCAATGCACTGCATCAAGAGGCTAGCAATGATGGAAGGTTGAGAGTGCGTATAATCCATGGACTCAACATTAGTCATAAAGAACTCACATACTTATTGCAAAAATCTACAAGTCATCAAAAATCAAGCACTACGCGCATGCTCCTAGGGGGATAGATTGGTAGGAAAAGACCATAGCTCGTCCCCGACCACCACTCATAAGGAGGACAATCAAAGAACACCTCATGTTTCAAATTTGTTACACAACGGTTACTGTCGTGGTTTTGTCACGGCAGATGTCCTAGTGAAAGGACTTAGTTGTGGAGCCATCGCGACGGGTTAGCTTAAAGGGGTTAAAGTGGGACAAAGGACACGAGGAGTTTATACTGGTTCGCCCCCTTGCAGTGAAGGTAAAGGCCTAATCCAGTTGTTGTGGAATTGCTAGGGTTTCAATGACTAGGGAGTGAATCCGCTATGCCTGGCTCTGGAGTTGTTGTTTTTTTGTCCCTAAACCGCCGCCGGGTCGTCCCTTTATATATATATATATATATATATATATATATATATATATATATATATATATATATATATATATATATATATATATATATATATATATATATATATATATATATATATATATATATATATAGTTGACACCGGCGGTTTACAAAATCCCGAGGCCGGCTCATAAACGTGTCCGGCTCGGTTTCTATCCTTCCCTATCTTACAACACAAGTTACATATCATATGGTCGGTTCATGTCTACGGGCCCTAATCCGCCTCTGGGCCCTGGGCCTCCATAAAGCGCCATATTCCTTGTCTTCATGGGCTTAAAATATGAATAACTCATTGTGGGTATAACCCGGCCCCTCCTGGCCGGTTTATGCCCAGTAGTAATATCCCCAACAGTTACCATACGTGCATGCTACGGGATTAGCAAACTTCAACACAAGTATTTCTCAAATTCACAATTACTCAACTAGCACAACTTTAATATCACTACCTCCATATCTCAAAACAATCATCAAGTATCAAACTTCTCTTAGTATTCAATGCACTTTATATGAAAGTTTTTATTATACTAATCTTGGATGCCTATCATATTAGGACTAGTTTTATAACCAAAGCAAATTGCCATGCTGTTCTAAGGAACTCTCAAAATAATATAAGTGAAGCATGAGAGATCAATAATTTCTATAAAATAAAACCACCACCGTGCTCTAAAAGATATAAGTGAAGCACTAGAGCAAAAACTATATAGTTCAAAAGATATAAGTGAAGCACATAGAGTATTCTAATAAATTCTGAATCATGTGTGTCTCTCTAAGAAGGTGTGTACAGCAAGGATGAATGTGTCAAACTAAAAAGCAAAGACTCAAATCATACAAGACGCTCCAAGCAAAACACATATCATGTGGTGAATAAAAATATAGCATCAAGTAAAGTTACCGATGGACGAAGTCGAAAGAGGGGATGCCTTCCGGGGCATCCCCAAGCTTAGGCTTTTGGTTCTCCTTGGATGGGCATCCCCAATCTTAGGCTCTTGCCACTCCTTGTTCCATAATCCATCAAATCTTTACCCAAAACTTGAAAACTTCACAGCACAAAACTCAACAGAAAATCTCATGAGCTCCGTTGGCGAAATAAAACACACCACCACTTTAAGGTACTGTAATGAACCCATTATTTATTTATATTGGTGTTAAACCTACTGTATTCCAACTTCTCTATAGTTCATAAGCTCCATTACTAGCCATAGATTCATCAAAATAAGCAAACAACACACGGAAAACAGAATCTGTCAAAAACAGAACAGTCTGTAGTAATCTGTATCTAACGCAAACTTCTGTAACTCAGAAAATTCTACCAAAATAGAAAGTCCTAAATAATTTTTTTATTGATTTACTGCAATTGTAATCAGTATTTTATCACGTTCTAGTGATTTTAAAAAATTGTTTTTGTGAACAGAAAGTTTCTGACTTTTTCAGCAATATCAAATAATTATTATCCAAGAAGATCCTATAGGTTTTACTTGGCACAAACACTAATTAAAACATAGAAACAAATCTAACCTGAGGCTAGATCAAATATTTATTGCTAAACAGCAAGGAAAAATATTGGGTTGTCTCCCAACAAGCACTTTTCTTTAAAGCCTTTTTAGCTAGGCATTGAGATTTCAATGATGCTCACACGAAAGATAATAATTGAAACACAAAGAGAGCATCATGAAACATGTGACAAACACATCTAAGTCTAACATACTTCCTATGCATAGGCATATTATAGGAAAAAATTTATCAAGGCAAGCAAAAACTAGCATATGCAAGGAAGAAGAAAGAAACAATAGCAATCTCAACATAACGAGAGGTAATTTAGTAACATGAAAATTTCTACAACCATATTTTCCTCTCTCATAATAATTACATGTAGGATCATAAGCAAATTCAAAAATATATCTATCACAAAACATATTCTTAACACAATCCACATGTATGCAAAGTTGACATTTGAGGGAGTCCCGGATTAGGGGGTTTCCGGATAGCCGAACTCTTACCGTCGGCCGGACTCCTGGACTATGAAGATACAAGATTGAAGACTTCGTCCCGTGTCCGGATGGGACTTTCCTTGGCGTGGAAGGCAAGCTTGGCGATACGGATATGTAGATCTCCTACCATTGTAACCGACTCTGTGTAACCCTAACCTATCCGGTGTCTATATAAACCGGAGGGTTTTAGTCCGTAGGACGAACAACAATCATACCATAGGCTAGCTTCTAGGGTTTAGCCTCCTTGATCTCGTGGTAGATCTACTCTTGTACTACCCATATCATCAATATTAATCAAGAAGGAGTAGGGTATTACCTCCATCGAGTGGGCCCGGACCTGGGTAAAAACATCGTGTCCCTTGCCTCCTGTAACCATCCGCCTAGACGCACAGTTCGGGACCCCCTACCCGAGATCCGCCGGTTTTGACACCGACATTGGTGCTTTCATTGAGAGTTCCTCTGTGCCGTCGCCGTCAGGTAGGATGCCTCGTCTCGTCTTTAAAGACGATACCATCGCCAAAGAAGCCTTGGCCACTGGTCAGACTCTTCGGCTAGGCGGTTTTCTCATGACCGCTAGTTCGGCCGCCGCGCCGACGATGACCTCTCGAGTCATCGAAGCCAATCTCCATGTTAGTTTGAAACTTTCCGAACAGTTAGATCCGATCGAGCTCTCCTCCGTAAACGAGCTCTTGGATCGCATCGCCGCCCTGGGAGTCGCCACATATTACGACCGGATCGGGCCTAAAACCGATCTGAGAGAGATCAACTCTCCCCAGGCTACCCATCATGTTGCTGTGATAGAGGAGCAATGCGGCGACTCTTCTCCTATCTTAAGGACTAGCTACGTCCGGATTCCCGATCCCTCCATGCCGGATTCCTGCGGAGGGACGGATGTCGATCAAGCCCTGAACTTAAAGTCGGCGCGCGTCGGACTCATTGGATAGCACTCAAAATCCAAACTTCCGAAGTTCGAAACTTCCGCCCTTGAGTCCTAAATTGACGGGTTCGGATTTAGTGCCACCCGCCCACCCAAAAATTAGCGATCTCTTCGAATTCAGCAAGAGCCCGCCAAACAATTACATCATTATCGGGCGATTCCTCCTGCTTATGAACAGGATAAAGGATCGCCGAGAGGAGGACGCAATTCCAATCTTCTGCAATAATTGCACGACAAGGGAATCCTAAACGCCATAAGTCGTCATAAATTACACGCTTTGTTGACTTGGTGACCATCGTACAAAAGTACTTGTGCGATGGAGAGCGCTCGAAAACCGAAAGTAAATTTTGGGATAATCCGCCCCGAATACATCCCTAGTCCGGAACAAAAGGGTGCATCATTATCAAGCACCGGGTTGAATACCAAAAGCAAAACCCCTAAAGGGTACGGAACTGTCATCGAGGGTTGGCTAAACGGACCTGCAAAATTCATAGCACGAGGGCGCCACTCCAACTCATATCCTTCGAGCATGTTGGATACTACGCAGGTGGCCAAAAGTGGCGAAGAGCTTCTAGCTTCGAATCCCAGCCCAAAGAACACCAAGATGGTGTTAATAGTCTTCGAGACTTTCGCATCAAATAACATGCAAAACGACAACTCCGCAACCTTGCAAGTCTACCAAGTAGCAACAATAAATCCATGGAGTGACACGGCTATTACCTTCAATGCCGTGATTTAACCTAAATTCGAACTGCCCGGCACCACCGCATTGGTCCTCACCGATAGTAGACGGCTTTACGCCTTTACTAAGGTCTCTCATGGATGGCGGCAGCGACTAAACCTCATCTATGAGGAAACCCTCCAAAAATGGAAATAGATCGAACCGCATTGAGCGCAGCAGACAACCTTTAGAGGAATAATCCCCAGCCGGGAAGCATGCTGCAGAGGAAAAATCACGCTGGACGTAGTGTTCGGCTCGCCGGACAATTACAGGTCCGTGGAGGTCACATTTCAAGTGGCCCCGTTCAACAGCGGATATCATGCTTTATTAGGACGAGAGGCATTCACAATTTTTCAAGCTATACCCCATTATGGGTACATGAAGCCTAAAATGCCTGGTCCAAACGGAATCATCACTCTCGCTAGTGATCCGAACATAGCACTCCGCGCCGAAAATAAGACAGCCGCACTAGCCCTCGAGGCACTATCCGAAGCCCTAGCGGCCGAGGAACTCACCGCGATGCGCTCCACGGTGAACAAGGACGATGTGATACTTGATAAAAGATCCAAGTCCACCACTTTTAAACCAGCGGACGAAATAGTCAAATTCCAAGTCCACCCAACGGACCCTGCAAAGACGGCCTTCATCGGGCACAGTTAAACCCTGATGTAGACGCCAAGACTCGAGAATTTCTACAAGAAAATCGGACCTCTTTGCTCGGCACCCTTCGACATGCCAGAATCCCACGCCACCGGCCGAGCACAGCCTAAACATCCTAAAAGGATTCAAGCCACCAAACAGGCTCTTCGGCGCTTTTCCAACCCAAGAGACAGGCCATGGGAGAGGAGCTAGCCAAACTTTTGGAGGCCAGATTCATCAGATATATAAAACATCCGGACTGGCTAGCGAACCTGGTGATGGTACCAAAGAAGGATAAATCCTGGCGCCTATGTGTTGATTTGAAAGACCTTAATAAGGCTTGCCCAAAGGATCCCTTCCCCTCCCTCGAATTGATCAAATCATTGACGCCATGTATGACACGACTCATTGTGCTTCCTCGACGCTGCACTCGGCTACCACCAAATCAAGATGGCGGAGCTGCACCAAGCTGCAACAGCATTCATCACTCCATACGCCCGCTCGCTTCAACACAATGCCCTTTGGGCTCAAAAACGCCGCGCAACATATCAGCGCATGATTCGTATATGTCCGCAAACCAGATCGGCAAAACGGTGGAAGCATATGTAGATGACGTGGTCGTAAAACCAAGCACGCCGAAACTCTAGTAGACGACTTGAGGCTCACATTCGACAATCTTCAAAATATGACATCAAGCTCAATCCGAAAATGCGTCTTCGCGTTCCAGCCGAAAGCTCCTGGGCTTCAATGTGTCCGTAGAGGAATTGAAGCAAACCCAGCCAAGATTCGAGCTCTGTCACAACTTGATATTCCAAAAGACCTCAAACAAATACAAAAATTGACGGATGCGAGCGGCTCTAAGCCGCTTTATCTCCCGCTTAGGAGAAAAGGCATTACCTCTTTACGCCTCCTCCGCCGCACGAACACTTCGAGTGGATTTGATGCCACGGCCGGACTCAAGAAATAAAGGCCATTTTGGCAACAAATCCGGTCCTGGCCGCGCCCAACATGGGCGAACCAATGCTATTATACATCGCCGCAACACATCAAGTTGTCAGCGTGGTGCTCGTTGTCAAACGAGAAATGGATGGACACCGGTTCCCTATTCAAAAACCGGTTTATTATGTGTCCACTGTCCTAACTCCATGCAAGTCCCGGTACCCACACTATCAAAAGATAGCATACGCGGTGTTCATGGCATCCCGGAAGCTGCGACACTACTTTCAAGAGTGTTCGATAACGGTAGCCTCCGAAGTACCTCTTAATGACATTATAAACAACCGCGACGCGACGGGCCCAATTGCTAAATGGGCCATAGAGCTCCTCCCATTCGACATAACTTATAAGCCACGACGAGCTATTAAGTCGTAGGTTTTGGACGACTTCGTGGCCGAATGGACTGAAGCCGAACTCCCTAAAGAGTACGGCGCATACTCCAATTGGATCATGCACTTTGACGGCTCCAAAATGTTGGCTGGCCTGGGGGCTGGCGTCGTCCTGACGTCCCCAACCGGGGACACAGTCCAATACGTCCTTCAGATAATGTATACGGACTCCAACAACGCAGCCGAATACGAGGCCCTTCTGCACGGCCTCCGGATGGCAGTCTGTATGGGCATTCAACGCCTAGAGGTGCGCGGGGATTTGAACCTCGCAATATCTCAAATAAACGGAGACTTTGACGCCAAAGATCCGAAAATGGCAGCATGCCGCAATGCGGCCCTAAAAATGTCAGCACGGTTCGAAGGGCTCGAATTTCATCATATAGCCCGGGACAACAACCAGGCAGCGGATATATTGGCGTGCATCGGTGCAAAACGCGATGCCGTCCCACCCAATATCTTTCTGGAACGGTTGTTCAAGCCATCCGTACTATGGGAAGGGAGTCCGCAATATCAATCCGCACCCAACCGCACTTTGCGACGCCAACACTCGACATAACCGGGCTCGCCCGAGATAACACCTCTCGCTCACGAAATAATGGCGGTTATCGCCCGTGGATGGAACCATTCCTCGCCTACCTAACTAGGCAGGAACTCCCCGAAGACCAAAATGAGGCTCGCTGCATAGTACGGCGCTCTAAAGCCTATAAAGTCCATGAGGGAGAGCTTTATAAGAAAAGCACTACCGGAGTCCTTCAAAGGTGTATCTCCGAAGAGGAAGGGCGAAACCTCCTGGCTGAAATTCATGCCGGACTGGGTGGGCACCACGCCGCAGCCCGGGCCCTTGTAGGCAAGGCCTTCCGTACATGATTTTATTGGCCGACGGCCCGGGCAGATGTGCAGGACTTAGTCCAACGATGCGTCGGTTGCCAGCTTTTTGCTAACCAAAGCCACATGCCACCCACCGCCCTTAAAACTATACCCATCACCGGTCGTCATGTCCGGGGCTTGACATGGTTGGACCCTCAAGGAGGAACCCACAAGCAAAAATACCTATTGGTCATGGTGGATAAATTCACCAAATGGATAGAGGCCAAGCTGTTAAAACGGCCGAATCTGAACCAGTGATAGACTTCATATCGGGGTAGTGCACCGTTACGGTGTCCCCACAAGATCATCATCGATAATGGCACCAACTTCACGGCCGATGAGGTCAAATCATGGTGCAAAAACATGGGCATCAAGCTCGATTCGCCTCGCCTATCACCCTCAAACCAACGGCCAAGTCGAACGGGCAAACGGTCTAATCATGAGCGGCATTAAGCCCAGACTAGTGCGGTCCCTCAAGGAATCTAACACGCACTGGGTCGAGGAGCTCGACTCCGTACTCTGCGGGCTGCGGACCACGCCGAATCGTACTACCGGATTTACACCATTCTTCATGGTGTACGGCGCAGAGGCAGTCTTGCCCTGCGACATAATACATGACTCACCTCTCGTATGCATGTATGAAGAAAGAGAAGCCGAGCTCGATCGGCAGGACAGTTTGGACGCATTGAAGGAGGAGCGCGACGTGGCAAAAGCTCGTTCCGCATTCTATCAACAGCAGGCTCGAAGATATCAAAGCAGGGAAGTACGGGCCAAAGCTTATAACGTTGGCGAACTAGTTCTACGCCTGCCGGACAAGAAAAAGGACAAACTCAAGCCCAAATGGGAAGGTCCCTTCATCATCGACTAGGTCCTGACCGGCGGAGCATACCGTATGCGAAACGCATCGGATAACCGACTCGAGCCGAACCCATGGAACGCAGCCCATCTACGAAGATTCTACGCCTAAGTGCCGGCCTCCAAGTTCGTCTCCTTCCTCCGTCCGCATTCTTTATTTTTGCTTTTCACTGTAATTTATTTCTCTCCTTCCTCCTCCTTCTTCTTGTAGCCTCTAGAGGCTCGTTTGCGCTTTTTCCGCACACACTTGACGCGCTGTCCGCGCCATTATACTCGGGGCTTCTTTAATGTAGCTTATTTATACGGGCTTCATGCCCAGACATGTGTTAAACTTCCGCATGTACCTTTTATTCACCATTATATGCATTGATATGACTTAAGTTTTGGCCAAGCTGGGTTGTTCGGCTCTGTGCTTACCCCTCGCTCCCGATTGTTCGGCTAGGTGGTAAAGGAGCACCTCTACGATTACTACTGCCGGGTCACCGGATGTGTACCTCGACCGGTGAAGCCGAAAGCTAGCGTTCTTAAGGGAATATTCGGTCGGTGAACTGAAAGATGATTTTTAAATATTTACCCATCTGCCCCCAGATGATTTTCTGCTTTCATAGCAGCTTTGACATGCACTTTAGGGCATGCATCCGAGCGAAAGGAACCCTTAACGGAACTATTCTCCCTGGAAGATGTTTCTTACTACCCATGTAATATAACATAACTAGTTGGGCACTTGTCTGATACAGCAACAATGACCCCTACGCCTTGTCTCCATGCATACCACGGTTCTTATATAACCACGAAGGTATTTGGACACACTCCGGACTATTGTCCGGAGGTCGGGCTTAAAAGGTCCGCTACGACAAACGATCTACAATCCGGCTAGAAGACATTTTTTCATGTCATATTTTTACATAGTCAACTCGACTCATTGTATTCCTCCCCAATGCCATCTAATAGGCTATCTAATTTACAATCTTGTTGGGAATACTTGGCGGCCAATTCTACTTGGCCGTACACTAACTTACAGGATCTCCATCCCATCCGCCCCACAGTCCGACCTCGGCCATGTGGTTTGGGTCAGCCCGTGTACCGCGTCTTCACCATGGCCCGAGCCTCCTCGGCGCCTTGACGGCAGCCGATATCTTCCATAGCCGGAAGCCGCCGTGCTCCTTGAAGCCACTCCACCAGCTCCCCAATGCCTTCGGCGGGAGATAGATGGCCACAAGGCTTGGCCGATGCCTTTCATCACCTGCCGGACTCGTTAAATGCAGTGACGCAATTCGGGAAGAAGATCACCAAGAACTGGGCATCTCCTCCTCGGGGCGACCTATGAGCAAACCTACATACATGTTTATGTTAGTGGCCTTCCTCGCCAACTCTTTTCAAAGTTCGCCAAGCACTTATCGAAAATGCCGCGACGAAGCCGCCGATTCTCCTTCTGGTCGGACAAACCGGGCACGAACGTCCTTTAGTTCCTCACCCAGCTTGGTGTTGGCGTCTTGGAGATTATTCTTCTCCTGCCGCACCCTCGTAAGCACGCTCTCGCCGGCCTTTAACTGGCGTAAGAGTTGTTGCTTGTCCGGATCTAGTCCGGCGCCATCTGCAATGTTTTGGTCAGATTTACACACCCGCCGCACTTTATAAACTATTTATTAAAAAAAAGAATATATTACCAGAGGGGGCCTCTGTAGTTCCCCCTGTAGCGGCTAGTGCGGCCTCAAGTTGGGCCTTGCACTCTTCAATAAGGATGGCAATTTTTTCCATGGACATGGATATCCATGGATATCCGACCCGAATGGATAGGGTTTGGATATGCTTTTGTGTCCATGGGCGGCGCCCAAACCCGACCCGATTGTTCGTGGGTAGGGCATGGATATAATCTTGTACCCATGGATATACCCAAACCCGACCCGATAGAATGACTTAATGGGAAAAAATCTGCTACCCCTGCCCCATGTTCACATGTCCCATGGCAATTTTACACTTTTTTATCTAAAACATGCATAAGAAATTACACAATCCCCATCGTAACTTTTTTAAGTTGACAGTCAATCCCCTCCGAAACATACTCCAACACCCCTTCCCTTATTTTTATCTCCTTCTTAAATGACTCGCCATTCTCATCTGTTAGAAAAATACTAAATGGTCTTAGGTTGTTACTGGATGTTGATTTACCCTAACTGTCAAGTTTTCTTACCCGTGTGTCCTTTACATACTGCTCCGTGGCTCTGGCTAGACCATCGTGAGCGGCACGGAGGTGCGCATCTCCCGAATCAAAGGCATTTAAGGCCTCTTGGGAGAAACATGCGTCACGAAGAACTGTCCGGCGACGCCTGTGATTCAAGACGCTCTCCACCTCGGAGTTGGTGGCGGACAACCTGTCGGCATCCTCTGTTGGAGGAACATCCGACGCACGTCTCGTGCTCGCCTCAGCCTCCGGTGAAGGTTCGATTGGCAACCTCTCCGGACTCAGTCCGACGAGCGCTCTTTTTCCTGAAAAGAGCATCAGCGTTAGTACGCCTTCCAGGAATCAATCCGGGGAGTATGGTGACACGCTATACCGTTGCGGCAGAGTTTCGATCCGGACGGCACTTCTTTTTAACCTGCGGGGCCGTGCTGCCCCTTGTTGGCCAGCCGCCGCAGGCTCGGCTTCCCGCCTTGAAGGTACCCCCTGCGAAACACCATTGGTATACGGTGATAAAAAATAAGCACGGATGGGTCATTATCAGGGTTTTGGGATCTTGGTCTCAGTTACCTGTGGGGCTGGAAGTATTCCGGGGTAATCAGCCATAATGGCTACCAAAGCATTGTCGATGCTAAGTTGGTAGAACACCCCGTCGATCAACTCCACCGTTATATCCGGATCCTCTTCGGAGGTCGGATCGAGGGACCGCTCCGGATCCTCGGGTTGTGGGGGCGGGTTGTGTATCTTCTCCACAGTCCAGTGCAGTTCCTGCGCAAAAACCATGAAATGAGATATTTAACTATGGTAACATGGATCGGACAGGTCACAAGGATGTTTGCTTACCCAGCTTCGAGGATTATTCGAAGAAAACTCCTTCAGTGGGTTGACACGGAGGAAATCCTCCTCCTCTCCTTTGTACATGGCGCACAAGATCTTCACCATTCGGTGACCGATCCTCGCCCTTTGCGGCCATGGCGGTGGCATCGTCCTCCCGCTGAAGTCCCACATGGGTGGCCCCGTATTGGAGCGGCTGTACTCCCTCATAATGCAGATTGCCATGACTCTGTCATGGTCAATCCGCATGAGCCAATAACCTTATTCGCTCATCAAATAACGGACATCCCGGTCATCTTCTCTTGGGGGCTCGAGGCGCCATCTTAGGCGCTTCTTCAGAGGAGCATTGCTGAACTCCGGAAGGCCGATCCGAACAGATCCGCAGCTGGACGCCCTCCATGTAAAACCATTCAAGGCCGGTCTTGGACGCCTTCTTTGGGGTTCCGGATAGGTATCCGATCCCGGCGATGCGCCATAGCTCGCTCCGCCCACTTGATATATTGACCCCTCATGAGAACGGGGTACTAGGCAGAATATTCTCTTCCACAATCCAAATGAGCCTCGACGCCCAGAATAGTTCGCAAAGGGCCACGAAGCCCGCGATGTGCGAGATGGAGGCAGGAGTAAGGTGGTGCAATTGGAGGTCAGAGAACTCCAAGAGCCCCGGAGAAACGGATGGGTGGGAAATCCGAGGCCTCTTACTAGATAAGAGATGAAGCATACCCGCCTCCTTTAGAGGGATCGGGACGCACTCCGCTTGCTTTCCGCCTTGTAGGTGGCAAGTCCGGCTCGAACCGAAACCATGAAGACCGGGGAGAAATCCTTGGCTTGAGTATAACTAGCTCGCTATCGGGATGAGCATCTCCCAATTTCTGGCTGAGGGCCGGAGCGCGAGAAGAGGAGCCGTCGATCGTCCATGATGGAATGGGCTTTGGTCGAGGCGCCTGATGAAAGCTCGCAAAGGGGGATGGTGTGACTCAGATCTAGATCCTTGCCCTTTTATAGGCGGCTCATTTGCGCTGCTAGGGGGTAATTGTAAAAATACCTGGCTGTTCGCGTCATTCAAACACGTGGAAGATGGCCATTATTGGGCATAGAAGCCGAGGAGCGCAGCATTTATCAGAAGCCGGACACTATTCGACAAGTATATGGAATTTGGAGAAGAACCCGCCTCGCAATGCCGAAGACAATCAATGCGCCGGACTCATCGTCATTGAAGCCTGGTTCGGGGGCTACTGAGGGAGTCCCGGATTAGGGGGTGTCCGGATAGCCGAACTCTTACCGTCGGCCGGACTCCTGGACTATGAAGATACAAGATTGAAGACTTCGGCCCGTTTCCGTATGGGACTTTCCTTGGCGTGGAAGGCAAGCTTGGCGATACGGATATGTAGATCTCCTACCATTGTAACCGACTCTGTGTAACCCTAACCTATCCGGTGTCTATATAAACCGGAGGGTTTTAGTCCGTAGGACGAACAACAATCATACCATAGGCTAGCTTCTAGGGTTTAGCCTCCTTGATCTCGTGGTAGATCTACTCTTGTACTACCCATATCATCAATATTAATCAAGCAGAGTAGGGTATTACCTCCATTGAGAGGGCTCAACTGGGTAAAAACATCGTGTCCCTTGCCTCCTGTAACCATCCGCCTAGACGCACAGTTCGGGACCCCCTACCCGAGATCCGCCGGTTTTGACACCGACAACATTCTTCCAAAATAGTGGGATTAACATTAACTAAAGTCATGACCTCTCCAAACCCACTTTTATCAAAAACATCATAAGATTGAACATTCTCCAAATATGTGGGATCTAAAGTTGACACTCTTCCAAACCCACTTTCAATATTATTGCAAACATTATTATCAATCTCATATTCATCATGGGGCTTAAATTAATTTTCAAGATCATAAGAAGAATCACTCCAATCATGATCATTGCAACAAGTAGTAGACATAGCAAAACTAGCATCCCCAAGCTTAGGGTTTTGCATATTATTAGCACAATTGACATCAATAGAATTTATAGTAAAATCATTGCAATCATGCTTTTTATTCAACGATCTATCGTGAATTTCTTCATCACAATTTTCAGATTCACGAATTTCAAGCAAAACTTCATAAAGATAATCTAGTGCACAAAACTCACTAGCAATTGGTTCATCATAATTGGATCTCTTAAAAAGATTAGCAAGCGGATGAGGATCCATAGATCTTAGGTTCTCTGTTTAGCAATAAATAAACAACTATTCCAACTAAACGAGCAAACGAGCCAAGTAAGACATCAAAGCAAACGAAAAAGACGAACAGAAGAAGGGCAAATAAAACGGCAAGGGTGAAGTGGGGGAGAGGAAAACGAGAGGCGAATGGCAAATAATGTAATGCAAGGGATAAGAGTTTGTGATGGGTACTGGGTATGTCTTGACTTGTGCGTAGACTCCCCGGCAACGGCGCCAGAAATGGCTCGTTGACGGGAGATCAAATCTTGACTTGACTTGGTGTAAGCCTCCCCGGCAACGGCGCCAGAAATCCTTCTTGCTACCTCTTGAGCACTGTGTTGGTTTTCCCTTGAAGAGGAAAGGGTGATGTAGCAAAGTAGCATAAGTATTTCCCTCTATTTTTGAGAACCAAGGTATCAATGCAGTAGGAGGCCAAGCTCAAGTCCCTCGTACCTACATAAACAAATAAGAACCTTGCAACCAACACGATAAAGGGGTTGTCAATCCCTTCACGCGCACTTGCAAAAGTGAGATCTGATAGAGATGATAAGATAATATTTTTGGTATTTTGATGATAAAGACTAAAAGTAAAGATAGCAAAATAAACGGTGATAAAAATAACGGAAGATTAATATGATGGAAAATAGACCCAGGGGCCATAGGTTTCACTAGTGGCTTCTCTCAAGAGCATAATTATTACGGTGGGTGAACAAATTACTGTCGAGCAATTGATAGAATTGAGCATAGTTATGAGAATATCTAGGCATGATCATGTATATAGGCATCACGTCTGCGACAAGTAGACCAAAACGATTCTGCATCTACTACTATTACTCCACACGTCGACCGCTGTCCAGCATGCATCTAGAGTATTAAGTGCATAAGAACAGAGTAACGCATTAGGCAAGATGACATGATGTAGAGGGATAAACTCAAGCAATATGATATAAACCCCATCTTTTTATCCTCGATGGAGACAATACAATACGTGTCGTTTCCCCTTCTGTCATTGGGATCGAGCACCGCATGATTGAACCGAAAGCTAAGCACTTCTCCCATTGCAAGAAAGATCAATCTAGTAGGCCAAACCAAACTGATAATTCGAAGAGACTTGCAAAGATAACCAATCATACATAAAAGAATTCAGAGGAGATTCAAATATTGTTCATAGATAATCTTGATCATAAACCCACAATTCAACGGATCTCGACAAACACACCGCAAAAAAGAGATACATCGAATAGATCTCCAAGAGAATCGAGGAGAACTTTGTATTGAGATCCAAAGAGAGAGAAGAAGCCATCTAGCTAATAACTATGGACCCGAAGGTCTGAGGTAAACAACTCACACATCATCAGAGAGGCAATGGTGTTGATGTAGAAGCTCTCCGTGATCGATGCCCCCTCTGGCGGAGCACCCGAAAAGGCCCCAAGATGGGATCTCACGGGTACAGAGAGTTGCGGCAGTGGAAATAGGGTTTCGTGGCGCTCCTCGATGTTTTTGGGGTATAAGAGTATATATAGGTGAAGGAAGTCGGTCAGGAGAGCCACGAGGGGCCCACGAGGGTGGGGGTGCGCCCAGGGGGGCAGGCGCGCCTCCCTAGCTCGTGGCATCCTCGGTTGTTTCTTGACGTCCACTCCAAGTCCACTGGATCACATTTGTTCCAAAAATCATGCTCCCGAAGGTTTCATTCCGTTTGGATTCCGTTTGATATTCCTTTTCTGTGAAACACTGAAATAGGCACAAAAACAACAATTTGCACTGGGCCTTGGGTTAGTAGGTTAGTCCCAAAAATAATATAGAAGTGTATATTAAAGCCCATTAAACATCCAAAACAGAATATATAATAGCATGGAACAATAAAAAATTATAGATACGTTGGAGACGTATCACTAGGCGCTAGTTGTCCCAAAATATCTACCCACCTAACAGTCATATCATTGAAGGGCATTTATGTATTATCATGTCGGGCTGCTCCCTAGGCTATAAATAGCTGCGCCCTACAACCACTAGCTGGTTGGCTACTTCGAGAGAAACTGACACTTGTCATTTGAGAGCATCCCATCCTCCGAGGACTTTGAGCGAAAATCATCAAGTGAGGAAAACCCAAACCCAAACACGTACAAACCCAAAGTGATTGAGCATCACTGAAGAGATTGATCCTGCATGGATCCGACGCTTGTTACCTTTGAAGACTGTGCATCTTCCAAATGGTTAGGCCTCATGGTCTAGAGCGTCCAAGAGGAAATTGTGGATCGCCGAGTGACCGAGTTTGTGAAGGTTTGGAAGTCACCTGAAGACTTACCACGAGTGATTGGGCAAGGTCTGTGTGACCTTAGCTCAAGGAGAATACAGTGAGGACTACGAGTCCGGGACTGTGTGTCCTCAGGTTTAAATACCTAGCCGCTCCAGCCAAACGTACAACTGTCACAACAGTTAGAACTGGTCTACCAAATCATTATCTTCACCAAGCCTACTGGTTCTATTTTCTCATCTCTTTCATTTCCTCATTACTGTGTTGTGTGCTTGTTCATATATGTTTGAAGACTTTGACTGAAGATTTTCTGAATCTCCTCAGTTTGATTTCTTCAGTCTGTTTTGTCTTCATCATGTTTTATCTTGTACTTACGCTTCCTGTACTCTGTGTCTGTTTTCATTTCATCATGATGTCCATGTTTATGTTATGTCATGTATGCATCTGAGTACTTATTTTGCTGCAAGTAGTTCTTCGCTAAGGAATTTCCTCACCCTGAAATTCCTCAGTGAAGAATTCATCAAAATCGCCTATTCACCCCCCCCCCCCTCTAGTCGACTTAACGCACTTTCACCTACCAACCGGATACGCCGACATACTAGGCACCACCCCATGAAAAATAGTAGAAGACGACTTAAGATCTTTGTCAGTTAAATTCATATGAATATTGATACTACTGCCTCCATCCATAAGCACCTTTGTAAGCTTGTATCCTCCCACCTGAGGAGCAACTACCAACAGCAATTGACCCAGATTATCAACCTGGGGCGGGTGATCCTCACGGCTCCACAGGATAGGCTGCTCAGACCACCGCAAATATCAAGGGACCACCGGCTCAACCGAGTTCACTGCCGCTTATGAATCTTCTGATCTCGTTTGCACAAACTCGTGGTAAACACATGATATTGACCACTATTCAGCTACTTTGGATTGCTCTGATAGCCAGACTGCTGTTGTTGATTCCCTTGATTAGATTGTTGATTAAAACCGCCTTGATAGCCTTGACCCTGAAAACCAGAGTTTGAGCCGCCACCTCCAAAGCCAGGCCCGTGACAGCCGGATCCTGACCCGTCATGCAGGCCATGATTGTTCTGGAAAAAGTTGGAATTTCTATACTCCCTCATGATGAAGCAATCTTTCCACAGATGACTGGCCAACTTCTCTTGCGTACCGTGCTTTGGGCAAGGCTGATTCATCATCGCCTCAAGGTTGAACTTTGGATCGCCAAACCAGGGCACTGATGACTTCCCCTTACGGTGCTGATTGTTACCCTGCGTGTTGGTATTGGCCACAAAGTCTGAACCGCCGTCCATCTGCTTGCGCTTACCATTATTACTTTGACCCACCGTATTATGCTGCTGTCCCTTCACATTGCCACTCTTCTTCCCCTTGCCAGCCTTCTCCTCATCAGACTCAGGGTCCTTAGTACTATCAGAATCAACATATTTGACAAGAGCCGCCATGAGCTCTCCCATATCATTACAGTGGCGCTTAAGCCGCCCCAGTTTCTGCTTAAGAGGAAGGAAACGGTATTTTTTTCCAACATCAGGACGGCTTAACCGTGTTGATACTGTCTGACGAATGGATAACGGCCGAGGTCCGGCGCACCCAATTGGTTGTTGACTCTCCCTCACCCTGGAAACAAGAGTCTAAATCCAGAATCGACATAGGTTGCTTGCACGTGTCTTTGAAATTCTGGATAAAGCGCATCTTCAATTCAGCCCATGACTTGATGGAGTTAGGGGCAATCCTTCTAGCCAAGTGCGTGCCGGCCCATCCAACATCATAGTGAAATACTTAGCACACGCAGCATCAGTGACATCCAAAATCTCCATGGCCATCTCATAACTCTCTATCAAAGCCTCTGGGGGTTGATCCGCCGTGTAGTTAGGCACCTTCGGGCCCTTGAAATCCTTAGGCAAGCGCTCATTACATAGAGCCGGACTAAACATGGCACACCAATGGTTCTAGAGTTCACTCCTGCCTCCACAGACACTGTTAGGTAAGCCGGAGATTGTTGATGAGCCGCCAACTCTGCCTCCTGACGTGCCCTGCCCTGATCCACCAAAGCTTGAGCATCGTTACCGGCACGTGGGGGGTCAGGCCTATGGGGTTGGTTATGGTGCCGCTCACTACCTGAAACCGTTGGCAAATCAATATGCCTGCTATAACTCCGGCTTGGACGTAGGGTTGAATGAATCTGATCATAGCTGTACGAATAAGCCGCCTGTTGAGCCACCGCTGTCTGAAGAAGTTCTCCGGCCCTTCGTATCTCCATCGCAGCTGGAGACTCGTTTTCAACAGGGAGAGCCACCAATCGCGTAGCTGCAGCTATCATATTGTCCAGAGGGTTAAAATAATGACCCGGCTGTGTCAGAACATGCTGAGGCGGGGTCAAATTCAAACGAGGCGGGTCTACAACACGTGATTGAACCATGCTACCTCTTGAGCACTGCGTTGGTTTTCCCTTGAAGAGGAAAGGGTGATGCAGCAAAGTAGCGTAAGTATTTCCCTCAGTTTTTTAGAACCAAGGTATCAATCCAGTAGGAGGCTATGCGCGAGTCCCTCGCACCTACACAAAAAAAATAAATCCTCGCAACCAACACGATAAGGGGTTGTCAATCCCTACACGCTCACTTACGAGAGTGAGATCTGATAGATATGATAAGATAATATTTTTGGTATTTTTATGATAAAGATGCAAAGTAAAATAAAAGAAAAGTAAAAATCAACGGAAATAACTAAGTGTTGGAAGATTAATATGATGAAGATAGACCCGGGGGCCATAGGTTTCACTAGTGGCTTCTCTCATGAGCATAAGTATTTTACGGTGGGTGAACAAATTACTGTTGAGCAATTGACATAATTGAGCATAGTTATGAGAATATCTAGGTATGATCATGTATATAGGCATCAAGTCCGAGACAAGTAGACCGACTCCTGCCTGCATCTACTACTATTACTCCACACATCGACCGCTATCCAGCATGCATCTAGAGTATTAAGTTCATATGAAGAGAGTAACGCCTTAAGCAAGATGACATGATGTAGAGGGATAAATTCATGCAATATGATAAAAACCCCATCTTGTTATCCTCGATGGCAACAATACAATGCGTGCCTTGCTGCCCCTATTGTCACTGGGAAAGGACACCGCAAGATTGAACCCAAAGCTAAGCACTTCTCCCATTGCAAGAAAGATCAATCTAGTAGGCCAAACCAAACTGATAATTCGAAGAGACTTGCAAAGATAACCAATCATACATAAAAGAATTCAGAAGATTCAAATATTGTTCATAGATAAACTTGATCATTAACCCACAATTCATCGGTCTCAACAAACACATCGCAAAAGAAGATTACATCGAATAGATCTCCACAAGAGAGGGGGAGAACATTGTATTGGGATCCAAAAAGAGAGAGGAAGCCATCTGGCTAATAACTATGGACCCGAAGGTCTGAGGTAAACTACTCACACTTCATCGGAGGGGCTATGGTGTTGATGTAGAAGCCCTCCGTGATGGATGCCCCCTCCGGCGGAGCTCCGGAACACGCCCCAAGATGGGATCTCGTGGGTACAGAAGGTTGCGGCGGTGGAATTAGGTTCTTGGCTCCGTATCTGATCGTTTGGGGGTACGAAGGTATATATAGGAGGAAGGAGTACGTCGGTGGAGCAACATGGGGCCCACGAGGGTGGAGGGCGCGCCCAGGGGGGTAGGCGCGCCCCCCTACCTCGTGGCTTCCTGCTTTGTTTCTTGACGTAGGGACCAAGTCCTCTGGATCATGTTCGTTCCGAAAATCACGTTCCCGAAGGTTTCATTCCGTTTGGACTCCGTCTGATATTCTTTTCCTGCAAAACTCCGAAATAGGCAAAAAAGCAACAATTCTAGGCTAGGCCTCCGGTTAATAGGTTAGTCCCAAAAATAATATAAAAGTGAATAATAAAGCCCAATAATGTCCAAAACAGAAATTATAAAAACAGAATAGAAGACAAAGCGAGGGGATAATATAGCATGGAGCAATAAAAAATTATAGATACGTTGGAGACGTATCAAGCATCCACAAGCTTAATTCCTGCTCGTCCTCGAGTAGGTAAATGATAAAAACAGAATTTTTGATGCGGAGTGCTACTTGGCATAATTTCAATGTAATTCTTCTTAATTGTGGTATGAATATTCAGATCCGAAAGATTCAAGATAAAAGTTCATATTGACTAAAAATAATAATACTTCAAGCATACTAACCAAGCAATTATGTCCTCTCAAAATAACATGGCCAAAGAAAGTTCATCCCTACAAAATCATATAGTTTAGTCATGCTCCATTTTCATCACACAAGAATGCTCTCATCATGCACAACCCCGATGACAAGCCAAGCAATTGTTTCATACTTTAGTAATCTCAAACTTTTTCAACCTTCACGCAATACATGAGCGTGAGCCATGGATATAGCACTATGCGTGGAATAGAATATGATGATGGGGGTTATGTGGAGAAGACAAAAAAGGAGAAAGTCTCACATCAACGAGGCTAATCAATGAGCTATGGAGATGCCCATCGATTGATGTTAATGCAAGGAGTAGGGATTGCCATGCAACGGATGCACTAGAGCTATAAATATATGAAAGCTCAACAAAAGAAACTAAGTGGGTGTGCATCCAACTTGCTTGTTCACGAAGACCTAGGGCACTTGAGGAGGCCCATTGTCGGAATATACAAGCCAAGTTCTATAATGAAAAATTCCCACTAGTATATGAAAGTGACAAAACAAGAGACTCTCTATCATGAAGATTATGGTGCTACTTTGAAGCACAAGTGTGGTAAAAGGATAGTAACATTGTCCCTTCTCTCTTTTTCTCTCATCATTTTTTTTGGCCTTCTCTTTTTTTTATTCCTCACTTGGGACAATGCTCTAGAAAATGATGATCATCACACTTCTATTTAATTACAACTCAATGATTACAAGTCGATACTAGAACAAAGTATGACTCTATATGAATGCTTCCGGCGGTATACCGGGATATGCAATGAACCAAGAGTGACATGTATGAAAGAATTATGAATGGTGGCTTTGCCACAAATACTATGTCAACTACATGATCATGCAAAGCAATATGACAATGATGAACGTGTCGTGATAAATGGAATGGTGGAAAGTTGCATGGCAATATATCTCTGAATGGCTATGCAAATGCCATAATAGGTAGGTATGGTGGCTGTTTTGAGGAAGATATAAGGATTTTCATCATATCACGGGGTTTGGATGCACCGGCGAAGTTTGCACCAACTCTCAATGTGAGAAAGGGTAATGCACGGTACCGAAGAGGCTAGCAATGATGGAGAGGAGAGGGTGCGTATAATCCATGGACTCAACATTAGTCATAAAGAACTCACATACTTATTGCAAAAATCTACAAGTCATCAAAAACCAAGCACTACGCGCATGCTCCTAGGGGGATAGATTGGTAGGAAAAGACCATCGCTCGTCCCCGACCGCCACTCATAAGGAGGACAATCAAAGAACACCTCATGTTTCAAATTTGTTACATACCGTTTACCATACGTGCATGCTACGGGACTTGCAAAATTCAACACAAGTATTTCTCAAATTCACAACTACTCAACTAGCACAACTTTGATATCACTACCTCCATGTCTCAAAACAATCATCAAGCATCAAACTTCTCTTAGTATTCAACGCAATCATAAGAATTTTTTTACTAATCTTGAATACCTAGCATTTTAAGATTTTGTTAAGAAAATTACCATGCTATTTAAGACTCTCAAAATAATCTAAGTGAAGCATGAGAGATCAATAGTTTCTATGAAACAAATCCACCACCGTGCTCTAAAAGATATAAGTGAAGTACTAGAGCAAAAACTTTATAACTCAAAAGATATAAGTGAAGCACATAGAGTATTCTAATAATTTCCGAATCATGTGTGTCTTTCTCAAAAGGTGTGTACAGCAAGGATGATTGTGGTAAACTAAAAAGCAAAGACTCAAATCATACAAGACGCTCCAAGCAAAACACATATCATGTGGTGAATAAAAATATAGCTCCAAGTAAAGTTACCGATGGAAGTAGATTTAAAGAGGGATGCCTTCCGGGGCATCCCCAAGCTTTGGCTTTTTGGTGTCCTTAACTTATCTTGGGGGTGCCATGGGCATACCCAAGATTAGGCTCTTGCCACTCCTTGTTCCATAATCCATCAAATCTTTCACCCAAAACTTGAAAACTTCACAACACAAAACTTAGCAGAAAATCTCGTGAGCTCCGTTAGCGAAAGAAAACAAAAGACCAATTCAAGGTACTCTAATTAACTCATTCTTTATTTATATTGGTGTTAAACCTATTGTATTCCAACTTCTATATGGTTTATAAACTATTTTACTAGCCATAGATTCATCAAAATAAGCAAACAACACACGAAAAACAGAATCTGTCAAAAACAGAACAGTCTGTAGTAATCTGTAACTAACGCAAACTTCTGAAATCCAAAAAATCAGAAAAAAATAGGACGACCTAGACAATTTGTTTATTGATCAGAATAAATTTGAATCAATATTTTATCACGTTCTGGTGATTTTTAACAAATTTTTTCGTGAACAGAAAGTTTCTGGAATTTACAGCAAGATCAAATAATTATCATCCAAGAAGATCCTATAGGTTTAACTTGGCACAAACACTAACTAAAACATAAAAACACATATAACCAGAGGCTAGAACAAATATTTATTCCTATACAGAAGCAAAAAGCAAAAAAAACTAAAAATAGAACTGGGTTGCCTCCCAACAAGCGCTATCGTTTAACGCCCCTAGCTAGGCATAAAGGCAAGGATAGATCTAGGTATTGCCATCTTTGGTAGGAAATTCTTCAATAAGACATCTATCATCCTTTAGAGGTTCTTTCTTTCTATTAATTATCAAACTTTTAGGAACAAGATCGAAAATTTCATTTGTAGCAAATGGTTCCTTAATGATAGCAAAAAGATTGGGATGAGTACTTATAGATTTAAGATCTGCAGTTTCTTTACTAGAGGATTCACCCTTATTTTTAGGAACATACATAAGCTTGGCAATTTTCGTTGGAGGACTAGGCGTATTCTTTACGGAAGAAAAATTGGTTCCCAAGTTGGTAATGATACCCTCAAGTTTATCGATTCTAATAGAATCCTGATTTAGTCTTTCATTAACTATGGGTTCCTTCTCCTTAATATTTTTCAAAGTGACTGCTACTTTAGATCTGTATTGGGTAATTTGGTTGTGGATCTTTTTATCCAAATTTTCAATTATCTCTACGGTAGCAACTTTATTTTCAATAATTTCAAGTCTTTGCATTACATGCTCCAATGTTAAAATAGTTCCATTAACCAAGAGAGGTGGTGAGCCAGATAAATCTATCATAGCATTATAAGAGTCAAAAGTATGGCTACCCAAGAAATTCCCTCCGGTAATGGTGTCAAGAATATATCTATACCAAGGATTAGCACCCACATAAAAATTGCGGAGAAGAACGGAAGTAGATTGCTTCCTGGTAGATCTATTTTGAGCATTGCAAATTCTATACCAAGCGTCTTTTAGATTTTCTCCCTCCCTTTGTTTAAAATTGAGAACTTCATTTTTGGGAGACAACGGAGAAGATAAAGGACTAGCCATGAGGGCAAGGCAAGCAAATGAAAAAAGAGGCGATGAAAAAGAGAGGGCGAATAAACCGGCAAGGGTGAAGTGGGGGAGAGGAAAACGAGAGGCAAATGGAAAATAATGCAATGCGGGAGATAAGGGTTGGTGATGGGTACTTGGTATGTTGACTTTTGCGTAGACCTCCCCGGCAACGGTGCCAGAAATCCTTATTGCTACCTCTTGAGCTCTGCGTTGGTTTTCCCTTGAAGAGAAAAGGGTGATGCAGCAAAGTAGCGTAAGTATTTCCCTCTGTTTTTGAGAACCAAGGTATCAATCCAGTAGGAGGCTACGCGCGAGTCCCTCGCACCTACACAAAACAAATAAATCCTCGCAACCAACGCGATAAGGGGTTGTCAATCCCTACACGGTCACTTATGAGAGTGAGATCTGATAGATATGATAAGATGATATTTTTGGTATTTTTATGATAAGGATGCAAAGTAAAATAAAAGCAAAGTAAAAAGCAACGGAAATAACTAAGTGTTGGAAGATTAATATGATGAAGATAGACCCGGGGGCCATAGGTTTCACTAGTGGCTTCTCTCATGAGCATAAGTATTTTATGGTGGGTGAACAAATTACTGTTGAGCAATTGACAGAATTGAGCATAGTTATGAGAATATCTAGGTATGATCATGTATATAGGCATCACGTCCGAGACAAGTAGACCGACTCCTGCCTGCATCTACTACTATTACTCCACACATCGACCGCTATCCAGCATGCATCTAGAGTCTTAAGTTCGTAAGAACAGAGTAACGCCTTAAGCAAGATGACATGATGTAGAGGGATAAATTCATGCAATATGATTAAAAAAAACCACCTTGTTTTCCTCGATGGCAACAATACAATACATGTGCCTTGCTGCCCCTACTGCCACTGGGAAAGGACACCGCAAGATTGAACCCAAAGCTAAGCACTTCTCCATTGCAAGAAAGATCAATCTAGTAGGCCAAACCAAACTGATAATTCGAAGAGACTTGCAAAGATAACCAATCATACATAAAAGAAATCAGAAGATTCAAATATTGTTCATAGATAAACTTGATCATAAACCCACAATTCATCGGTCTCAACAAACACACCGCAAAAGAAGATTACATCGAATAGATCTCCACAAGAGATGGGGAGAACATTGTATTAAGATCCAAAAAGAGAGAGGAATCCATCTAGCTAATAACTATGGACCCGAAGGTCTGAGGTAAACTACTCACACTTCATCGGAGGGGCAATGGTGTTTATGTAGAAGCTCTCCGTGATGGATGCCCCCTCCAGCGGAGCTGTGGAACAGGCCCCAAGATGGGATCTCGTGGGTACAGAAGGTTGCGGCGGTGGAATTAGGTTTTTGGCTCCGTATCTGGTCGTTTGGGGGTACGCAGGTATATATAGGAGGAAGGAGTACGTCGGTGGAGCAACATGGGGCCCACGAGGGTGGAGGGCGCGCCCAGGGGGGTAGGCGCACCCCCTACCTCGTGGCTTCCTGCTTTGTTTCTTGACGTAGGGTCCAAGTCCTCTGGATCATGTTCGTTCCAAAAATCACATTCCCGAAGGTTTCATTCCGTTTGGACTCCGTTTGATATTCTTTTTCTGCGAAACTCTGAAATAGGCAAAAAACAGCAATCCTGGGCTGGGCCTCCGGTTAATAGGTTAGTCCCAAAGATAATATAAAAGTGAATAATAAAGCCCAATAATGTCCAAAACAGAAGATAATATAGCATGGAGCAATCAAAAATTATAGATACGTTGGAGACGTATCAAACCACCGCTCCCGTCCCAGGCGCCTCAATAGCCTGGTTTACCTCAGGTGGATTGCTTGGCCCTACCCCAGGCGTGTTGAAAAGGTTCCTAGCCTCAAACTATGTGGTTAGAAGGTCCTGATGCCACCTCCTCATAACAGCATTCGAAGCATTCTGATCCAAGGTGAGCCGGAACGACTCTACCTGGATCCGCTGTGATTACACGTCCAAGGCGGCTTGCTTTGTTGCCATCCTAGCGTTCTCAACAACAAGTTCTTCCTTGGCTTGAGCTATCTCATCTCGCAACTTTGCGACATCCACCTTAAGTTGTTCTTGAGTCTCGGGGATTACCTCTGTCCCCATTAAAGTCGCCAAAGCATCCAACAGCTCGGTCAGAACTTAGCCGGCGGGCGCGCAGAGCTGCTCGCTCCGGCCGTCGCCGCGGCCGTTGAACTAGAAGTCATAGCAGCAGCAGTTGTTGAATTGAGCACTGGTTGTGTGCCGACCATGAAGATCGCAACCCGGTTCAGTGGCTCATAGGGGTCCGTAATACTGTCGCCATCGGAACAGCCCCCAAGCCGGCCGTCTTGCAGTTGATACATTGAATCAGTCTCACCATTTTAAGACTCACCATCAGAATAGATGGCCGTCTCTCCAACAGACACAGATCCTTCCTCAAGATCCACTCCTTGAATAAAACCCACAAAAGCGTTCTTCACGACGGGTTGAACCCTGGCGGGTCGTGCATGCTGAGCCGTCTAGACGATGTCGGTGCAGGTGTCCGGCTTAGGCTCCGACTCACCAATCTTGCCGATGAAGATGTGGATTCCGCCGAAGGGGACCTGATATCCGTACTCGATTGAGCCGGCCTCGGGGCCCCAGCTAGCTTCGTCGATGTAGAGCTTGCCGCGGTGGCTTTTGGTCATCTGGTCGATGGCGTATCCCTTGATCCCTGCGAAGTTGCCCTTCAAGAACTCGAAACCACCGTGCGCTGGCCCCACGGTGGGCGCCAACTGTCGTGGACTTAACATGGCAGATTCCCTAGCAAAAGGACTTTGGTGTGGAGCCATCGCAACTAGGTTAGCTTGAAGGGGTTAAACGGGACAAAGGACACAGAGAGTTTACCCAGGTTTGGCCCCTCTCAACGAGGTAAAATCCTACTCCTGCTTTAGGTTGTATTGCTTGGGTTTTGATTACCAGGGAGCGAATATGCTTGACCTAGTTCTCGACTTGTTGTTTCTTGAGTTAACCCGCTGTCGGGTCACCCCTTTATATACACAGGTTGGTGCTCGACGACTTACAGAGTGCCGGCCGGCTCATACAAGACGTGTCCGGCTTGGTACCTAACTAAGCTTGCCTTACAACACAAGTCAAACATATGGCGGCTCACACACCCATGGGCCTCAAGTTGTCCCTGGGTCTTGGGCCTTCAATAAGATTGCTCTATGAACCGTCATCTTCACATCTTCTTGGGCCTCTTCATCTTAAGCCGCCAGTGGCATGACCCGGCCCCTCCTAGGCGGGTCATACCCAGTAGTTATTGAAGGAAATATGCCCTAGAGGCAATAATAAAGTTATTATTATTTTTCCTTATATCATGATAAATGTTCATTATTCATGCTAGAATTGTATTAACTGAAAACTTGATACATGTGTGGATACATAGACAAAACACAGTGTCCCTAGTAAGCCTCTACTAGACTAGCTCGTTAATCAAAGATGGTTAAGTTTCCTAGCCATAGACATGTGTTGTCATTTGATAAATGGGATCACATCATTAGAGAATGATGTGATGGACAAGACCCATCCGTTAGCTTAGCATAAATGATCGTTTAGTTTTGTTGTTATTGCTTTCTTCATGACTTATACATGTTCCTCTGACTATGAGATTATGCAACTCCCGAATACCGGAGGAACACCTTGTGTGCTATCAAATGTCACAACGTAACTGGGTGATTATAAAGATGTTCTACAGGTGTCTCCTAAGGTGTTTGTTGGGTTGGCATAGATCGATATTAGGATTTATCACTCCGAGTATCGGAGAGGTATCTCTGGGCCCTCTCGGTAATGCACATCACTATAAGCCTTGCAACCAATGTGACTAATGAGTTAGTTACGGGATGATGCATTACCTAACGAGTAAAGAGACTTGCCGGTAATGAGATTGAACTAGGTATGAGGATACCGACAATCGAATCTCAGGCAAGTAACATACCGATGACAAAGGGAACAACGTATGTTGTTGTGCGGTTTGACCGATAAATATCTTCGTAGAATATGTAGGATCCAATATGAGCATCCAGGTTTTGCTATTGGTTATTGACTGAAGATGTGTCTCGGTCATGTCTACATAGTTCTCGAACCCGTAGGGTCCGCATGCTTAACGTTCGATGACGATCTGTATTATGGGTTATGTGATTTGATGATCAAAGTTTGTTCGGAGTCCCGGATTAGATCACGGACATGACGAGGAGTCTTGAAATGGTCGAGAGGTAAAGATGCATATATTGGAAGGTTGCATTCGGACATCGGAATGGTTCTGAGTGATTCGGGAATTTTTTCGGAGTACCGGGAGGTTACCGGAACCCCTCGGGAGAAGTATTGGGCCTATAGGGCCTTATTGGAGGAGAGGAGAGAGGCCATGTGAGAGGGGTGCGCCCCCCTTGCCCAAACCGAATTGGACTAGGGGAGGGGGCCGACCCCCCTCTTTCCTTCTCCCTCTCTCTCTCTCTCCCTTCCCCTTTTCCCTCTCCGGTGGAAGGAAGGAAGGGGGGCGAATCCTACTTGGAATAGGAGTCCAAGTAGGACTCCCCCCTTGGCGCGCCACCCCTTGGGTCGGCCTCCTCCTCCCCCCTCCTTTATATACATGGGAAGGAGGCACCCCAAAGGGACAATAAGTCTTCTCTAAGCCGTATGCGGTGCCCCCCTCCACAGTTACACACCTCGGTCATATCGTCGTGGTGCTCAGGCAAAGCCCTGTGCCGGTAACTTCATCATCACCGTCAGCATGCCATCGTGCTGACGAAACTCTCCCTCGCCCTCAACTGGATCAAGAGCTTGAGGGACGTCATCGTGCCGAACGTGTGCTGAACACGGAGGTGTCGTACGTTCGGTACTTGGATCGGTTGGATCATGAAGACGTTCGACTACATCAACCGCGTTACTAAACGGTTCCGCTTTCGGTCTACGAGGGTACGTGGACACACTCTCCCCGCTAGTTGCTATGCATCTCCTAGATAGATCTTGCGTGATCGTAGGAATTTTTTTGAAATACTGCATTCCCCGACAGAGGCATCCGAGCCAGGTCTATGCGTAGATGTTATATGCACGAGTAGAACACAAAGGGTTGTGGGCGATAATAGTCATACTGCTTACCAGCAACGTCTTACTTTGATTCGGCGGCATTGTTGGATGAAGCGGCCCGGACCGACATTACATGACCGTGTTCATGAGATTGGTTCTACCGACGTGCTGTGCACATAGGTGGCTGGCGGGTGTCTGTTTCTCCAACTTTAGTTGAATCAAGTTTGACTACGCCCGGTCCTTGTTGAAGGTTAAAACAACACACTTGATGAAAAATCGTTGTGTTTTTGATGCGTAGGTAAGAACGGTTCTTGCTAGAAGCTCGTAGCAGCCACGTAAAACTTGCAACAACAAAGTAGAGGGCGTCTAACTTGTTTTTGCAGGGCATGTTGTAATGTGATATGGTCAAGGCGTGATGAGATAATTGTTGTATGAGATGATCATGTTTTGTAACCGTTATCGGCAACTGGCAGGAGCCTTATGGTTGTCGCTTTATTGTATGAAATGCAATCGCCATGTAATTGCTTTACTTTATCACTAAGCGGTAGCAATAGTCGTAGAAGCAATAGTTGGCGAGATGACAACGATGCTACGATGGAGATCAAGGTGCCAAGCCGGTGACGATGGAGATCATGACGGTGCTTCGGAGATGGAGATCAAAGGCACAAGATGATGATGGCTATATCATGTCACATATTTTGATTGCATGCGATGTTTATCTTTTATGCATCTTATTTTGCTTAGTACAGTGGTAGCATTATAAGATGATCCCTCACTAAATTTCATGGTATAAGTGTTCTCCCTGAGTATGCACCGTTGCTACAGTTCATCGTGCCGAGACACCATGTGATGATCGGGTGTGATAAGCTCTACGTTCACGTACAACGGGTGCAAGCCGGTTTTGCACACGCAGAATACTCGGGTTAAACTTGACGAGCCTACACTACTACAGGATGTTGCTAAAGCGACACTACGATCAGAGACCCTTCGAGAAACTGTGTGCGATGCAATAATCACAAACGGTGGTGTATGAAAACCATCAAAAAGGGTGAAAACGTTTGCGATGGAGGATGCATCAAACACGGTTCAGATTTTAGTTGCGTGTGCGATGAAGGGAATACGGTTCAGTTCAATTACTGTTTGCGGTGAGGAGGAACAAAAGAAACGGGCAGCCAGATGAAGGCGTGTGCGATACATAGCATACGGTTCACTCGGATGAACTATTTGTGATTAGGAAACACAAAAGAAATGGGCAGCCAGATGAAGGTGTGTGTGATATATAGCATACGGTTCACTCGGATGAACTGTTCGTGATTAGGCAACACAAAAGAAACGGTCAGCCAGATCAAGGTGTGTGCGATATACGGCGTGTAGTTCACTCGGATGAACTGTTTGCGTTGACACAAGAGAACAGAAATGGTTCAACTTAACAAGACGTGTGTGTTGTGCGATGGGATTGCATGCGGTTCACTTGGCCCTTGTCGTCAGTGTGTGACCTCTGTGGCAACCGTTCGCTCCCCAGGCGCCTCTTCGTGTACCATGGTAACCGTCCACCGACTCTTCGCCTTTCCCTCTCGATTTGGATCTTCTGTCACACGCTAGCTCTTCCTCTCTCTCCTCCATTTGCCTTCACCCTTCCTTCTGCCATTGTTTGATCGTCTTCTCCATGGAGGAAACAAGCCGGAAACAACCCCGTTATTCGTGCCTCGATCTGAATGATGACGCGGTGGAGGAACTCATTGATCGGTGCGACGTCATCACCTCGGCTAGCATGGCAGGTTCGTTCAAGACCATTCTTGACTCAACTAATAACATCATTACAAGGAACCCAAGGGTCTAGGAGCAGTATGATCTCCCCTATCTTCTTCGTCGTGACCCTGCTGACTAGCGCGGGGACGAGGGAAGCCTCGCCTTGTGTAAGTTGATGCTTCTTGATAATGATACATATGATGTTAAGATGCCATCGCTTGAGGGCAAGGCTTGGGGAGGCGCAAATGGAGATTGGGTTGTTTATATTGGGTACAAATGCGAGTGGGAACTTGTGAATGTGTACACTCTTCACCGGGTTCCACTTTGAAAAATCTCAGACGACTGCCCAGAGGTTGATTACACCGGTATTCTACGTGAGTTCAAATACGATCATGCTGACTATCGTCTATGGAAGATAGCGATTTGTTGAGTTCCCAACCGCTCTTGGGTTATAGGAATGCTTATGTTGTCGCTATCTTCGACAAGCTTGTTGCCGTCCTTCATGGTTCGACTCGATGGATATTGCTCAAAAATCAGTTTCTATACACGGATGAGTACTGTGATGCAATTCAATACGAGGGTCTTGTGTTTGCTGCCACCACTGTGGCACTTTGTTTTGCATGGAATCCTTATGATTTGATGCGTTTGTCTTCCACCGTAATTATAATTGTTTCATCCACATGCATGCGGGTTAGCTAGTTTCCTTTACTAATTAACCTTCTTGTGTTTCCAAGGTCCTGTGAACATTCCACCACCTATACTTGAAAATTTTATTCACGAGCATGAGGACGAGCAAGGCCCATATACTCAGTGGTGCCTGGCAACTTATTCCGATGGATCACCTCTTCTTGTCTGTATACGGGGCACTGCTGATGTTACTAAGGAAGCAGGTGTTGTCTCGTATGGTCGCACTCTCTAGACCTATTCCAACATCCGTTGCAGGGTATTCGGGATGGATACTAGTGTACTAAGCGTAACACCTTCTCCCCGGTTCGATTGTAAGTCTTGGAGGAAACTCGCTCTTCCTTGGACAAAACTATCCAATGATGGTGGAAGGCGATCCAGCTGCTGTTGACACAACGTTACTACCATTTATGAGAAGCAACTGTATCTATACCTTCGACATTAATATGCTTCTGTACCGTCCCAATATGGGTCCTGACATAGGCCGCTTCAGCCTCAATGATCAGTCCTGCATTGGTCTCAAGATTGACAGTAGCTGGCCCTTCCCAGAGAATCACTTCTGGTTCAAAGCAAGCGTTTCCAACGCCGACGAGTGGTTGAGCTGAAGTTCATTTCATCGCTTTGTTATTTGTTGTGTGAGAAAAACTTTACTAGAATGTTTTGTTGGAAATGATCTATAATCCAACATGTATCCTTGTTGTCGTTGTGGGTTGATGACTTGTTGTATGTAATCAATGGTACATTTGCATATGCGTCCATGAACTCACGCCTGCTAGTGGTGTCCATATGAACAGAGCTAGTGATTTTGGTTGCAAAAATTAGATAGTGCTAGTGATTTTTAGATGCATATTTTGACAAATCGTAGTGTTACAAGGTTGACAAATGGCAATGTTACCAGATAAACAAATGTCAATCTTTCCAGTTTGAGAAGTGGCATGTAGCGACCCGACCTCAGACGGTCAAGCCTCTGTGTATCCGTGCCATCCACGGATCGGTATCTTTGGCACACACAAGTACATCAATGTATATATCAAAGTGCAATCACATGTATAATTAACGTAAAATGATATATACCTCATAATACTCAGCGGAAACAATCAAGCGGGTGTGGAGTCCCATCAACGCCATCGGCGGGTTGAGTGTAGACCGTAACCTGTATCGTAACTCTTACTGTCGAGGAAATATCGCAACATGATACGTTGCAGCCGTGTAGGTCGATTACATTGAATGTACCGCAAGATCACAATAAGAGAAAGCAGATGATAAACTATACTATATGCGATGCGGCTTTGTGGCTCAGATATCGAGTTTTGTTTGCGTAAAAGCTGGTTTTTTATTTTCCCTACATCAAAGGAATAAATGAAGTCTGTACTATGGAGTTTTCTATCATGACATGGTTCCGCCAACCGATGTCTCATAGCCCAAAATCATCATAAGTTGCCCACAATTAAGTTATCAATCCGGTGTTGAGAGTTCGAGATAGATCCAAGTCCAGATGCTCAAATTGTCCGTAACAGGGACACGGCTAATCGATTAGGTTTTTTAACCCTCTGCGAGAGGTTTGTACACTTTACCCGCAAGATTCGATCCCTCTCTTTACGTTCTCGCACTTCGGGTGTTTGAGAACAAGATGACCAAACATGGTCTTCCAAGAGTTCCTCGACCACCGTCCGGTACTCAACCCATCCTACCGTAGTTCTACATCTGCTAGTACCGTCCCAGCAGAGTCACAACTAAGGTCAACCAAGCGAGCCCATAATGACTTGCGGTTGCACAGGTAAGCTTCCCGTGAAGTATTCTTCCGTCTCTTTGAGTCCAGGTGAAGCTTTCCGCAAGATGTCATGGCGCTTCTCCATGCATCCCGCCAACCACTTGGTTTCTCCAGGTGCCCGTCAACCGCCCTTCACCCAGTGAGTGTGTATTGAATTCTTGTCTTGAGTCTTGAAGTCTTGAGGCCTTGAAGATGCAGTCCTTGCAGATTCCATCATGGAGTTGTCGTCATTGACGTAGAGCCTCCATTCTCACACCACTCCCGAGCACTCATACCAAACCCCGTCTACTATAGCGTAGCATTAAAATAAGTAACGTCCCGGGCTTGGTAACAGGGTGATGGGTTCCTACCTCATGCATACTACTCAACTACAAGGATTCAATAACACTACTGAGGGGTGGTTGCAAAGGTGCCACTAAATGCATTAAAACATAGGTATGAAAGCATGGTCAAAGTGAACTTGCCTTGTTGACGATCTTCGAAAACTAGGGATTCGTAGTAGCAAGCTTCGCACTCCGGTAAATTCTACCGAGACAAACAAATAATTCACAATAAGCACATAGCATAGGTCCACATAACACAATAGCATACCAATAGCAACATAACACATCAAAACAACCAAATCAAAACCCAATGGAAAACTCAAAGAAAATCAACTCAAGTTTCCTACTTCAAACAACAACTAGAATAGTTTTATACAACAAAAATTTCCCTAACATAACCTATTCATGGTTTTATGTTAACTTAACAGAAAAGAATTCATTAAGCAACTAGGAGCAAAAGGAATTAATTTAAAAGCTATTATAAAACTCCTTTTAGGCCTAATCAAATTTCTATTAAGAAAAATAAAATAAAACTTTTATTAATTATAAATAAAAGTTCATCTACTAGAGTGACAGAAACTATCCTAGAATAATCAATCACATGTTAAAAATAAATTTATTTACTAATTAATATAATAGGAAAACAGTAGCTAGTTAATTAATTAGGATTAATAAGATTCTGCTTAAAACTATTTTTTATTAATCCTAAAATACCCAAATTAATTTCTATTGTTTGGCAATGCCAAAATAAAGTTGGGACAAAAGAATCATATAAAATAATTTTTCTAACTCAAGTTATAGCAGATTTACTATTCTGACTAAAACAAAAATAAAGCCATTTTAATTAATTTTAACATAGCTAAACATATATTCTACAGAAACTTTAGAAAATTTGTAAACCAACAAAAAAGAATCACCTAAAAATAATGAACAGAATAAAAGATATGAATTTTTCAAAAGCGAAACTATTACTTTAAAACAGAAAATGAAATTAAAAGAAAAGGGCCTAATGGGCCTAAAGCTGTGCATGGCGTAATATAACCTAAAAGGGCCTAGGTTAAACTAAAGCAGGCCGTCTAATAAATAAAAACCTAACTAAATAAACCGTAAACTAAACCGGCCGAACAGGCGGTTTTTATAAAAAATACCCCTTGAGGTTCTAATCTACACCGTCCATCACGCATCGGACGGGGAGGGGGTTCAGTGGGTTACGGACCTCGGCCCAGCGGCGGCAACAAGTCTGTGAGGCTCCGGTCGTCGGGAGGTCGGGGAGCAGCCGGGCGAGGTCTGAGGAGCTCGGGAGCTTTGGGTGGAGTCGGGGAGATCGGGGTGGCTAGGCGGCGGCGGCGAGAATGGCGGCGGGGGGACTCGGGCTCCGCGAGCTCGTCTGAGAGAGGAGAGGGGTCCGCGAGGGCTAGGGGAATGGGGTCTGGGCGTCGGCTTTATATAGGCGGGGCCTCGGCACCTGTGAGGGGGATCGGAGGATCGGGATCCGGATCTCATGAGATCCGGCGATCCATGGCGGCAGCAATGGCGTGGGCGAGGTTGACGAAGGGGTGGGGTCATTGTTGGTGAGAGAGAGAGAGAGGCGAAGGGCGGCGCACGCCAGAGGGTTTCAGGTGAGGCGGTGAGAGGGAGCTGGGCAGGCTCGGTGGCAGTGGGCATGGCTGGGCCGAGCTGGTGGGGGGTTTGGCACTGGCTGGGCAGAGGCTGGTGGCGCTGGGGGTTTTCTTTTTAAATTTATTTTTTAAAATAAAACAAAACAGAGTATAACTTATGAAATATAAATATTTTATATAGGGTATATATATACCAAAATGATCAGGGAATATTCCTATCATTTGAACATTTTCAAAAGGCAAAATCAAACTTTATAAAATCCATTTTTTCAAATTCAAATAAAATTCAGATTTGAATCCAAAACTTTTGGCAATGTTTTCCTCTGATATTTTGGAGTGTCATGTTTACTCCTCTCATACTTTTGATCAAGTATTTATCGGGCATAGTTTTGATATGATTCCCACTTGCCAAAGTTTGAATTCAAATTCCAAAACTCAAATTTGAAAGAGGGTTTCAAGGCACTTTCAAATGACTTTCAATTTGATACTTTTAACTTCAACTCATATTTCATATAATTAAAGAAGTCATTTTATCTTCCCTCATGAAAATCATTGAGTTGCATAAAGCTTTGAATTTGAAATATTCCCAAATGAAATTTAAATCTTTTCCAAAACCCTATTCATTTCAAAATGGAAGAAGTCATGTCATCTTCAGTCTAGGGTTTGGTGTTGGAATGAACTTGAATTCATTGGGATCCAAAAGACAAAGGGGAAAGTTTTGGGAAAGTCATTTCATTCCCTCTCATTCAACTTTCAAAAGTTTCAAATTCCACTCAATTTCACTCAATCAATCAAACAAACAATTAGACAACAAGCATAGTCATTTATTTAATATAACATTCCAAAATTTAGAATTTTGGGATGTTACAAACCTACCACACTTAAAATGAATCTCGTCCTCGAGATTCGAAGAGGCTAGCAAGAAAAGGTTAGGGGTTGGGGGTCTTCTAGCAAAAGTTTTGGTCGAAAAGGTCGGGGTGCTACCACACTCAAAACAAGGTTCTGAGTTCAATAAACTCAGATACTTCCTCTGGAGTGCCGACAATGTATGTCTCTTCACATATCCTACAATAGCTCCTTCACCAAAGCTCTTCTGTCAAAAGCACAGAGTTTTCCTCGGAATCTCGGTTCGGTTCTTCAAAGTTGAAATTTGTCCGGGACTGGATCTTCTTAGCTGATAGGTCCGTGTCCATTCTAGACAACTATCGAAATACTCATGGTGGTCTACAATTTATGGTTTCTCCTGCAGAAAGCAGTGCAGGTTGAACCTCACCGTATAACCTCGATTGTAGCGGTTGCTGTAAAGGGGTTCCATCGTCCTACCATTCTATGGTTTTATGGCTTATCGCGTCGACACTCTTCTAAGGTTTTCAAGGCTCTCTGATTTTTCCATCAACATATGATAGTTCATGATAGAAGTCTTGGTATGGGGCCAATCCATCCCGTGCTTGAATCATTACCACATATGTAAGCAGTGAATCACGTATTCTAACACTTGGGCATACTCACAAGCATTGCAGAATTTCTCTTGTCCTCGAACTGGTTTGAGTAAATCCATAGTTTACGCAAGCCAAACAAAACATCTATCGTTGCTTCACCACTCTTAGGTTTTGCGTAACCTCCTACGAAGCATATCTTTGAGTGGATCACTGATTCTTCAAGTTTTATTCCTTTATCAAGGTTACATCCGTTCCTTTTCAAAATCACAGGCACGTGGGTTATGGCCCACTTCATCACTAGTGCAGCTTTAACTCATCCTTGGAGTAACTCTCTTGTTCCATATTACACCTCCTGTACATCCACTAGTATTTCTTCCTTCATACCCTTGTGGTGATGATCATACAAAACTCCAACTTATTTTGTCCAACTTCCTTCTATGGACCGTCATAAATAACACATTTCTTTCTTCATTTATCCTGTGGCTTTACAGAGTACTACGACACCAAAGAAAATGCACTAGTTTATCCATAAATCTCATTATTATCATATCAACCTTTTATTACACCCTTAACCATTCCAAAAGTTTATTACAAATGCTGCCACCCACATGGTTCGGTATGGTCAGACATTACTTCCAACTTTATTCATTTTTCCTCCTTGAGGATTCTTCAGTCCACTGGAATTGTGCGACATGTGCATTGAATTCTTCAATCTTCTGTTTCATCGCGGTGGCCTTGAGCTTCACCTCCATCATCTCTGTATGCACTTGGCTTAGGTATTCACAGTATAACGAGTCTTGCTTCAAGTATTTCTCCGATCGGCGTGGCTTCCATGGCTGCTTCACGAACAGCATCGAAGAAAGTTGCTTGTGGCACCGTGAAATGAAAAGTACTGCCCCATCATTTTGGGCAAACTCCTTTCAAATGGTGGAGGTGTACCTCCACATACCAAAGTTCCACTCCCTTATGCATGAAGGGTAGCCTTTGTAGACTGCATCTCCTTCAAGGTGAATATGCTTCATCATGTCCTTGGGATCTTGGGTAATCATGATCACTTGTCGGGGTCATGATGGTTTCGGACCTTTAAGGAAAGACTTCGTAAAGGGTCGTCATCTGCGGTTGTGAAACGAAATGATGCTCGAAATTAAGGTACTTATCTCTGGGGCATACATTCATATCATCCAAACAGAACTTCAAACTCAATTTCCAATATCCAATTCATGCATCACAACTCCTTAAAGCTTTTCATCATGTGACATTACAACTTTATTGAGTCATGAACTATTACAATCTCAGAGTAATTTATTACATAACTCAACTCATTGAGCTCATGAAAATGAAATTGCTTTCTACTACTCTTATTATCCATATCAAAATTCCAACTACTCAACTCCAGCTTTCATCTTGTCGGGACATTTAATAGCATAATGTCCTGCCTCCTTGCAGCGAAAACAAATGACTTCCGACATGTCTCGGGGCTTCTTTGTGATTATGCGGGCTCCTTGGATTCTTGGCTTCTTTTCTGGACATTTACTAGCGTTATGACCTAAATCCTTGCACCTCTAACAAGTGATATGACTTAGGTCCTTCTCTGCAAACATTGCGTTGTTCTGGGGATGCCTTCTTTTTCTCTTCCTGGATTTCTCTGAAATGATCAGAGCTTCTATCTCCCGAGGGTCAAACTTCACTTCTATTGTCGGGAAATATCCCAGATACTCTTTTCTTTCATTGGTGCAATACTGCGAAAAATGTCCTTCTTCTCCACATGAATAACAGGCATTGGAGAAAAATCTGTTGAGGCCTTCTCCATCAAGGTCTTCAACACTTTCCTTCATCACGGGTTCTTCTAGACCTCCTGGAGGGCTTCCTTCATTCCATCTTCACCTTCGAATAGTTTGTTGCACCGTGGAGTAAATATGACCTTGCCCGGGTAGTGGGTGGTTCCTTCACACAGGAAGCAAGTCACCTGACTAGTTGGGCATTCCTCAGCTGGGTGCTTCTCCTCACAATGAGGGCATCCATCCTTGTGTTCCTCCCAGGTGTGTCCTATTTCTCCGCAAATCTTGCGAGCACAAGGTTTCTTCTTGGGTTATCATAATGCTTCGGATGAGACGTGATCTCAACAGGGTCTTCTTGAATTCCTCCCAAGTTCTTGCTCCATTAAATCCTTGTATGGTTTGATGCATTTTCCACCAGGTTGCTGCACTTTCTGTAAAGTACTGAAGAGCGTATTGCACCTCATACTTCCTTGAAACCAAATTGCTCCAAGTGATTTTCCATGTTACGCATCCATAGCTCTGCCTCCGGTGAGTCTTGATCCAGAGAATATCAGTCCAACTTCATTCATCATCTATGGGGTCCAAAAGTTTTGGGATGAGATGAGAGAGAGGTGGGGAGGGATATACACACAATACAAACAATAGTTTTTTTTGAAGAAACAGGTTTTATTTTGGGGCTGTCGGAAAACATCAAACAAATGACAGCTCACAAATCATCGCATCTAACGTGGGTGTATAACAGGGTTTGGTCTTCTAAAGGTCAAATAATTCTTGAGATCCTTCAAGTAATGGAGTCTTCAACTGTTGTACTTCAATTCTTCTAATACATGGTGAAATCCTCTTTACTCGAAGTGGTCATCAGTTCTCGATATCTAATCCTTCTTGGAGTGTCTTGATTGATCCTCCGGTGATCAAAGGATATGGTATATTCTAACTATTGAGGTGAGAGTGTCTATTTGATAAAATCAGAAAAGATGAGAAGTAAGAGTCTTTTTGTAAATAAAGTTTTTGAGATATCCTGTCCTAGGGCTTTCGATTTCTAGGGTCACGTCCTCAGTCAACATGTGCTCGATACCATATACATGGCGACCCGACCTCGAACAGTCAAGCCTCTGTGTATCCGCGCCATCCACGGATCGGTATCTTTGGCACACACAGTACATCAATGTATATATCAAAGTGCAATCACATGTATAATTAACGTAAAATGATATATACCTCATAATACTCAGCGAAACAATCAAGCGGGTGTGGAGTCCCATCAGCGCCATCGGCGGGTTGAGTGTAGACCGTAACCTGTATCGTAACTCTTACTCGTCGAGGAAATATCGCAACATGATACGTTGCAGCCGTGTAAATCGAGACATTGAATGTACCGGCAAGATCACAATAAGAGAAAACAGATGATAAACTATACTATATGCAGTACGGCTTTGTGGCTCTGTATCTGAGTTTTGTTTGCGTAAAAGCTGGTTTTTTTTATTTTCCCTACATCAAAGGAATAAATGAAGTCTGTACTATGGAGTTTTCTATCATGACATGGTTCCGCCAACCGATGTCTCATAGCCCAAAATCATCATAAGTTGCCCACAATTAAGTTATCAATCCGGTGTTGAGAGTTCCGAGATAGATCCAAGTCCGGATGCTCAAATTGTCCGTAACAGGGACACGGCTAATCGATTAGGTTTTTTAACCCTCTGCAGAGGTTTGTACACTTTACCCGCAAGATTGATCCCTCTCTTTACGTTCTCGCACTTGAGGTGTTTGAGAACAAGATGACGAAACATGGTCTTCCAAGAGTTCCTCGACCACCGTCGGTACTCAACCCATCCTACCGTAGTTCTACATCTGCTAGTACCGTCCCAGCCAGTCACAACTAAGGTCAACCAAGCGAGCCCATAATGACTTGCGGTTGCACAGTAAGCTTCGGGCGTGAAGTATTCTTCCGTCTCTTTGAGTCTGGGTGAAGCTTTCCGCAAGATGTCATGGCGCTTCTCCATGCATCCCGGCCAACCACTGGTTTCTCCAGGGTGCCCGTCAACCGTCCTTCACCCAGTAGTGTGTATTGAATTCTTGTCTTGAGTCTTGAAGTCTTGAGGCCTTGAAGATGCAGTCCTTGCAGATTCCATCATGGAGTTGTCGTCATTGACGTAGAGCCTCCATTCTCACACCACTCCGAGCACTCATACCAAACCCGTCTACTATAGCGTAGCATTAAAATAAGTAACGTCCGGGCTTGGTAACAGGGTGATGGGTTCCTACCTCATGCATACTACTCAACTACAAGGATTCAATAACACTCTTGAGGGTGGTTGCAAAGGTGCCACTAAATGCATTAAAACATAGGTATGAAAGCATGGTCAAAGTGAACTTGCCTTGTTGACGATCTCCGAAAACTAGGGATTCGTAGTAGCAAGCTTCGCACTCCGGTAAATTCTACCGAGACAAACAAATAATTCACAATAAGCACATAGCATAGGTCCACATAACACAATAGCATACCAATAGCAACATAACACATCAAAACAACCAAATCAAAACCCAATGGAAAACTCAAAGAAAATCAACTCAAGTTTCCTACTTCAAACAACAACTAGAATAGTTTTATACAACAAAATTTCCCTAACATAACCTATTCATGGTTTTATGTTAACTTAACAGAAAAGAATTCATTAAGCAACTAGGAGCAAAAGGAATTAATTTAAAAGCTATTATAAAACTCCTTTTAGGCCTAATCAAATTTCTATTAAGAAAAATAAAATAAAACTTTTATTAATTATAAATAAAAGTTCATCTACTAGAGTGACAGAAACTATCCTAGAATAATCAATCACACGTTAAAAATAAATTTATTTACTAATTAATATAATAGGAAAACAGTAGCTAGTTAATTAATTAGGATTAATAAGATTCTGCTTAAAACTATTTTTTATTAATCCTAAAATACCCAAATTAATTTCTATGGTTTGGCAATGCCAAAATAAAGTTGGGACAAAAGAATCATATAAAAATAATTTTTCTAACTCAAGTTATAGCAGATTTACTATTCTGACTAAAACAAAAATAAAGCCATTTTAATTAATTTTAACATAGCTAAATATATATTCTACAGAAACTATAGAAAATTTTTAAACCAACAAAAAAAGAATCACCTAAAAATAATAAGCAGAATAAAAGATATGAATTTTTCAAAACAGAAACTATTCTGCTAAAACAGAAAATGAAATTAAAAGAAAAGGGCCGAATGGGCCTAAACTGTGCACATGGCGTAATATAACCTAAAAGGGCCTAGGGTTAAACTAAAACAGGCCGGCCTTATAAATAAAAAACCTAACTAAATAAACCGTAAACTAAACCGGCCGAACCGGGCGGTTTTTTATAAAAAGAAATACCCCTTCGGGGTTCTAATCTACACCGTCCATCACGCATCGGACGGGGAGGGGTTCCGTGGCTTACGGACCTCGGCGGCGGCGGCGGCAGCAGTCTGTGAGGCTCGGTCGTCGGGAGGTCGAGAGTAGCAGGCGGGTCTTGAGGAGCTCGGGGGAGCTTCGGTGGAGTCGGGGAGATCGGGGTGGCTAGGCGGCGGCGGCGACGAGAATGGCGCGGCGGGGACTCGGGCTCCAGCGAGCTCGTCTGAGAGGAGAGGGGTCCGGCAAGGGGCTAGGGGAATGGGGTCTGGGCGTCGGCTTTATAGGCGGGGCCTCGGCCTACAACGAGGCGTCGGAGGATCGGGATCCGGATCTCGCGGATCCGGTGATCCATGGCAACGACAGGCGTGGCGTGGGCGAGGTTGTGAAGGGGTGGGGTCCGCTGTCGGTGAGAGAGAGAGAGGGCGAGGCGGCGGGCGACCTTGAGAGGGTTTCAGGCGAGGCGAGGTGAGAGGGAGGGGCGGCTCGGTGGCCGGTGGGCATTGGTGGGCAGTGGTGGGGGGTTTCAGTATTGGGCTGGGCAGGGGGCTGGTGGCGCTGGGGGTTTCTCTTTTTAAATTTATTTCTTTAAAATAAAACAAAACAGAGTATAACTTATGAAATATAAATATTTTATATAGGGTATATATATACCAAAATGATCGAGAATATTCCTATCATTTGAACATTTTCAAAAGGCAAAATCAAACTTTATAAAAATCCATTTTTTTTTCAAATTCAAATAAAATTCAGATTTGAATCCAAAACTTTTGGCAATGTTTTCCTCTGATATTTTTGGAGTGTCATGTTTACTCCTCTCATACTTTTGATCAAGTATTTATCAGGCATAGTTTTTGATATGATTCCCACTTGCCAAAGTTTGAATTCAAATTCCAAAACTCAAATTTGAAAGAGAGTTTCAAGGCACTTTCAAATGACTTTCAATTTGATACTTTTTAACTTCCAATTCATATTTCATATAATTAAAGAAGTCATTTTATCTTCCCTCATGAAAATCATTGAGTTGCATAAAGCTTTGAATTTGAAATATTCCCAAATGAAATTTAAATCTTTTCCAAAACCCTATTCATTTCAAAATGGAAGAAGTCATGTCATCTTCACTCTAGGGTTTGGTGTTGGAATGAACTTGAATTCATTGGGATCCAAAAGACAAAGGGGAAAGTTTTGGGAAAGTCATTTCATTCCCTCTCATTCAACTTTCAAAAGTTTCAAATTCCACTCAATTTCACTCAATCAATCAAACAAACAATCAGACAACGAGCATAGTCATTTATTTAATATAACATTCCAAAATTTAGAATTTTTGGATGTTACATGACAACATACTCAAAATGACAGATATGCAAATCTTACCCAATTGTTTGTACGTGGTTGCACACGGGTCATGCAAAACAACCGTTTGCGTTGAACGGATGTAGAAATCCTGCTCGGCACATTTTCCCTTGGCTTCTTGGGGATGCTGTCGGTTTGCATACGGGTGTTCTAACTAAAATGTTTGTATGAGTGTTTTATATTTAAAAACCGTTGACATTTTTTTAAAATAAAATCATTTCATAAGTCTGGACATTAAGAGAGAAAAACGCAAGTTCGTTCAAACCATATCTTTCATTCAGTCACACTGCGAATTTATATTCATATGATCGAGAATTCGAGATACAGTATTAAACCCCAAAAAAACTATTTTCGGCGGCGGCGAAGGCGGCGTGCCGCACCGTCGTTGTCGTTGTCATCCTCGGGACGCCGTTGTTGAAGTCTTCAAGGCAGCACAAAATGTTCTTCACTTGTAAATCAAACATCATGTCGTCGCGCGATCGACGAGCGAGGCACGGGAGGACGGCAATTGGCACCGCTGAGAGGTAGCGGTCGACGGCAGCGTCCCATGCCGCTGAGGGGGGCGCACAGGCACGGGCACGGGCACGGCGGGTGCAGCCAAACGCACAGGGACCAGCGTCGCGGTGGGTGGAGGGGCGTGCACGGGCGCGGCGGGTGCAACCAAACGCACGGGGGTCGGCGCCACGGTGGGTGGAGGGGCGTGCACATGCACGAGCAAGGCGCCGGCATGTACCACGAGCTCGCGCGGGTCGCGAGACCTCGGCGACACCGCGCTTCCAGCTCTACGATAGTACTCGGCGACCAGCCCGTCAATGCTACGGGGATGGTCGCTGGCGCGGGGATGGGAGCTGGTACGGGAGCGGGGCAGCAACCGTCGTAGCCTACTCGTTCTGGGCCATGTCCATGAGGCCCCATTCCTCCTTATTTTCTATATCCTCCGGCTCGGAGTTGACTTCACCAAACTTGATGACTAGTGGCAGATGATCATTCTGCGCCATGGCGGTGGAGGTCTACGGGGGGAGGGGAATGGGAGGCGAACAGTAAGGCCGCCGGTATTAAACAGCGGCTCGGGCGCCATTAATGGAGAGGAAGGCGGGCGACCATGGAAGTCAAAGGGCTCGCTTCCCAGTGAGCTGCGCAGACACTCTGCTTCGCCACGCTTCCCGGTGAGCATGCGCATTGGAGGACAGCTTGCGCCTCTCGGTCAGCTCACTGCGCCTTTGAATTGCGCTTCGCCGCCTCCCGTTCGATCAAGGTCAAGCAGCTGTCCGCACGGCACCTCCTACAGCCATTAAAACCAAGACACGTGGCGTCACGTGAATGGTTAACAGAACGCACACGTTTTGAATTATACAAACGTTTGACATATTAAGTGGCAGCTATTTTTTCAAAATGCCTTTGTTGGTTGTCATTATTCGAGTGCGCCTTCTCTCAAAATGGACACAAAAAATACCACATCATGTCGGGTGCCATTCCATGATAGCATGCCAAGTTTCATGAATTTCAGACGAGCTTTGGATTTACTAGAATTTAAAAACCAGGCATCTCAATGTTTTGTCAGCAATCAACGGTGCCCTGTTTGAAATTCATTCCCATTTCTTGCATGGGACCTAAGCATGCACCCAAGTACACAGATTTGATTTTTCAACCAATTTATATGCACTAGAGCATGTGCATGTAGTTCAAATTTGAATTATGCACATAAATGCATTGAAAACTCAGTTAATGCATAAAAATGTCCAAAAGAACCCCGAAAAATCACAAAAATTGACACAACACTCCTGTTGTTCTATGTTGACACGAGAAATTTTTTGGAAGCAATAAGAGGCAGTGGATATCATTTCGTCCCCAAAGGTGGGACGTTCCCTACCGAAACCATGATGCTTGTTGTGAGAAGCTCTGGTTTGTGAGAAGCATATACCCAAACCTACCCCAAACGGGACAATTTTTTTACCACGGCATGTTGATGCCGCTCCATGAAAGCATGCCAAGTTTCATGAATTTCAGACGAGTTTTGGATTTACTAGAATTTAAAAACAAGGCATCTCAATGTTTTGTCGGCAATCAACGATGCCCTGGTGTTTGAAATTCATTCCCATTTCTTGCATGGGACCTAAGCATGCACCCAAGGACACAGATTTGATTTTTCAACCAATTTATATGCAATGGAGCATGTGCATGTAGTTCAAATTTGAATTATGCACATAAATGCATTAAACTTAGTTAATGCATAAAAATGTCCAAACGAACCCCGAAAAATCCCAAAAATTGACACAACACTCCTGTTGTTCTATGTTGACACGAGAAATTTTTTGAAAGCAATAAGAGGCAATGGGTATCGTTTCGTCCCCAAAAGTGGGACGTTCCCTACTGAAACCATCATGCTTGTTGTGAGAATATCTGGTTTGTGAGAAGCATATACTCGAACCTGCCCTAAATGGGACACATTTTTTAACACGGCATGTTGATGCCGCTCCATGATAGGATGCCAAGTTTCATTAATTTCAGACGAATTTTGGATTTACTAGAATTTAAAAACCATGCATCTCAACTCCAACAATCAACAGTGCCCTGGTGTTTGAATTTCATTCCCATCTCTTGCATGGGACCTAGAAATTCACCCAAGGACACATATTAGATTTTCCAACCAACCTTAGTGCATTGGAGCATGTGCTTGTAGTTCAAATTTTAATTATGCACATAAAATGCCTAGAAAACCCAGTTAATGCATAAAAATGTCCAAACGAACCCCAAAAAATCACAAAAATTGACAAACACTCCTGTTGTTCTATGTTGACACTAGAAATTTTTTGAAAGCAATAAGAGGCGATGGATATCGTTTCGTCCCCAAAGGTGGGACGTTCCCTATCGAAACCATCATGCTTGTTGTGAGAATCTCTGGTTTGTGAGAAGCTTATACCCGAACCTGCCCCAAATGGGACAATTTTTTTACCACGTCATGTTGATGCCGCTCCATGATAGCATGCCAAGTTTCATGAATTTCATACGAGTTTTGGATTTACTAGAATTTAAAAACCAGGCGTCTCAATGTTTTGCCGGCAATCAACAGTGCCCTGGTATTTGAATTTTATTCCCATTTCTTGCATGGGACCTAGAAATTCACCCAAGGAGACACATGTGATTTTTGAACCAACTTTAGTGCATTGGAGCATGTGCTTGTAGTTCAAATTTGAATTATGCACATAAAATGCCTAGAAAACCCAATTAATGTATAAAAAGGCCAAACGAACCCCGAAAAATTCCAAGATTGAACACAACACTCCTGTTGTTCTATGTTGACACTAGAATTTTGTTGAAAGCAATAAGAGGCAACGGATATCGTCTCGTCACCAAAGGTGGTACGTTCCCTATCGAAACCATCATGCTTGTTGTGAGAAGCTCTGGTTTGTGAGAAGCCTATACCCGAACCTGCCCCAAATGGGACAAAATTTTCACCATGGCATGTTGATGCCACTCCATGATAGCATGCCAAGTTTCATGGATTTCAGAAGAGTTTTGGATTTACTAGAATTTAAAAATCAGGCATCTCAATGTTTTGCCAGCAATCAACAATGTCATGGTGTTTGAATTTCATTCCCATCTCTTGCATGGGACCTAGAAATTCACCCAAGGACACACATGTGATTTTTCAACCAACTTTGTTGCATTGGAGCATGTGCTTGTAGTTCAAATTTGAATTATGCACATAAAATGCCTAGAAACCCAGTTAATGTATAAAAAGGCCAAACAAACCCCGAAAAATTCCAATATTGAACACAACACTCCTGTTGTTCTATGTTGACACTAGAAAATTTTTGAAAGCAAAAAGAGGCAACGGATATCGTCTCGTCCCCAAAGGTGGTATGTTCCCTATCGAAACCATCATGCTTGTTGTGAGAAGCTCTGGTTTGTGAGAAGCTTAGACCCAAACCTGCCCCAAATGGGACAAAACTTTTACCACGGCATGTTGATGCTGCTCCATGATAGCATGCCAAGTTTCATGCATTTCAGATGAGTTTTGGATTTACTAGAATTTAAAACCAGGTCTCAATGTTTTGCCGGTAATCAATAGTGCCCTGGTGTTTGAAATTCATTCCCATCTCTTGCATGGGACCTAGAAATTCACCCAAGGACACACATGTGATTTTTCAACCAACTTTATTGCATTGGAGCATGTGCTTGTAGTTCAAATTTGAATTATGCACATAAAATGCCTAGAAAACCCAGTTAATGTATAAAAAAGGGCAAACGAACCCCGAAAAATTCATTCCCATTTCTTCCATGGGACCTAAGCATGCACTGAAGGACACAAATTTGATTTTTCAACCAATTTGTATGCACCGGAGCATGTGCATGTTGTTTAATTTTGAATTGTACACCTGAAATTTCTAGAAAACCTGTTTAATGTATGAAATGTCCAAATGAACCCTGAATAATTCCAATTCTTTTATGACACACATACAGTTGCATGTTCATTGCAGATAAAAGGTCTAGCAATTCAAACACCGTCCATTGCCGCTGTGACCCCATTTTGTAATTCAAATCAAGTAGATCCCACACAGTTTATTCTCACCAACCGTGTGAGATGTAGTACAAAATATCTTGGAGCACCGTCGGTGTATAGTACGCCTATGGCTTACGCGAGAAGGTGCGTCGGCTACAGTCCACAGCCGGCGTGTCAAGCACACTAGCTCGCTCCCCCAAAACTCTCGCCTCTGCATCCCTCGCAATCTCGAAAAAACCTACCACCTGGAAGGTTTTAATGTTTGATAGCGCACAATTAGTATGTGTGGGCCGTGTGCGATGTCTGTTACTCCCGCTCTGCTTCAGTCCCTTGATTCAAATTTTCAACAGCCCTGGCATTTTACTCCCGCCTCTGCATCCCTCACAATCTCAAAAATATCTGATCGCCCTTGATCCAAATTTTCAGTAGTCCCGCCTTGTTACTCCCGCCTAGTAACATTTGTAGTTGCCGCAGTATTTCCTCAAACACAACCTCAGCTCACACAGACACACACAACCCTCGAAACCATTGGTAGGTCGTCGCCATCGCCAGCGCCTCCATCCTAAACCTCCGCATGTGTGTCGGGGAGCTCGAGTAGACAATGGCCAAAAATAGGTTTATCGCGGCCTTTTCTCCCGACGCCGGCGAGGTGGCCGCCGAGGTGTCCCCGTCGTCCTCCGCGGGCCCGATCCGCCATCGCCGGTCCCCCGATCCGCCCGCCGCCGTGCCCCTACGCCGGTTTGAGGACTTCCCCGTCCTCCACCGGACCCAGCAGCCGACAAAGTCCTACCTCGGGGTACGGCAGCGGCGGTGGTGGACGTGGGTCGCCGAGATTACAGATCGAGAGACCCACACTCGCCGGTGGCTCGGTAGCTTCCACACGGCCGAGCTCGCGGCCATGGTGTACGACCGCTGGCAGGTCCGCTACCATGACGTGGCGGCTAGGCTAAGTTTCCCCTTCGGCACACGTCCGGTCCACCTCGTTCCGCCGGAGCTAGGGTGGTGAGCTCAGCTATGCGCGGAGGACCGCGAGGCATGGGAGCGTCTCGAGGCCGAGGCCGCCGCCGAGGCCTACATGCAAGAGCTCCGCCGGCAGCACTCGGAGCTCGTGGAGGCGGAGCGGGCGATCTTTGTCGGCGCGGAGGGCGGCGAGGTTATCGCGCTCTCCTCTGATGATGAGGTCGAAGGCGGCGAGGACGGCTGCACAGAGGGCGGCGAGGTTATCGCGCTCTCCTCTGATGACGAGGTCGAAGGCAGCGGCGGCGGCGCGGAGGGCATCGAGGTGGGCCTGGAGGACGAGGAGATCGACATCAACGAGTGGAGGAGTGCCTTCCCCGACTACCCCGATGACGGTACTGGCCCGGACCCGGCTCGCGGCACACCGTACATGACGAGGAAGGATTGGCTCGACCTCTACTTCGACCGAAAGTAGTTTAGCTTAGTTTAAATTTATGTTTTATGTTCGGTTATGCAAAACTATCTATGTTTATGTTTGAATGCATGCTACTTTCGGTTGAACCTGCTTTGAACTTGATCAAATTGAAGTTTACAACCTTAAGTTTAGGGGATCGACTAGAAAAGGCCAAAAATTGCTGGAGTATATATATATCCGCTAAGGGTTTTAGTTAAATTTTTAAGGATCGCCTAGAGATGTCCTTATGACTTGTTTATATCAGTTCTTCACAATGTGATGCACTATATGTGCAACTATTTGCTGTGCAGTTCAATTTCATCAATAACAGTTTCAACAATACCACTATGAATTACGATATTTTGTTGTTGTTAAGGATATTGCAGTTAACATGCCTTTTCATTTTTCAATTGTTGTTTAGCAACATGCATTGTACTGAATGAATAAATATGCAATCCCAGGCTACATAGCAACAAGTAAGAGTGTTACCTTAATGTTTTGATGATGTCTAGATATACATGTAATAAAATCTTATATAATGGGATGGATGGAGTGTTGTACTACATCATTTTTCAATTGTTGTTTAGCTTCTAATATTAACTTGGTGCTTTTAGGTACATATATCATTGCCAAAGATCCACACTTCGACCCTTTCTACGTATGGGGCAATGAGATATTCATGAACCAGCATCAAGTGAGGAAACTGATAAAGATTGTTTCTAAAATGGGTCAAAAGATGTCAATCGAACTATTTGTTTACACTTTATGCAAGACAACGATGAACTGCGATATGGTAAGTAAGAACCACAGTAGCCTTCTTTTTTTTACTTTGCTGTAATGAGTTGTGTTAGATGACAATATCTGAATCTTTTTTCTTTTGCAGTGGATCCTGAAGTAGTTTACTCAAGATTACCTCTCAAACTACATGATTGGCGGCCGTCCATCACAAGGGATTGGACTAGAGTCATGCATGCCTTCTGCATCTAGGAGAGAACAATAGGGCCATTCCGCTTCACCTTGTTCAGCAACTGGAATGTCTGTCGCCTCTTTCTTTATGTAGCGACCAGACCCAAATGGATCAAGTCTCGTGCTCGATGTCATCCTGGATCGATGTCTTGACACCACAGTGACTTGAAGGATTTATAGCGAGTAGCAATCACACACTTATTACATCGTTGTCCACAAGGGAACTTATTACAATAATATGGCTTAAGGCCATCTAATAATAACAATGGAAGGCTTGGAAGATAAGCGAGTCCATCAACTCCAGCGGCATCACTGAGTATAGAACCACGACCTAACACCTTACTCGTCGTTCGAAAAGTGCATAGCGTGAAAGTTGCAGCCAAAACAGGTCACACATGGAATATCTTGGCAATGTAACACATAATAGCAATGAAGGAATAAGCCTATACTACATGCATATTTGGCTGGTGGTAAGGCTCTCACGGTTACATTGCATAAAGCTGATTTTCCCTACATCAAAGGAATAACTTTATTTAACTATCATGGTGGTTGTTAAACATTGAGAATGGTTGACAGACATCCTCAATCCCAATTAAAAGGTACTCATCAAATCCCAAACTTTTATTTAGAAGTAACATGTAGAGATTCACATGATATTCAATTACGGATACTCAAATTGTCCATAACCAGGGACACGGCTAATCATGATTAGTTTATACACTCTGCAGAGGTTTAGCACTTTTCCCCACAAGACTTGATCGCCTCCGCTTGGTTCTCGCTTTTCTGAGGTGTTTGAGAAGCGGATGGCCGAGACATAGTCTTTCGAAGCGCTAGCACCTTACATGTGGGTAGACCGTACCAACCTACATCCCTACATCAGCTAGCCTACCCGTAAGAGTTCGCACGACTTAGTCAACTACGCCAGAGCCCATAATTGGCTTGTGGCTGCACGGAAGTTTCAGTTTGAATAATCTTATGATCCCTTAGAGCACAGGTGGCGGTCCGAAGAAATCTGAGCAAGTCTGATGGAAACCAGGTGCCTCAATCCACCCAGATGTGTGTTTAGGTTGCCACCTTAGATAAACCATTAATTAACAATCTCACATCTGTCATGGATATTCACTCACCCAATCCACGTCTACTAGCATAGCATGGCATAATAGCAAGCGTAGAAGTAACTCCCAAGGTTTCATAAGTAAAAGCAGGTAATAGGTACTACCTCAATCTACTTCCCAATCCCACAATTTAATTAGGTCCTAAACATGCAAGTGTTTGAGGTTTGATCTAATGCAATAAAACTGGGTAGTAGAAAAGGTATGATCAAGTGTTACTTGCCTTGCTTGATGATCCATGAGACCTAGAGATTCAAGTAACAAGCGGCGCCTCGGGTGATCTAGCGAGACAAACAACAAGCATACAATAAGTACTCATCTAATGCACGGGAAGTCTCGAATAAAAGATCTAACGAGAGAGTTCAACTTAAGAACCTGGTTGCAAAAAGAATCGAGTCAATAAAGCATCGAAACTTCGAAACTCGAGAGAACGACTCGGTTTAGCAATCTGAATCTAGGTCAAAATTTTACAGTAGCAAAACTCTGTGTAAGTAGGTTAGTCGAACGGCGGTTTAAATACGAAACTCGGCGCTTGAATCACCCGATTCGATAAGCGAGCAAGAAATAAAACAGATTTGAAAATCGGATCGAAATCAAATCGAAAAATAACGGATTAATTCGATTTAAAAAAAAGCGACGAGCGGATTAAATAGCGGACGTTAGTTAACGAACTAGTCCAACGAACACGTTCATTGAAACGAACGGTTCGGTGAACGTTCGTTAGATAAGAAAACCGAAAAAAATATAAAACCATCTAGGGTTTTTGGAAAAAAAACCGAACATCTCGAGAAAAACCGGATCGGGTTTTTCTAAAAAAAACGGATCGGGAAAAACCGGATCGGGCGGCGGCTACCTCGGTGATCTTCGCCGTGAGGCTCGTGAGACTCGGCGGCGGGTCGGAAGGCGGCGAGGGGCGGCGTGCTCGGCGACAATGAGAACAGCGGCAGGCTCGGCTTGGGTGGTGAGGTGGGGGCGGGGGGTGAGAGAGAGGGGGGCGGTATTTATGGAAAGGGGGGTGGCGGCGGCTTGGGAGGGGCAACCGAGGCCGGGCGGAGGCGGACTCGGCGGCGGGCGACGCGGCGTCTTGTGGGGGCCTGCCTTCGAGGCGTCTTGTGAGGAGGAGGAGGAGGCGGGCGGGTGGCTGGCCAGTGGGCCTCGGCCGGGGGCGATTTTTTATTAAACCAAACAAATTAAAAAATACCAATTGAACTCTGATTTTAATAAAAATAATTTTCCCGACTCCTAAAATGAGTCAAACAAAATGAACTTTAAAAACGGCAAAGATGCATATATTTTTAAAATGCTCATTTTTTTTTGCCTAAGCAAAATAAATCTTCCAAAACCAAATTTGATTTATTTATAATACCTTCGTTTTTCCTAAATGTTGGGAAAGTCATATTATTCCCTCTCTTAAAATTTTTATAGGAAAAACTTTACGAAGATAATTTAAATAAATCCAAATGATCCTATTTTCGAAATTTGAGAAATCCCAAATATGAAAATAATGAAACTTCCAACTCTCTCCGAGGGTCCTCGAGTTGCGTGAAATTTTCTAGGATCGGAAAAATGCGAGAAAAATTATGATATGCATGATGACCTAATGTATACCATTCCAAATTGAAAATTTGGGATGTTACAAACCTACCCCCTTAAGATGAATCTCGCCCTCGAGATTCGGGTTGGCTAGAAAATAGGTGAGGGTGGTCCCTGAGCAAAACTTCCTCTCTTTCCCAGGTGGCTTCATCCTTAGTGTGGTGGCTCCACTGCACTTTGCAAAACTTGATAACCTTGCTGCGGGTAACTCTGCTGGCAAAATCGAGAATCTTAACCGGTTTTTCCTCATATGTCAAGTCATCCTTCAACTGAATTGCTTCCAATGGTACTGTATCTCTTAACGGTACCTCTGCCATCTCGGGGTGACATTTCTTCAACTGAGAAACATGGAATACGTCATGAACTCCTGACAGTCCTTCCGCAATTCCAACTTATCGCAACTTCTCCCATGCGTTGCAAAATCTTATATGGTCCAGCGAAGCGGGTGCTAATTTTCCTTTCACTCCAAAACGCTTAACTCCTCGAAGCGGGGATACTCGAGATATACTCTGTCTCCAACCTCATACTCAATCGCTGCGCTTTGAATCGGCATAGCTCTTACATGCGGACTGGGCTACCTTGAGCCTGCCTCGAATTAACAACTTTCATTCGGACTCCTTAATCAAATCTGGTCCAAACAAGCGACGATCTCGGTTTCGTCCCATGACAACGATGTCCTGCACCTTCTTCCATACAGCCCTCGAAGGTGCCATCTTTAAGCTGGTTTGGTAGCTGTTGTTGTAAGAAAATTCTGCATCGGCAAATTATCATCCCAACTAGATCCATAATCTAGTGCACAAGCTCTCAACATGTCCTCCAAAATCTGATTGACTCTCTCGGTCATCCATCGGTCTATGGGTGGAAAGCTGTCTTTGAATTCTAGTCTGGTTCCCAATGTTTAGTGTAACTGGTTCCAAAATTTCGAGGTAAACTGGGTTCCTCTATCGTCTGATGCTCCTTGGAACTCCGTGTAAGCACACAATTCTGGTCATGTATATCTTTGCCAACTTAGCACTGCTATAGGTAGTCTTGATTGGAATGAAATGAGCTACCTTGGTCAAACGGTCGACTATGACCCAAATCGAGTCATATCTGAATGAGTCTTTGGCAAACCTGTGATGAAATCCATGCCTAGTTTATCCCACTTCCATTCGGGTATCGGCAGCGGTTGTAACAATCCTGCTGGCTTCGATGCTCGCCTTTACTTTCGACATACGTGCAAATTGCTACATACTCCGCAATATCCTTCTTCATTCGGTCCACGAGAAAATATTCTTCAAATCCAAATACATCTTGGTATTTCTGGGTGAATCGAATAGGGTGAATCATGGGCTTCTTGCAAAATCAACTTCGATCTACGGGTCATTGGGCACATAAACACGGTCTTCAAACCATAGGGTATCGTGCTCATCCTCACGAAATCCTTTAGCTTTTCCTTTGCCCATTTTCTCCTTTATGGAGGCAACTTCCTTATCTGCCTTTTGGGCTTCTCTGATTTTGTCCATTGGTGTCGATGAATCTCCAATGCTGCTACATAGCCTCTGGAACTATTTCCAAACATAGTTCTCGAAGGTCCTCGGCTAACTCATTGGGTATTCCTCCGATCATTAGGGTATTGGCGTGGCTCTTACGGCTCAATCGTCACCATGACATTAGCCTTTCCGGGTGATAATGCAATCTCATATCATAATCCTTGATAAGTTCTAACCATCTCCTTTGTCTGAGATTCAATTCATACGTGTGAAGATGTACTTCAAACTCTTGTGATCCGTATATACTTCACAATGATTTCCAATGAGAAAATGTCTCCACGTCTTCAAGGCATGCACTGTGGCTGCTAACTCCAAATCATGAGTGGCATAATTTAACTCATGGGGCTTAAGTTGTTGTGAAGCATACGAAACAACTCTTCCTTCCTGCATAAGCACGGCTCCAAGTCCTCGGCGTGAAGCGTCGCAATACACCTCATAATCCTTAGTGCGATCCGCAATATCAAAGCTGGTGAGGTAACCAATCTTTTCTTCAACTCCTGAAAACTAGCCTCACAGTCCTCACCCATATGAATTTGTTTTCCTTTTTCAACAATTCAGTCATAGGCTTTGCAATCCTTGAGAAATTCTCAATGAATCTTGGTAGTATCCTGCGAGTCCAAGGAAACTTGAATCTCTCCAACTTTCGTTGGTGCTTCCCATTTAGTTCTGGTTTCAACCTTTGCGGGTCAATCTGCTATCCCTTCTCCGGATATAACATGTCCGAGAAATCCAACTTCCTTTAGCCAAAACTCACATTTGCTGAACTTGGCATACAACCGGTGTTCCTCGGTTTCTCGAACCAATCTCAAATGTTCCTTGTGTTCCTCTTCATTCTTGAGAAAATCAAAATATCATCAATGAACACCACGATGAATTTATCCAAAAACTCCATAAACACTTTGTTCATCGGGTTCATGAAATAGGCTGGCGCGTTAGTCATCCAAATGACATAACGGTATACTCATACAGTCCATATCTCGTGGTAAATGTTGTCTTGGGTATGTCTTGCTCCCGAATCTTCAATCGATGGTACCACGATCGCAAGTCGATCTTGGAAAACACTTTGGCTCCTTGCAAGCGATCAAACAGATCATTTATCATAGGTCTTGGGTACTTGTTCTTGATTGTTACTTCATTCAATCCACGATAATCAACAACCATTCTCAAAGATCCATCCTTCTTCTCTACTAACAAAGCAGGTGATCCGAAGGTGAAGAACTTGGGCGAATAAAACCTTTATCCAATAGTTCCTTAATCTGCTTCTTGTTTTCCGCCAAATCCTTTGCGGGCATCCTGACGGTCGCTTCGATATCGGGCCTGTTCACGCAACAACTCGATCAAAAACTCAATGTCTCTATCCGGTGGCATTCTGGGCAATTCTTAGGAAATACATCAGATAATCCTTCACCATGGTACTTCTTCTGTACCACTCGATAAGCAATTAACTTGTGCTCTCCTCGGCTCGTGCCGTGATACATACTTAATCCTTCTTCCTTCTGGTGTGGTGAGCAAAATTGACCTTGTGGTACAATCTATGTTTCCTCCATACTTTCCTAATATCACATCCAATCCTTGGGATTCCAGAACTATTAGGTCCGAGGGGAAAACCTAGTGTCCAATCCTTAGTGGCAGTCGATCACACCATTTACTAGCCATGTACTCTGCTCCGGGTGAGGTTACTAGCATGGGTGACCTAAGGGCTTGGGTCGGTAACTTGTACTTATCCACAAATCCCCTTGATATGTATGAATGCGATGCACCAGTATCGAAAAGAACAACTGCAGTAAATGTAACATCCCAAATTTTCAATTTGGAATGTTATACATTAGGTCATCATGCATATCATATTTTCTCGCATTTTTCCGATCCTAAAAATTTCACGCAACTCAAGGACCCTCGGAGAGAGTTGGAAGTTTCATTATTTTCATATTTGGGATTTTCCAAATTTTGAAAATAGGATCATTGGATTTATTTAAATTATCTTCATAAAGTTTTTCCTCCAAAAATATTTTGAGAGGGAATAATATGACTTTCCCAAGCAATTAGGAGAAATGAAGGTATTATAAATAAACCAAATTTGGTTTTGGAAGATTTATTTTGCTTAGGCAAAAATGAGCATTTTAAAATTTTTATGCATGTATATTGTTTTTAAAGTTCATTTTGTTCGACTCATTTTTAGGAGTCGGGGAAATTTTGTTTTATTCAAATCCGAGACCGTTTGGTATTTTTTATTCGTTTTGGTTTAATTTTATTTAAAAAAAACAGCCCCCACAGGACCGAGGCCCACTAGGCCCAAGCCAGCCAGGCCAGGCCAGCGCCCGCCCACCTCCGCCTCCTCCCTCGCAAAGCCGCCTCGAGCGGAGAGCCCGCCGCCACGCCGCCTCGCCCGAGTCTGCCGGACCCGGCGCCCCTTGACCCTCCCAAGCCACCGCCGCCTCCCTTTATAACCCCCGCCCTCTCTCTCCCCAACCCCCCCCCCGCCCGACGCCGACCCCGCCGCCATGATGGGCCTTGCCGCCTTGCCGCCGCCGTGGACCCCGCCGCCCGACGCCTTGAACCCCGCTGAGCCCATGGGACCCACGGACCTCGCCGGCGATCGCCGAGGTAGCCACCGCCGCCCGACGCTTGAACCCCGCCGAGCCCGCGGACCCGACTCGCGGACCTCGCCGGGCGATCGCCGGAGGTAGCCACCGCCGCCCCGCGCCGATTCGGTTTTTCCCCGTGAACCGTCCGGTTTATTTTTTTAAAAAAAAATATATGTGCGGTTTTTTTAAAAAACCTAGATTGGTTTTATTTTTTTTTGGTTTTCTTATTTAACGAACGTTCACCGAACCGTTCGTTTCAATGAACGCGTTCGTTGGATTCGTTCGATAACGAACGTTAAGCTTTTAACTCGTTCGTCGTTTTTCTTTTTAATCGGAATTAATCCGTTATTTTCGATTTGATTTCAGATCTGATTTTCAAAACTGTTTTATTTCTCGCTCGTTTATCGGAATCAGGTGATTCAAGCGCCTGGAGTTTCGTAACGAAACCGCCGTTCCGATTTCCCTACTTTCACAGAGTTTTGCTACTGTGAAATTTTGACCTAATTTCAGTTCGTTAAACCGAGACGTTCTCTCTCGAGTTTCGACTTTCGGAGTTTGTTTTGATTCGATTCTTTTGCAACCAGGGTTCTTAAGTTGAACTTTCGGTTAGATATTTTATTCGAGATTTCCTGTGCATTAGATGAGTACTTATTGTATGCTTGTTGTTTGTCTGCGTTAGATCACCGGTCGCCGCTTGTTACTTGAATCTCTAGGACTCATGGATCATCGACAAGGCAAGTAACACTTTGATCATACTCTTCTCATACCCAGTTTTTATGCATTAGATCAAACCCTCAAACACTTGCATGATTAGGATCTAATTAAATTGTGGGTATTGGGAAGTAGATTGAGGTAGTACCTATTACCTGTTTTACTTATGAAACCTTGGGAGTTACTTCTCGTTTGCTTGTTCATGCCATGCTATGCTAGTAGGCGTGGATTGGGTGAGTGATATCCATGATGATGTGAGATTGTTAATTAATGGTTTATCTAAGGTGGCAACCTAAACACACATCTGGGTGGATTGAGGCACTGGTTTCCATCGAGATTTGCTGTATTTCTTCGGACCGCCACCCGTGCTCTAAGGGATCATAAGATTATTCAAACTGAAACTTCCGTGTGCAACCACAAGCCAATTATGGGCTCTGGCGTAGTTGACTAAGTCGTCATGAACTCTTACGGGTAGGCTAGCTGATGTAGGGGATGTAGGTTGGTACGGTCTACCCACATGTAAGGTGCTAAGCGCTTCGAAAGACTATGTCTCGGTCATCCGTTTCTCAAACACCATGTAGTCGAGAACCAAGCGGAGGCGATCGAGTCTTGTGGGGAAAAGTGTGCAAACCTCTGCAGAGTGTATAAACTAATCATGATTAGCCGTGTTCCCGGTTATGGACAATTTGAGTATCCGGTACTTGATTATCATGTGAATCTCAACATGTTACTTCTAATAAAAGTTATTGGGTTTTGATGAGTACTTTTTAATCGGGATTGAGGATCTTGTCAACCATTCTCAATGTTTAACAACCACCATGATAGTTAAATAAAATTATTCCTTTGATGTAGGGAAAATCGCTTTATGCAAATGTAACAGTAGAGCCTTACCACCAGCCAAATATGCATGTAGTATAGGCTTATTCTTTCATTGCTCTTTATGTGTTACATTGCCATATTCCATGTGTCAACCGTTTTGGCTGCAACTTTTCACGTTGCGCACTTTTCTGACGACGACAGTAAGGTGTTAGGTCGTGGTTCTATACTCGGATGCCGTTGGAGTTGATGGACTCGCTTATCTTCCAAGCCTTCCATGTTATCATTAGATGGCTTTAAGCCATATTATTGTATTCAGTTCCTTGTGGACAACGATGTAATAAGTGTGTGATTGCCACTCTGCTATAAATCCTTCAAGCTTGTGTGGTGTCGGCATTCTCGATCCGGGATGACACTGAGCACGAGACTTGATCCATTTGGGTCTGGTCGCTCTGAGAGAATGGTATCGAGCACACACTGATCGTAGGACACGACCACTAAGTTAAAGCCATAGATCACTCTCTCTTCCCATTTTCTAACTCCTCATCTTTTCTACTCTCTTTAGGATGACGGACGCGAAGATCAAGTACACCCAACCGGATGAAGGCACATCTTTTGGATTTCACTTGAAGGAAGTTACTAAGTACCGAACATTGGATTACCAAGCTTCACCGGGACTTTCAACGCCACTCTGCCTGAAGAGGAGCGCTGGAAGATTCATGCTCACGCTCCGGGAAGGACATTCGCCCCAATCACCAAGCCTATAGATGGTGTTTTCAGTGCACCCACTTGAGTCCAGGAAAGAGCATGGCAGCTCACATCACTATGGGACGTATTGGAGAAGTTTATCAAGAAGATCTCAAGGACACCATCTACCAGATTTGCGGACGCCGAGACGACAAGCGGGATGTCGTCAACACCAAGAAGGATAGGTCCATTGCATCGTTCATCCAGAGTTAAATCAGCACATTCGACGCCAGAGAATCAAATGTGCAATGACATGTTGGAGTTGCAGAAGACGAAGGAAAGGATCATCGAATTGGAAGAAGAACTAAAGACTACACGCAAAGACTACATGGACGAGATCGTAGCTCGGCAAGACACAATAACGATCTTAAGTGCGAGATCGAAGAACTCAAGAAGAAGTTGGCGCTCAGGAATGAAGACCAGTATGTCGAACACCCAATCGACTGCATCAACATCGACGACACAGATTCGGATCCAAGTGAACCCGACTTTGAAGACGAAGCTGGAGCAGACATCATGGAGTCTTCCACCGGTTCAAATTAGTAGAAGTCCCCCACATATTAGTAGTATTCCCTCCATGTAAACACGCACTTTTGCGATAGTTAGATCGTTGTAACCCTTGTTTGATTGAATGAAGTGATTTTGTGTGCATTTGCTCATGTGCATTTGGGTAGTGATTCCCCTTAGACCTCATTCTATTCTACATTCCTCTTCTTTTCTAAACCCATCAGATGCCTCCGAGACGCGACCCCGGATTCGTTTTTCCGCCAGAGATCACCCAATTGATCTAGCAGCAGAATACCCTGATTCAAATATTGGTGCAGAACAACAACAACAACAACCCACCGCCACCACCACCACCTGCGGATCATCTGACTCGTTTCCTTAGACTGAACCCGCGGTGTATTCCATAGCACCGAGCCAATTGTAGCAGTATGACCGGCTCCGCAAGATAGGAAGGAGCTGACCACTGCAGGATGCATGATGGTGAAAAAGTGAAGTTTGCAAGACATCGACTTGAAGGACCCGCAGCGGATGGTGGGAGAATTTCACACCACTTATCCGTGAACACCGCCACATGGGACCAGTTTGAAGAAGCTTTTCAGACATCCCATGTTTCAGAGGAGCCATGGCCATGAAGAAGCGTGAGTTTCGCAACTTACGCCAAGGAGGAAGGATGTTGGCGAAGACGTGGATGACTTTAGCAAATTAGCACGTTATGCCCCGGATGACGTTGCTACGGTCTGCACTAAACAGAGAAGTTTCTAGAAGGACTAAATGATGAGTTCAGATGCCGTTGATGGTAGCAAGTTTCAACAACTACCAGGAGTTAGTAGACCGAGCTCTCATGATTGAAGGAAAGCAAAGAAGAATTGAGAACTGCAGCGGAAGTATGGACAAGGGAAGTATAACTCGATCCCAGGCAGAAGCCCGTTATACCCCTAAATCAGGAATTCAGTTTCAGATACCCATGGAGGAGGTAATTCTCATAACCATAATGGCACCAAGAATGGGAACGGAATGGAGGAAGCAACGATGAACCGCACCAACCCGTCTACACCATCCAAGGTAGACTCGAGTCACATTACTTGCTTTAAGTGCCGCAAGACCGGGCATTATGCAAATGATTGTCCGTAGGCGAATGGAAATGGCAATGGAAGCTCGAAAGAAGCCCAACCCTTTCAACAGGGGATGTGAACCACATTGATGTGGAGGAGGTTGAAGATCAGCCCGATCACGAATCGGTAAGTTTTTGGTTAAGTCTTTTCTGCAGCTTGTTCTTTTTGATACTTGGTGCATCGCATTCATACATATCAAGGGATTTGTGGATAAGTACAAGTTACCAACCCAAGCCCTTAGGTCACCCATGCTAGTAACCTCACCCGGAGCAAGAGTACATGGCTAGTAAATGGTGTGATCGACCGCCACTAAGGATTGGACACTATGTTTTCCCCTCGGACCTAATAGTTCGGAATCCCAAGGATTGGATGTGATATTGGGTATGGATTGGTTATCAAAGTATGGAGGAAACATAGATTGTACCACAAGGTCAATTTTGCTCACCACACCGTAAGGAAGGAGGATTAAAATGCATTATCACGGCACGAGCCGAGGAAAGCACAAGTTAATTGCTTATCGAGAGTGGTACAGAAGAAGTATCGATGGTGAAAGATTATCCCGATGTATTTCCTAAGAGTTGCTGTGAATGCCACCGAATAGAGACATTGAGTTTTGATCGAGCTGTTGCGAGAACAGGCCCGATATCGAAACGACTGCATGTGATGCCCGCAAAGGATTGGCGAAATTAAGAAGCGATTAAGGAACTATTGGATAAAGGCTTTATTCGCCCAAGTTCTTCACCTTGGGGATCACCCGCTTTGTTGGTGGAAAAGAAGGATGGATCTTTAAGAATGGTTGTTGATTATCGTGGATTGAATGAAGTAACAATCAAGAACAAGTACCCACTACCTATGATAAATGATCTGCTTGATCGCTTGCAAGGAGCCAAAGTGTTTTCTAAGATCGACTTACGATCGTGGTACCATCGATTGAAGATTCGGGAGCAAGATATACCCAAGACAGCATTTACCACGAGATATGGACTGTATGAGTATACCGTTATGTCATTTGGACTGACTAACGCACCAGCCTATTTCATGAACACGATGAACAAAGTGTTTATGGAATTTTTGGACAAGTTCGTCGTGGTGTTCATTGATGACATTTTGATTTTCTCAAGAATGAAGAAGAACACAAGGAACATCTGAGATTGGTTTTGAGAAACCGAGGGAACACCAGCTTGTATGCCAAGTTCAAAGAAATGTGAGTTTTGGTTAAAGGAAGTTGGATTTCTCGACATGTTATATCCGAAGAAGGGATAGCAGTTGACCCCACAAAAGTTGAGACCGAACCAAGTGGGAAGCTCCAACGACAGTTGGAGAGATTCGAGTTTCCTTGGACTCGAGGATACTACCAAGATTCATAGAGAATTTCTCAAGAATTGCAAAGCCTATGACTGAATTGTTGAAGAAGGAAAACAAATTCATATGGACCGAGGACTGTGAGGCAAGTTTTCAGGAGTTGAAGAAAAGATTGGTTACCTCACCAGTTTTGATATTGCCGATCAAACTAAGGATTTTGAGGTGTATTACGGCGCTTCACGCCGAGGACTTGGAGCAGTGCTTATGCAGGAAGGAAGAGTTGTTTTGTATGCTTCACGACAACTTAAGCCCCATGAGTTGAATTATGCCACTCATGATCTGGAGTTAGCAGCCGTTGTGCATGCCTTGAAGACGTGGAGACATTTTCTCATTGGAAATCATTGTGAAGTATATACGGATCACAAGAGTTTGAAGTACATCTTCACACGTAAGAATTGAATCTCGAGCGGAGGAGATGGTTAGAGCTAATCAAGGATTACGATATGAGATTGCATTACCACCCGGAAAGGCTAATGTCGTGAAGGCATTTATTGAGCCGTAAGAGCCACGCCAATACCCTAATGATGGGAGGAATACCCAATGAGTTAGCCGAGGACCTTCGAGAGCTATGTTTGGAAATAGTTCCGAGAGGCTATGTAGCAGCATTGGAGATTCAGTCGACACTAATGGACAAAATCAGAGAAGCCCAAAAGGCAGATAAGGAAGTTGCCTCTATAAAGGAGAAAATGAGCAAAGGAAAAGCCAGTTAAGATTCTCGATTATGCCAAAGCAGAGTTACTCGCAACAAGGTTATCAAGTTTTGCAAAGTTCAAGGAGCCACCACAATCGAGGATGAAGCCACACGGGAAAGAGAGGAAGTTTTGCTTAAGGACCACCTCACCTATTTTCTAGCCAACCCGAATCTCGAGGGTGAGATTCATCTTAAGGGGGTAGGTTTGTAACATCCCAAATTTTCAATTTGGAATGTTATACATTAGGTCATCATGCATATCATATTTTCTCGCATTTTTCCGATCCTAGAAATTTCACGCAACTCAAGGACCCTCGGAGAGAGTTGGAAGTTTCATTATTTTCATATTTGGGATTTTCCAAATTTTGAAAATAGGACCATTGGATTTATTTAAATTATCTTCATAAAGTTTTTCCTCCAAAAATATTTTGAGAGGGAATAATATGACTTTCCCAAGCAATTAGGAGAAATGAAGGTATTATAAATAAACCAAATTTGGTTTTGGAAGATTTATTTTGCTTAGGAAAAAATGAGCATTTTAAAATTTTTATGCATGTATATTGTTTTTAAAGTTCATTTTGTTCGACTCATTTTTAGGAGTCGGGGAAAATTTGTTTTATTCAAATCCGAGACCGTTTGGTATTTTTTTTATTCGTTTTGGTTTAATTTTATTTATAAAAAAAAAAGCGCCCCCCCTCCCTGGACCGAGGCCCAGCCGGCCCAAGCCAGCCAGCCCAGGCCAGCCCCAGCCCACCTCCGCCTCCTCCTCAAGGCCGCCGCCCGAGCGGAGAGCCCGCCGCCACCGACGCCTCGCCGCCCGAGTCCCGCCTGACCCGCGCCCCTTGACCCCTCCCAAGCCACCGCCCCCCCTCCCTTTATAACCCCCGCCCTCTCTCTCTCCCCAACCCCACGGAGCCGCCACCACGCCCGCGCCCGACGCCGACCGCGCCCAGAAGGGCCCGCCCGGCCGCCCGCCGCCAGGACCCCGCCGCCCCGACGCCAACCCCACCGAGCCCCGCTGACCCGCGGACCTCGCCGGCGATCACCGGAGGTAGCCACCGCCGCCTGACGCGAACCCCGCCGAGCCTCACGGACCTCGCCGACCTCGCCGGCGATCGCCAGAGGTAGCCACCGCCGCCCGCCGATTCGGTTTTTCCGTGAACCGTCCGGTTTATTTTTTAAAAAAATATATATGCGGTTTTTTTAAAACCTAGATTGGTTTTATTTTTTTGGTTTTCTTATTTAACGAACGCTCACCGAACCGCTCGTTTCAATGAACGCGTTCGTTGGATTAGATTCGTTATGAACGCTCGCTTTTTAACTCGTTCGTCGTTTTTCTTTTAATCGGAATTAATCCGTTATTTTCGATTTGATTTCAGATCTGATTTTCAAAACTGTTTTATTTCTCGCTCGTTTATCGGAATCGGTGATTCAAGCGCTGAGTTTCAAACGAAACCGCCGTTCGATTTCCCTACTTTCACAGAGTTTTGCTACTGTGAAATTTTGACCTAATTTCAGTTCGTTAAACCGAGACGTTCTCTCTCGAGTTTCGACTTTCGAGTTTGTTTTGATTCGATTCTTTTGCAACCAGGGTTCTTAAGTTGAACTTTCTGGTTAGATCTTTTATTCGAGATTTCCTGCATTAGATGAGTACTTATTGTATGCTTGTTGTTTGTCTGCGTTAGATCACCCGAGTGCGCCGCTTGTTACTTGAATCTCTAGGACTCATGGATCATCGCAAGGCAAGTAACACTTTGATCATACTCTTCTCATACCCAATTTTTATGCATTAGATCAAACCCTCAAACACTTGCATGATTAGGATCTAATTAAATTATGGGTATTGGGAAGTAGATTGAGGTAGTACCTATTACCTGTTTTACTTATGAAACCTTGGGAGTTACTTCTACGTTTGCTTGTTCATGCCATGCTATGCTAGTAGACGTGGATTGGGTGAGTGATATCCATGACAGATGTGAGATTGTTAATTAATGGTTTATCTAAGGTGGCAACCTAAACACACATCTGGGTGGATTGAGGCACCTGGTTTCCATCAGATTTGCCTCAGATTTCTTGGACCGCCACCTGTGCTCTAAGGGATCATAAGATTATTCAAACTGAAACTTCCGTGTGCAGCCACAAGCCAATTATGGGCTCTGCATAGTTGACTAAGTCGTCACGAACTCTTACGGGTAGGCTAGCTGATGTAGGGGATGTAGGTTGGTACGGTCTACCCACATGTAAGGTGCTAGCGCTTCGAAAGACTATGTCTCGGTCATCCGCTTCTCAAACACCATGTAGTCGAGAACCAAGCGGAGGCGATCGAGTCTTGTGGGGAAAAGTCGCAAACCTCTGCAGAGTGTATAAACTAATCATGATTAGCCGTGTCCCGGTTATGGACAATTTGAGTATCCGGTACTTGATTATCATGTGAATCTCAACATGTTACTTCTAATAAAAGTTATTGGGTTTTGATGAGTACTTTTAATCGGGATTGAGGATGTCGTCAACCATTCTCAATGTTTAACAACCACCATGATAGTTAAATAAAATTATTCCTTTGATGTAGGGAAAATCTGCTTTATGCAAATGTAACTCAGAGAGCCTTACCACCAGCCAAATATGCATGTAGTATAGGCTTATTCTTTCATTGCTCTTTATGTGTTACATTGCCAAGATATTCCATGTGTTGATTGTTTTGCTGCAACTTTTCACGTTGCACTTTTCGCATTTACGAGTAAGGTGTTAGGTCGTGGTTCTATACTCAAGGATGCCGTTGGAGTTGATGGACTCGCTTATCTTCCAAGCCTTCCATTGTTATCATTAGATGGCTTTAAGCCATATTATTGTATTCAGTTCCCTTGTGGACAACGATGTAATAAGTGTGTGATTGCCACTCTGCTATAAATCCTTCAATCTTGTGTGGTGTCGGATTATCGATCCGAGGATGACACCGAGCACGTAGACTTGATCCATTTGGGTCTGGTCGCTCAAAGAAATGACTTAACCAAACTTACCGCCATCGTGATCGGGCTGATCTTCAACCTCCTCCACATCAATGTGGTTCACCGTCCCCTGTTGAAAGGGTTTGGCTTCTTTCGAGCTTCCATTGCCATTTCCATTCGCCTTCGGGCGATCATTTGCATAGTGCCCGATCTTGCGGCACTTAAAGCAAGTAATGTGACTCAGTCTACCTTGGATGGTGTTGACGGGTTGGTGCGGTTCTGTCCATTGCTTCCTCCATTCCGTGCTCCCATTCTTGGTGCCATTATGGTTATGCTGAATTACCTCCTCCATGGGTATGTGAAACTGAATTCTGATTTAGGGGTATAACGAGGCTTCTGGGCTCTAGAGTTATACTTCCCTTGTCCATACTTCCGCTTGCAGTTCTCAATTTGTTCTGCTTTCCTTCAATCATGAGGGCTCGGTCTACTAACTCCTGGTAGTTGTTGAAACTTGCTACCATCAACGGCATGTCAACTCATCATTCAGTCCTTCTAGAAACTTCTCCTGTTTAGCAGCGTCGTAGTAACGCTATCCGGGGCATAACGTGCTAATTTGCTAAAGTCATCCACGATCGCCAACAGTCCTTCCTCCTTGGCATAAGTTGCGAAACTCACGCTTCTTCATGGCCATGGCTCCTCTGAAACATGGGCGGTCTGGCTTGTCAAACCGATCCCATGTGACAGGTGTCACCGGGTAAGTGGTCGTGAAATTCTCCCACCATGCCGCCATGGTCCTTCAAGCTGATGTCTGCAAACTTCACTCTTTCACCATCCGTGCATCCTGCAGTGGTCAGCTCCCTTCCTATCTTGCGGAGCCACCATCTGCTACAATCGGCTCGGTGCTCTTTGGAATACACCGGCGGGTTCAATCTAAGGAAACGAGTCGATGATCCGTAGGTGGTGGTGGTGGTGGGTTGTTGTTGTTGTTGTTGTTGTTGCCTGGTTACGCACTAATGTTTGAATCGTGGTATTCTCACTTCTTGGATCAATTGGGTGATCTCTGGCGGAAAACGAATCCGGGTCGCGTCTTGGAGGCATCGATGGGTTTTTGAAAAGAAGAGAAATTTAGAATAGAATGAGGTCTAAGGGGAATCACTACCCAAATGCACATGAGCAAAAGCACACAAAATCACTTCATTCAATCAAACAAGGGCTTACAACGATCTAACTATCGCGAAAGTGCGTGTACTATAAGGTTTACATGGAGGAAAATACTACTAATATGTGGGGGACTTCTACTAATTTGAACCGGTGGAAGACTCCATGATGTCTGCTCCAGCTTCGTCTTCAAAGTCGGGTTCACTTGGATCCGAATCGGTGTCGTCGATGTTAATGTAGTCGCTTGGGTATTCAACATACTGGTCTTCATTCCTGAGCGCCAACTTCTTCTTGAGTTCTTCGATCTCATACTTAAGATCGTTATTGTGTCTTGCCGAGCTACGATCTCGCCCATGTAGTCCTTGCGCGTAGTCTTTAGTTCTCCTTCAAGTTCTAGGATCCTTCCTTTGTCTTCGCAACTCCAACATGTCGTTGCACATTTGGTTCTCTGGCGCCGAATGTGCTGATTTAACTCCCGGATGAACGCTGCAATGGATCTATCCTTCTTGGTGCCGACGACGTCCCGCTTGTCATCTCGGCGTCCGCAAATCTGGTAGATGGTGTCCTTGAGGTCTTCTTGATAAACTTCTCCAATGCGTCCCATGGTGATGTGAGCTGCCATGCTCTTTCCCGCACTCCAAGTTGGTGCAATCAAAACACTATCTATAGGCTTGGTGATTGGGGCGAATGTCCTTCCCGAACGTGAGCGTGAACCTTCCAGCGCTCCTCTTGAGCAGAGTGGCGTTGAAAGTCCCGTGAAGCTTGGTAGTCCAATGTTCGTACTTGGTGACTTCCTTCAAGTGAAATCCAAAAGGTGTGCCTTCATCCGGTTGGGTGTACTTGATCTTCGTGTCCGCCATCCTAAAGAGTAGAAAAGATGAGGAGTTAGAAAATGAGAAGAGAGTAGTGATCTATGGCTTTAACTTAGTGGTCGTGTCCTACAACAGTGTGCTCGATACCATTCTCTCAGTAGCGACCAGACCCAAATGGATCAAGTCTCGTGCTTAGTGTCATCCCCGGATCAAGAATCCGACACCACACAAGATTGAAGGATTTATAGCAGAGTAGCAATCACACACTTATTACATCGTTGTCCACAAGGGAACTTATTACAATAATATGGCTTAAGGCCATCTAATAATAACAGCGAAGGCTTGGAAGATAAGCGAGTCCATCAACTCCAACGGCATCATCGAGTATAGAACCACGACCTAACACCTTACTGTCGTTCAAAAGTCTCTGAACGTGAAAGTTGCAGCCCGAAACGGGTCAAGACATGGAATATGCTGGCAATGTAACACATAATAGCAATGAAGGAATAAGCCTATACTACATGCATATTTGGCTGGTGGTAAGGCTCTCTGATTTACATTTGCATAAAGCTGATTTTTCCCTACATCAAAGGAATAACTTTATTTAACTATCATGGTGGTTGTTAAACATTGAGAATGGTTGACAAGATCCTCAATCCCAATTAAAAGGTACTCATCAAATCCCAAACTTTTATTTAGAAGTAACATGTTGAGATTCACATGATATTCAATTACCGATACTCAAATTGTCCATAACCGGGGACACGGCTAATCATGATTAGTTTATACACTCTGCAGAGGTTTGCGACTTTTCCCCACAAGACTCGATCGCCTCCGCTTGGTTCTCGCACTCTGTGGTGTTTGAGAAACGGATGACCGAGACATAGTCTTTCGAAGCGCTTAGCACCTTACATGTGGGTAGACCGTACCAACCTACATCCCCTACATCAGCTAGCCTACCCGTAAGAGTTCAGACGACTTAGTCAACTACGCCAGAGCCCATAATTGGCTTGTGGCTGCACACGGAAGTTTCAGCTTGAATAATCTTATGATCCCTTAGAGCCCAGGTGGCGGTCCAAGAAATACAGAGCAAGTCTGATGGAAACCAGTGCCTCAATCCACCCAGATGTGTGTTTAGGTTGCCACCTTAGATAAACCATTAATTAACAATCTCACATCTGTCATGGATATTCACTCACCCAATCCACGTCTACTAGCATAGCATGGCATAATAGCAAACATAGAAGTAACTCCCAAGGTTTCATAAGTAAAACAGGTAATAGGTACTACCTCAATCTACTTCCCAATCCCACAATTTAATTAGGTCCTAAACATGCAAGTGTTTGAGGGTTTGATCTAATGCAATAAAACTGGGTAGTAGAAAAGGTATGATCAAGTGTTACTTGCCTTGCCGATGATCCATGAGACCTAGAGATTCAAGTAACAAGCGGCGCACTCCGGTGATCTAACGCAGACAAACAACAAGCATACAATAAGTACTCATCTAATGCACGGGAAATCTCGAATAAAAGATCTAACCAGAGAGTTCAACTTAAGAACCCTGGTTGCAAAAGAATCGAGTCAATAAAGCATCGAAAGTCGAAACTCGAGAGAGAACGACTCGGTTTAGCAATCTGAATCTAGGTCAAAATTTTACAGTAGCAAAATTCTGTGTAAGTAGGTTAGTCGAACGGCGGTTTCAGAATCTAAACTCCAGCGCTTGAATCACCTGATTCCGATAAACGAGCAAGAAATAAAATAGATTTGAAAATCGGATCGAAATCAAATCGAAAAATAACGGATTAATTCGATTTAAAAAACGATTTAACGGATTAAATAACGGACGCTCGTTATCAGAACTAATCCAACGAACACGTTCATTGAAACGAACGGTTCGTGAACGTTCATTAGATAAGAAAACCGAAAAAATATAAAACCATCTAGGTTTTTGGAAAAAAACCAACATCTCGAGAAAACCGGATCGGGCGGCGGCTACCTCTGGTGATCTTCGCCAAGGGGCTCGCGGGCTCGGGGCGGGCGGCGAGGGGGGCGGGTCGGAAGGGCGGCGGGGACGGCGGCGTGCTCAGCGACGGCGGGGAACGGCAAGGGCGGGGAACGGCGGCAAGGGCTCGGCTTGGGGCGCGGGTGAGGCGGGCAGCGGCGGGCTGAGAGAGAGGGGGCGGTATTTATGGAAAGGGGGTGGCGGCCGGCTTGGGGAGGGGCAACCGAGGCCAGGCGAGGCGGACTCGGCGGCGGGCGACGTGGCGGCGGGGACGCCTGCCAAGCGTCTTGGGAGGGAGGGAGGAGGCGGGCAGGGGTGGGCTGGGCTGGGCCTTGGCCCGGGGGGTGGGCGATTTTTTTTATTAAACCAAACGAATTAAAAAAAATACCAATTGAACTCTGATTTTAATAAAAATAATTTTCCCCGACTCCTAAAAATGAGTCGAACAAAATGAACTTTAAAAACGGCAAACATGCATATATTTTTAAATGCTCATTTTTTTGCCTAAGCAAAATAAATCTTCCAAAACCAAATTTGATTTATTTATAATACCTTCGCTTTTCCTAAATGTTGGGAAAGTCATATTATTCCCTCTTAAAATTTTTATAGGAAAAACTTTACGAAGATAATTTAAATAAATCCAAATGATCCTATTTTCAAAATTTGAGAAATCCCAAATATGAAAATAATGAAACTTCCAACTCTCTCCGAGGGTCCTTGAGTTGCGTGAAATTTTCTAGGATCGGAAAAATGCGAGAAAAATTATGATATGCATGATGACCTAATGTATAACATTCCAAATTGAAAATTTGGGATGTTACACTTTACCATCTGTAATAGTACAAGTATAGAACCCTGGTACATCATTCTTTATTTGGTGCTTCTGTAATTATTAAACATATGTACGTGTGAATCGAATAATGTATTGGTTGTTTGAACCTGATGGATACGAATAAAGCTATAGCCTACTTTCAATTTTAAATTAGGTATGATTTTAAATAACATCAATTAAATTAGGGCGAAATTACGTTGTGCGGGTCATTACGGCACACACGGTTGGTAAAACACAAACGTTAGCGATATACACCATAATCCGAGACGGTTCACAGAGAGGAAACATGTGCAAGCATGCACACAGTTGCCGTTCGCAAAGCGTGTGTGATGTCAGACACTATCACATACGGTGCGGGAAAACTAAATGTGTGTGATTGTCTACCTATCATACACGGTTTATAATCATGAACTGTTTGTGATGTGCCAGGCATCATAAATCTCCCGTGCCTGGAATCTGCCTAGAATCTGCCTGGAAAGCTCACGTGCCTATAATCTGCTTGGTTTTAGGACGAACCACAAAACTCCGACTGCGATGGCAATGCGAGCACAAACGAGTAGCAAGGATGAAGCATTTGGGATATTCGAGAAATCGGAAATGGTTATATAGGGACAATTGTAGGCATAAAGGCTCCCTATCCCCGACGGTTTCTGGGTCGTGTGGGAAGGACCCCCCCTATCGCCCACACTCACTTGGCGACGGTTCCAAATGCCTTCGCGGAAAGGGGTCAAAAACCGTTTGTTTAGGACCGACGCGCACCAGTGCTAGCATATGCAGATATGGCCTCGGAACACTGAGACCGAAAGGTCGAACGTGAATCATATAGTAGATATGATCAACATAGAGATGTTCGCCATTAAAAACTACTCCATCTCATGTGATGATCGGACATGGTTTAGTTGATATGGACCACGTGATCATTTAGATGACTAGAGGGATGTCTATCTAAGTGGGAGTTCTTAAGTAATATGATTAATTGAACTTTAATTTATCATGAACTTAGTCCTGATAGTATTTGCATATCTATGTTGTAGATCAATAGCTTGCGTATAGCTCCCCTATTTCATTTTTGATATGTTCCTAGAGAAAACTAAGTTGAAAGACGATAGTAGCAATGATGCGGACGGGGTCCGTAATCTGAGGATTATCCTCATTGCTGCACAGAAGAATTATGTCCTTGATGCACCGCTAGGTGACAGACCTATTGCAGGAGCAGATACATACGTTATGAATGTTTGACAAGCTCGGTATGATGACTACTTGATAGTTTAGTGCACCATGCTTTATGGCTTAGAACCGAGACTTCAAAAATGTTTTGAACGCCATGGAGCATACGAGATGTTCCAAGAGCTGAAAATGATATTTGAGACACATGCTCATGTTAAGAGGTATGAGACCTCTGACAAGTGCTTTGCCTACAAGATGGAGGAGAATAGCTCAGCTAGTGAGCATGTGCTCAGAATGTCTGGGTACTACAATCACTTGAATCAAGTGGGATTTAATCTTCCAGATAAGATATGGATTGACAGATTTCTCTAGTCACTATCACAAAGTTACTAGAACTTTGTGATGAACTATAATATGCAAGGGATGATGAAAACGATTCCCAAGCTCTTTGCGATGCTAAAATCTGTGAAAGTAGAAATCAAGAAATAGCATCAAGTGTTGATGGTTAACAAGACCACTAGTTTCAAGTAAAAGGGCGAGGGAAAGAAAAGGAACTTCAAAATGGAAAACAAGTTGTCACTCCCGTGAAGAAGCCCAAAGCTAGACCTAAGCCTGAAACTGAGTGCTTCTACTGCAAAGGAAATGGTCACTAGAAGCGGAACTGCCCCAAATACATGGCGAATAAGAAGGATGGCAAAGTGAACAAAGGTATATTTGATATACATGTTGTTGATGTGTACTTTACTAGTGTTCATAGTAGGCCCTCAGTATTTGATACCGGTTTAGTTGCAAAGATTTGTAACTCGAAAGAGGAGTTGCAAAATGAACAGATACTAGTTGAGGGCGAGGTGATGATGTGTGTTGGAAGTGATTCCAAGGTAGATAAGATCACCATTGCACACTCCCTTTACCTTCGAGATTAGTGTTGAATCTAAAATAAATGTTATTTGGTGCTTGCGTTGAGCATAATATGATTGGATCATGTTTATCGCAATACGGTTATTCATTTAAGTCAAAGAATAATTGTTATTCTGTTTACATGAATAAAACCTTCTGTGTCCATACACCCAAGGTAAATGGTTTATTGAATCTCGATCATAGTGATACACATATTCATAATATTGATGCCAAAAGATGCAAAGTTGATAATGGCAGTGCAATATACTAATGGCACTGTCGTTTAGGTCATATTGATGTAAAGCGCATGAGGAAACTCCATGCGGATGGATTTTTGGAATCACTTGATACTTGCGAACCATGCCTTATGGGCGAGATGACTAAAACTCCGTTCTCCGGAACAATGGAGCGAGCTACTGACTTATTGGAAATAATACATACGGATGTATGCGATCCGATGAGTGTTGAGGCTCGCGGCGGGTATCGTTATTTTCTGACCTTCACAGATGATTTGAGCAGATATGGGTATATCTACTTAATGAAACACAAGTCTGAAACATTTGAAAAGTTCAAAGTATTTCAGAGTGAAGTGGAGAATCGTCGTAATGAGAAAATAAAGTTTCTACAATCTGATCATGGAGGCGAATATTTGAGTTATGAGTTTCGCCTTTATTTAAAACAATGTGGAATTGGTTCACAATTCACGCCACCTGGAACACCACAGCGTAATGATGTGTCCGAACGTCGTAGTCGTACTTTATTAGATATGGTGCGATCTATGATGTATCTTACCGATTTACCACTATCGTTTTGGGGCTATGCAATAGAGATAGTTGCATTCACTTTAAATAGGGCACCATCTAAATCCGTTGAGACGACAACATATGAATTGTGGTTTGGCAAGAAACCCAAGCTATCATTTCTTAAAGTTTGGAGTTGCGAAGCTTATGTGAAAAAGCTTCAACCTTGTAAGCTCGAACCCAAATTGGAGAAATGCATCTTCATAGGATACCCAAAGGAGACTGTTGGGTACACCTTCTACCACAGACCCGAAGGCAAGATTTTCGTTTCTAAGAATGGATCCTTTCTAGAGAAGGAGTTTCTCTTGAATTAAGTGAGTGGGAGGAAAGTATAACTTGATGAGGTAATTGTACCTTCTCCCAAATTGGAAAGTAGTTCATCACAGAAATCAGTTCCAGTGAATCTGATGTCTACTACTCAACTTTATTCTTGTAGACACGTGTTGGGCCTCCAAGCGCAGAGTTTTGTAGGACAGTAGCAATTTTCCCTCAAGTGGATGACCTAAGGTTTATCAATCTGTGAGAGGTGTAGGATGAAGATGGTCTCTCTCAAACGACCCTGCAACCAAAAACAAGAAATCTCTTGTGTCCCCAACACACCCAATACAATGGCAAATTGTATAGGTGCACTAGTTCGGCGAAGAGATGGTGATAAAAGTGCAATATGGATGGTAGAAATATATTTTTATAATCTGAATAAATAAAAACAGCAAGGTAGCAAATAGTAAACGGGCACAAAAACGGTATTGAAATGCTTAAAAATGAGGCCTGGGGTTCGTACTTTCACTAGTGCAATCTCCCAACAGTGCTAACATAGTTGGATCATATGATTATCCCTCAAAGTATAACGAAGAATTACTCCCGAGTTCCTATTAGCGGAGAACAAAAGATAGGAATTGTTTGTAGGGTACGAAACCATCTCAAAGCTATTCTTTCCGTTTGATCTATCCTAGAGTTCGTACTAGAATAACGCAAGCTATTCTTTCCGATCGATCTAATCAAGAGTTCGTACTAAGATAACACCAAAGCAAATTCATATTCATAATACTCAATCCACACAAAGAAATACAAAGAGACCCCGAAGTTTTCGTCGGAGAAAAACGTGCACCAACCCCTATGCATAGATTACCCCAATATCACCATGGGAATCCGCGAGTTGAATGCCATAACATATATCAAGTGAATCAATAAGATACCCCAATTGTCATCTCAAGTATTCATATTGCATGATATATATCGTGTGGTCTCATCTCTGAATATTCAATCCGACAAGACAAAACTTCAAAGGGTACAGATTCAATCCATCAGAACAAGAGTATAGAGGGTAGAAACATCATATGATCCGACTATATTAACAAAGCCCGTGATAGAAATCACGAGAGAGAGAGAGAGATTAAACACATAACTACTGGTACAAACCCCCAGCCCCGAGGGTGGACTACTCCCTCCTCATCGTGGTGGCCGCCGGGATGATGAAGATGGCCACCGGAGATGATTCCCCCCTCCGGTAGGGTGCCGGAACGGGGTCTAGATTGGTTTTTGCGGATACAGAGACCTTGCAGCGGTGGAACTTCTGATCTAGGTTAACGCCGAAGGGTTTCAGAATATTTGGTAATTTATAGTGCAAAGAAGGGGTACGGGAGGCCACCGAGGTGGGCACAACCCACCTGGGGGCGCCAGGGCTGGCGCGCCACATGGGTTGTGCCCCTCGGCACCCCCATTGCAGCTCTCGCCCAATGGATGTCTTCTGGCCCAAAAAAATCTTAAAAAAAGTTTCACGTTGTTTGGACTCCGTTTGATATTGATTTCCCGCGATGTAAAAAACAAGCAAAAACACATCAACTGGCACTGGGCACTGGGTCAATAGGTTAGTCCCAAAAAATTATATAAAGTTGCTATAAAATGATTTTAAAACACCCAAGAATGATAATATATTGGCATGAATACTTCATAAATTATAGATACGTTGGAGACGTATCAGCATCCCCAAGCTTAATTCCTGCTTGTTTTCGAGTAGGTAAATGATAAAAGAAATAATTTATGAAGTGCGAATGCTAGCAAAGTGCATAAGTTTGATCAAAGACAGTTTCAATCACATTTCCTAGCATTATAACAGCAATTCTTTCTTATGAAACTTCTCATGTCATAATGGCAACCAATTCACATGTTAAGGTTCAAACAATGAACTCTCTTGAAACCCAACAACCTATGTTCTTAGTCACCAAGCAATTGCAATTCAACTTATTCAACAGAGTCTAAGTAAGAGCTCCACATACTCAACCATCATATAGTCTTCTATAATTTCTAACACTCACCGCATACACATGAGCAAAACGTTTCAACCGGACACATAGAAACATAGGGGCTTATTGTTTTGCCTCCTAACATATGCACCTCAAGGGTGATGTCAACAATAATAACTCATGCTACCCATATTCAACTGGACATATGTGCCTAGATCTTTCCTCACCACATGATGCTTGCCAAAGGAGAAATTTAAAAAGGAATAGAGAGAAAAACTTTGACTCTTTGCATAAAAGCAAATACTGAAAAGTAAAAGATAGGCCCTTCGTAGAGGGAAGCAGAGGTTGCCATGCGCTTATTTGTTTGTATGCTCAATCCCTTAGTGCAAAAGAACTCACTACAAAAAAAGACACTTCCGTGATGATACGTGTTTGTCACAGTAGGTCACGTTTTCTGTCATGCATGTACATCCATGACAAATTTATGACAGAATCAAGATAGTCATACCTGTGTTGTCGTAGAAGTGTTCCATGACATTATGAAAATTATCATCATGGAAGTGTCCACTTCCATGACGATAAATCGTGTGTTGTAGAAGTGCTTTCGTCAAGGGTGACCGACACGTGGCATCCACCGTAACGGGGCGCCGTTAAGCTATCGGGTCCGGTTTTGGATCCGATAACCCATTAATAGCCCCGACCAATGGGAATTTTCCATGTGTAAAATTCTCATTGGTCGGAGAAACACGTGTCGGCTTAGCATTCGGACAGATGTCATCCACTCATTGGACAGGAGGCGCCTATGATACGTCGACACGTGGCATGGCCCAACAGAGGCCCATTCCAATGAAAAGGTCGGGCCTGTCAAAATAAGCGGGTCGGCCCATTAGCGGCCTACTTGAGTCAGGCACATTTACAAGTATGGCCCATACAAGTTACACAGAATCGGCCCATTAAAGGCCCATTCTAGATTCGATAATTTCCAGCCCATCGTCAGTTTAAGCCTGTTGACGACCTGCTACATTTTTGGGCCCAATTGGGCCCGAGCTTCTTTCGGCCTGTTAGCACCCCATCATCAGTTCCAGCCAGTTAACGGCCCGGAACATCTTTCAGCCCTTTCTCGGCTCATTCTGCAGTTGAGCCAATTCTAGCCCGCTGTGACTTTAGGCCTGTCCTCGGCCCATTCGGTAAATGGGCCAACTCATAGCCCATTTTGTCTCTCGGCCTGTTAAGGGCCCGCACAATAGTTGGGCCTTTGACTTTAGGTCCATTAGGGGCCCACGTTCCGCAGGGCATCATTTCAGCCCAACGCGACTTTCGGCCTGTTAAAAGCCTAGTTTACAAATTGGGCCTCCTCTGGCCCATAACACTTTCGGCCTCTTACTGGCCCGTAAAGTAAAAGGGTCGAGACAAAATTGACCGACCCGCTAAAGGTCCGCAGGCCATTTCCATTTATACGGCCCTATCGAGCTTTAGGCCTGTCGACGGCCTGCTAAGAGCCGTTGTTACGGTGGGCCCATTTGGGATCCACTTAATATTATTTTAACCAGCCCAATTAAGGCCCGCTTTGACTGCACATGTTTGTTCGTTTGTATGGTGTTCCGGAAATGTTTGGGCGTGTTGGCCCCCATTTCAACGATATAGCATATTCAACAAATATCCTACTCTATACTATCGCCTATAAAAAACATACACTGTACAATAAAAAGCATAGAAATGTAGAATCATCCTACACTATACAATAAAGAAATTATAGCCGAATATACCCACTGGGCATTATAGTTCGGCACCAGTGATTATAAAGCGTACACAAACAGCAAATTACATACACTGGACAAATAAAGCTCATACATCATGGACACGCATCAACAGAACTTACCATTTGAACTATAATCTCTTCAGAGAAAAGGATTGGCCGGATTCAGATTGCACAAATTTCAGTCAAATCTCCAATTCCTTCGTGGTTACCTCAGTGTCTTGTTTCATTTTTTGACCCATGCATCTAATACCTGCATGTCCAGTCTCTACTTGTTGATTGTACGTAGAGAATCATGTACACGTTGTCTTGCCACCTCTAGTTGATGCTCGAGAACATCAGCACATTCCAATTCCAATCCATAATCATTCGGTAACGGCCATGCCGCCTTTGCTCATGAGATCTTTGTGTTGATGTCACTTCATCCTGAAATGTTTTTGTAAGTACACATGACTAGGGCAAAATATAGTTACAACGAAGTCAGCGAGCAAGATGTACTATTTTGTACATGGCAAAACAGGACTAACAATAATTTTACACGTCATGAAGCATAAGCGGTGATATTTTAAAAATTGTAAAAAAGGTAGTCTGTGCAGCCTGCATACAGAAATCTCTCTTAGCTCACTAGAGGAGCATGATGTTGGGGCTCAATCCAAAACACAGACAACTTACAAATTTGGACAGCATGTTGCGTATAAGTAAGCAAGCAATTGGACATTCTGTAGCTCAATTAAAGTCTTAGGGAGCATAATGAACAGCAGAAGGATTCATATAAACCTACTACAACAAGCAAAACTATGCAATCATTAGCCTATTATAAACTAGATTATGAGCCTCATGCAATAATAGTTGGTTAATACTAGGCTAATGAACAGGAGAGGTATTTGTGGAATTGAACTGTTGAGTTGGATATAGTGACTTACCTTAACTGGTTGAACAGGCTCAGCGCAGCTCCTACTTCTCTTGCAAGGCTCAGCACCGCTCCTACTTCTCTTGCAAGGCTCCTTCCTAACATCTTGTACTTGGAAATCCTCAATCTTATCTTCATTGCGCCTCCTCTGCAAGGTCACACAAACTAGTTACTCGTCTCCTTGGAAGATAAATATGCATACTTTCCAGTCCGTGAACAACACAAAAGGATGAGATTATAACAAAACAATACCACATAATGAAACATGCCACATCTCTTGCACTTGCACACAATGAAATGAGCATTTACTATGTCTGCACTATGTAAAAACTAGGCATACCTTCGAACTGGATCTCCAGGTACTCTTGGAGAGCCTACTTTAGTGTACAGCCAAACCTGTATGTCACCTATGAGTTAGATAAGGCCCCACTACAGCAGCCCTTAGTGTTTAAATCGTTGACAAGCTCGGTTAGAGTGTTAGGTCAAGAACAACAAGTAATCAAAGCAAATAGTCCTAGTATGGTTGGCTGATGCAAACAACAATTGAACAGATGTGTGAGCAAATCTTACATATCAAGAAAAGAAGCAAAGAAGGTGGCTTAAAGACCATCACTTGACTGACCAGATTTAACGGGCATTTAAACATCATGTGCAACGTATGAACTAACATAAACATTGCATATTCCAGATTCTACAATGGAATGCACATGTATTAGGTTATGCCATGTATGATGATGCCTAAATGTACACTATAGCAGGTAGGAGTGATTCATCATTGCACGCACAATTGAATTGCAGGTTAAGGGCCAGTTTGATTCCGCCTTTTCAGGGCTTATTGTCAAAATACGCCATAAAAGATGTAAAGAAGTCATTTTTGAGTTATGGGCTTGGGCTTAACTTATTTCGCTTTGGAGGGGTGTTTGGTAGAAGCTCACTAAAATTGAAGGAAGGGAATAGTGAAATGACTCTGTTATCCGCCTATATTACACTCAAAATGCAAGCTGCTCACGCCACACACACGACCCTCAAGTAAAACAAACACACAAGCGTTCATTGCCCTGCCCGCTTGCATCTCCTCTCCCCTTTCCCTCTACCTCGATCCCCTGCCTGCAACCCTAGGGTTCCTCCAACAGCCGTCGCCTCTGGTCCCATCTGCCCGGTCCTCGGCGATGCTCTGTCGGCTAGGCTACATGGCCGGCGTGTGGGGCAAATCTCCCTGGCTGCTCCTCCCTCTAGCGCCGCCCCTCATTCTCATGGTCTCCAGCAGCTGCTCCACTGTGGTCCGTCCAACGCACTACTCCGGCGGGCGCCGCAAACTACGGCTGATGCCACACGACAGCAGAAGGCACCTTATTCCACCTCCCCTCCTCCCAGGCCGTGGCCTTGAGGTGCTATTGAAGGATGAGCTCATCTAACAAGGTGAGGATCTCCTCGGATTTTTTGCCAAATTTTCATTATGATCCACTATACGATGAATTGCTATGAGTTGCTCCTGCTACTGCTATATGATGCATTGCTATGAGCTGCTCCTGCTGCTGCTATATGATGAATTGCTATGAGCTGCTGCTGCTATATGATAAATTGCTATGAGTTGTTGTTGCTGCTATATGATGAGTTGCTATAAGCTGCTCCTGCTGCTGCTGCTGCTGTATGATGAATTGCTATGAGTTGCTCCTGCTGCTGTTATATGATGAATTGCTATGAGCTGCTCCTGCTGCTGCTATATGATGAATTGCTATGAGCTGCTGCTGGTATATGATGAATTGCACACTGTTGTTGCTGCTACTGTATGATGAGTTGCTATGAGCTGCTGCTGCTATATGATGCTTTCAGGTGATGCTTCTATATGATAATAACCAGCCACTTTGACCATCGAGTTTCAATAAATAATTGTTCTTCATTTAAATGTGGGTCATGCGTTCTTCGTTTATATTAGGCTATGGGATCTCTATGGAAGACATTGACCAAAGTAGATTGAGCCAAGTAGATGGTATCTTTGTATTTGCATTTTGAACAAATAGTGATGGTCTATTTTCCTATCATATTATTTAATGCACTGGGTTCAATTTGTGATGTTTGCAAGTCAAATTATTTTTCATATGGGCAGCCAAATGAAAAAATATAATGCAATCTAGACTTTTCACTGATCATACCAAAGATAAGCTGAAAAGAAAGGCAATGAAAAGAACTGGTTGGCTTATTACCTGGAGCTTATATTCACAGGTGCTTATTTTCTTAGGATAACTCGTAATAACCGTCCCTAAGAAACTTGGCCAATAGAACTGACATACAAATAACATGTCACGATGATTGCAATGGAGGAGTGACCTACCATAGCACACTGTATAGGCTCACCGCCGCCTCTCCTTTTTTGCGATGTTCCATGAAATTGCCACATACATCTTGTACTTTTTCATTGTGTAACCCTATCTGCAAGTTGACACGAATAATTTCAGACATATCTACATGATAATACATTACATATCCCTTGAGCATATTTAAACCACCTATTAATGATTGTGTGCGTAGCATAAACTAGCCATGACTCTGTGTGCTGGACTAGCAGGCACTCTAAGGGATCCTAATGTAGTGCACTGGAATTCCTACATGCCACCTACGATTTTGTGTAATGTACTGCCTCTGTTCCTAAATATATGTCTTTGTAGAGATTCCACTATGGACCACATACAGATGTATATAGATGCATTTTCAAGTGTAGATTCACTCATTTTGCTCCGTATGTAGCCTATAGTGGAATCTCTAGAAATACTTATATTTAGGAACGGTGGTATGAGGTAGTATCATGTATGACATCTGCATATCTAATTTAGCAGCCAGTAGTAGAAATCATTGTCTGCACAAAGGCATTACTGGTCAAAAATCCTAGAAAAGCACGCTGGCAAGCACACAATAATACAAGAGAGAGAGAGACGCACTTACAAGATCATATAAATGCCTCAGTCCAGGATCTTGGTGGCCAAGATGTTAGATCCAGAAGAAACATCGTCCTTGTAGTTTTTGCCAGCTGCATAAAGGTAAGAGTGACCTATTAGTATATTTGAAGTACATCGGGCAGGTGATGCTGGATGGGTTTAAAGGTGACAAGTACCTAGGCCGTGGCGCGTGGTTGGCATCTTGCCAGACGGTGGGACTCAGGTTCGAAACGTCAAGGATGATGACGCTGCGCTGGCTGCCGGGGTTCGGTAAGGAGATCTAGAACCGTCGAGTAGGTGTTTGTGGAGCGGCTCCGGTAGGGTGGACTACGGTGTGGGCGAAGCCGATATGTGGTCGTGGAAGAGGGCATTGGTGAAGCTGCTCCCGTGGTTGGGTTAAGGATGGTGTCGACGATGCAGATCTGCGGCCGTGGACGGGGCGTCAGAAGCTGCTCTAGTAGGTTGGATGAGGGTGCGACAAAGCGGATTTGTGGTCGTGGACTTGTGAGTTGGCAAAGCGGCCCCGGTAGGGTTGAGAATGGTATAGGCGAAGCTACTCCGATGGGGTTGACGACGGTGCCGGCGAAGCGGCTCCGGTAGGGTTGAGGAAGGTGTCGGCGAAGAGGATCGAGGCCGTCGATGGGCGGCTCCGGGGGTGTGACGAAGCGTCTCCGGTGGGGAGTATGAATGAGCAGCTGCAGATCTTTCACGGTTGACGAGAGTACCGGCGAAAAACAAATCCGCGCCGTGGACAAGGCTGGCAATCGAATGGGCTGTGGTACATGGTGGATGAGCAGTCTACTTGTTTCTAGTGGTGGTGGGAGGGTAGATGCGGCATAGAAGCAGATCCGCGAGGTGGGCGCCACTGGAAGTGAATGGGCTCTGGTATGCGGTGGATGAGCAGTCTAGGGTTTGAGAGGGAGGGTAGAAAGGCCGATGAAATACAGGACGGCATGATGTAAGATGCTCGTGCTTTGTGGAGTTAGTCGTTTTTGCGGGAGGGGGAGAGGAAATGGGGGTACCATGTGGTGGGGGAACCAGAAGTTACTAAAGCAGCCCCGACCTATTATGTATATGAGGGCGGTATTGTTACTGTTGTTCTCCGTGCACCAAGGACAAAAGGGGAATTTCGCATGCTAAAGACTAGTTGGCAGAAATTTTAGAAGGAGGCGGGAGATTTTGCCGCCCGTGGGATCGTTCGTATCCAGTTTCAACTAATTTTGGACTGTGCTAGCAGGAAGGTCATGCGAGACTGTGTACACGGGGCACGCGTCAGGAGTTAATAACTGGTGTGAAGTCCACCTCAGAAAAAAAGACAATAAGTCAGGATGATGCGCCAATAACTTGGACGTTCACACGGGCACGGCCAATCGTACGGGTGTAGAGGCGCGTTCACAAAAAAAGGGATCAAACGCTCATATTATGTATTTCTCGTGTAAATAGATAATTTAGTGCCATTGGTTATTTTAAACATAATGCATTGACGTGTTAGTGTAGAGGCGCACAAAAAGAAATGGATATTGTAGTCCCACAAAAGAAATGGATATTGTAGTCCGCTACTTAAAAGTGTTACCTCATATGATTACATAGCCTCCATTTCATAAATTGCGTACGCTTTGAATTCATATATGAATATTACATATATTAATTCATAATAGAACCTTAAATCATCCAAGACTAGTGAATTTGAATGCAAGAGTAACAATGGTGCATGTACATGATAGCTACATTGGTTGTTTGAAGAAACATCACTGTAACTTTGGCATGCACAATTGAAAAGGTTTATTTAGATTAAAAAAATGTGATATGTGTGTGTCCAATCTTTATAGCATTTAATCGATATTGTACCTTTGGCCACAATACGAAGTAGATATTGATTTATGTTCAAGCGATGCACATCCACGATCGCTAGATAGTGATACGTGAATGAATTGTGCAATCTCTCTCACACGCATACATATCTCATTTCCTCGTGGGCATCGGAATCACACACGCGCACTCCGTGTATTTCTCTCTCCCACCGTCAAGGTTAGAATTCGTCTTTCTACCCCATCCTACAAGTCTCTCACACAGAAACACACGTGCTCTCTCTGTCGAACATGCCCACCCCTTTAATTCCACCCACCCACAACCACTAATGTCTCAAAGGATAATTATGTCTCTCACACATATGCCTAAGGTTAACTCGAGTTCCGGAACCATATGAATAGATACAATGGGATTCCAGCAGAGCACCTTTTGTTTGAGATATCGCTCTCTCTCTCTCTCTCTATCTCTCTCTCTCTCTCTATCTCTCTCTCTTTCTCTCTCTCTCTCTCTCTCTCTCACACACACACACGTAGACATTGTTTATCGCTTCATTTTTCTGGCACTTGCATGCACACCATTTGTTTATCTCTGTGATGCTTTAAGTATGCATCGCACACATCCTATCTACCTATCCCTTAATATAGATATGGGTCACACAAACTCCTTATCCCTACTAGCAAGATGCCCATGCGTTGCACAGAACATCAAGATGCATTTGTATGATTAGTTTATCTTGTGGGAGAAAAAGATGAACGAGGGTATGCCTTATTTGCAAATGTGGATACGGGTGTGGGTATCCTTTTGCAAAATTGCCATAGTATCCTTCCTATCCGTCAGATATAAATCAGATGGCCTATATTGCAGGATGGTAGGAACACCATCATCACCAACTCTGTTTTTTATAAGAGTAGAGATATGTAAGTGTCACTGCCCCCTCCCCCACCCACCCAACCACACACACACACTTCCCGACACCGGAGGAGTAGGGTGACACCTCAATCTTGATACTAATATATCGACTGGCTTCTCTCTCAAACACACACACACACACACACACACACACACACACACACACACACACACACACACACACACACACACACACAACCCGACACCGTAGGAGTAGGGTGGCACCTCGATCTTGATAGTAATCTATCTACTCCTCTTTCAAACACACACAGATACACACACACACACTCGCTAGTTGTACCTCTGTGCCTACCGCGCACACTCTCGATACGTCTTTCTCTCCCTCTCCTTCCCCAACACCCCCCCCCCAACCCCAACAATGACCGCAGAAGGGTGACAACTCGATCTGATCTTAATCTGTCAATCGGTTTCTCTCTCAAACATTGTGTCTCTGTGCCTTGCTCAAACACACGAGATACATCTTTTTTCCATAGCCCCCTTGATATGTAGACTTCTCGCGCGCGCACAGCTGTAGTGACGATGACGCTGAACCCAATGTGCCTAGTTTTCACCGACCTCATGTGATAGTTTTCACCCTGTTTTCTGTTAATTAACAAGACAAACTTTTCTTTGTTACTACTAGTGAATCTGAAATCATTCGGGGCAGAAATATAATATATCACTTCAACCCAATTAGCGCAATGACTATTTTAAAAGAAACTAGCTAGATGCTCGTGCGTTGCACGAAACATCAAGATGCATTTGTATGAGTAGTTTATCTTGTGAGAGACTAGCAAGATGCCCATGCGTTGCACGGAACATCAAGATGCATTTATATGAGTAGTTTATCTTGTGAGAGAAAAGGATGAACGAGGGAAGGCCTTATTTGCAAATGTGGAGAGGGGTGTGGGTATCTTTTGCAAAATTGCCATAGTTTCCTTCCTATCCGCCGATATAAATCGGATGGCCTATATTGCGTGATGGCGAGCACACTGTTGGGAACGAGCAGAATTCAAAATTTTCTCGCATCACCAAGATCAATCTATGGAGATTCTAGCAACGAGGGAAGGAGAGTGCATCTACATACCCTTGTAGATCGCTAAGCGAAGCGTTCAAGTGAACGGGGTTGATGGAGTCGTGCTAAATCCGTGATTCAAATCACCGATGATCCTAGTGCGAACGGACGGCACCTCCGCGTTCAACACACGTACAGCCCGGTGACGTCTCCCACGCCTTGATCCAGCAAGGAGAGAGGGAGAGGTTGAGGAAGACTCCATCCAGCAGCAGCACAATGGCGTGGTGGTGGTGAAGGAGCGTGGCAATCTTGCAGGGCTTCGCCAAGCATCACAAGAGAGGAGGAGGAGGAAGAAGAGACGCAGGGCTGCACCAACGAGAGATCGAATCGCGTGTTATGGGCAGCCCCTAGGCCTCATATATATAGGGGAAGGGGAGGAGGTGCGCCCCCTCTAGGGTTCCCACCCCTAGAGGGGCAGCCCCAGATGGGATCAAGGGAGGCGGCCAAGAGGGAGAGAGGGGCGCCCACTAGATGGGCCTTAGGGCCCATCTGCCCTAGGGTTTGCCCCCTCCCACTCTCCCTTGCGCCTTGGGCCTTGGTGGGGGGCGCCCCAGCCCACCTAGGGGCTGGTCCCCTCCCACACTTGGCCCACGCAGCCTTCTGGGGCAGGTGGCCCCACTTGGTGGACCCCCGGGACCCTCCCGGTGGTCCCGGTACATTACCGATATCACCCGAAACTTTTCCGGTGACCAAAACAGGACTTCCCATATATAAATCTTTACCTCCGGACCATTCCGGAACTCCTCGTGACGTCCGGGATCTCATCCGGACTCAACAACATTCGGTAACCACATAAAACTTCCTTTATAACCCTAGCGTCATCGAACCTTATGTGTAGACCCTACGGGTTCGGGAACCATGCGATATGACCAGACGTTCTCCGTCAATAACCAACAGCAGGATCTGGATACCCATGTTGGCTCCCACATATTCCACAATGATCTCATCGGATGAACCACGATGTCAAGGACTCAATCGATCCCGTATACAATTCCCTTTGTCTAGCGGTATTGTACTTGCCCGAGATTCGATCGTCGGTATCCCGATACCTTGTTCAATCTCGTTACCGGCAAGTCTCTTTACTCGTTCCGTAACACATCATCCCGTGATCAACCCCTTGGTCACATTGTGCACATTATGATGATGTCCTACCGAGTGGGCCCAGACATACCTCTCCGCTTTACGGAGTGACAAATCCCAGCCTCGATTCGTGCCAACCCAATGACACTTTCGGAGATACCGTAGTGCACCTTTATAGTCACCCGATTCGCCAGACGTTTGGTACACCCAAAGCATTCCTACGGTATCCGGAGTTGCACAATCTCATGGTCTAAGGAAAAGATACTTGACATTAGAAAAGCTTTAGCATACTGAACTACGATCTTTGTGCTAGGCTTAGTATTGGGTCTTGTCCATCACATCATTCTGCTAATGATGTGATCCCGTTATCAATGACATCCAATGTCCATGGTCAGGAAACCGTAACCATCTATTGATCAACGAGCTAGTCAACTAGAGGCTTACTAGGGACATGGTGTTGTCTATGTATCCACACATGTATATGAGTTTCCTATTAATACAATTATAGCATGGATAATAAACGATTATCACGAACAAGGAAATATAATAATAACTAATTTATTATTGCCTCTAGGGCATATTTCCAACAGTCGCCCACTTGCACTAGAGTCAATAATCTAGTTCACATCGTCATGTGATTAACACTGATAGGTCACATCGCCATGTGACCAACACCCAAAGAGTTTACTAGTGTCTGTAAACTAGTTCACATCATCATGTGATTTAGACTCAATGAGTTCTGATTTGATCATGTTTTGCTTGTGAGAGAGGTTTTAGTCAACGGGTTTTAGTCAACGGGTCTGAACCTTTCAGATCCGTGTGTGCTTTGCAAATTTCTAGGTCATATTGTAAACGCTGCTTCCACGCTCCACTTGGAGCTATTCCAAATGGTTGTTCCACTATCGTATCCTGTTTTCTTCTTAGAGTCATTCGGATAGGTGTTAAAGCTTGCATCGGCGTAACCCTTTATGCCGAACTCTTTATCACCTCCATAATCGAGAAACATGTCCTTATTTATGCCAAGGACAATTTTGACCGCTATCCAATGATCCATTCTGGATCATTCTTGTACCCTTGATGACTCATGGCAAGGCACACTTCCTATGCGGTAAACAGCATAGCATACTATAGAGCCTATGTCGAAGCATAGGGGCGACCTTCGTCCTTCCTCTCTTTTCTGCCGTGGTCGAGCTTTAACTCTTAACTTCATACCTTACATCTCGAGCAAGAACTCCTTCTTTGGTGATCCATCTTGAACACTTTCAAGATTATGTCAAGGTATGTGCTCATTTGAAAGTACTATTGGCGTTTTGATCTATACTCATAGATCTTGATGCTCAATGTTCAAGTAGCTTAATCCAGGTTTTCACTTGAAAACACTTTTCAAATAACCCTATATGCTTTACGTAAAATTCTACATCAATTCGATCATCAATATGTCAACAACATATACTCATCAGAAATTCTATAGTGCTCCCACTCACTTCTTTGGAAATACAAGTTTCTCATAAACTTTGTATAAACCCAAAATCTTTGATCATCCTATCAAAGTGCATATTCCAACTCCGAGATGCTTACTCCAGTCCTTAGAAGGATCGCTGGAGCTAGCATACCTTTTAGCATCCTCAGGATCGACAAAACTTTCTGATTGCATTACATACAACCTTTCCTTACGAAAACTGGTAAGGAAACTCGTTTCGACATCCATCTGCCAGATTTCATAAATGCAGCTAATGCTAACATGATTCCGACGGACTTAAGCATTGCTACGGATAAGAAAATCTCATCGTAGTCAACTCCTTGAACTTGTGAAAAACTCTTCGCCACAAGTCGAGCTTCATAAACGGTGATATTACCGTCCGCGTCCGTCTTCTTCTAAAAGATCCATTCATCTCAATGGCTTGCCGCTCATCGGGCAAGTCCACCAAAGTCCATGCTTTGTCCTGATACATGGATCCTATCTCGGATTTCATGGCTTCTAACCATTTGTCGGAATTTGGGCCCACCATTGCTTCTCCATAGCTCGTAGGTTCATTGTTGTCTAGCAACATGACCTTCAAGACAGGATTGCGTACCACTCTGAAATAGTAAGCATCCTTGTCACCCTACGAGGTACGTCAGTGACTTGATCCGAAACTTCATGATCACTATCATAAGCTTCTACTTCAATTGGTGTAGGTGCCACGGAACAACTTCACGTGCCTGCTACACACTAGTTGAAGTGATGGTTCAATAACCTCATCAAGTCTCCACCATCCTCCCACTCAACTTCTCGAGACGAACATTTCCTCGAGAAAGGACCCGATTCAAGAAACAATCTTTATTGCTTTCGGATCTGAATTAGGAGGTATACCCAACTGTTTTGGGTGTCCTATGAAGATGTATTTTATCCGCTTTGGGTTCGAGCTTATCAACCTGAAATTTTTTTCACATAAGCATCGCAACCCCAAACCTTTTAAGAAACGACAGCTTAGGTTTCTCTAAACCATAGTTCATACGGTGTCATCTCAACGGAATTACGTGCTGCCCTATTTAAAGTGAATGTGGTTGTCTCTCATGCCTAACCCATGAACGATAGTGGTAATTCGATAAGAGACATCCTGGTACGCACCATATCTAATAGGGTGCAACTATGATGTTCGGACACACCATCACACTATGGTGTTCCAGGCGGTATTAATTGTGAAACAATTTGCACAATGTCTTAATTGTGTGCCAAAACTCGTAACTCAGATATTCATCTCTATGATCATATCATAGACATTCTATCCTCTTGTCACGAAGATCTTAAACTTCACTCTGAAATTACTTGAACCATTCAATAATTCAGACTTGTGTTTCATCAAGTAAATATACTCAACATCTACTCGAATCATCTCGTGAAGTAAGAACATAACGATATTCATCAGCATGCCTCGGCACTCATTGGACTGCACACATCAAAATGTGTTACTTCCAACAAGTTGCTATCTTGTTTCATCTTCTTGAAACCGAGGTTTTTCACCATCTTGCCCATGTGGTATGATTTGCATATCTCAAGTGATTCAAAATCAAGTGAGTCCAAACGATCCATCTGCATGGAGTTTCTTCATGCGTATACACCAATAGACATGGTTCGCATGTCTCAAACTTTCAAAACAGTGAGTCCAAAGATCCATCAACATGGAGCTTCTTCATGCGTTTTACACCAATATGACTTACATGGCACTGCCACAAGTAAGTGGTACTATCATTACTATCTTATATCTTTTGGCATGAAAATGTGTATCACTACGATCGAGATTCAATAAACCATTCCTATTAGGTGCAATACCATTGAAGGTATTATTCAAATAAACAGAGTAACCATTATTCTCCTTAAATGAATAACTGTATTGCGATAGACATAATCCAATCATGTCTATGCTCAACGCAAACACCAAATGACAATTATTCAGGTTTAATACTAATCTTGATGGTAGAGGGAGCGTGCGATGTTTGATCTCATCAAACTTGGAAACACTTCAACACATATCGTCGACTCACCTTTAGCTAGTCTCCGTTTATTTCAGTAGCTTTTTGTTTCGAGTTACTAACTCTTAGCAACCGAACCGGTATCTAATACCCTGGTGCTACTAGGAGTACTAGTAAAGTACACATTAACATAATGTATATCCAATATACTTCTATCAACCTTGCCAGCCTTCTTATCTACCAAGTATCTAGGGTAACTCTGCTCCAGTGGCTGTTCCCCTTATTATAGAAGCACTTAGTCTCGGGTTTGGGTTCAACCTTGGGTTTCTTCACTGGAGCAGCAGCTGATTTTCCGTTTCATGAAGTATCCCTTCTTGCCCTTGCCCTTCTTGAAACTAGTGGTTTCACCAACCATCAACAATTGATGCTCCTTCTTGATTTTTACTTTCGCGATGTCAAACAACGCGAATACCTCAAGGATCATCATCTCTATCCTTGATATGTTATAGTTCATCATGAAGCTCTAGCAGCTTAGTGGCAATGACTTTGGAGAAACATCACTATCTCATCTGGAAGATCAACTCCCACTCGATTCAAGTGATTGTTGTACTCAGACAATCTGAGCACAAGCTCAATGATTGAGCTTTTCTCCCTTAGTTTGCAGGCTAAGAAAATCGTCGGAGGTCTTATACCTCTTGACGTGGGCACGAGCCTGAAATGCCAATTTCAGCCCTCGAAACATCTCATATGCCGTCAGATATAAATCAGATGGCCTATATTGCAGGATGGTAGGAACACCATCATCACCAACTCTGTTTTTTATAAGAGTAGAGATATGTAAGTGTCACTGCCCCCTCCCCCACCCACCCAACCACACACACACACTTCCCGACACCGGAGGAGTAGGGTGACACCTCAATCTTGATACTAATATATCGACTGGCTTCTCTCTCAAACACACACACACACACACACACACACACACACACACACACACAACCCGACACCGTAGGAGTAGGGTGGCACCTCGATCTTGATAGTAATCTATCTACTCCTCTTTCAAACACACACAGATACACACACACACACTCGCTAGTTGTATCTCTGTGCCTACCGCGCACACTCTCGATACGTCTTTCTCTCCCTCTCCTTCCCCAACACCCCCCCCCCAACCCCAACAATGACCGCAGAAGGGTGACAACTCGATCTGATCTTAATATGTCAATCGGTTTCTCTCTCAAACATTGTGTCTCTGTGCCTTGCTCAAACACACGAGATACGTCTTTTTTCCATAGCCCCCTCGATATGTAGACTTCTCGCGCGCGCACAGCTGTAGTGACGATGACGCTGAACCCAATGTGCCTTGTTTTCACCGGCCTCATGTGATAGTTTTCACCCTGTTTTCTGTTAATTAACAAGACAAACTTTTTTTTGTTACTACTAGTGAATCTGAAATCATTCGGGGCAGACATATAATATATCAATTCAACCCAATTAGCGCAGTGACTATTTTAAAAGAAACTAGCTAGATGCTCGTGCGTTGCACGAAACATCAAGATGCATTTGTATGAGTAGTTTATCTTGTGAGAGACTAGCAAGATGCCCATGCGTTGCACGGAACTTCAAGATGCATTTATATGAGTAGTTTATCTTGTGAGAGAAAAGGATGAACGAGGGAAGGCCTTATTTGCAAATGTGGAGAGGGGTGTGGGTATCTTTTTGCAAAATTGCCATAGTTTCCTTCCTATCCGTCAGATATAAATCGGATGGCCTATATTGCAGGATGGTAGGCACACCTGTTGGGGAACGTAGCAGAAATTCAAAATTTTCTACGCATCACCAAGATCAATCTATGGAGATTCTAGCAACGAGGGGAAGGAGAGTGCATCTACATACCCTTGTAGATCGCTAAGCGGAAGCGTTCAAGTGAACGGGGTTGATGGAGTCGTACTCGTCGTGATTCAAATCACCGATGATCCTAGTGCGAGCAGACGGCACCTCCGCGTTCAACACACGTACAGCCGGTGGCGTCTCCCACGCCTTGATCCAGCAAGGAGAGAGGAGAGGTTGAGGAAGACTCCATCCAGCAGCAGCACAACGGCGTGGTGGTGGTGGAGGAGCGTGGCAATCTTGCAGGCTTCGCCAAGCATCACAAGAGAGGAGGAGGAGGAAGAAGAGACGCAGGCTGCACCAACGAGAGATCGAATCGCGTGTTATGGGCAGCCCTAGGCCTCACATATATAGGGAAGGGGAGGAGGGCGCCCCTCTAGGGTTCCCACCCCTAGAGGCGGCAGCCCCAGATGGGATCAAGGGGAGGCGGCCAAGAGGGAGAGAGGGGCGCCCACTAGATGGGCCTTAGGGCCCATCGCCTAGGGTTTGCCCTTCCCACTCTCCCTTGCGCCTTGGGCCTTGGTGGGGCCGCCCCATCCCACCTAGGGGCTGGTCCCTCCCACACTTGGCCCACGCAGCCTTACAGGGCAGGTGGCCCCACTGGTGGACCCCTGGACCCTCCCGTGGTCCCAGACATTACCGATATCACCCGAAACTTTTCCGGTGACCAAAACAGGACTTCCCATATATAAATCTTTACCTCCGGACCATTCCGGAACTCCTCGTGACGTCCGGGATCTCACCCGGGACTCCGAACAACATTCGGTAACCACATACAAACTTCCTTTATAACCCTAGCGTCATCGAACCTTAAGTGTGTAGACCCTACGGGTTCGGGAACCATGCAGACATGACCGAGACGTTCTCCGATCAATAACCAATAGCGGGATCTGGATACCCATGTTGGCTCCCACATATTCCACGATGATCTCATCGGATGAACCACGATGTCAAGGACTCAATCGATCCCGTATACAATTCCCTTTGTCTAGCGGTATTGTACTTGCCCGAGATTCGATCGTCAGTATCCCGATACCTTGTTCAATCTCGTTACCGGCAAGTCTCTTTACTCGTTCCGTAACACTTCATCCCGTGATCAACCCCTTGGTCACAATGTTCACATTATGATGATGCCCTACCGAGTGGGCCCAGAGATACCTCTCCGTTTACACGGAGTGACAAATCCCAGTCTCGATTCGTACCAACCCAATGACACTTTCGGAGATACCAGTAGTGCACCTTTATAGTCACCCGATTCGTTGTGGACGTTTGGTACACCAAAGCATTCCTACGGTATCCGGAGTTGCACAATCTCATGGTCTAAGGAAAAGATACTTGACATTAGAAAAGCTTTAGCATACGAACTACGATCTTTGTGCTAGGCTTAGTATTGGGTCTTGTCCATCACATCATTCTGCTAATGATGTGATCCCGTTATCAATGACATCCAATGTCCATGGTCAGGAAACCGTAACCATCTATTGATCAACGAGCTAGTCAACTAGAGGCTTACTAGGGACATGGTGTTGTCTATGTATCCACACATGTATATCAGTTTCCTATTAATACAATTATAGCATGGATAATAAACGATTATCATGAACAAGGAAATATAATAATAACTAATTTATTATTGCCTCTAGGGCATATTTCCAACAACACCATCATCACCAACTCTGTTTTTCATCTCTAACTCCTATAAAAGACTCAGTTGGTGATGATGGTGTGTCTGCCATCCGTCATTTCTAACCATCAGATGTGCATCTAACGACTATGATGTAAGTCGTGGCATTTCTTCAACAAGACCCCACTTCTCTACTCCAATTTGCAGAAGCCCCTTAGTATCTTGAAACCAACCACATCCCTCCCCCACCTCATCAAAACAGCCACAAGGAATATATTTTGAGTGAAACCTAAAAGGAGTATATTTTTACTGATATACACACCAAATTAGAGTGTTTTTCTTTCAAGTTTGTGAACATGTATTATTCTATTTTGGATCCATTGCAACGCACGGGCACATTGCTAGTAAGAGTAGAGAAAAGGATCAACGAGGGAAGGCCTTATTTGCAAACGTGGAGAGGGGTGTGGGTATCTTTTTGCAAAATTGCGATAGTTTCCTTCCTATCCGTTAGATATAAATCCGACGGCCTATATTGCAGGATGGCACACACATCATCATCACCAACTCTGTTTTCTACTCCCTCCATTCCTAAATATTTGTATTTTTAGAGATTTCAACAAGTGACTACATACGGTGCAAAATGAGTGAATCTACACTCTAAAATATGTCTACATACACATCCGTATGTGGTACTCCATTTGAAATCTGAAAAATACAAATATTTAGGAACGGATGGAGTATAAGAGTAGACATGGAGATATATCTCCAGCATGGTTTACAACAAAAATGTGCTGGACTGGTTAGTGCCGGATGCTCGCAACGCGATGACCTGAGTTCGAATTATGTCTTTAAATTTAGATTTTTATATTATATATTACTTATTTAATGTATACTTCTTTCGCTACTGTACTGACAATGGAACCCACAAAGTACTTAGAATACAAGATTAAGGATGGACTTGTTTCTTTTTAACTTTCTGTATGAAGCTGTAGCCACCCTGCAAGTCACGTGTACACTATACATGCAATTAACTTTTTATAGAGGGAGAATCATACGCGCAATTAACTCAAATGGATTGGATGTGACTCTATTATTTCCAGCATAAGAGCATCTCCAACGGCAGCCGGCAAATTTCCTCCCGCTTCCTTCCGCGGAGGACGACATCAAACGCCAGCGACATACATTTTTACAACTCTAACCAACCAGATGAAATTTGTGCAAACACGGACTGTTTTCATATAAGCATGCAGGATTTTGTATAAAAAAGCCGGATCTTCATATAAACATGATGGATTTCATTACATTTACATGAACTAAGGCGGTGCTAATCCGACTCTCTTGGTATAATTAATACTCCCTCCGTCCGAAAATACTTGTCCTAGAAATGGATGTATCTAGACTTATTTTAGTCACAGACACATCCAATTTATCCATTCTTAGAACAAATATTTCCCGCCAGCAGGAGAGGGAGTACCTAATCTAAATGGCCGCCCGCGGATCCCATTGTCTTCCTCATGTCCGGCAGACACTTGCGTGGTCGACTAAGGTCCTCAGAAGAGACGAAGCAGCAAAGAAACCACCTGAATGCACAGTCGTCGCCTCGGCGGTGGCCTTCATGGGACCCAAGTGGTGGCGGCCTCCCGTGTTCTACTTCTCCTCGATGATGGCGGCGGACACGGAGAAGCTGGCCACCGACTCGTCGCTCTCCACACACACGGCTTCTGTCTCTGCCTGCATGGCGTTCCTGCAGGCACAGGAGGAGCGGCCGCAGGCACGGGAGGCGCGCCCACAGACACGGGAGGCGCGACCACCGCAGACACTGGTGGGCGTGGTACGACGTGGCAGCGAGGACGCCCGTACCGGCGTGCTCGCCGCCGTGCCGGCATGGAGCAACTCGCAACTCCTCATTGAGCTGAACTGGAGCGGCGAGTTGCTGAACCACGCGCCGGATTGGGGCGGCAACTGGCTCCGTCGGGCCAAGCGAGGTTAATGAAGCATCGAGCGGCCTCGCCCATATCCGAAGGGCTTGGCGGGCCACCCAACCGGGTAGTATGCCGGAGAATGGCTCCTGGGAAGCCATCGGAAGAGTGGAGAAAATGGTGGAGGAGGAGATGGGGGAGCGGCGGAGGGGTGCGATTCTTGCCTGCTATCTGTCTGGCCTCGTTTAAATAGAGGGTGGACGGTAGGAGCTTGGCCGGCGTCTGGCCTAATTTAAACTGAGGGCGGATGGGAGGAGCTCGGCCGGTGTTGCTTTTAATTCCAGCCCGCTCATGAATGGACGTGTGGCCGTAGTAGGTTTCTCAGTTTGCATGCGGGTTTAACGGAGAGGTTGGAAGGAGGCGAGGAGGCGTGTTTAGCCGGGCGTGCAGCGGGCGGTGCAGTACTATTCGATTTGACAGCGGGCGGCGCAGTTCCTGATACGGCTTTAATGCAGACGAGGGAGCGGTAGCGGTTCCTGAAATGTTGAACGGGCAATGATGCATCCTCCTTCAATTAGCATCGTGCATGCATGAGGGAAGTAATGAGAGGAGGACCGGGAAAAGAGGTTGCACGATGTGAATGAAATGCAGTTTGCACTCATATAAAGGCTCCCCTCCATTCCAATGCATCTACCACATCATACGCACCTAAGAATTTTCCTAAGCACCTACAGTAAGCTCAAAAGTGCTCACTCCAGACCCATGGCGGCGATGCGCGCGAGCGGCAAGCGGCTGTGCCAGATGGTCCACGACACCGGCCTGCGGCATGGCGCCGAGGATCGTCTCCAGACGGTGTTCGCGACTGGCTGGTGGATGGCCGATGTCGACGCCAACTACGACTCTCAGTTGGACCAGATGATCGTTACCACCACCAACAAGTTCACCGTCCTCAAGAAGCCCGGGGACGACATCGCCGTACTCCTCTAGCCCGCGCACCCAGGCTCCTCATTGCCTACCACCCTAATCAGCCTCCATGGCCGGAACCTCTTTCAAGCACTAGTGGCCCTGCGACTGCCCACCGACGCCACGAAGAATGTCCACCTGGAGGTCGCGCTCGCGGCAAGGCGCCTCGCCCTACAAGAATCCGTTGACCTACACATCCACATGTACGAGAAAATCGTGTACATAGGTATCTACAAGGCCATTGAGGACACTACGAAGTTGGCCTTCCTCAACCGGCTGGAAGCCTTGGATGCCTTTGCTGAGAAGCACCTTGACCTCGCCACAAAAGCCGCCGCTCCTTAGCCGCCGGCCGGTGGCCCGGTGCACTAAGTTGAGGAGGAGGAGGTCGTACGTTGGTGGATGCATCTTTCTTCTTGCCTCCTGTACCACCATTGTGATTGCATCATTGTGGCCTTAATTCTTATTGTGCTATTGCATTTTCGTTCCAATCAATACCGACATGTGCGATCCCTTTGCTTAATTATATGCATCACTGTAACTAGTACTCCATCTGTCAATTTATAAGTTGTGCTTACCTTTTACATCAACTTCGTGCAACGCACGGGCATGTTGTTAGAAACACTAGAACATGTCGGAACGCATGTGACCAAACCGACGATGCGCCAACCTAGCTACTACGTACCCTACTCATATGGCGGAAATAGCCCCGCCCTAGCGTTTCCAATCGTTATTTCTATCTATCGATCATGCCAAGGAGCAGAACTAAATGTTACAATTTATACATTTTTCTCTACTCCTACTCTTATAAAAAGACTCAGTTGGTGATGGTGGTGTGTCTGCCATCCGTCGTTTCTGACCATTAGATCTGCATCTAACGGCTGTGAGGTAAGTTTAAGCATTTTTGCAACAATAGCCTGCCGGTGTTCTGGGAACGGGGGTCCCCAGACTTGCCTGCCTGCGCCCCACGGCGTGGCTATGCTAGCAGGCCTGTATGGCCCATCTTCATCAACAAGGCATTCAAGACCCTCGCGAGGGGCCAAGCCTCGCGAGGCGGACGATGCAAGACCTCCTCAGGAGCGGCCATTCCAGGTAGGCTCGCGAGATGCGGAGATATCAAGGCGGGGCAAACCTCGCGAGGTTCAAGTGACGTGAGCCATGACAATCGACACCAGGCGGGCGCCAGGCGTGCGCCAGCATGCGCAGCATCCTTGTTTCCTCTTTGGTGCTAAGGAGGCAAGCGCAGGCGCAGAGTACTGAGGCGTCAGGAAAAGGTTTTCATATCGGTGCAATGAGACCAAGACCGGAAGGACGGCAAGACAGAGGTCACCATGGAGCCCAAGACGGTGTCACCGCCAGGGCCTTTTGCAGGCGAAGACCGCTTTTGTTAGGATAGCTTGTACTTGTTGTCCCCTTTCAAATTGGTCGCCGTTGTCGGCTCCCTTCCCGCTCAATATTTGGGAAGAGAACCAGGGCCTCTATAAATAGGTCTAGCCACCGTAGTAGTAGGCATCGAGTTCTCACCCACAAGTTCGCAGAACACAAGAACACCTCAACCTCAGGAGGTTGTTCTTCCCCTTTGTATTGTTCATCATCAGCCCAAGAGGCAATCCATCCACCACACACTGGAGTAGGGTATTACACCACAACGGTGGCCCGAACCAGTATAAATCTTGTGTCCTTCTGTGTTGCTAGTTCATCGAGTTCGTCCGCGAGATCTTAGTGAGCTAGGGTGTAGATCGGTAGGAGGGAAAGACTTCGCACGCACCCCAGAGTTCGAACCTTAAGGGTTTTGCCGGAACCCCAGATCCGACATTTGGCGCGCTAGGTAGGGGTGCGCCGTAGCTCCTCTCCACCGGCCTGCGCCCCGCGCCACCACACTTCGCCCCCATGGAAGGTGCCCCGTCGTCCGCTCCTGCGGCTAGCATCGATGACGGGGCCTCGGGGTTCCGAGCCCTGGCCCCCGCCCTGCGACGGGTGCGGTGGCCAACCAAGTTCAAGCCGGAGATGCCGCCGCGTTACGACAGCGTGGCGGACCCGTCGCCGTTCCTACTGGCATACGAGGAGGCCGTCCTCGAGGCCGGGGGCGACGACAAGGTCATGGCCAACTAGTTCCCCGTGGCCCTCGCCGGCGAGCCGCGCGCCTGGCTGCTCAACCTCCCTGGATCCACGGTGGTGTCCTGGGGGGAGCTCCGCGACCTCTTCACTGCTTGCTATGCAGTGTCGGTGCACCACGCAGTCGCAGCCCTACAGGCGGCTCTCAGCACCGCCTTCAGATCGCCATGTCAAGCCGTTCCTCCATCAGATTGGGGCCGCTTCCAAGCGCCCGGGGGCTCCGCTGGGTTGGGCTGCGCCAGAGGCCGACCTCACCTTCGGCTCAGAAGACCACCCCGACTCCACCACCGGCTCGGGCATGCTCCCAATGCTCTGCACGCCCACCATCTGCAATGTGGCTGTTACCAAGACCCTCATTGACGGCGGTGCCGGCCTCAACTTGCTCTTCGTAGAGGCCTTCAGCCTTCTTCACGTGCCGCTCGAGCGGCTCAGCCTCAGCAAGCCCTTCTCAGGGGGTGGTGGCGGCGCCGCCCACTCTCTGGGGCAGATCCGTCTCCCAGTCACCTTCGGCACACGCGGCAACTACCGCACCAAGCTGGTCGACTTTGACATCGCCCGCATCGGTCTCCCGTACAACGCCATCCTCGGGTACCCAGCTCTCGCCCAGTTCATGGCGGCGACTCACCCGGCCTACAACCTCATGAAGATGCCTGGGAGCAAAGGCGTCCTCACCATCAAGGGGGACACCAAGGAGGCCGTGACATCACTCAAACTTGCCTTCAAGACCGCAGCAGCGGCGCAGCCCACCGGTGTCGGTATCCCTGAAGCCAAGGAGGCCGCGCCTACCAAGAAGAAGAAGTTGTTCACCCAAGACAAGGCGGAAACCAAGCAGGTTCCAGTCAACGAGGACGGACCCTCGGGAGCCACCTTTACCATAGGTGCCGTCCTCGACCTAGGTCAAGAAGAAGCATTGGTGAGGTTCTTGCGTGCAAACAACGATATATTCGCATGGGAGCCTAATCAGCTAGTAGGAGTCCCGAGAGAGGTGATTTAGGACCATTTAAGGGTATGCCCCAATGTACCCCCAGTGAAGCAGCGGGCGAGACGGCAGTCCACTGAGAAGCAGGCCTTCATCGTCCAGGAGACCCGCAAGCTGGAGGCGGCGGGTGCCATTCGCGAGGTTCGGTATCCTGAATGGCTGGTGAACCCCGTCGTAGTACCGAGGAAAGGCGGGAAGGAACGGATGTGTGTCGACTTCACCAACCTTAACAAGGCCTGCCCCCAAGATTCGTTCCCACGCCCGCGCATCGATCAGATCGTCGACTCCACCGCCGAGTGCGGCCTGCTGTGCTTCCTGGATGCGTTCTCAGGGTATCACCAGATCAAGATGGCGGTGGAAGATGTGGAGAAGACAGCCTTCCTGACCCCATGTGGGGTGTACTGCTACACCTGCATGCCCTTCAGGCTGCGCAACGCGGACGCGACCTTTCAGCGGCTAATGCACATCGCCTTGGGGCGATAGCTCAGGAGAAACACAGAGGCCTACATCGATGACATAGTGGTAAAGTCTCGGGAGGCGAGAACCTTGATTCAAGACTTGGAGGAGACCTTCGAGAGCCTGCGCCAGGTGAAGTTGCGACTTAACCCGGAGAAGTGTGTGTTCGGTGTCCCTTCCGGCAAGCTGCTGGGATTCCTCGTATCCCACAGAGGGATCGAGGCGAACCCGGACCCTCAAAGACCCTCAAAGAGATGCAGAAGCTAGCGGGACAGGTGACTGCGTTGGGGCGTTTCATCTCCAAGCTGGGAGAGCGCGCCTTACCCTTCTTCAAGCTCATGAAGAAGAAGGGCTCGTTCGAGTGGACCCCGGAGGCCGACCGAGCCTTCCAAGACCTCAAGAAATACCTGACCAACCCTCCGGTGATGGTGGCACCACGACCTCTCGAGCCCCTAGTGCTCTACCTTGTCGCCACCCCGTACTCTGCCAGCGCAGCGCTATTGGCGGTTCGGGAGGAGCGCCAAGCCAAGGGCGCGTTGCGCCAAATCATAGCTGAAGTAATGCAGGGTCAGGAAGGCACCGCAAAAGCCTCAGCAGCAGAAGACCAGGCTCGGTAGGACAACATCGCCGAAACTCCCGAAGGCAGTCAGATCTCAGGAGCCCTTCCACCTCAGGAGACGCCCCAATCTCCGCAAGACCTGAGCCTCAACAGTGTGCCAGCCCTCGTTGAACACCCGGTGTACTTCGTCAGTACCGTGTTGAGGGACGCGAGGGCACGATACCCCATGCCTCAGAAGCTCCTGCTCGCGCTCTTGGTGGCCTCACGCAAGCTGCGGCACTACTTCCAGGGCCACCCCATCAAGGTCGTCTCGGCCTACCCATTGGAGAGGGTGCTCAGGAGCCCCAACTCAGCTGGAAGGGTCGCTGAGTGGAACATCGAGCTGCAAGCATTCCAGTTGGAGTTCAGCACTACCAGGGTCGTCAAGGGGGCCGTGCTCGCTGATTTTGTGGCGGAATGTACGGATGCCCCGACACTTGAAGAAGGCGAAGACCGATCCACTTCGCCAGGAAGCGAGGCACTGGACGGTTGGGTCATGTACTTCGATGGCGCCTTCGCGCACCAGGGCGCGGGGGCTAGGGCAATGCTCATCTCGCCCACTCAGGACAAGCTCTACTACGCCGTGCAACTCTGCTTTCAGCATGCCGAGAAGGTCTCCAACAACATCGCAGAAGACGAAGGCCTCATAGCTGGCCTGAAGGCCGCAGTAGCTCTGGGGGTGAAGTGCCTTACCGTTAGAGGCGACTCGCAGCTCCTCGTCAACTTCTCCAGCAAAGTATACGAGCCAAAGGACGAGCATATGGAGGCATACCTCATGGAAGTGCGCAAGATGGAGAAACAGTTCTTGGGCCTGGAGCTGCAGCACGTGCCTCGGGGCACCAACAAGGAAGCCGACGACATCGCCAAGAGAGCATCCAAGCGGCAGTCGCAAGAGCCCGGCGTCTTTGAGGAACAGCTCTTCAAGCCATCAGCAATACCACCACTTTCAAGACGGCTCAGCCTCGGGAGGAGCTCCCATAGCCTCCTGCCACGGGAGCCCCAGCATGTGGCCCGACCTCAGGAGCTCGCCTGCTCTTGGCGCTCGAGCCCCAGGAGGAATCTTGGACCAAGGAATTCAAAAGTACTGATGCAAGGGGCGCTGCCGGAGAAGGAAGAGGGCGTGAAGCGCGTGGCCGGCGCAGCCCACGGCATCTTGTATCCAAGGCGGTGAGTTGTACAGGAAGCGACCGAATGATGTTATGCTGCGCTGCATCTCCAGTGACCAAGGAAAGGAGTTGCTGGTTGACATACACAGTGGAGACTGCGGGCACCACTCGTCGTCACGGACCCTCATCGGCAAGGTGTTCCGCAGTGGATTCTACTGGCCCACGACACTCAACGATGCGACGGAGTTGGTGAAGTCCTGCAAAGCTTGCCAGTTCCACGCCAAGCAAATTCATCAGCCGGCTCAGGGCCTCCAGACCATCCCGCTCACGTGGCCGTTCACTGTCTGGGGGCTGGACATCTTGGGCCTGTTCCCTCGAGCACCAAGGGACTACCGCTACCTCTACGTCGCCATCGACAAGTTCACCAAGTGGGCGGAAGTGGAAGCTGTCCGTACCATCCCAGCTGGCTCTGCTATCAAGTTCATCAAGGGCCTCGTGAGCCGCTTCGGGGTCCCCAACCGCATCATCACAGATAACGGCTCGCAGTTTACTAGTAACCTCTTCAAAACCTACTATGCTAACCTTGGAACACAGATCTGCTACGCTTCGGTGGCGCATCCCAGGAGCAATGGTCAAGCCGAACGCGCCTCAAGACCAGGACCTTCAAGAAGAAGCTCGAGGCCTGTGCTAGGGGCTGGCACAACGAGCTTCAGTCCATGTTGTGGTCCATCCGCACCACCGCCACCAAGCCAACGGGCGAGATCCCATTCTTCCTTGTCTACAGAGCTCAAGCAGTCCTTCCTCACGAGGTAAAGCATCGCTCCGCATGGGTCCTGGCGTTTGACGAAACGCAGCAGGACACCACGCGGGGGATGGATCTCGTGCTGGGGGAGGAACGTCGTCGTGGCTGCTGCGAGGGCGGCAAGGTACCCGGAAGCGCCGCGGCGATACCATCGCCCATAACGTCGCGCTCGGGGCGCCGAGGTGGGCGACCTCGTCCTGAGGCGGTTCCTCTCCAAGGAAGGGCTGCACAAGCTTTCACCCATGTGGGAGGGCCCGTTCAGGGTCGTCCATGTCTCCAGGCCTAGCGCCGCGCGCCTGGAGATGCATGACGGGATACCTATCAAGAATGTCTGGAACATCCAGCACCTCCAGAAGTTCTACCCATGAAGCAAGGCCCAGAGCCTGTGAAGCAAGGCCCAGAGCATGTGAAGAAAGGCCCAGTGCCTGTGAAGAAGGCCCGGTGCCTGTGAAGAATCGCCTCCCGTGACACTCTCACGTGATAATGAGTGGGGATGTACATGCCCCAGAGTCTCAGGAGCGCCGGCCTCAGGCCCTGGGGCACCCTCCCACGCCTAGTGGCAGCACTTAGCTCCGTGCCGGTGAGAAGACTTGAAGTCTAGATTAGGTGCCGGACGCGGCTTTTCATTTGCTTTCCATAGTTGGCTCGCTTTTCCTTAATCAAAGTTTACTTTTGGTGTTCCTTGTTGATTTGATTCCCTCGCTTCTTACCGCATTTTCTGGCTCTGGTTCACTCGTGTTCTCTCTCTCTCTCGCATAACTCGCGAGGGGGCTAGGCAGGTGCCCTCGCGAGCATCTTTTCTCCTCTTTGCCTTCTCGCAAGCCACCCTCGTTCGAGCCCAAAAACTGGCGGATATCTCCTAGTTAGTGCCCCTCGGGTAACACGATACAAAGCGCCAGGTCAAGGCTTGGGTGAACGGCAAATCTCCTAGTGCACCTCCTAACGAATCTTTGCAGTTCCTAAGCAGACGGGTCAAGATGGACACGAGGAAACAAACACCTCATAAGGAAGAAGGCATCCCGAATGCACCAGGTTAAGTTATCTTTGCGCAAAATAACAACACCGCATGGGAACAACACGCATAGTGCAATAACCAAGGAACCACAGTTCGATACACGCCCCTCTGGGCCCATACTGGTTTCATTTTTGATGCAGGAAAAAGAGCAAAACAAAAGCAGTGTTGCAGCAATCCACGGAGGCAGACCCCTAGCGACGTCCTAAGCCTAGCCAAATCCCTCCTCGCGCTTCACGGAGGCGCAGTGACGAGATGACCCACTGCCGCCTTCAAAGCGGGCGCGGCGGCGTGGCAGCTGGTCGTACCCACCACTGCTGGAGCTGTCACCGGAGGAAGAGGCGCCATAGCTGGATGAGATACGGTCGCCACCGGGGGCGGGCTCGCCCTCATCCTCGTCACGTCCTTGCTAAGGCCGAGCACCTCCTCGCCGTCGTTCGCCTCGGGGCAGCACCCGGCGCGGCGACCATCTTCCCCAAACACCCTCACATAGAGGGTCGTTCCACCATCATACTTGAAGTGGAGGGTGCACCGCCTGCCCAAGCCGCGCGCGCGGGTGAACGTCTGCCAGCCGCGGGCCAGGGCTATGTTGCCCGCGGCGGAAGTCTCGACCACGACCCAAGAGGCCTTGTTGCACCAACCATCCGCCTGCAACCAGAGCCCGCCTGGACCAGAGGCCAGCAGTTCGTCGATGAAGAAGCGCGGAAGCTGGAGCCAGTTGCCGGCCGGGTTCTCCGACCATACGACGAACTCCGGCGACACTTTCGCTGAATGGAAGTGCGGACGGGGAGCCGCGCCACCATGGCACGCCTCCCTTCGTCAACTGGACCGCCATGGCTGGGACGACCCCCTCTGCGTGCTGCGGCACCGCCTCGACAGTGGGCCATGGCCGGGGTGGCGACGTGCTTGCACAGACGGCCACGTCCGCACTTGGGCGCCGGGGAGCCGGGTCCCTCGCGAGGGGCTTTCCCCTTCTCGGCGGCAGAGAACTTCCTTCGTGGCGCTTGGTGGCACTGCTTGCAATGAAGCGAGAAGGAAGAAGCAAGCGGACAAGGAAGAGATGGGCGAGGGGGGCTCCGCCCCTCTCCCCATTTATAGCTGAAGAAGGCCAACCGGCGCCTCCCACGATCACAGGCAATGATGATTTTCCTTGCATGTCGCAGGAACTTGTCAAATCGAGCAGTTGCCGAGGCGACGTGGGAAAGCGGAGACGCCCACGTCCAATCAACAGCCATGCGTCGACCGAGGCCGCTGGCTTTTGGGGGCCCGTGGCGCTCCGTACTTGACCTTTGGCTTCACCTCGAAGCCAAGCCCAAGCGCGCCTTGGGCCCGGGGGCTACTGTCGGCGTTCTGGGAATGGGGGTCCCCAGACTTGCCTGCCTGTGGCCCACAGAGTGGCTATGCTAGCAGGCCTGTACGGCCCATCTTCATCAACAAGGCATTCAAGACCCTCGCGAGGCGGACGACGCAAGACCTCCTCAGGAGCGGCCATTCCAGGCAGGCTCGCGAGGAGCGGAGATATCAAGGTGGGGCAAACCTTGCGAGGTTCAAGTGACGTGAGCCATGACGATCGACACCAGGCGGGCACCAGGCGGGCGCCAGCGCGTGCAGGGTCCTTGTTTCCTCTTTGGTGCTAAGGAGACAAGCGCAGGCGCGGAGTACTGAGGCATCAGGCAAAGGTTTCCATATCGGTGCAACGAGACCAAGACCGGAAGGGCGGCAAGACGAAGGTCACTATGGATCCCAAGACGGCGTCACCGCCAGGGCCTTTTGTAGGCGAAGACCGCTGTTGTCAGGATAGCTCGTACTAGTTGTCCCCTTTCAAATTGGCCGCCGTTGTTGGCTCCCTTCCCGCTCAATATTTGGGAAGAGGATCAGGGCCTCCATAAATAGGTCTAGCCACCGTAGTAGTAGGCATCGAGTTCTCACCCACAAGTTCGCAGAACACAAGAACACCTCAACCTCAGGAGGTTGTTCTTCCCCTTTGTACTTTTCATCATCAGCCCAAGAGGCAATCCATCCACCACACACTGGAGTAGGGTATTACACCACAACGGTGGCCCGAACCAGTATAAATCTTGTGTCCTTCTATGTTGCTAGTTCGTCGAGTTCGTCCGCGAGATCTTAGTGAGCTAAGGTGTAGATCGGTAGGAGGGAAAGACTTCGCGCGCACCCCAGAGTTCGAACCTTAAGGGTTTTGCCGGAACCCCAGATCCGACATAGCCCACTTCTCTGCTCCAATTTGCAGAAAACCCCTTATTATCTTCAAAGCAACCACATCCCTCCCTCACCTCATCAAAACAGCCTGAGAAATATATTTGGAGTAAAAAGTAATATATTAGGAGTATATCAAAACAAGAGTGATTTCTTTCAAGTTTGTGAACAAGTACTACTATTCTACTACTTTGGATCCATCGCAACGCAAGGGCACGTTGCCAGTAAAAGGAAAAGGCCTGCCACGTTCGCGTCGCACCCCTACACGCCCGGGAATCGGGAGTACTCCACGGCCTGTCCGGCACGCCACACGGCTAGGGAAGGTGTGTTGCCTAGCATTTTCACTTTCATGTGGGACCGCTGTTGAGACCGACCATTGGCAAACCGCACCCCGCCCGCCGCCGGGTTGGAAAACAGAAACAAGGGGAAGATCTAGCTGTAGAACAGAAGCCAAGAAATTTGGTGTATGATGGGGCTCATTGATAGAGTGTTATTTATTCATAACTAGCAAGATGCCCATGCGTTGTACGGAAAATCAAGATGCATTTGTATGAGTAGTTTATGTTGTGGGAGAAAAGGATGAACAAGAGAAGGCCTTATTTGCAAATGTGGAGAGGGGTGTGGGCATCTTTTTGTAAAATTTCCATAGTTTCCTTCCTATCCGTCAGATATAAATCGGACGGCCTATATTGCGGGATGGCAGGCACACCATCACCACCAACTCTGTTTTTTATAAGAGTATATAGATATATAGATATATAGATATAGATATAGATATAGATATAGATATAGATAGATATAGATAGATATAGATAGATATAGATAGATGATATAGATATAGATATAGAGAGTAGAGATTTGGTTACCAAATCTCATGCGTGCAATGCACGTGTAGCTTACTAGTTGGTTACCAAATCTCATCCGGTTTGTACGAGCTCAGATCATGGGGAGCACCACAAGGCCTTCCTATCCATCACAACGCACGGGAACATTTCCCTCTCGGGGCCCACGGGACCGAGCTTCAGTGGCTTAGTGCACCGGCCTATGAGTCAATGACATGCAGACCTTAAATGTGGCTGGCCCACATGTCATTCTCATGGTGGTGGCGTGGTTCGCGACTCACTCGTTCGAGATAAACCGGCCGGTGGTGGCGTGGCTGTGGCGAGGGTGCCACAGCTGGGCGTCAAGGCGTTATGAGGCGTAGATGGCCACACCTGCGGGTACTACCTGTAGTACAGAAGTACTCCAGCTGAGGATTGATGCCCGGGACGAAATGTGTCACAACAGCTGGATGAAAATTCGATGGTGCGGGAGTACGGATCGGAGCGGGCAAACCGCGTCCAATCGGGTGTGGCTGTGGTAGAAAGTTGATGGTCGCCGCAGTGCAGCTGGCCCACATGTCATGCACACAAAGGCAGAGGAGCGGTGGGGCCGAGAGGGATGAGGCGCACGTCGGGGGACGTCGTGTCGTGGGTTGGAGCAGCGTCGTGGGAATCGCGTGTGGGTCAGTGGCGAAGCCACACTATGGCTGTGTAGTCAACTGACTACACAGCTTTTGATCAAAACCTTCTAATATACATGTAAATTTTCATGATAAATTGAGAAATACTATAAGATTTGGAGAGGAATTATAGTTGACATCACAGGTTTATAGTTCTGGCACCGCCACTGGTGTGGGTGTGGCAGTGGTAGAAACAAGAAACGTGATGGTCGTCGTGGTTCAACTTCTATGGACAAGCTGTCATGTTTGCTGACACATGCATTGCATACCGCTCACTGCAAGGAGCAGTAGTAGAGAAAACTTGTTCCAAAGATACCATTTTTCCGATAAAATTCTCGAGATATCATTAGTTTTTACACATGGGATTACTCCTGCAAGGGTCAATCACAACAGGTGTTTTCTAAAAAAAAGTGCATCTTGATGTTCCCTACAATGCACAGGCATCTTGCTAGTTATAGAAGAAGGCCACACTGGCATCTTGCCGCAGGGTGTGCCACCGACCCAAACTTCAATTTTCTCTTCAAACGATTAGGTGCACCGGATGCCGTGCCACGGTACAAAATGTTAAAAATATAGCTCCAATTTTTTTAAAACTTGTTATCTTCAAACCACCAAAACAGCCCGAGGGATATATTTTGAGTGAAGCATGATTTACTTTTACCGATATATGTATATCAAAACTAGAGTGTTTATATTTCAAGCCCATGAACAAGTATTATTCTACTACTTTGGATCCATTGCAACGCACGGGCCAGCACATTGGTAGTAGTAGTCTCTATCTCTATCCCTACTCTACTCTTATTCTTATAAAAAAACAGAGTTGTTGATGATGGTGTGCCTGCCATCCTGCAGTATAGGCCGTCCGGTTTATATATGACGGATAGGAAGGAAACTATGGCAATTTTGCAAAAAAATACCCACACCCCTCTTATACTAGCAAGATGCCCGTGTGTTGCACGGAACATCAAGATCTTGTGGGAGAAAAGGATGAATGAAGGAAGGCCTTATCTGCAAATGTGCAGAGGAGTGCGTGTAAATTGTCATAGTTTCCTTCCTATCCATTAGATATAGATCGGACGGCCCATATTGCAGGATGGATGGCACACCATCATCACCAAATCTGCTTTTTATAGGCCATACGATTTATATATGATGGATAGGAAGAAAACTATGGCAATTTTGCAAAATAAACCTACACCCCTCTCCACATTTGCGAATAAGGCCTTTCCTCACTCATCCTTTTCTCCCACAAGATAAACTACTCATACAAATGCATCTTGATGTTCTGTGCAACGCACGAGGATGTTTCCTTGGGGGTCTCTCCAGCGCGGCATGGCCATAGTTGCAAGTTGACGCCCCTTGAGATGCCGATGTTGAGGGGCACTCGGATTTTGTCCGATGAGCAGGTAAGATGAGTTTGATCACGTAGTAAATGCATTCTAAAGACTACTTCCGTGTCCATTTCCTAATTCTCCCCCTGCCCACTGTTTCACAGGTTAGGCTCGGTGTGAGTGGAGATTGGCTTGCATATGTACGGGAGGGTACCAACATCAATTTGCACAACATTTACAATGGTGACACCGTTCCCGTAGAACCTTTGTCCAACAATGGGATCAGCCATGCAACGGGCCACCGCCTGAATTGGTACAATGGAACCACGGTGAGATTGAAGAAGATAGCACGAACCTTGCACATGGCGGTCAAAGGTGGACGATGCTGTCTGTGGCTGATTTGTTGTCGTACGAGTAAGAAGACGCTGTGGTCCTTTCTAACCACATCTTCGCGGTGACAAACCAGGAGACTTGTTTCGTATGGGACACATCCAACGGTATACTCCCTCTCTCCTAGTTTATTTGTTTTGAATTTTTTCGTTTTATAAGTTTCAAATTCAAATTTAGAGGTCCCCATCACATGTTGAGATTACAATGTCCATTAAATCGTTGCGTGCATGTATAATAAAGAAACAAATCTTGAGTTTGCCACGAGTTCGTGCAGCGGTAGCACCACGATAAGGCTGGCGCATGAGTTACATTTACCTCTTGGGGCCCTCGGGTCTGAGCTGCAGCGCCTTACGACACCTGCCTTTGAATCAAAAACATGTGGACCCGATAGGTGGCTGGTCCACATGTGATGCTCCCGAAGGCAGAGGGGCAGTGGGGCCGAGAGGGGTGAGCCGCAGGTCGGGGGACGTGTGGTGTCATGGGTTCGAGCAGCGTCATGGGAATCACGTGTGGCTGTGGTAGAAACTTGATGCTCGTCGCATTTCAGTTGGCCCACATGTCATGCACACAAAGGCAGAGGGGCGGTGCGGCCGAGAGGGGTGAGGCGCACGTCGGGGGACGTGGTGCCGTGGCTTGGAGCGGCGTCGTGGGAATCACGAGTGGCAGTGGATGAAACATGATGGTTGCCGTAGTTGAACTTCCATGGACAAGTTGTCATGTCTACGGACACATGCATTGCATACCGATCACTGGAAGGAGTAGTAGAGAAAGCTAGGCGAATAAATAGTTCCTTATAGTCAAGTGGACCCACGCTACTACTTGTTCCAAAGACATGCACACCATCGAAATAGTCCATCTATATCAATATACATAGAGAGGGAATATTTTTTTTACAAGAGAGTAAATAGTTCATCCATCCATAATGCCCTTCTTCTTCTTCTTCTTCTTCTTCTTCTTCTTCTTCTTCTTCTTCTTCTTCTTCTTCATTTTCTGTGGGAGACAGCTTCGCAACAAGCTCTCTTGACCTTGCAACTATTTCGAAACTCACACGGGCATCGAGGGCAGCATATTTTATCCGCTCGTACGTCAAGGGATAATTCTCCCATCCAGATGACCATAATGCCAACGTCTCATCACCCTTCTGAAGATTTGTTTCGAGCACAAAATTTGCTACGTCGAATAGGGATGGTGTCGGTTTATCACAATCTTCTAGAGGAATTTTTATTTTGGTTTGTAGGTCATCGATGCTTTTCAAATCAAGGTTGTATGGCTCCAACTTTTGTTTGTCCCCTGCGATGGCTGCCCCACAGAAGTATATGTCCTCCCGAGACAAGAAATCGTGAAGCTCACCTGGTATGGAGGGCGCGTGTATGATGTGGTACATGAAAACATCATCTTCGAGGCACAGCTGAAGGACGGCGGCGCGTTGGATCTTCCCAGTGGCACGCTCCATATACTCTGCGTCGAGACCGAGGACATTAATCTCCACCTTTTGGAGGGAGTTGGATACATTGTTGATCCACTTCTGAACAACCCTTGGGTGGTCAGTGACTGTGGCAACTATGCTCAACGAGCCTTCGACGAGGACATGTTAGACGCTAAAAACCTGCATCTCGATCTCTTTCGCCATTTGGAACCGCTGGACCGGAGGGCTATGGTTTGGAGAATTAGGATTAGATGGCTAGTCTAACTGAAGAAGATGATTATTTATAGGGGCTTCGGAACTACTCCAGAAGTATGTGAAGAGGTTAAAACAATGTGAATCCAGTGTGGTTTGGATGCAAATGAAGATCAAGGAGTAGTGAAGAAGCCGAGGAATATCGGTTCCCGATGGAGAAGTAAATGGGAGAAGTTATGCGCATGCATGAGGAGAGATGCAGTGGTTTGAATGCTGCATGCAATGGATTGGACGGGCTCTTTGGTTGCCTTTTCTCTCTCCCACGCGCACAGAATGAGTGAATGACCCACTTGCATGCTCCAGTTTATTGGCCGGAGTCTGGCTGCAGCTGCTCATGCGTACGCTAATTAATGCTGTGAATGCGGGGCATGGAGGGAAATGGGCGCATGCAAAAGGGTATATATGCAGACTAATTAGAGAAATACTGAAAAAAGTTATGCACAGACAAAAGAGGACCGGAGGGAGTACTACTCATATTCCTACTACGGTTACGGAATATGCCGTTATCCTCAAAAAAGAAAAGTCCTTCTTCGCGCTTCCTCATGCATGAGAATTTGGTTCTGCTCGCAATATGGATGATACCTGGAGGATGAAGTGAACCCAGAGGCATGCTAGCACGGAGTACTACTCATGTTCCTACTACTCCTACTAGTAGTAGTAGTACAACTGTGGTACACTTGATGGTCAAAATACTATTATTCACCCGGTCCTCATAGTGAAGTGACAAGACCATGTGCCCGAGGTGACACCAGTCCAGGCGACGTGTCCGGGTTACCAAAGTCGGACTCACCTTGTGCACTGTGCATCCTTTGTCACCGCCACAGTATAGCATGCCTCGCCTCGTCTCCCTCTCCCTAGCACCACTCCATCTCCATCTCCGCCTCACCGAGATCCCGAGGTCACTCTTCATCATCTCATCTGTGCCCCGCGTGCCCTCGCCGCCGCCTCCCCCAGTACCACTATTCCTCGCTAGCCGCTCCAACACCGAAAGCCTTCTCCCCCGTAAATCAAGCCCCCAAAACCCCACCTTCCAAACTCCACCATGGCCGAACACGAACCGCACAACATCCATATGAGCCGCTATTGGAGCAATCTCCCCAGTGACGTCCTCGACCTCTGTTGTTCGTGTATGGATATGTTGAGCGCCCTGGGGCTGGCTGCAAGCTCGAGGGGCATGCACACGGCCATCGTCGGAGCGAGGCCTAAGATTTTCAAGACACCCTGCTTGCTGCTATCTGGTCCTACGAGATTTGCTCACCATGATACGGAGGCGTACATGATGCCCCTCGACTTCAATCTGACCTCCATTAGCCAAAACTTCTTTGCAGGTATGTAGTGGGTCGCCGTACACCATTTCCCTCGACTTCGATCCGATCACCATCGCCCGAAACTTCTTGCAGGTATGTACTGGGTCGGCATGAACTCCCACTGGATGGTTGCCGTCAGAGAAGACAGGGAAAAGTTGGTGCTCGTGAACTTCCAGACCTCCCATGAGATTATCCTTCCTCCGTTGGATGATACAGAGTTTTACCTGCACGGTCCAAGTCATCTAGATTACGTCGTCAGTTGGACGCACCTTGCTTTGTAGAAGATTGTAATCTACCAAGTGCCCACACGACATGCAGATTACGCAGACTTCAAGCTAATTGCGTTATTCGACAAGGGACTCGCCTATCTTTCCGTCGGTGCCTTCTTTAGCTGGAGACAACTCATCTCGCAGTGGATCGTCGTCAAAGATGATACACACTTCTGTGATGCTATTGAACACAATGGCATCATCTACGCGGTCGACAAAGCAGATGGCACCACGTATTGCTGGGACGGCGCATGTAAGTTGTTTCCGTCTCATGTTATTGATGACACCATGACACTGTTTGAACTTTTTGTGATGATTGACATATCCCTGTTTGAACAGAATTTGAGTAGAACTATGGCAATGTATTAGAGACGCCGTAAATCAGCTATATTTGGAATGAGTTAATTCATGCGATTGTGACCATGTCATTACAGCCAATTTGTACCCCTGAATAATCAAACTGTTAGGAAGATATTGATATTCTCCTTATTTTATAGTAATCTATATACTACTAAATATGAGTGTGTATCAATGGCCATGTTAGTTTCCTCATTTTCATGATGTAGAAACATGCATCGCACTGTTAATTTCATCTAATTATACATTAGGGAAGCAAATGTGCATATGGAGAACTCTATTTTTGAAGTAGTGAAATCATGTAATGCTTACCATGTGTACATACCTATGTTCGCCCTTCAGCAATCAATAGCTAGAATAATATGCTCACAAAATTTTTGCCCACAGAACATGAGTATATAACAATGCATGGTTTATTAGTTTCCTTGAAGAATTTGTTTGTGAGGACAGAACATGATTACATAACATGCATGACATGGTAGTTTCCTGTGAAGAATCGATTGTGAGATAACATGAGTATAACCATGCATGGCACTTCTATATTTTCGAACCCAGTATACATTTCCCTGTATTTTCCTCCAAGTTCCAACATGGACATATCAATGTTGTTTCTTGCATTATCCTACTCATACTCTGAACAATGCTGATCTTACATTAACAATGCCTGTCCTTTTTTATATGATGCAATGTCCCTACAGTTACCGCCCTTTGTAATCACACCACCTTTGCCAAAAATAGGGAAGCACAACTGGTTCCTCGCTAGATCAGAGGACGGCAAAAGACTGATGATCATTCAGACACATGAGCCGGAAAAGTTATATTGCAAAAACCCCACTGTATGCAAGCACCGTGAAATACGTGAGCATCCGGACAGTGGCTGTTACGTCTATGAGCAGGATACCAGCTTGTTGGGGCCTGCAGGATTTTTGAGTTGGAGGCGGGTAAACAACCTTGGTTAATACTCTCTGTTTCTCGGACTCAATTATCCGATTAACCAGGAGATCACCGTTGGCAAGGACCTTGATGGCAGAGAGGCTCTGTTTGCTATGGAAAACTGTGTCTACACAGTGAGCCCTAGGAGTTCGGGAGCAAACTCCCCTGATTGTCAATGATACAGCCTGCAGCCAAAAGAAGGTGAGAATGACAAAGGCATCTGGATTAACTTTGATCCTTGGATGTGTCGAGTTCGATAGGCAGTGATGTGGTTCAAGCCTTCAGGTTGATAGGTAATTGGGTTGTTGCGTCGAAAGGGTGGAGTACTGGTGTCTCCGGATCACTGGTGGCTGAACCGTGGCTGCAAATTATTATAGTGTTGGATCATCCCTCTTCGAATGACTTGTTGTCTTTGCTGCTTGTTCTGGATGGGTAGTTCTCTCTTTTGTTATGCATATTCCTTATCATTTGGTCATCCTCGTCTATGTCACTCTTACTATGTAATAGTTGCCTCTATTTAGAATGTCATTCTCGTCTGGATCATGAAAGTCTGAGCGCTGCAGATGGGTGCGTTTTGGTGGTGTAGCAAGACTTCTTATGAACTATCATGCCTTGTTGTTTAGGTCAGTAGTAGTCACTAGTCAGTGTTTGAATGTAGTATATATCGTTGTTTCGAACTGTTTATTGTCTTGAACTGTTGGTGGGCTAAATGAGGGCATCACCATTCTCCAGTGTCTAGAGTATATCTCCTTTTTTACAAGTTATAATTTGAGCTCAGTGTCTTTTCGATGATGTACACTTGTTTGGGCCAGTGAGGTGTTGTTGAATATGGGCCGAGTAGTAACGCAATGCCAAATAGGTCAATTATGACTCTCAGGCCGGGCTCTCAAAAGATCCTCAAAAAAAGGTCAGGCTCTCAAAACAAGAAAGAATAGGGACTCTTAGGCCGACATGTGGGTGCCACCGGTGTTTTCGTGCGCTTGCGCCCCGAGAGCATATTGGTGCGTGTTCGAAATTCATGCTACCTTTTCATCCCCAATCAACCGCCCCTCCCCCACCTCTGGAATCTCGATTCCTACTCCAGTTCCCCCAAATCCCCCTGCTGTACTCCCTGTACTCAAGTGCACTATCATGTCACCGGTCAATGCGGATCTCCGAGCCGGAGATCCTGAGGTCCGTCCTGCCTTCGGGTGTTGCATGTTGTTGCTCAACAGTGGCATGGCGGCGCTTGACGACCAGTTTGCCGGCAAAGTGCTGATGGTAACCATCAACGGCGACCGGCCTCCCGTCTCGCCGGACGACCTTGTCAAAGCTCTTGGCATTGTGCACGGCATCCAAATAAGTGACTTTCTCGTCGAAGTCTGTCCGCCACCGGCTGATTTCTTTGTCAGGTTCCGAACAACTTTCGACTGCAGTCGTGTGTTCGAATCTTCCCGACGTTTGTTCTGCGATGGCGCACTGGTGAGCTTTGATCGGTGGCACCTAGGATGGGGCTCGGTGCCCTCTGAGCTTGAGTTTTTAACAAATCTTACCTTCCACGGCATGCCTCGACGTGCACGGAACATCGAGTCCATGAATGAGCTTATCAACGACCTTGGAGGTGAGCTCGTAAGTATGTTTGTTCCTCCAGACAGCTGGGCTCTGACGGTTATGGCATGGATGAAGAAGCCGTCCACCAAGGCCGCCGCGGACCACGTTAGGGATGTACCTGTATCGAGTGTTCGTGCATGTCGAAGAAGTGGTCAATCCATCAATCGAAGTCCTGCCGCCGCCGCTGGTGCCTGGGTCCATCGACGACGTCCATTACAGGAGTCAACGTCACACTTTCTCCGTGTTGCTCGGAACGATGGATGGCACAGAGCCTACTCCATCGCGCAGCGGAGGCCACTGCTTCTTTGGGAGAAGAGGCAGGGCTGGCTGCCTGGATGTGCTCTAATTTGAGGTAACAACTGAATCTTGTCAGATGACCTGTTCTATTTTTTACCTGAACTTTTTTTGGAAAGGGTTGTACGTCAACTTAATGTTCTAGCAGAACTTATATATTGTGTTGTCTATCTGTTTTCTTTGCACAGCATTCAAGATATTTCCCCGTCATTGATAAAGACGATGAACCATTATGTACGAGTTCATTGGTTTCAACATAGCCCTACCCATAGCGATCCACTGCTTCCACCCTGATTGTGCCGCCTGCGTGAAATTTTTTAATGCAAGTTCAGTGTGCTATGATGTTCTATATGATTGTGTCAACTATATAAGTTTTTATTGAGCATCATCAATGCATATGGCTGAAAGATGTATTTACGAGCATCGACCGATGGGTCTCTCTCTCACACACACACACACGCACACGCACACACGCACAAGTGGGACCCGTTGAATTATTTCTTCGCTCGTGACAGCTTTTAATTAGGTTCCACTATACTCTAACTTCTTTTAAGTTATTAATTGAGCTCAGTGACTTCAAAAAGTTGTACAGAAGCCTTGTTTGGCCTTTCCGACGTTGTTGAATTTGGGTTGAGTAGCCATGTTAGGTTCTACTGTACTACACAGGCCTTTTTTTCAACATCAGCAATGAAACTGGACCGACAGTTCTACACAATCCGGGTCAACTTGTTATTCTCCGCCCTGCTGGGCTGCAAATCTTTCCTAGGAGGGATGCATTAGGCTTAACAAGAAAATGGGCTTTAAAAAATAATAAATGAGATGTCATTATAAAAAATGGGCACTAACTATAAAAAATGCACCAAACACGTAATTAGTTTATAAAATATTACTTTTGGATTTTGAAAATTTTAATTTCATTAATTGTTGTGCGCGCAATGTTTCGTTGGATTTTTTACGTAATACAAATTTATATTGAAATTGTATTTAAAGAAATTTCAGGACAAAAAATTTTCGGATCCTATCAAAATGTGGGAAATTTTATTGAATTCTGTTTTGAACGGTTGGTTGAAATTATTAATCGTTGTCCTAGCTAGAAAATGGGTTGTACTTTTAACAAATTGTAAATGGGCTATAGTAAATTCCATTAGAATTCAAATATGGGTTGTGCATTCTTACAAATTCTCTGGCACACACTTGTGGGCCTACTAAGTTGACGCGTATGCAAGGCTTATAGTCAACACATGGTTCTAGCAGCAGTGTCCGTTGGATGACCATCCAACGGATGTCGTGCTTCTTCTTCAATCTCGGATATTCTAGCTTCAGCCGCCCAAAAAATGATTCCTCCCCCTGACATCTGGGGCGCACCGTTTCAGAGGCTAACTTGTGGGCCTACTAAGTTGACGCGTACCAAGGGCTTTGTCAACTTAGTCAATATAAACGATTCTAGCTGCAGTGATCGTACGATGTCCATCCAACGGCCGTTGTGATTCTTCAACCTCTGGTCTTCTTGCTCCAGCCGCCCAAAGCAGCGCCGGTCGTGCCGCCTGCTCCTGCCTCCCGTGGCTGGCTATGTTGTCGCAGAGGCCTCACCTCCCCTACCACTCCCACCGTGGCCAGGCCCTGCGGCGACGGCATCCTCACACCACAACCGAACCAGTGAACCCTCGTACTCCTCTCAGTGTGGGCATCCACTGTCGCGTCTTCCTCGGCTCCGCGTCGTCCCCTTCCTAGGCCTCGCCGTCGTCCACCGCCTTGGTGCTCTCCGCGCGGCGTGGTCAACGTGGTCAAGGAACGACTTCCATCGGAAGAGTATTATATGTGGGGAGGCTGACAGGTGGGTCCACGGCCGCAGCAAGGAAGTGCCTCCTTATTACGCGCAAAATATTATTCCTCCACCTGACAGCAGGGACCCACCGGACGGGCCACCGTATTTCGCAAAAAAATGTTTCCCCCTGACTACTGGGACCCACCAGCTACATCTTCGCACGCAAGGAAGTGCGTCCATATTACGGGCAAAAAAATGATTCGCCCCCTGACTGCTGGGACCCACCAGCTACATCTTCGCACGCAAGGAAGTGCGTCCATATTACGGGCAAAAAAACGATTCGCCCCCAGACTGCTGGGACCCACCAGCTACATCTTCGCACGCAAGGAAGTTCCTGACAGTCGGGACCCACCCGGTCGAAGCGTACGTAGTGTTGTCATTCTGGTCGTGAATGTGTACATACATACTGGTCGATCGGTCTGTCTGCAGGCCGTAGCGATGAACCGTGGCCATGGAAGGAAGGGCACGTGTGGTAGTAGAGGCGCGCACGTAGCATGTACACATACGTACAGTGGCCAGGGTGCAAGAAAGAAAATACGACCACGTACGTACATACGGGTGGGGTCTCAAACGCCTACTCGCGCATACGTACGGCCAGTGCTCGTGTGCATGGCCGGGTCGGAACGGAGAAATTGCGTCGTCGTCGTGTTCATGGGGAGGCAACGGAATGCGTGCTGTTCATCAGGAGCCAACCGGCTTGGACGGAACAGCCGATGGAAACGAGTCTTGGCGTACCGCGGAATGGACGAAACGGCCTTGTGTTCGACCGGCCATGGTGGAAACGGGATCCTGTTCATCGGGAGGGGTCTGGCGTACCGCAAAATGGAGGGAACGGACCTCCTACGGTGGAAACGGAGTCCTGTTGATCGGGAGGGATGTGGCGTGCCGCAAAACAGAGGAAACGGACTTGTGTTGGAGCGCTACAGTTGAAACGGGGGTCCTGTTCATCGGGAGGGGTGTGGCGTGCCGCAAAACGGGACTCCATGGGATACTGTTCATCTCCACCGTCGACTGCCTCCACGAGCTACTATTCATCCACCGTCAACCTCCTCCGGCCTCCACCTGCGACTGTTCATCCACGGGCTCCTGTTCATCCACCCTCCCGCTATTGTTCAACCAGCCCTCTCCACGGGGTCCTGTTCAACCACCCCTCCATGGGTTATTGCTCATCCAGCCCTCCACCGCCATCGCTCAACCAGCCCTCCACCGCCATCGCTCAACCAGCCCTCCACGGGGTCCTGTTCATCCAGCGGCTCGATTGACCGGGGTACTGTTCATCCAGCGGCAACGGCCTCTACTACCACGGGGTCCTGTTCATCCAACCGCCACCGGGAACTGTTCATCCAAACCCCCTCAATAATGCTCACTGTTCATCAAGGGAAGGAGGCAGCAGTGTTCGATCGGCTTCGCTTAGCGGCGAGAGCGGCGAATCACTCGGTTCGATTAACGAAGAAAGGATCGATCGATCGCTTCGGGTTCGAGAACGCGTAGCTCGCAGTGCAATCGCTTCGGGTTCGCTAGAGCCCAACGCCTCGCTTCGGGTTCGATTAGAGTGCAATGCCTCGCACACACGCAGCGTATGAGAGAAACACGATCGCTCGCCCCCGACCAGCCACCGTGAATCGAACTCCCCGATATTTTCCTCGCCTCGCTTCTACCACGGTTTTTCCGTCATGGATGGCCCAAAGAATGTCATGCAGCTGCGTCTCCGCCCGCCCAGTGATGAAAAGCCCATTTTCTGTCATGATTTTTTGTCATAGAAGTAGGACCCCACCACATCTATGATGATACCGGGTTTTGTCACAATTATTGTCATAGAAGTGTCATAAGTATGACAGAAAAAAAATCGTTCGGCCCAAAATGTCACGGATGTGTCTTTTTTTTGTAGTGACGTCACGTTACATTGCCCCTTATGATAGCAACCTTTATTATGCAGTCTATCGCTTTTATTGCTTTGCCATCATAAGTTCGTATAACGCTCAATTTTCTCTTACACTAAATGATCTAACACTTTTAGAAGCAATTTTTATTGCCTTATTGCACCGATGAAAACTTACTTGAAGGAACTTGCTCAATCCTTATGTAGGTATGGTGGACTCTTGAAAATAAGATTTGGGTTTACGGATTTTTGGATGTACAAGTAGTATCTCTACTTAGTGCGGAATTTTTGGCTAGCAAAGATGGGGGCAAGCACCACATGTTGAAGGATCTATGACAATATGACTTATATGTGAATATGAGCAAACATAAATCATTACATTGTCTTCCTTGTCCAACGTCAACAATTTTGGCATATAATATTTTGATGGGGGCTCACAATCACAAAAGATTTCTAGGATAGTGTATTTGCATGTGAAAGTTCTCTTCCTTATACTAATTATTCGTGAATTGCTTGTATGACCAATATTGTGATTGTCAAGCCTCAAAAGGTTTCACTTTCTAAACCCAATGTGAAGCTACCACTAGGCATGATATGATTTCAACTTCATGACATTCAATTTATTCAACAATTTACTCATAGGATATAAGTGAAGCACAAGAGTAAATGACAAGCTACTCCAAAAAGATATAAGTGAAGATCATGCGAGTAGCTAAGTAAATAGGTAGCTAGTTGAGGACTCTCTCTTATTAAAAACTTTCAGATCTAAGTAATTTATTAAAACATCAAGCAAAACAAAACAAAACAAAATGACATTTAAAGGAAAGCACACATCATGTGAAGAAGCAAAAACTTAGGCTCAATCGATACTAACCGATAAATGTTGAAGAAGAAAGGTGGGATGCCTACCGGGGCATCCGAAAGCTTAGATGCTTGAGAATTCTTTAAATATTATCTTGGGATGCCTTGGGAATCCCCAAGGTTGAGCTTTTGTCTCTCCTTAATTCCTCCTCATATCACGGCTTTCCTAAATCACAAAAGCTTCATCCACACAAAACTCAAAAAGAACTCATGAGATAAGTTAGTATAAACTAATGCAAAGACCTTATCAAACTCTACTGTAGCAAATCACTAAAATTATTATTCAACATTGCATACTAAATGAATCTGCATATTTAATACTCCTATCCTCAAATAGAATCATTAAGCAAGCAAACATATGCAAACAATGCAAACATAATAGCAATCTGCCAAAAAAGTACAGTCTATAAAGAATGCAAGAGTATCAATACTTATTCAACCCCAAACATTATGAAATTCTACCACATTGTAGAGAATTTATCAGATCTTAATTTGCAAAAAGTTTTGACATTTTATCACACTCTGACTTTTCTAGGGAATTTTTGCAACATCGATAAACTTTCTATTTTCAAACAGCAACATGTATACTTGCAAGATAAGCATGGCAAAGGCTATCAATGCCACTTTTATTGAAATAAAAGATGCAAAATATTATTCTAAATAACAGCAAGCAAATAGAAATAAAATAAAATGAAGCTCCAAGAAAAACACATATCATGTGACGAACGAAAACATAGCTCCAAGTGAGGTTACCGATAATGTTGGAGAGGAAAGAGGGGATGCCTTCCGGGGCATCCCCAAGCTTAGTTGCTTGGATATTCCTTGGATATTAACTTGGGGTGCCTTGGGCATCCCCAAGCTTAGGGTCTTGTCACTCCTTATTCTCCTCATATCGATTTCTCACCCAAAACTTGAAAACTTCAATCACATAAAACTTACAAAACTTCGTGAGATAGGTTAGTATGATAAAGAGCAAACCATTTCACTTTGGTACTGTCAAAGACAAGATTCATAATTGTTTCCACATAATGCCTATTGTAACTCATCATTTCCACAATTTATATTGAGCAATATAAGCTATAGAAACTAGAAAACAAGCAAATCAAACCATACTTCTGCTACTCCAAAAATTATTGAATAATTTGGACCACGTGAGAAATTTGTATATTAAACTTCTGCAAAAATAATCAACTATAAGCACTCTTCTATTAAAAATGGGACTTATTTTCGTGAGCGCAAAAAGTTTCTGTTTATCAGCAGGGTCAACTCAACTATCACCCAACATGATCCCAAAGGCTTTACTTGGCACTTTATTGAAACAAAAGCAATAAAACATGATCAATACAGTAGCATAATCATGTTAACACACAAAAACAGTAGGTATAAGTGTTGGGTTGTCTCCCAACAAGCGCTTATCTTTAATGCCTTTTAGCTAGGCATGATGATTTCAATGATGCTCGCATAAAAGATAAGAACTGAAACATAAAGAGAACATCATGCATCATAAGTTCCTCTCTCATAATAATTTTCAGTAGCATCATGAATAGGTTCATCAATATAACCATTACATAAAGCATTCTTTTCATGATCCACAATCATAGAAAATTTATTACTCTCCACATAAGCAATTCTATTCTCATTCATAATAGTGGGAGTATCATAGGAAGCTCGAATACTATAAATTTTTCCCGCATTAAGAGAGTAATGTTTAGTAAAAGGAAATTCAAAATTATGACAATAATTATCACTACTTTGTATAACATAAGTATCATCACAATAATCATCATAAGTAGGAGGCATGCAATCATCATAGCAAATTTGATCATTCAAAGTCAGGGGACTGAAAAGATCATCTTCATTAATCCTAGCCTCCCCAAGCTTGGGACAATCATTAATTGCAGCAAATAAATTCTCAAACATGTCATTCTCATCAAACATAGCATCCCTAAGCTTGTGGCTTGGCATATCATAAGCATAATCACTCTCATCATTAATAGTATGAATAGCACCAATGGTATAACAATTGCTATCATCATAATTTCCCAAGTTGGTGCCAAAAATATTTCAGTTATTGTAAGAAGTATCATTATCTTCCCAATCATAATCATCATAACAAGCAATAGGCATAGCAAAATCATCATCAAGTGCATCATCTTCCACAATTATTTTTGGTTCATTTTCATGAGGAACAATAATAATAGGAGAAACATTATTTGGGAGAGATACCTTTTTACCGTTTTTCTTTCTTCTTTTCTTCTTCTTCACCACATCATGTGTGGGTTCATTAAATCTTTTCAAGCTTCTTATTGATGAGATTGGTTGGATAGGAAGCTCCTCCTCGTTACCTGATTTATCATAATAAACAATAGGAGGGTTTTGGGAAATATTTTCCCTTTCTTTAGTACTCTCTTCATATTCTATTTGTTCTCTTGACTTTAGATAGTTGGCAATATAAGGATTATCAGTGCAATTAACCGCACAAAACATATAAATTTCCTCTAGATCAAAATCAAGAAATTTATTGGGATTAAATTTTGGAATACCCTCAGTTATACGTTTCATTTCTTCATACCCCAAAAGAAGACTAAGATCTTTATGATGCTCAAGGGTAATCAAGTTATCACAATTTTTGGACACTATTTGATCATGAAAGAATCTGCATTGAAGATTTAAATGACCATTTTCATTGCAAAGTTCACAAGGATGGCCAAAAAAATTACATCTTTCAGCACAATCATCTAGCCTCTCTTGCAACCATTTTGTTTCTAAATATTTATGCTTCTTACAAAATCTATCTTCCCTTTTTGGTGTGCAAAGGCACTCCCAATTCACTCCGCAAAAAGTGACATGCTTATAAGAAACATTTTTGTAATGACTTATGCAATCATCATTAGCATTTAGGATATTCAAAGAATTTATACTAACAACATTGCAATCATGCTCATCATTCAAATATCTTGTGCCAAGCATTTTATTGACTTCTTCTTCTAACAATTGAGCACAATTTTTCGAACCATCAATTTCAAGAAATATATTATAAAGATGATCAATAATATGATGCAACCTAAATTCCATTTTTTTTAGTTTCCTTTTATAAACCAAACTAGTGATAAAACAAGAAACTAAACGATTCAATTGCAAGATCTAAATATATACCTTCAAGCACTCAGCTCCCCGGCAACGGTGCCAGAAAAGAGCTTCATTGACGGGATGTGAGAGCCGCTTACCTAACCTCCCCGGCAACGGCGCCAGAAACGAGCTTGATGTCTACTACGCAACTTTATTCTTGTAGACACATGTTGGGCCTCCAAGCGCAAAGTTTTGTAGGACAGTAGCAATTTTCCCTCAAGTGGATGACCTAAGGTTTATCAACCCATGACAGGTGTAGGATCAAGATGGTCTCTCTCAAACGACCCTGCAACCAAAAACAAGAAATCTCTTGTGTCCCCAACACACCCAATACAATGGCAAATTGTATTGGTGCACTAGTTCGACGAAGAGATGGTGATAAAAGTGTAATATGGATGGTAGAAATATATTTTTATAATCTGAATAAATAAAACAGCAAGGTAGCAAATAGTAAACTGGCACAAAAACGGTATTGCAATGCTTAAAAAATGAGGCCTAGGGTCCGTACTTTCGCTAGTGCAATCTCCCAAGAATGCTAACATAGTTGGATCATATGATTATCCCTCAAAGTATAACGATGAATCACTCCCGTGTTCCTATTAGCGGAGAACAAAAGATAGGAATTGTTTGTAGGGTACGAAACCATCTCAAAGATATTCTTTCCGTTTAATCTATCCTAGAGTTCATACTAGAATAACGCAAGCTATTCTTTCCGATCGATCTAATCAAGGGTTCGTACTAAGATAACACCAAAGCAAATTCATATTCATAATACTCAATCCACACAAAGAACTACAAAGAGACCCCGAAGTTTCCGTCGGAGAAAAACGTGCATCAACCCCTATGCATAGATTACCCCAATATCACCGCGGGAATCCGCGAGTTGAATGCCATAACATATATCAAGTGAATCAATAAGATACCCCAATTTTCACCTCAAGTATTCATATTGCAAGATATATATCATGTGTTCTCATCTCTGAATATTCAATCCGACAAGACAAAACTTCAAAGGGTAAAGATTCAATCCATCATAACAAGAGTATAGAGGGTAGAAACATCATATGATCTGACTATATTAACAAAGCCCATGATAGAAATCACGAGAGAGAGAGAGAGAGAGAGATTAAACACATAGCTACTGGTACAAACCCTCAGCCCCGAGGGTGGACTACTCCCTCCTCATCGTGGTGGTCGCCGGGATGATGAATATGGCCATCGAAGATGATTCCCCCCCTCCAGCAGGGTGCTGGAACGGGGTCTAGATTGGTTTTCACGATACAGAGACTTTGCAGCGGCGGAACTTCTGATCTAGGTTAACCCCGAAGGGTTTCGGAATATTTGGGAATTTATAGTGCAAAGAAGGGGTACGGGAGGCCACCGAGGTGGGCACAACCCACCTGGGCGCGCTAGGGGGGCCTGGCGCGCCTTGGTTGGTTGTGCCCCCCTCGGGGCACCCCCGAGTTGCAGCTCTGGCCCAATGGATGTCTTCTGGCCCAAAAAATCTTAAAAAAAGTTTCACGTTCTTTGGACTCCGTTTGATATTGATTTCTCGCGATGTAAAAAACAAGCAAAAAAACAGCAACTAGCACTGGGCACTGGGTCAATAGGTTAGTCCCAAAAAATGATATAAAGTTGCTATAAGATGATTTAAAAACACCCAAGAATGATAATATATTGGCATGAATACTTCATAAATTATAGATACGTTGGAGACGTACCAGCATCCCCAAGCTTAATTCATGCTCGTCCTCGAGTAGGTAAATGATAAAAGAAATAATATATGAAGTGCAAATGCTAGAAAGTGCATAAGTTTGATCAAAGACAGTTTCAATCACTTTTCCTAGCATCATAACAAAAATTCTTTCTTATGAAACTTCTCATTTCATAATGGCAACCAATTCACATGTTAAGGTTCAAACAATGAACTCTCTTGAAACCCAACAACTTATGTTCTTAGTCACCAAGCAATTGCAATTCAACTTATTCAACAGAGTTTAGTAAGAGCTCCACATACTCAACCATCATATAGTCTTCTATAATTGCTAGCACTCACCGCATACACATGAGCAAAACGTTTCAACCAAACACATAGAAAGATAGGGGCTTATTGTTTTGCCTCCCAACGTATTCACCTCAAGGGTGATGTCAATAATAATAACTCATGCTACCCATATTCAACTGGACATATGTGCCTAGATCTTTCCTCACCACATGATGCTTGCAAAAGGAGAAAAATAAAAAGGAATAGAGAGAAAAACTTTGAAACTTTGCATAAAAGTAAATACTGAAAAGTAAAAGATAGGCCCTTTGTAGAGGGAAGCAGAGGTTGCCATGCGCTTATTTGTTTGTATGCTCAATCCCTTAGTGCAAAACAACGTCACATTACAGTGCCCCTTATTATAGCAATCTTTATTATGCAATCCATCGCTTTTATTGCTTTGCCATCATAAGTTCGTATAAGTATATGTGAATGACATATTGTTGATCGGAAATGATGTAGTATTTTCTGGAATGCATAAAGGAGTATTTGAACGGAGTTGTTTCGAAGAAAGACCTCAGTGAAGATGCTTACATATTGGGCATCAAGATCTATAGAGATAGATCAAGACGCTTGATAAGATTTTTCAATGAGTACATACCTTGACAAGATTTTGAAGTAGTTCAAAAATGGAACAGTCAAAGAAGGAGTTCTTGCCTGTATTGCAACGTATAAAATTGAGTAAGACTCAAAACCCGACCACGGCAGAAAATAGAAAAGGAGAATGAAAGTCGTTCCCTATGCCTCAGCCATAGGTTCTATAAAGTATGTTATGTCAGGTACTGCACCTATTGTGTACCTTGCCATGAGTTTGGCAAGGGGGTACGATAATGATCCAGGAGTGGATCACTGGACAACGGTCAAAGTTATCCTTAGAGGACTAAGGAAATATTTCTCGGTTATGGAAGTGATATAGAGTTTGTCGTAAAGAGTTACATCGATGCAAGCTTTTACACCGATCCGGATGACTCTAAGTCACAATCTGGATACATATTGAAAGTGGGAGCAATTAGCCATGCAGAGCATTGTAGACATAGAAAATTTGCAAAATACATACGGCTCTGAATGTGACACACCCCTTGACTAAACTTCTCTCACAAGCAAAACATGATCACACCTTATAACTCTTGGGTGTTAATCACATAGCGATGTGAACTAGATTATTGACTCTAGTAAACCCATTGAGTGGTTGTCACATGGCGATGTGAACTATGGGTGTTAGCACATAAAGATGTGAGCTATTGGTGTTAAATCACATGGCGATGTGAACTAGATTATTGACTCTAGTGCAAGTGGGAGACTGAAGGAAATATGCCCTAGAGGTAATAATAAATTTATTATTTTATTTCCTTATATCATGATAAATGTTCATTATTCATGCTAGAATTGTATTAACTGGAAACTTGATACATGTGTGGATACATAGACAAAACACGGTGTCCCTAGTAAGCCTCTACTAGACTAGCTCGTTAATCAAAGATGGTTAAGTTTCCTAGCCATAGACATGTGTTGTCATTTGATAAACGGGATCACATCATTAGAGAATGATGCGATGGACAAGACCCATCTGTTAGCTTAGCATAAATGATCATTTAGTTTTATTGCTATTGCTTTCTTCATGACTTATACATGTTCCTCTGACTATGAGATTATGCAACTCCCGAATGCCAGAGGAACACCTTGTGTGCTATCAAATGTCACAACATAACTGGGTGGTTATAAAGATGTTCTACAGGTGTCTCCGAAGGTGTTTTTTGTGTTGGCATAGATCAAGATTAGGATTTGTCACTCCGAGTATCGGAGAGGTATCTCTGGGCCCTCTCGGTAATGCACATCACTATAAGCCTTGCAAGCAATGTGACTAGTGAGTTAGTTACGAGATGATGCATTACAGAACGAGTAAGGAGACTTGCCGGTGATGAGACTGAACTAGGTATGAGGATACCGACGATCGAATCTCGAGCAAGTAACATACCGATGACAAAGGGAACAACATATGTTGTTGTGCGGTTTGACCGATAAATATCTTTGTAGAATATGTAGGAGCCAATATGAGCAGCCAGGTTCCGCTATTGGTTATTGACCGGAGATGTGTCTCGGTCATGTCTACATAGTTCTCAAAACCGTAGGGTCCGCACGCTTAACGTTCGATGATGATTTGTATTATGAGTTGTGTGATTTGATGACCTAAGTTTGTTCGGAGTCCCGAATGAGATCACAGACATGACGCGGAGTATCGAAATGGTCGAGAGGTAAATATTCATATATTGGAAGGTTGCATTCGGACATCGGAATGGTTCCGAGTGATTCGGGCATTTTTTCGGAGTACCGAGAGGTTACCGGAACCCCCCGGGAGAAGTATTGGGCCTATTGGGCCTTATTGGAGGAGAGGAGAGAGGCCACGTGAGAGGGGCGCGCCCCCCTTGCCCAAAACGAATTGGACTAGGAGAGGGGGCTGACGATGACATTTACCTAGGGTAGGGTAATAGGCCTGACCTAGACACCCTTCCCAAGGACACTGCCCTAGAGTCAAAGGCATTCAAAGTATAGCAGCATCTACTGACTGAAATCACCTTAGAGTGCAACCCACTCGACCAACCATTCCACTCGGATAACCCAATTCCATTCGACCAGGATATAATCATTCGGCCATTCCAGAAACCACTCAGAGTACAGAAGATCTAAACTCACTCAGGATGGCAACGGTCAGGCGTTCACTCCGTAGTCTTAATGATCATTTATATGTCTTTATTATAGGCGTTACCACTAACGTCTCACCTTAATGTACATTGAACCCCTTGTAATGTGGGCTGGCTCGGGTCCTGGCGTACTCTATATAAGCCACCCCCTCCACTGGCACAAGGGTTCGCACCCCCTGTAACTTCACGCATAATCCAGTCGACCACGCCTCCGGGCACTGAGACGTAGGGCTGTTACTTCTTCCGAGAAGGGCCTAAACTCGTAAATCCTGTGTGCACAATCTCACCATAGCTAGGATCTTGCCTCCTCCTATGTACCCCCATATTCTACTGTCAGACTTACTCCCACGACAGTTGGCGCCCACCGTGGGGCAGGTGTCTTAGCGACTTCCGATGAGGTTGCAATTTTCTCGATCTCTATCATCATGGTTTCCAGCGGTGGTTTGTCTAAGGGCCGCGAGCTCCATCTCGACGTGCTCGTTTTCGTCGACGACGACTCCGCCTGGCTCCAGGAGGCCCCCCTCGACGTCGAGACGCTTCCTCTCCGCGGGGCGACACACTTTCGCGCGTGTGTTCACGGCGTTCTTCTACGGCAGCCGTCGACTCAGTATCGGCCAGCTCCCGCAACGTCTTCGCTCCCCGCTGCTCGTCGTCGCAAGTGATCTGGTCGATCACGGCTTTAGTGGTGGGTAAAGCATGCGGTGGCCCGTCAGTCGGCCACCCCTCAAGTCACAGCAATTGAGCCTGACGAATCCCTCTACGGGCTATTCGACTGGCTCCGTCGAGACCCTGTCCGAGTGCGACAGCAGCGACCCTGCGGTGGAAGTCCTGATGGTCGACACGCCGTGCAGCCCGCCTAGTTTCCGTCGTAGCAGCGGCGACGATGGTGGCAGTGATCCGTCGCATGTTCACGAGGAATATTGTCCTGAAGCCCTCACTTTGCAGCAAAGGGAGGAGCTACACCGTTGCAACATGGAGGCGCTCCACACTCCCATCGTCGGAGAGACCTCCGAGGCTCGGGCCTTGGAGGCTACGTGCCTGGCCACTTTGGCTGAGCGTGCACGGCTAGAGAACCTTCAACATTCACTCGACGAGCACGCTCGACGTCAGATCCCCGAATCCAGTCGACGGCCGTGACAATTGTTCCCATCCGAACCTCAGGTATACTGCACTCCGATTCAGAATCTTACATCTGCAGCCCATATAGCAGAGTTGATCCAGCCGTCCCAATCAGGGGCTGGAAGGGGTTTGATGCAGATCCGGGCGCTGCACCGGGCAGTAGGAGAGCAAAACACAGCCGTTTCTCAGTCTCGTAACAGGATCCATAGCAGATCTATGGTGGCTGACACAGTTCAGTCGGCTCACAGCCCAAGATCGCCTCCGCGGCATGAGGGGCGTGGGCACCACCAAGAGCAGTACTTGGGTCAGAACCATGAGCAGTATGACCATCGGCTCGGCCGTGATGACCGCCGTCGAGTGCCTACTCCCCCTCCGAGGGGCGGATCATGTGTGCCCCGGCAATATGATGACAGGCTCCCGTATAGCGATGAGCGGAGGATCCCAGTCGACCCAAGAGAGTCGGGGTTTGATGCAAGGTCAATCCTTGTTCAAGGTTTGGTCGATAGGAACCGAGCACATAGAGAAGGGCTGGACAGAGATCGTCCGGCTGGCAACAGAGTTCATGTCTCCGGACATGAATGCTTCAGCAGAGCCATCAGAGCTGCTGAGATTCCTCCCAGCTTCAGGTTGGCAACGGGAGTGAGCAAGTTCACCGGTGAGTCGAAGCCTGACACTTGGCTGGAAGATTACCGAGTGGCTGTGCAGATTGGTGGCAGCAATGACGACGTGGCCATGAAACACCTCCCCTGATGTTGGAGCATTCGGCCAGGGCTTGGTTGAATCAATTGGCCCCTGGTAGTATATTCAGTTGGGAAGAGTTGGCTTGAGTGTTTGTAAAGACATTTGAGGGCACTTGCAAACGGCCCGTAGGGCTGACTGAGTTGCAGCATTGTGCGTAGAAACCGAATGAAACTTTGAGGGATTACATCCAAAGGTGGTCCACTTTGCATCACACGGTGGAAAATGTATCTCAGCACCAAGTTGTTTGTGCCTTCAAGGAAGGTGTTCGGTACAGAGAGCTTAACTTGAAATTCGGTCGGACAGGAGATATGACTCTGGCCTGAATGATGGAGATAGCCACTCGGTACGCTAACGGCAAGGAAGAAGACCGACTCTGCAGTGGCAAGAACAAACCAGTCGCCCAAGACATCGAAGGAGGGAATTCCAGTCGGAAGCAGAAACGCAAAGCCGAACCCACATGTCCTGGTGAGGCCGCAGTTGTGACCCAAGGAAAGTCCAAAGGAAAGCCTAAGGGGCCCTGGATCCCCGAGAAGGTGAAAGATCAAGCGGGAAATGATGTGCTAGATTTGCCGTGTCACATACACACCAAGAAGGATGAAGAGGGCAACCTGATTTATCCCAAGCATACCACTCGACAGTGTCAACTCCTTATCCAGCAATTCCGAGAGAACCAGCCCAATGAGAAAGAGAAGGAATCTGATAAGGATGAAGACAAAGAGGAGGATGATGGTTACCCCAATGTCAATGCCACTTTAGTCATTTTTGCTGACGTTGAGAGCAAAAGTCGACTGAAGGTCATCAACAGAGAAGTTAACATGGTTGCTCCAGCAACAACGACATATTTGAAGTGGTCAAAGACTCCCATTACATTCGACCAGTCCGACCATCCAGCGCACGTTGCTACCTTGGGGCGGCAAACATTGGTGGTCGACCCAGTCGTTGGGGGCACTCGACTGACCAAGGTTCTGATGGATGGTGGCAGTGGCCTAAACATTTTGTATGCTGAGACTCTCTGAGAGATGGGCATTCCGATGTCCTAGCTCAGCAAAAGCAATATGTGATTCCACGGGGTCATCCCTGGGAAGAAAGCCGATTCACTCGGGCAGATCACTCTTGATGTGGTTTTCGATGATTTGAAGAATTACCGCAAAGAGAAGTTGACATTTGAAGTTGTGGATTTTCACAATGCCAATCATGCTATTCTGGGCAGATCCGCATATGCCCATTTCATGGCTCGACCATGTTACGTGTACCTTAAGCTGAAGATGCCTGGTCCCAAGGGCGTGATTAGAGTCACTGGTAATCGGCAGAGAGGAGAAGAGTGCCTCCAAAAGGGCTCAAAGATTGCCGATGAACGGATGGCAGCAGTGGAAATGCAAGAATATCAGAAGAACGCAGATCCGAGTGATTTGTTACGTGCCAAGAAGCCGCTTGTAGTCGCATTTCAATCGTGCGGTGAAACAAAGCCGCCTACATTCACCCGACCGATCCCAATGCCGCCTCGACTCATATTTCAACAACACTGACAAAGAAATAGGAAGAAGCGCCATCCAGCCTCCGTGAGAACTGGGACATCTTTGCATGGAAGCCTTCTGACATGCCAGGTGTACCCAGGGGACTGGCTGAGCACCGTTTGCAAGTCGACCTGAAAGAAAAACCGGTTAAAGAGCATCTCCGTCGGTCCGCTGTAGAGAAGAGGAAGGCTATTGGTGAAGAGGTGGCTCAACTTCTGGCAGCTGAGTTCATCCGCGAGATATACCACTCTGAGTGGCTCGCCAATGTTGTCATGGTCCCCAAGAAAGATGATTCACTTTGTATGTGTATCGACTTCAAGCATATCAATCGGGCCTGCCCGAAAGATCACTTCCCTCTCCTCGGCATCGACCAGATTGTCGACTCAGCTGCGGGATGTGAGCATTAGTCCTTTCTGGATGCATATTCCGGGTACCATCAGATTCGACTGTATGGACCAGACGAAATAAAACAGCTTTTATCACCCCCATTCGGGTGCTTTTGCTATGTTACCATGCCCTTTGGTCTCAAGAATGCTGGTGCCACATTCATGCGCATGATTCAGAAGTGCCTGCTCACTCAAATCAGTCGGAATGTGGAAGCATATATGGATGACATTGTGGTCAAGTCACGTAAAGGTTCTGACCTACTCACTGACCTCGCTGAAACTTTTACCAACTTGAGAAGATATGATATCAAGCTTAACCCGTCAAAATGCACATTCAGAGTCCCAGGTGGAAAGTTACTCGGTTTTCTCGTTTTTCGAACGGGGAATTGATACAAATCCGGAGAAAGTTGGAGCAATTCTCTGAATGAAACGCCCCATGCGTGTGCATGATGTTCGGAAGCTTACTGGTTGTTTGGCCGCTTTGAGTCGATTCATCTCTCGTCTAGGTGAAAAGGCATTGCCTCTTTACCGACTGATGAAGAAAGCTGACAAGTTCGAGTGGACTCTTGAAGCTGACCCAACGTTTGTAGAGCTCAAAGCCCTGCTTTCCACCCAGCTGGTGCTCACTGCCCCAATCAGAAAAGAGCCTTTACTGCTTTATATTGCAGCCACTGAACAAGTTGTCAGTACAGTGCTCACGGTTGAACGGGAAGAAGAAGGCAAAGCCTACAAGGTTCAACGCCCAGTGTACTATATTTCTGAAGTCTTGACTCCGTCCAAGAAGAGATACCCGCATTATCAGAAGCTTGTTTATGGAATTTACTTGACCACGAAGAAGGTTGCACACTACTTCTCAAATCACTCGGTTTCAGTCGTCAGTGACGCTCCATTGTCAGAAATTTTGAACAACAGAGATGCAACTGGTCGAGTGGCAAAATGGGCGATTGAACTCCTTCCATTGGATATCAAGTTGGAGGCAAAGAAAGTAATCAAGTCCCAAGCAATAGCATATTTCCTTGTCGAGTGGGTTGAGCAGCAACAACCGACTCAGATTCACTCGGAATATTGGACTATGTTCTTTGATGGATCCAAGATGTTGAATGGTTCTGGTGCTGGGGTAGTCCTAGTATCCCCACGAGGCGACAAACTCAGTTATGTTCTCCAGATTCACTTTGATTCCTCCAACAATGAAGCTGAATATGAGGCACTTCTGTACGGGTTGCGTATGGACATTTCACTAGGCGTTCCTCGCCTAATGGTTTATGGCAACTCAGATTTAGTGGTCAATCAAGTGATGAAGGAGTGGGACATCAGAAGCCCGGCTATGACTGGCTATTGCAATGCAGTGAGGAAGTTGGAAAATAAGTTTGAAGGGTTAGAGCTCCACCACATACCCTGACTCAAGAATCAAGCAGCTGATGACCTGGCGAAGATAGGTTCCAAGCGCGAGCCTATTCCCAGCAATGTGTTCTTGGAGCATCTCCACACCCCGCCGGCTCAAGAGGATCCTTTCACGTAAGAGCCCCGAACCGGTGTTCTACTGATTCGACCGAGGTCGAAATCCCAGTTGTGGTCGACCTGATCATGGAGTTTTTGGTCATCACCCCTGACTAGACGGTGCCATATATTGCATATCTTCTCAGGAAGGAGCTTCCGGAGGATGAAGATGAGGCCCGTCAGATTGTCTGTCGATCCAAAGCCTTTATCGTGATAGGAGGACAACTTTACAGAGAGAGTGTTACTGGAGTCACTCAGCGATGTATCACACCAGAAGAAGGTCGAATGATCCTCAATGATATCCACTCGGGGGCATGTGGTCACCATGTGTCCTCTCGGACCATTGTGGCCAAAGCATACCGAGCGGGATTCTACTGGCCGCGAGCAAATGAAATGGCAAAAGACATACTCGACAAGTGTGAGGGCTGTTAGTTCTACTCCAACATGTCCCACAAGCCTGCATCAGCATTGAAGACCATTCCACTCATCTGGCCATTTGCTGTTTGGGGATTGGATATGGTTGGACCTCTGAGGAGCGGCTTCACCCATCTGCTTGTAGCAGTCGACAAGTTCACTAAATGGATTGAAGCCAAGCCCATCAAAAACCTCGACTCAAGTACCGCCGTCAGCTTCATTAGAGAGTTAACATTCAGATAAGGAGTTCCGCACAGCATCATCATGGACAATGGTTCAAACTTTGATTCAGATGAGTTCAAGGCTTTCTATGCTTCCCAAGGCACTCGGGTTGCTACGCTTCAGTCACCTACTCGCAGTCGAATGGACAAGCCGAAAGAGCAAATGGTTTGATCCTCCAAGGGTTGAAACCCCGGTTGATGCGTGACCTCAAGCATGCGGCAGGCGCTTGGGTAGACGACTTACCATCAGTCCTTTGGGGATTGAGAACAGCACCAAATCGGTCAACTGGTCGGACTCCCTTCTTCATGGTCTATGGGCCTGAAGCCGTGCTGCCGAGTGATTTTCTTCACAACGCGCCCCGAGTGGAACTTTTCTCAGAAGCCGAAGCAGAACAACCTCGACAAGATGTTGTTGATCTTCTGGAATAAGAAAGAGAGATGGCCTTGATCCGGTCGACCATTTATCAGCAAGACCTCCATTGATTCCATGCCAGAAACGTGAGAGGTCGAGCATTTCAGGAAGGAGACCTTGTGCTCCGAGTGGATCAGCAACGACCTCACAAGCTCGCTCCTGCTTGGGAAGGTCCTTTCATCATCACCAAGGTGCTCCACAATGGAGCGTATCACCTCTGCAATGTGGAACAGAAGAAAGACGAGCCACGCGCTTGGAATGCGGAGCTGCTCCGCCATTTTTATACTTAAACATTCTGACTGATGAGATGTAATAAGAAGTACCTTTCAGTATGTTTATCAAAGACGCGGTTTTACAGTCTCCTAAATGATTATTGTTAATACGCATGTGTTCAAAAACCCCCAGTGGGTGGCTGAGCTGCGAACCTGATTTGCCTAAGTTTCAAAAACAAACTCCGAGTGAAGAGCAATCCTCTCATTCGGGGGCTTAGCCGCGAACCTGATTCGCCTAAGTTTCAAAAAACCTACCGAGTGAAGAGCAATCTCCTCACTCGGGGGCTTAGCCACGAACTTGATTCGCCTAAGTTTCAAAAATCCTACCGAGTGAAGAGCAATCCTCTCACTCGGGGGCTTAGCCGCGAACCTGATTCGCCTAAGTTTCAAAAATCCTACTGAGTGAAGAGCAATCCTCTCACTCGGGGGGGCTTAGCTGCAGTTCTGTACTCGCCTAAGTTTTGAAAATCCTACCAAGTGAAGAGCAACCCTCTCACTCGGGGGCTTAGCTGCAGTTCCGTACTAGCCTAAGTTTTAAAAAATCCTACCAAGTGAAGATCAATCCTCTCACTCGGAGGCTTAGCTGCAGTCCTGTACTCGCCTAAGTTTTAAAAATCCTACCAAGTGAAGAGCAATCCTCTCACTTGGAGGCTTAGATGCAGTCATGTACTCGCCTAAGTTTTAAAAATCCTACCGAGTGAAAAGCAATCCTCTCACTCGGAGGCTTAGCTGCAGTCCTGTACTCGCCTAAGTTTTAAAAATCCTACCGGGTGAAGAGCAATCCTCTCACTCAGAGGCTTAGCTGCAGTCATGTACTCGCCTAAGTTTTAAAAATCCTACCAGGTGAAGAGCAATCCTCTCACTCGGAGGCTTAGATGCAGTCATGTACTCGCCTAAGTTTTAAAAATCCTACCGAGTGAAGAGCAATCCTCTCACTTGGGGGTTTAGCTGCGAACCCGATTCGCCTAAGTTAAAAACCACTCTGAGTGGCTGAGTCACAGGAACAATGTACGCTCCATCTCGATCCGCAAGGATGACGAGGTGCAGGTCATGTGCAACACCTGATGCTCTTGCCCACGACCCTCTCGACGGAGCTACGTCACAAGTACAATGTGTAAGTGCATCTAGTGCCCCTTAGTGATTTTGGTGTACTGAAGACTTATAGGTTAAGTAACTAATGCGTTTGTGAGTGTACACAGGTCTGTAAGTCTATGAGGAGTTTGATATTTACAGAGAAAGTCGACCCCTAAAAATGAAGTTCTTCGACTGAAGACTTTGATATTCAAGACTTTCTCAAGACTTTGAAAGTGAAGAAATTGGTGTGACCTTGAAGACTTGGTATTCATTTGAGGAACATGAAGCGTGAAGACTTTTGTTTTCGTAGTTTCATTTTCTTTCTTGAGTCATAGGAAACACCGTACTATTAAAGGGGTCGAGGAAATACTAAGGAAAAATTTCCATGTGATGCTCAACTCAAAATCCTACACCTACCAATCCTTTCGAGTGAAGCCTTTGAAATCTCATACAGCTTCACCAATTTCTTCACCACGAGACGAAGTTCTTCCGTCACCGAGGAATTTGTTCTGACCGAGGAGTTAGGAATTCGCCAAAGGGGATTACCTACACAAGGAGTAACATGATAGCCCCGAGGAATTTGAGATTCAAATTTCCGACCTGTTGTTGTCTTCTTGCGCCACCTGTCCCATAATATCTTATCCACCTAACGGTCATATCATTGAAGGGCATTTATGTCTTATCATGTCGGGCTGCTCCTAGGCTATAAATAGCCGCCCCTACAACCACTAGCTGGTTGGCTGCTCGAGAGAACTTGACACTTATCATTTGAGAGCAACCCATCCTCCGAGGACTTTGAGCGAAAATCATCGAGTGAGGAAAACCCAAAACCAAACCCCTATAAACCCAAAGTGATTGAGCATCATCAAGAAATTGATCCTGCGTGGATCCGACGCTTGTTACCTTTGAAGACTGTGCTTCTTCCAGACGGTTAGGTGTCATGGTCTAGAGCATCCAAGAGGAATTGTGGATCGCCGAGTGACCAAGTCTGTGAAGGTTTGGAAGTCGCTCAAGACTTACCACGAGTGATTGGACGAGGTCTGTGTGACCTTAGTTCAAGGAGAATACGGTGAGGACTTGGTGTCCCGAGCTGCGTGCTCAAGGATCGGGTGTCCGGACTGTGTCCTCGAGTTTAAATACTCACCGCCCAACCAGACGTATAACCGAGACAGCAGCTGGAACTGGTCTACCAAATCATTGTCCTCACCAACCTAACTCGGTTCTATTTCCTCAAACCTTTCATTTCCTCATTACTTGTGTTGAGTGTTTGTTCATATCTGTGTTTGAAGACTTTGATCAAGACTTTCTCAATTTCCTCGCTTCAATTTCTTCACCGCTTTGTCTTCATCTTGAGTTATCCTGTGATTACGCTTTACAGACTCTGTGCGAGTCTTCATTTCATCATGATGACCATGCGTATTCTCTGTTATGCTTACTTCGAGTACTTATTCCGTCAGTAAGTAGTTCTTCGCTAAGGAATTTCCTCACCGCAAATTCCTCGATGAAGAATTCATAAAATCGCCTATTCACCCCCTCTAGTAGATATAACGACTTTCAATTGGTATCGAGCAAGGTACTCCTTGTTCTCGTGTGATTTTGGTTTAACCACCGGAGTTTTAGTTATGTCGACCGCAGTATGATCAAGGTCTCAGCAGGTGTCCTACCTTCGATGAGACGGACTACCCCTATCGAAGAACAAGATGCTAATGCATCTTGAAGCAATTGACAACGATCTCGGTATGTTGTGGAAAATGGTGTTCCTCCGCACACCTTCTCCGAATGTCACTGATGTGAAGAGATTCAAGCAACTCGATTCTCAAGCTTAAGAATATCATATGTGGCCATCCGAGCAAAGGTCAATATGGAAGAGTGAGTGCTTTGGAATCGCTAAGCTCATCCGGGACAGTCTGTCCAAAGTAAATGAAGGTGTCTCAACTCAGCGTGACTCTCGAGTTGATGTTCTTCGAATCTCTTCAACCGCTTCAAAAGACTCGACAACTAAAATGTGCAACAAACCTTCGATCGCTTCACCGACATCTCAAATGAGCTTCAAGCACTTGGCGCCATCGACATCACCGACCATGAGGTGGTGAAGAAATTGTTAAGATCGCTGATTCTTCATTTGATACTCGCACCGATGATTCAAGAACGAGCTGACTACAAGTCTCTTGATCCCGCCGATATCCTCGAAAGGCTAAATACTCACGAAGTTCCAACTTGCTCAAAAGAGAGATCTCTATGGTTCGGCTATGGAAAACACGCCTCAAGGCCAAGGCTGTGTCCGAATCTGAGTGTGAAGACTCGTAGTAGCCTTGGAGATCCTCAAGAATTAGGCCAGAGCTAGCATCGCCGTGAGGAAATTCCAGAAATTCTCAAGACGTGGTTGCTTTGGAAAATCCTCAAGAAGCAAAGATTCCTCATCTAGTGACTATAAGAGAAGACTTTGTCACAAATGCAAGAAACCTGGTCACTACATCCAAGATTGTCCTCGGGGGAAAAGGAATTAAAGAAGAAGAAACACAAGGATTACAGCCGATGACTCAAGAAGAAGAAGAAATCATCAAAATCTTCATCATCAAAATCCTCAAAGCCTTCTTCTCACAAGAAGAACAGCTCCAAAAAGGCTCTGCATTCATTGGCAAGGAAATGGACTCAAGCTGAATCGAGGAACATGAGGAAGAGGAGGAGTCCAAGAATCCAAATCTGTGTGGCTAGTCCGCTCTTGCTATCGCTTTTGTTAGCAAGTCCATCTTCAACATCAAGAAACTGACTACCGACAAGCCCGATGAGGAAAATGATGACTACGCTCCCACCTATTGCTTCATGGCAAAAGGTGCCAAGGTACTGAATTTCACCTCCTCTGAATCTAGTGAAAATGAATCTGATGAGGATCTCAAGCCCAGCTACTCTAAACTTGCGATAAAACAACAAAGGGCTTTTGAAAAGGTTCAAAACATGCTAGACAAAAGTGATGATATGTTGGGTGAAGAAATGGATCGCACTAAAGCCCTGACTGAAAATCTTCAGAGACTTCAGTCTAGGCTTGACAGCCTTCAAGGTCATCATAACACTCTCCTATCTGATCATGAGAAACTTTCTTATGAATTTCTTCAAAGAAAGCAAGATCTTGAAAAGCTAAGAGTGAGTTATGAAGATCTTCAGAAGGAGCGCGATTCATTACTTGCTCAACAAATCAGCGCTTCTCAAGAAGAATTTGTTCCTCCATGCTTAAAGTGCATTGAACGTGAATCGCTAATTCTTCACCAATGTTCAAATGCTTCAACTGTTATAAATTCTTCACCAGCCTCTGCTATCACTAATTCCTCATCCGAGGACATTGCTAGTATCATCGACGATGCAGGTTGAAGGAATTGTACATGACAGCATGTACAAAAGCCTCAAAGGGCATCGACTTTTGTGATGTGCTTAAAAGCAGATCCTCAACAGAACCCTAGGAAAGAGGGTATTGCCTTTGAGAGGAAACTAAATGCTGATGGAACATATTGGAAGCCTGAGCAGTATCCCAAAACCTCATGGGTTGCTGCAAAGGGATCTCTAGTTGATCCATCTAACTTATCTGGCTTTACATGCGAATTTCCTCATTCTGCTGATGAGTCATTTGACTCCAACTATAAACAGTTCAAAAATCAGAATGGTGAAGTATTTGCTAGATATGTTGGCACTAATCGCAGAACGGTTCCCTATGAAGAAAATCTGGGTTCCCAAGAAGTGCCTTGAAAGTCTTCGTGAATGTCCTCATGACACCACCAAAGAAGAATAGGAACCCCAGATCAAATTCTTCATATGGATCCAAGTCCTCATACGGACCAAATTCTCACGTGGATCAAATTCCTCAAAAGGATCAAAGTCCTCATATGATTATCATCGTGCTAACGACTCGCTTTCGCAGGTAGAGCTAAGGGCTATGAATATGTGCATTATTCTTCAAACCAATATGTTCATATGTCCTCAAGAATTTCTCTCGCTTATTCATATGCTTACCCTAACCCTCTTATGTGAAACGAAATGGTTTGACTTCCATGCCACCATTCTCGTATGGTGCTCGCAGAGTGATGAACTCTTTGCCACCCCTTCAGATGTGGGTGGTGAAGAAAAGAACTAATCTCTTCTCGTAGGGTCAGTCTCCAGACGTGCCTTAACGCTCAAGAATTTGTCGGGGCCCGACAAAATTGCTCGAAAGGACGCAGTTAATCATGATGAAATGAACCTTCATTTCACACGCCCTCATACCGCTTATTTGTTAATACCGATCGATGAAATTCATCGATGAAATTGATATCATATTCTTCACCGATGAAGTATATGAGATCGTAAGTTGTACTAATTCATCCGCAGGATAATCAACCCAAAGCCACCGAGTGGGTTCTCGATAGTGGATGTACAAATCACATGACCGGTGATAAGAATCTATTGATGGATGCTCCTTATCACCGCTACATCTCAAGCATATCATCTTTGGCCGACAAAGGCAAAAGTCGTATTGGGTCTTGGTAAGGTTGCTATCTCTAAGGACATGCACATGGACAAAGTCATGCTTGTTGAGTCCTTAGGATACAACCTCATGTCGCCTCAATGCTTTGTGATCTTGATATGGTTGTTATCTTTGGCAAGTATCGCTTGTGTTGTGATTATGGAAGTCGACAATTCCAAAGTCTTCAAGGCTTTAGGAGAGGAGACTTGTACATTGTTGACTTTTCCACAGTGACCACAACCAGCCGTGTGTCTACTTGCAAAAGCTTCGTATATTGGCTATGGCATCGGCGACTTGGTCACGCAGGCATGAGGAATTTGCACACGCTTGCAAAGAAGAAGCATGTCATTGGCATTGAGAATGTCAAATTCCTCAAGGATCACTTATGCGAGCTGTGTGAAGCTGGAAAATGACCAAGGCCAAGCATCCAAATAAGACTATCATGACCACTACTCGTCCCTTCAATTGCTTCACATGGACCTCTTTTGTCCCAATCATTATTCAGTTGTCGTTAATGATGCATCTCTATATGGCTTTGTTATTGTTGATGATTACTCTCGTACACATGGGTACACATTGTTACTTACAAAAATCAAGTGCAGAAGTCTTCAAACGATTTTCCTCGAGGGCTTCAACTAACTTTGGTGTGAAGATCAAGCACATCAGAGTGACAATGGAACTGAGTTCAAGAATTCGGTCTTGATGACTATCTTGATGAACTTGGTATTACTCATGAGTTATCTGCGCCTTATACTCCTCAAAGAAAATGGCGCCGTGGAGCGCAAGAATGTAACTCTTGTTGAGATGGCTCGCGACTATGCTTGATGAATACAAAACGCCTAGTCGCTTCGGATTGAAGCAATTGACACCGCGTGCCACATCATCAACAGAGTATATCTTCACAAATTCTTCAAGAAGACTGCCTATGAACTCCTCACTGACAAGAAACCTAATGTAAGTTATTTCAAAGTCTTCGGTGCTAAATGCTGGATTAGAGATCCTCATCACAACTCTAAATTTGCACCGAAAGCACATGAAGGTTTTATGCTTGGTTACGGAAAGGACTCGCACACCTACAGAGTCTTCAACATCACTCTACACAAGATTGTTGACATCAGATGTGCGGTTCGATGAAACTAATGGCTCGCAAAGAGAGCACCTACCTTCTCGTGTTAGATGAACCAGCACCGAGGATTCTATCAGTTCAAGGCAACCGAGGATGTCATTCCCATCAAGAAACTGCTCAAGAATTCATTCTCAGACGTGAAGAACGCCGAAATGATGCACTCAAGATAATGTCAAGAAAATGGTGCCGAGGAAAATGATCAAATTCCTCCACGACAACCAGCTCATCCTCGCTTGCAAAAGAAGTGCAAGTGGAGAAGATCATCGATGACATTAAAGCGCCAGTCCTCTCACACGCCAAAAGCTTCACATTTATCTAACTTTTGTGGGCACTATGCTTTTGTCTCTATCACAGAGCCCACTAAGGTAGATGAAGCATTTCGAGCCGGAGTGGATTCAGGCCATGCAAGAAGAATTACATCAGCCGAGCTCAACAATGTCCGAACCGGTCAAACGTCCAGATCCTCGCAAGCATAATATCATTGGCACAAAGTGGATCTATCGCAACAAGCAAGATGAAAATGGTCTTGTGGTGAGGAATAAGGCACGACTAGTAGCTCAAGGCTACACGCAGTTGAAGGAATTGATTTCGATGAAACTTTTGCACCTGCTGCTAGACTTGAGTCTATTCGCATATTACTCGCCTATGCTAACCATCACAATATCACTTTATATCAAATGGATGTGAAAAGTGCATTCCTCAATGGTAAGCTTGAGGAAGAAGTATATGTTGCTCAACCCCTGTGTTTTGAAGATCCAAAGAATCGACAAAGTCTTCAGACTCAATAAGGCCCTCTATGGCCTCAAGCAAGCCCCTCAAGCGTGGTATGATACATTGAAGGAATTCTTTGTGAAGAATGGCTTCACACCCGTTCACTCGATCCTACTCTCTTTACTAAATCTTATGATGGTGAACTTTTGTGTGCCAAATATATGTTGATGATATTATCTTTGGTCTGTAATCGACCAACGTTATAGTGATGAATTTGCCTATATGATGAGTGAAGAATATCAAATGTCTATGATGGGAGAGTTGAAATTCTTCTTAGGTCTTCAAATTCAATCAACAACACAATGGCATATTCATATCTCAGAGAAATACCTCAAAGATGTCCTCAAGAAATTCGCATGCAAGATTGCAAGGGTGTCAAAATTCCTATGCCCACAAATGGCCATCTATGCAATCGATGAAAATGGTATTGACTTCGATCACAAGGTATACCGCCCATGATTGGTTCTTTATTGTACTTATGTGCATCTAGGCCAGATATAATGCTTAGTGTTTGCATGTGTGCCCGATTTCAAGCTACACCAAGGAATCACACCATAAGGCTGTGAAGCATATTCTTCGATATCTAGCTCACACACCAACACTAGGATTATGGTACCCCAAGGGCTCTACTTTTGATCTCATTGGATATTCGACTGACTATGCCGGTGATCGTGGACCGCAAGTCAACATCCGGTACTTGTCATTTCCTGACGATCTTTGGTCCGTTGGTCCTCAAGAAACAGAATCTGCGATCACCGCTTCATCGCGGAAGCTGAATACATTGCTGCTGGCTCGTGTTGTGCTCAATTGCTATGGATAAAGCAAACTCTCAAGGACTACGGCATCAACGTGAAGAATGTGCCTCTATTGTGACAATGAGAGTGCCATCAAGATTGCTCACAACCCAGTTCAGACTCAAGACAAAGCACATTCAAATTCGCCATCATTTTCTTCGTGATCATGTGTTGAAGGGCGACATCTCCATCGAAAGCACGTGAAGATCAAGAACAGCTAGCTGATATCTTCACTAAGCCCTTGGATGAGAAGAGATTTAGCAAGTTGCGTGTGAGCTAAATATCTTAGAATCTTCGAACGCCCTTTAAAAAGGCACACATCCTAACACTTATGCAAAATTGATGACTTAGATGTGCAACACATGAAGAAACGTTTTCTTCAATCAATGAAGAATAACACTCTAAATGTGAAGAAATTAATGAAGAATTTGATTCTCGTAACCCTCGACAATTGTACGTGGTGTCTGAAATCATCATTCTTATATGGTGGGTCACGCCACCACCAAAGTTGAAAATCTTCAATTTGAGTTTTTCCTCGTTTTGAAATTCTTCAGCTTTTTCAAATTCTTCAACTTTGCAAAATCTTCACTGCTTTCCGCTGCCTTTCTTCATTGGCTATATATATATATATGGGTTTATGTCCTCTACAAGATTCACTTATGGCTATTTCTTCAAGTCGTTTTTCTCGCTAAGTGAATGTGATCGGACCCTTCCCTCTATGCTATACTCAACCCAATCCATTTACAAATTCTTCATGTGCGTTCTATTTTGAAACTCGCTCAAAATCTTCACCGTGTCCTTGATAAACAAGAAATTGCAACGGAATGTTAAAACTAATCTTATCCAAACCTTCGCTTTTTTGTCATTAAACCGCTCCGCATCCCACGATGCATTATTCTATTCACCCACGATCAGACACGATCTCCACTACACAAGACGTGGGTGACACATGTCGTGAGAAGGAAATGGTCAGGCATGTTTGTCCTAAATCTTCTAAGCGATCCGCTTTTCACCGTGTCTATAAATACCCTCTCCCTTCCTCACTCCTTTACTCGCTCAACCTCTCTCTCCCGCCGAGCTCCTCAAACCCTAGCGCCGCCGCTACTCCATCGCCTCCGTGAGGAAAAGCTTCATCGCCTCGACCTCGTCAGCCGACGATTCGCGCCGACCATGAAATCTTCACTCCGCCCGCCGTAGCTGTCTTCCTCCGCCAAGTTAGGGCGTGAAGATCTGAACGGACGAACTTCCCAACTGTTCTTCTCAGTTTGTCGTGTTCTTCACTTCGGTAATTAAAAGTTACTTTTATTACTCGCTTTGATTCTCAAATCTTCTTGAAAATCTTCAAAGGTGTTTATTCTTCAAATCTCACACATATGAACACCTCAAATCTCTTGATTCGCTTCTCTAAGCAATGATTTTCTTCAAGATTCCTCAATTGTGTGGATCCTCGATCTATACAACTCGAACCTAAGACAAAGAACGCTTAGTGAAATTCCTCAAGGCTCATCTGGTCAAAATCCTCAAAACTTGTTCTTTTGAAAACCTTCCGAGAACACATATGACCTCTCCAAATTCCTTGCAACTATACTCTGCTCACAGTACAAATGTCCGCTGTGAATCCCTAGGTTCTCATCAACTTAACTCATTTGCAGCTGCTCAAGAAAAACTGCATACTTCTTCGAGAAAACTCAATTGTTCAAATTCTCAATCAAGAACATGGCGACGGTAAGAAGCCACGAAAGGAGGAAAGAAACCCGAGGTTATGACTGCGCTTGAAATCCCCGAGGAAATCTATGCCGACTCATCGCACACCGGATGAAGAAAATAAAATCAACGCAAGGTGCGATTCGTAAGATTGAACGGAGATGGGCACGGAATGGAGGGAATATAGATATGTAACTCCTAAGTACATGAAGAAATTCGCCTTAATCCTCCATGCCCAAGAGCCCTTTGGCACTGCCAAGTAGCGGATCCCACAAGCATCAAACGAGGTGAGGACTTTCCGATGAATGGGCTAAACGCCAAGCAAAATTGGCAAAGCAAGCAAAGGAGGCAAGTGAAGAAATTCAATGAGGATTCTGCCATGCTATCGCCACGAGGTCTCGGTCAAACCGAGGAAATCCATGCAAAAGAAGCCTGCTCATAAGCCAAGTGCTTCATCATCTGCTACCACGGCCAAGTTCCTCAAGCCAGCACCTCCAAGCAAATTCCTCACACCGCTGCTGCTCCACCAAAGTCCTCAACAGCTCTATCAAAGTCTTCGCCTCGTGCACTGCTACATGTCAAAGGACTGCTGGCTTCTCAATTGCCTCAGCGCTTTCGCAAGTTCCTCAGCAGCTCCCATTTCATCATCCGCCCGACTCACCAAGACCAAAGCAACAATGGACGAGGTCCTCGGCCTAGCCCAAGGAAGAAACAGGTTGCATTCCATGTGCCTTTTGATGATGAGGCATCCGATGATGAACTTGCGGAAATCATCGAGACCGCCAAGAAAAGGCCGCTAGAGCCAAAGGCACATTTGTGCCTCTCTGTTGATCCAAGAAAATCCTCGACTATATTGGATCTCCGCACAAGGATCCCAATACCCCTATGCCTCGACCTTCATCTCGACACCGGACAAAGTCATATGTTGACTCACTTCATAGCTGAAGAAAATGGAAGTTTGAGAAGGAAAGGAAATCAAAAGGCTCAATACAGAAAGAGAAGTTCTCAAGAAAACGTTGTCAAGATGACACCGAGGATCTTCTCAAGGTCCAGATCGAAATTCAAGACCTCAAAGAAAAACTTCGATTCATATTATGCTGATTGGCAAGGAGCCAAGGACAGATTTGTGAACCCGACGAAGAACTTCACAAATGTTGCCGCCCAAGGCAACATGAAATTCCTCAGTCAAGCCTCACCCCAACCGATCGAAGAACATGCCAAGACCACTGATGAAGTTCAGCCTGCCGATGAAAATGTAGTTCCGTGGCTGATGATCCCATTCCACCATCGAAGAATTGACAGGCACCCACTAGTGGTGCGCTCAAGAAATCAAGAAGACAGGCAACCGCATCGGGCCATACCAAGAAATCAACCACATTCCTCGCCTCCTCCCGCGCCAACTCCAACTCCAATTCTTCCATCCGCCTCGATGTGAAGAAACCAAGGCTGCAGAACGAGCTGCTGGAAGAAAAGGAAAGCATCACCAGCCGATTCTTCTACTGCAAGAAAATGAGGCCTATGACCAGCTCATACGAAAATCCAATTGATGTTGTTCCAATTTCTCCATACCATCAAAGGACGTTGTTCCTTTGGAGAAGACTATGAGATTCCAATCGATCTCGATGAAGAACATCATTCTGCCGCTTCGTCGTAACAGATTGATGAAGAAATTGAAGTGGATGCAATCCCTTCAACCCCAATCATTTCCTCACCTATGCCTCAGTTCACAACTGAAGAGGCTGGTGCTGAGGAAATTGAAGATGAAGATGTGGATATTGGATGCACCACACCAGTGATAAATGATGACTTTGGGAAAGTCAAGATCCCAATACTCCTCTCTTCACCCCGCCCAACAGATTCCTCGGTCCCTACACAAACAGTCCAAGTGGACTCAAGAAACTCAACCCATCGGTTCTGCAGGCATGAAGAAATTCCAGCCACTAGTGCCGATGAAACTGCTGCTGCCGATCCTCGATCATCTGTTGAGGAACAAGAAATTCTCACCAAGAACCTGAACTTGCGATTCCCGAGGTGGTGATGCAACTCATCGACATCCTCGCCCAAGCAAAAGAATCCGCTTTCAAGCAAACAAAAGTTCAAGGCTGAAGATTTCTTTGCCGAGCACGTGTTCTTCATCGACTATAATCCATATGATTCTCGCTCGATTAGGAAGAGGCGCTTCGACTGCCGCCAAGCCAACTTCTATTCCTCGGTGCTTTTCAACAAGGACAAAATCTTCGATCATGCTCATATTCCTCATGTGGATATGGAGTCGCTGCCAGCTTTGAGCCAGTCCTCGGTGTTCTTCACGACGCAGACTTCTAAATTTCTGCACCGATATTCGTGGATCGGAATGAAGAACTAATTCTTCAGCTTTTATGCAACGCTGCACATCACCGGAGACGTCAAGACGTGAACTCATGGGTCTTAGATTGATGACCGAAAATACTCACTACAAGGCACCAAAGAATCGAATTGCTTCGCGCCCTACCACTCAGCCCTCCACTTGATGGTGCACGCCGATTCACGACGAACCGTAACTTTCAAATCACTATATGCAAGTGCCGATGAAGCCTTTGAAACCAAGGCAGGCCCTAAGAACCAAATTCCTCGTCAAGGAATTACTATATGTGCCTCGGACTGCTCATCGGATTCGACGAAGACAATGAGTCCTATCAAAGGCCACGACTCGAATGATGAAGAAGTCGCTGGCATCATGAAGAATATGCTTTTCAACATCATCCATGGCGCTCCACCAACTTCCATGATTTCTTCATGAGGACTCGCAAACATAGCTATGTCACCATTTGAGCTGAAGCCTTATGCGCCTTTGGATTATGAGACTCATTAGTACAAGGTCTTCACTCAATTACAAGGCGATACTTTGAACCATCGCAGCTACTTGCCTCCGATTGAAGTCCTCAAACGGACATTTACCTCACCGATGACAAGGGCAAGGCTATCGCTATGATCGATGAAGGCATTCGCCCATTGATGGACAGCCAGCAGCAGCATCCTACTCCACCAATGATGACTCGCCACACATGACTCAAATGCAAATACCTCACCAAGCAAAGTCCTCAAGCTATCGCACCTGTGGTGATGATCGATCGTGAGTTACTCCTCGCCTTCATCAAGGTTGATCGTAATCATAAATGGGTCAAGCGCCGGTTGGTACTTTTCTTCACAACATGACCTCAACACACAATGCAAAGAAGAAAACCACTACTACCTCCATGAAACCTTCAAACGCACTGGCTGTTCTTTCACATGTCTACAAAGGAAGAAGAACTCGACGTCCATGGGACTCAAGGAAGAATTTGACTGGTCTGCACCTCCTCCAAGAAATTCAAGAAGGTCAAAGTTCCTTCCTTGGTGGCTAGCTCCTATTCTTCATCTCGCGACATCGATGAAAATGAAGACTTGGAAGACACCGCGCTGGTCCTACTTCAACAAACAACCCCAACAATGTTGGCGCCCGCCTTCAACTTGAAATTCTTCAGAGCGTTAGTCCTCGCCGATCCTTTTGGTCATTCGATGACAAAGGGGAGAAATTTGAGTTAGTCTTCAAGCGGTCTAGTTTTTGCCTATATACAGTAATTTTTTTGTTAAGTTACAACTCGCTCTTCTAAAACTTTTATTGGATCGAGTTGTAATCTTAAACCCGATGGTGCTTTGATACTTTTGATGCATTATGCTCTTGCACTATGCTCGATTCTCGTGAGCTCCTTGAAAATCTTCATAGAAAATTGATTTGGGCTCGATACTTTTGATGCGTTATTTTGCATACTCAATAACATCAAGCACCATATTTCATCATGCATTTCAAATTCTTCATATTATATGTCAAATGCGTATGAATTACAAGATATAGGGGAGATCTCCATGATTCAACTCTTCAAATGTGCATTGCCTCAAAAGCAAATTCCTCACTATGCACATCTTCGTGGGGAGTTCTTCTATATCTTGCAATCAAATTCCTCATTATTAGTATTTACACTTCACGTGTTTATCCTCGTTGAAAACTTAACCTATATTGTCATCAATCACCAAAAGGGGAGATTGTAAGTGCATCTAGTGCCCTTAGTGATTTTGGTGTATTGAAGACTTATAGGTTAAGTAACTAATGTGTTTGTGAGTGTACACAGTCTATAAGTCTATGAGGAGTTTGATATTTACAGAGAAAGTCGAATTCTAAAATGAAGTTCTTCAATCAAGACTTTGATATTCAAGACTTTCAAGACTTTGAAAGTGAAGAAATTGGTGTGACCTTGAAGACTTGGTATTCATTTGAGGAACATGAAGCGTGAAGACTTTTGTTTTCGTAGTTTCATTTTCTCTTTCTTGAGTCATAGGAAACACCGCATCGTTAAAGGGGGTCGAGGAAATACTAAGGAAAAATTTCCATGTGATGCTCAACTCAAAATCCTACACCTACCAATCCCTTCGAGTGAAGCCTTTGAAATCTCATACAGCTTCACCAATTTCTTCAAAGGATGAGACGAAGTTCTTCCGTCGCCGAGGAATTTGTTCTCGACCGAGGAGTTAGGAATTCGCCAAAGGCGGATTACCTACAAGGAGGAACATGATAGCCCCGAGGAATTTGAGATTCAAATTTCCGATCGCTCTTGTCTTGCTGCCGCCACCGTCCCAAAATATCTTATCCACCTAACGGTCATATCATTGAAGGGCATTTATGTCTTATCATGTCGGGCTGCTCCCTAGGCTATAAATAGCCGCCTCTACAACCACTAGCTGGTTGGCTGCCCGAGAGAACTTGACACTTGTCATTTGAGAGCAACCCATCCTCCGAGGACTTTGAGCGAAAATCATCGAGTGAGGAAAACCCAAAACCAAACCCCTACAAACCCAAAGTGATTGAGCATCATCAAGAAATTGATCCTGCGTGGATCCGACGCTTGTTACCTTTGAAGACTGTGCTTCTTCCAGACGGTTAGGCGCCATGGTCTAGAGCATCCAAGAGGAATTGTGGATCGCCGAGTGACCAAGTCTGTGAAGGTTTGGAAGTCGCTCAAGACTTACCACGAGTGATTGGACGAGGTCTGTGTGACCTTAGTTCAAGGAGAATACGGTGAGGACTTGGTGTCCCGAGCTGCGTGCTCAAGGATCGGGTGTCCGGACTGTGTGTCCTCGAGTTTAAATACTCACCGCTCCAACCAGACGCATAACCGAGACAAAGCAGCTTGAACTGGTCTACCAAATCATTGTCTTCACCAACCTAATCGGTTCTATTTCCTCAACCCTTTCATTTCCTCATTATCGTGTTGAGTGTTTGTTCATATCTCTGTTTGAAGACTTTGATCAAGACTTTCTCAATTTCCTCGCTTCAATTTCTTCACCGCTTTTGTCTTCATCTTGTGTTATCCTGTGATTACGCTTTCAGACTCTGTGAAGTCTTCATTTCATCATGATGACCATGCATGTATTCTGTTATGCTTACTCTGAGTACTTATTCCGGCTGCAAGTAGTTCTTCGCTAAGGAATTTCCTCACCGGCAAATTCCTCAGTGAAGAATTCATAAAAATCGCCTATTCACCCCCCCTCTAGTCGATATAACGCACTTTCAGAATGTACGCTCCATATCGATCCGCAAGGACGATGAGGTGCAGGTCGTGTGCAACACCTGATGCTCTTGCCCATGACCCTCTCGACGGAGCTACGTCACAAGTACAATGTACGCTCCGTCCTGATCCGCAAGGACGACAAAGTGCAGGTCGTGTACAACACCTAGTGCTCATGCCCACAACCCTCTCGTCTGAGCTGCGTCACAAATGCAACATCTATTCCGAGTCAAGAATCAAGATTCAATCAGAGCTAAAAGACTTGATAGCAGCAAAAGTAAAGCAACCATGTTGAAAAGAAAAACCAAGTTCGGATAAATCTCGCAAGGTTCAGAACCGCAGACAAAAGTGCTCGGGCATCAGGCCCGAAAGTGTTTAACGGTTACAAAATCACTCGGCATTCTGAGGCAAATTTAATCAAGGCATAAAGTTTGTTCACTCCGCGGGAGGAGGGTGGCAGCTCGATTTAACTCGCCCTGTGTCGATTCCGTTCATAATGCGGGTGGCTGCTTCGATGAAGGTCTCCATGAAGGACTGTAAGTGAAGCTTCTTGGTGTTGGCCACCTTGAGCACTGCTAGCTTCTCTTCCTTGGCCTCTTTGCAATGGACGTGAACCAGAGACAGAGCCACATCAGCACCGCATAGGGCGGATGACTTCTTCCATTCCTGCACTCGACCGGGAATCTCATTGAGTCGAGTCATCAGAGACTCACGATCATTCTGAAATGTCACCTGTGGCCAGAGCGCCGTGTCAATCCGCGACACCGCCACCTTCAGTCGTGCGAGATATTCCATGGCGCTGGCAAGACGAGATTCCAATCGGAGCACGTTCATGGTAGCTTCATCCTTAACAGGGGAGTTGATGGGGTCCAAGTTTGTCTCAATTCGCCCAGTCTCTTCCTCAAAGTTTTGGCAGAATTCTGTGCACACAAAAAAATGATGAGTCGACAGCTATATGATGAGTCGACAATAGCAAATTAGTCAGGCGAGGAAAAGTACCTTCAAGCATAAGGAACAACTTCTTGGCGAGTCCTCCCAGATAAACCTCCAGTTCGTCCCTCTTCCGGGTGAGATCTCCAACTTTGTCGGTCAGAGTCACCTTGTCCTTCTTCAGCTGCACGACTTCCTTGTTGGCTTCGCTGATGGCAGTCTTTAGTTTGGTGTTTTCTTCTTCTAACTTGCCGACTGAAGCCAGCTTCTTGTCGACAAGTTTAGTTTTTTCCCGCGCCGTCTTCTGAGCTGCGGCAAGGTCAAGGTCCTTCTCCTCCAGTGCATGCTTCATTTTCTCTAAAGAAATAACATTCTTCAGTCGAGCTTGGAGTTGTCTGTTTTCCCTACGCACATCTGTTAGAGGAGTCACTCGGTTCGAAAGGCAAAAAGTAAAACTGGCAAAGCAAACAGTCGACAAGTAGTTACCTCCCATAGTAGCTACTTCATCCTTAGCCTTCTGCAGATTTTGCTTGGCTAGTTCCAGATCAAGGTTGAGCTGAATTTGTTTCTGCTCCAAGTCAGCAAACCGAGCCCCGAGCTCACAATATCTCTGCAGTCAGTGGACAATCAGTCAATAGGAACAAAGATTTGATTGCTTCCAAGCGGTAAAATACAAGTTCAAATCACTACGACAAAAAGAGTTATAAGGCTACTGCCGAATCAAACATTCAACAGTAGTCTCGGGGACTACACCAAGTGGGTGCACTTAGCGTGCCCCCACTAGTTTGACTTTTCAATCGACTTGGCCTGTCCAGCCGAGAAGAAAAAAAAAGAAGAGGAAGAAGACAAAAGTTGTTCTCAGACCATAGCCGACTGCCCACGCTCGACTACAATCTCGGGGACTACACCTAGTGGGTGCACTCAGCGTGCCCCCACTGGTCCAGATTCCACTCGACATGGTCCGCCCAAACCGAGTGGAGGAACTGTCAAGAACAATTTTTTTCAAATACCCCCACCGAATCAAACATTCGACGGTGGCCTCGGGGACTACACCCAGTGGGTGCACTCTACGTGCCCCCACTAGTTCAAAGACACACTCGACGCAACCTAGTCGACTCAAGTGGAAAAACTACTCAGCAAAAGTTGAAACACCCAGTGGGTGGACAGATGCAAGGTGCAGACTCTTGGTAGATGCACATTATGGTTCCAAAACGATCATCCACAAACATCTTACGGATAATAAAGCAACAGTTTTCAAGTACCATATCAACTAACCTGGACGTTGGTCTGGAGAGCTGAGATGGCATCATAGGCAGCCTGACTGGCCTCGCGCACTACCTTCATCTGCCCCATCGTAAGGCCTGCTTGGCGTATAGCTTCCTTGGCAGCACTCACTTGATCCTCTGGGACATGACGGGTGACGAAAAGCGGAGTTGGTGGAACAGTCGCAGCAGCCTGGGGACTGAGGCATGGAGTTGCACGGATGAAGCAGGGACTTGTGCAGTCGACGCCGAAGGACGTTCACTCGACACAGGATCGGCAAAAGTAACAGAAGCCCGATTGACGTCTCCAGACTGCTGGATCACTGGTTCTAGCACTGATGTCGTCTAAGCTACCTTGCTGGATGGCACCCTCCTGCTCAAAATACTACTCCTCCTCCCCATATGCTTCTGGAGCATATCTTCATCATCGTCTGGAAGTTCAATAACATTTTGCGGCGCTACTAAAAGACTCGATCGCAAGAGTTCAGTCGATCGAAAATCAATTGACAAAATGAAATCAAGATGGCAGAATCATACCCGCTTTTCAAGTGGCTGCATCTTCGGTTTCCTCATCATCTTCGTCCTTGTAAATGTCCATGAATGTCCCAGAAGTAGCAGCACTGCAATTTTCAGAACTCACTTGGTCAAGCAAGAGAATGAGTCGACGATAAATATAAGAGTCCCTGAGCAAAGGGTGAAAGCAAAACACTTACGTGGAGGCAACAGGGACGTCCACCTTGATCTTAGGCAGGGCCTTCCGGGGCTTTGAATGCGCAACCTTGGGCTGCTTCGAAGCCTTTTCAGTTGGAACGGGGGAGGATGTCCGAGTGCGCTTCGAGGTCTGCGTACTCGGTGCAACCGCTTTGCCACGGACACTAGCTGGATCATGGGTCTGCTTGGAGCGTCTTACAGAGTGAGGTGGGGAGTCAACTTCCTCCTCACTGCTTGAGTCCTCACACTCCTCCTCGCCTTCTTCATTGGATTTCCAGTCGCCGCTTTCACCTCCGCTCGCCTCTCCTTCCTGATCCTACTCTCCATTGGGCATCGAGTACATCTCAGTATAAATCTGCAAGGCAAAGAATTGCACAAGTATCAGTAAGGTTCAAAAACAGCTACAAATCAGAGCAAAAAGACACTCGACGGTAAAGGTCAGACCTTGTCTGGTTCATTGACGGCGTCGACTGGTGGAATTCTCCTGAACCCCCTGGGGTTGTCTTTGATGGGTAACGTAGTAATTTCAAAAAAAATCCTACGCACATGCAAGATCATGGTGATGCATAGCAACGAGAGGGGAGAGTGTTGTCCATGTGCCCTCGTAGACCGAAAGCGGAAGCGTTAGAACAACGCGTTGATGTAGTCGACGCCTTCACGATCCGACCGATCCAAGCACCAACGTCTGACACCTCCGAAGTTCAGAGACATTCAGCTTCGATGACGATCCCCGGACTCGATCCAGCAGGTGTCGGGATGAGTTTGTCAAGACGGCGCGCGTGGGACGGTGATGATGTTCTCATCGACGCAGGGCTTCGCCTAAGCACCACTACGATATGACCGAGGTGGAATATGGTGGAGGGGGCACCGTGACACGGCTAAGGAACGATCACGAAGATCAACTTGTGTGTCATGGGGTGCCCCCCTCCTCCGTATATAAAGGGGGGAAGGAGGAGGGGGTCGGCTAAGGGGTTGGCGCGCCCTAGGAGGGGGAAACCTACTCCAAGTAGGTTTGCCCCTCCCTTTCCTAGTCCAAGAAGGAGGGGAAGGAAAGAGTGAGAGGAGAGGCAGGCCGCCTCCTTGTCCTATTCGGACTCAAGGGGAGGGGGCGCGCCTCTTGTCGTGGTTCTAAGCTTGACAGTAGAATGGGGGGTAGGTATGGAGAGGCAAGATCCTAGCTATGGAGTAGTTGTATACGCAAGATGTTTACGAGTTCAGGCCCTTCTTGGAGGAAGTAACAGCCCTACGTCTCGGAGCCCGGAGGCGGTCGATCAGATTGTGTGTATGAATAATGAGGTGCGAACCCTTGACACTGAGGAGGGGGGTGGATTATATAGAGTTCGCCAGACTCCTCCGGTCCTCAGTTATGCAGGGTTAAAGGTACATTAAGATAGGGGGTTACTGGTAACGCCCACATAAAGTGCTATGATGACTATAAAAGCTACTTAATGACCGACCGTTTGGGTGCAGACTGGCTTTAGATCTTCTGGCGGTCGAGTGGTTGGCTTCATGGTCGAGTGTCTTCCAGTTGGTCGAGTGGAATCCTTCCAGGTTGACTGAAAGGTAGCTTCTTCTAGAGATGTCCTTGGGGAGGGTGTCTTAGACAGGTTCATGACCCTACCCTAGGTACATGACTCCATCATTAGCCCCCGAGTGGATCGAGGTTTGAGTGGGGAAGGAGTTGTACATACTCCCGACTCATTCTTGTGTTGCGATAATGTCTTGTCTTGGATCAAATTGGCTTAAGTGACGGTATCAACTTCTTTTTCAGTCGCCTTGATCCATTCTTTGGATCCGTCGAGTGTTTTCCGTGCTTGGTGATTTCCAATGACAGACGGAGGAAATCTTTTGTCCGACGATTTGCTCAAAGACGCTGGATTTAGCGGGATTTGAATCTTCGGGAAACGAGCGGGACAGAGAGAGAGAGCCGCAGTAATCGGACGGGATAAGGCAAGGACGCCTCGATCTCCGCGCCACCTTTTTCGCCACGTATCATGCGGGCGACTGTTGCGGGATTTGACAGGATCGCCTGGGCCTACCAGTCAGTCACTCGGAAGTAACCTCATATAAGGTCCAGGACTGAGGTTTTTTGAACATTGCATTCCCCTTTCCTCCTTTCTCCCTCAGATTCATCCGCCGCGCCTGCCTCCACTTCCGAATCGCTGCTCCACGCGCGTTTCATCGGCGACAATGGTGAAAGAAAAGGCGGCGGCTTTGGAACGGGTGAAGAAGGCGGCGGCGGCGGCGGGGAGGGCGACTACCGGGCGGATCTCGTCATGGGCCGGTTTGCAAAGCAGGGCTAGATCCAGGGCGATCGGATTCGCCGACCATCCGCTGTAGATCTTGACGACCGCTAATGAAGGATCGACCCTCATGGATCAGCGAGGCTTCCAGGATGGAGTGGCAGCAGAGCCTCGGGAGGGTGAGTGCCCTCTTAGCCACTCACGCCGATCGCGGGTTTTCTTTGTCGCCCCACCCTTTCTTTCGAGGGTTTATGAACTTTTTGGGGCACAACTCCACCACTTCACGCCCAACTCTATCGTGGTATCTCGCCGCTGTCTTCTTTGTGTGAGAATTTTTGGGTTGTCGGCCGCATTGGGGCCTTTCAAACACATTTTCACCGCCGCCCCAGACGGTGAAAAAGGCCAATCCGAGTGATGAGAGAACCCAAGTGATTCAGATGTGGGGGTCTTGGGGTCCAAATGAGAGGTAAGAGCTCTTTTCCACCATGATCCTTCCCGAAGTCGGTTCGAGGGTGGCAATGACCGGTTCTATCGCTAAGACCAGCCGACGCCAGGCGCCGATCGACTCCCTCCTTTCTCCATGGACCGAGTGAGCAAGCCATCCTCTCAAGGTGATCCCGAGGAGAAGGCTCAGTCAAGGTTTTGGTCGAGCGTAGTCCAGCTCATCCGTGACGGGTGACCGGTATGGATCTTCTAGAGGATTTTCTTCGACGGTGCATCCAACCACTTCAAGATCGAGACCATCCGATGTGGATGTATTCTGCATCAAGACACCACTGGGTCCACCCGAGGAGGTCGAGGATGCCACATCGAGAGATGGATGGCCGCCATCATCGGGAACAAAGATAACCCCGAGGAGCCGGAGGATCCTCCACTCGACCAATCGCATTTGAGCCGACGAGGTTCAATCCGTATCTTTGACTCACTCGCTTACTCCATCTTGTTTGCTTAAATCGGTCGATCGACTTTCATCTTGTTTGTCTTCTTCCAGTGTCACCACTTAGATGTACTCGATGCCCAACGGGGCGCGGGAACTAGTTGAGGAGGAAGAAGGAGCGGAGGTGAAAGCCAGGAGGAATTGCAGTCTGACGGTGGGGAGACAAAGATGACGACATCTCCGACGAAGAGGAGGAGGAGGAAGAGGAGGAAGAAGTCGACCTCCTCGCATGGAAAGGCGGTCCAAGCTCACCCATGACCTCGCTGTTGAGCTGCAAGGCTATCGCTACCGTCGGGCAATGACAAAGCATCCTCGACGACCTCTCCGGCCCGATCGAAAAAGCACCGGCAACCTCGAGCGACGCCAAAAAGCCGACAAAGGTTTTGCCCAAGATGAAGATGGTTATCCCCACTATTTTCGGTACAAAGAGAACTTGAGCTTTTTTGTTCAAAGGCGTAACATACTTTTGGTCGACTTGTTGACCGATCAACTGATTCTCGAAATCTGCAATAGCGCCACCTCCGAGACCTCACCAGAACGAAGACCGGAGATTGGTATGATCGCCGTAATTTTGCTTTTGGTCGATTGATTTCCATTTTAACTTTGAATCTTTCCTCGTAGTCCTCCTCATGTCATTGATCTCCCGATGACGATGATGAGGCGCCGCTGAGGCGAGGAGGACTAAGAAGGCCCTCCCGGCAGGATCGCCAGTTGCATTGATGCTCGAGGCGCTGGTTCATGAGGGTGGCAACACCACTCGGACTTCTGTGTCTTTCACAGTCACCGACGAGTATCCGCCTTCAACGCCGATCGCTGATCCGCCTTCCCTTTTTGCCATGCACCACGCCCCGAGGACCAAGTGGTGCTGCTAAGGAGGCTATACGCCAAGCGGGCTCATGATGGAGCAGATGAAGGTGGTCCGGAAGCCAGCCAAGCGCCTATGATGCCGCTCAGCTCTTCGTGAGCAACGCCCGTGTTAGTTGATCACCACTTGTTCTCATAGGATATGCTACCAAAAACTCTTCTTCTCAAGATCTTCAGATCCAGACACCCACTAGGTGTGTCGAGTGAATTTTCGACCGGTGGGGCACGCCAGTGCACCCACCGGGTGTAGTCCCCGAGACTATGGTGGATCGCCGCGCCGATCGTAGTCTTTATACTTTGTATCTCTTTGATAACTTCTTCACTCGGTCTGGTCAGACCATGTCGAGTGGAATCTTGAAACCGGTGGGGGCACGCTGGGTGCACCCACTGGGTGTAGTCAGACTATGGTGGACTGTTTGCAGTCGACCGTAGTATGAAGAACTCCTTTCTCTCTCTCTTTTTTTCCTTCGGTCGACTGATCGAACCGAGTTTGTAGGATCAGTGGGGGCATGCTAAGTGCACCCACTGGGTGTAGTCCCCGAGACTACTGTCGAATATTTTGATTCGGCTGTAGTCTTAGAAACGCAATGATTTTTCTTAGTCACTCGGAAGTAACCTATCTGTGATGTCTGTCGACTGATTCTTTGCAGAAGTCTTGCGAGCTTGTGGCTCGATACACTGAATTGGAGAACAAACAGATCCAGCTCAACCTTGACTTGAAGCTTGCACAGGAGAACTTACAAAAGGTGAGAGATGAAGCAAAAGGTATGACTAGTGAGATCTTGACGACTGTTTTTATTCTTCTCGTCCTTCCTAATTCGACTCACCGCTATTTTGCGCATAAAATGGAGGAGGCTCAAGAAGAAGGATCATGACCTTGCCGAGGCGCAATAGACATCTTTGAACAAAACCAAGCTCATGGAAGAGAAGCTGTCTTCACCGGAAAACTTGAAGAGGAGAACGCCAACTGAAAGTCTGCTCTCGACGCGCCAACAAGGAGGTTAGCCGATCAAGAACGACAAGGTAGCTCGAGCAACAAGGTCAAGCGAATCAAGGGGAAGAGGAATGATCTAGAGGCTTATCCGGAGGGCTCGCCAAGAAGCTATTCCTCATGCTTGAAGGTAATTCCTCTTATACGACTGACTTGTTATCACCGACTCATCATAGAACCATTAGCTTGAACTCGAGTTGTGTTTGCAGAATTTTGTCAGAACTTCGAGGAAGAGACTAGTCGAGTGGAGACAAGTCTGGACCCCATTAACTCCCCCGTGAAGGATGAAGCTGCCATGAATGTGCTCCGACTGGAGTCTCGTGTTGCCGCTGTGGTGGACTACCTCGCTCGACTGAAGGTCGCGGTATCGCGGATCGGCTCAACACTTTGGCCAGGCGAAACACTTCAAAATGACCTCGAGTCTCTAATGACTCGACTGAATGACGTTCCAAGTCGAGTGCAGGAATGGAAGAAGTCTTCTGCCAGATGTGGTGCTGACGTCGCTCTGTCCCTGGTCCGCATTCACTGCAAGGAGGCGCGAGAGGAAAGGTTAGCGTCCATCAAAGTTGCCAATACCAAGAAGTATGACTTCCGATCTTTCATGGAGACTTTCATTGGTGCTACCACCCGAATCGCTGATGGGATCGACCTGGACCAGTTCGTCGCGCCTTCTAGTGCTCCGCCTGAGGAGTAAAAAACTTCTACGATTCATCTTAAATTTGCCTCGGAATGCCGAGTGATCCTGTAACCGATAAACTTTAACGGGCTTGAGGCCTGGGTACTTCTGCATCCTTAGGATGCTATCCGAACTTCACTTATCATCGAAAATATGCTTTTGTTTGCCTTCGAGTGAACTTTGCTCTTCACTCGGATTTTGCTTCAATGCTTGAGATGCAGCTCTGAGGTGGATCCAGTCGACCTACACTTCGTTGTTCTTGCAGGTGCAGGAGAAGGAAACAATGACCAGACTCGTCGTCCTTGCGGATCGGGTGGAGCACACGTTGTACTTGTGGCGCAGCTTCAAGGAGAAGGCAACAATGACCTGCACCTCGTCGTCCTTATCGATCGGATAGAGCGACGTTGTACTTGTGGCGCAGCTCAAGGAGAAGGTAACAATGACCTGCACCTCGTCGTCCTTGCGGATTGGGATAAAGCGACGTTGTACTTGTGGCGCAGCTCAAGGAGAAGGTAACAATGACCAAGACTCGTCAGTCCTTATGGATTGGAATGGATTTTATGCTTAGGAGAGTATTGGACTGCAGCTAAGCCTCCGAGTGGGAGGGTTGCTCTCCACTTGGTAGGATTTTTGTTTTACTTAGGCGAGTATTGGACTCTAGCTAAGCCCCGAGTGGGAGGTTTGCTCTCCACTCGGTGGATTTTTCAAACTTAGGCGTAGCATGGACTGCAGCTAAGCCCCGAGTGGGAGGTTTGCTCTCCACTCGGTGGGATTTTTCAAACTTAGGTGAGTATCGGACTGCAGCTAAGCCCCGAGTGGGAGGTTTGCTCTCCACTCGGTGAGGATTTTTCAAACTTAGGCGAGTACTGGACTGCAGCTAAGCCCCCGAGTGGGAGGTTTGCTCTCCACTCGGTAGGATTTTTTAAACTTAGGCGAGCACTGGACTGCAGCTAAGCCTCCGAGGAGGATTTTTGTGTCACAGCTCTGAAGGGGAAGGCAACAGTCGACCTGTACCTCGTCGTCCTTGCAAAGTGCACATTGTATTAAATACTTAGGCGAGTACTTGGACTGCAGCTAAGCCCCCGAGTGGGAGGCTGGCTCCTCACTCGGTAGGATTTTCAAACTTAGGCGAGTACTTGGACTGCAGCTAAGCCCCTGAGTGGGAGGCTGGCTCCCTACTCGGTAGGATTTTTTGATACTTAGGCAAAACGAATTCGTAGCTAAGCCCCCAAGTGGGAGGCTGGCTCGCCACTCGGTAGGGATTTTCAAACTTAGGCGAGTACTTGGACTGCAGCTAAGCCCCCGAGTGGGAGGCTGGCTCCCTACTCAGTAGGATTTTCAAATACTTAGGCGAAACGGATTCGCAGCTAAGCCCCCGGGTGGGAGGCTGGCTCGCCACTCGGTAGGGATTTTTTTTACAAACTTAGGCGAAACAGGTTCGCGGCTAAGCCACCCACCGGGGGAAATTTCTTATGTAAACGAAAAGTAATAACAATCACTGGGAAAATTATAACATTCTTATCTTTGATAAACAAACTATAGAGGTACTTCTATTACATCTCACCCGAGTGAGTTCTTAAGTGTAAAAGGGGCGGAGCAGCTCCGCATTCCAGGCTCGAGGCTCATCGATCTGGCGTTCGATGTTGTAGAGATGATAAGCTCCATTGTGGAGAACTCGTGACGATGAAGGACCTTCCCAAGTGGGAGCGAGCTTGTGTGGTTTCTATCGATCCACTCGGAGGACCAAGTCCCTTCTTGAAAGGCTCGGCTCTTCACATTTCTAGCATGGAATCGATGCAAGTCCTGGCGATAGATGGTCGAGCGGATCTGGGCCATCTCTCTCTCTCTTCAAGGAGGTCGAATGCATCTTGCCGGGCTTGCTCCGCTTCGCTTCGAGTAGAGTTCACTCGGGGCGCATTGTGAAGCTGGTCGCCGCAGAATCGCTTCAGCTCCATAGACCATGAAGAATGGAGTTCTCCCAATGACCGATTAGGAGTGGTCCTTAATCCCCAAAGAACCGACGGAAGTTCGTCGACCCACGCTCTGCTGCATGCTTGAGATCACGATCATCGAGGTTTCAATCCTTTGAGAATTAGACCATTTGCTCGCTCGCTTGTCCATTCGACCGGGGTGAGCAACTAAAGCATAGTTGACTCAAGTGCTCTCGAGAGGCTAAAAGGCTTTGAACTTGTCGGAATCAAGTTTGATCCATTATCGATGATGATGTTGTGCGAACTCCATATCTGAATATCAACTCTCCGATGAAACCGATAGTAGTGCACGATCAAGATTCTTGATAGGTTTAGCTTCGATCCACTTCAGAACTTGTCGATCGCCACCAGCAAATGAGTGAAACCGCTCCTACCAGTTCTCGATGGTCCAATCCATATCCAACCCCCAAACAGCGAAAGGCCGATTTAGTGGAATGGTCTTCAATGCCGAGGCTGGTTTGTGTGACATATTGAGTAGAACCGACATCCTTCACACTTGTCGACTATTTCCTTTGCCATTTCATTTGCTTTCGGCCAAGAAAACCCGCTTTCGGTATGCTTTAGCCACGATGGTCCGAGAGGACGATGGTGACCACAGTCCCCGAGTGGATATCATCAAGAATTATGTGACCTTCTTCCGGCGTTATGCACTTCGGTGACTCGACCACGCTTTCTCGAATAATCGTCCCTTGATCACAGTAAAGGCCTTGGATCGATGGACGATCTGTCGAGCCTCTTCTTCGTTCTCTGGGAGCTCTTTCCTCAGGATATACGCGATGTACACAACTGTCCAGTCGGGAGTGATGACCACGACTTCCATGACCAAGTCGACCACCGCTGGGACCTCAACTTCAGTCGGATCAGTGGCACTTTTTGGCTGTGGAGCTTCTTCAGTGAAAGGATCTTCTTGAATCGGCGGTGTGCAAATGTGCTCCAAAAACACATCACTGGGAATGGCTTCCCTCTTGGACCCTATTTTCGCCAAATCATCAGCAGCTTGATTTTTCAGTCGGGGTATATGATGAAGCTCTAACCCTCAAACTTCTTCTCTAGCTTCCTCATCTGATTACAAGAACCGACCATGGCTGGACTTTTGACGCCCCACTCCTTCATCACCGATTAACCACTAGATCTTAGTCGCCATAAACCATGAGGCGATTTGACGCCGAGTGAAATGGCCATACGCAACCCATACAACAGTGATTCGATTCGCTTCATTGTTGGAAGAATCAAAGTGAATCTGAGCACATATCTCGAGCTTATCTCCTCGGGAAACCAATACTACCCCAAAGACCGAACCATTCAAAGATCTTGGAACCATCAAAGAACATAGTCCAAAGGTTCGAGTGAACTTGAGTCGGTAATCGTTGTTCAATCCACTCGGCGATGAAATCTGCTATTGCTTGGGACTTGATGGCTTTTGCCTCAAACTTGATATCAAGGGAAGAAGTTCAATCGCCCATTTCGCCACTCGACCGCTTGCATCTCTCACAGTGCAAAATCTCGATAATGGGGCGTCGCTGACGACTGTAATGGAATGATCAGAGAAGTAGTGAGCAACCTTCTTCGCCGTCATATAAATAACCCATACACAAGCTTCTGATAATGAGGGTATCTTTGCTTCGACGGGGTTAATACTTCATAAAGATAATATACTGGGTGCTGAACTTTGAAGGCCTTTCCTTCCTCTTCCCGCTCGACCGTAAGTACTGTACTGACGACTTGTCATGTGGCTGCAATGTAAAGCAGCAATGGCTCCTTGCTGATTGGGGCAGCAAGCACTGGCTAGGTGGAGAGCAGAGCTTTGAGTTCTGCAAACGCTGCATCAGCTTCAGGAGTCCACTCGAACTTGTCTGACTTCTTCATCAGTCGATAAAGAGGCAATGCCTTTTCACCGAGGCGAGAGATGAATCGACTTGAAGCGTCCAAGCATCCAAGAAGCTTCGACATCGTGCACACGCATGTATGCTTTCATTCGGAGTATAGTGCCAACTTTTTCGGGTTAGCGTCGATTCCTCGCTCGTAAACGAAAACCGAGTAACTTTCCGCCAGAACTCGAATGTGCACTTTGATGGATTAAGCTTGATATCATACCTCCCGAGATTGGCAAATGTTTCAGCAAGGTCACCAACAGGTCGGAACCTTTCCGTGACTTGACCACAATGTCATCCATGTATGCTTCCACATTCCGACTGATTTGAGTGAGTAAACACTTCAATCATCCTCATGAACGTGGCTCCGCATTCTTGAGGCCGAATGGCATGGTGACATAACGAAGCACCCAATGGAGTGATGAAATTTGTTTTGATCTCGTCGGGTCCATACAGACGGATCTGATGGTACCCGGAATATGCGTCTAAGAAAGACAACCGCTCACATCCCGCAGTCGAGTCGACGTCGATGCGGGGGAGAGGAAAATGATCTTTCGGGCAGGTCCGATTGATATGTTTGAAGTCGATACACATGCGCAGTGAATTGTCCTTTTTAGGGACCATGACAACATTGGTGAGCCACTCAGAGTGGTAAATCTCTTGGATAAACTCTGCTGCTAAGAGTCGAGCCACCTCCTCGCCAATGGCCTTTCTCTTCTGGACGGCGGACCGTCGAAGATGTTCTTTGACAGGTTTAACTTTTGAGTCGACTTCAGACGATGCTCACCAGACCCCCTGAAACACCCAAAGATGTCGCAGAAGCTTCCATGCAAGATGTTCCAGCTCTCACGGAGGAACCGGATGAGCGCTTCTTCCTATTTGGAGTCGAGTGTTGTTGAGATGTGAGTCGGAGCAGCATTGGGATCACGGGATGGATATGAACCGGTTTTGTATCCCGGATGATCAAATGCCGACTTCGTGGCGGGCTTCTTGGCTCGCAACAAATCACTCGGGTCTGCAGTTTTCGGTACTCTTGCAGCTCGACCACCGCCATCCGAGCATCAGCGATCTTAGAGCCTTTCTCGAAACACTCTTCCGCTTTTTTCCGATTGCGGTGATAGTGATCACACCTTTGGGACTCGCATCTTCACTTTGAGGTACACATAACATGGTTGAGCCATGAAACGCAGATATGCCGCCTCCCGTGATAGTGTGATAAGCACTCAAAATCCACGACCTCAAAGGTCAACTTTTCCTTACGAAAATTCTTGTAGTCACCAAAACCACATCGAGAGCAATTTGGCGAGTGACTCAGCCTTCTTTCCGTGAATGACTCCATGGAAGCTCATGTTGTCGGTGCTGAGTCCGACATCGAAATACCCATCCCTTTCAACGCCTCTCAGATACAAAATGTTCAAAGCCATCGCCACCATCCATCAAAACCTTAGTTAGTCGAGTGCCTTCGATGACCGGGTCGACCACCAACGCTTGCCTCCCAAGGGTGGCTATGTGTGTTGGGTGATCAGACTGGTCGAACATGATGGCGGTTTGCGACCATTTCAGGTAACTGGGTGTCGCCGGAGCAACCATATTCACTTCGCGGTTGATAACTTCCAATCGACTTTTGCTTTCAACATCAGCAAAAATCATCAGAGTGGAATTGACCTGAGGGTACCCACCGTCACTATCTTCCTTGTCCTCAACTTTGTCCGACTCCTTTTCTTTGTCCTTGGGTTGCTTCCCCTGGAACTGCTGAATCAAGAGCCGGCACTGTCGAGTGGTATGCTTTGGGTAAATGAGTTTACCCTCTTCATCTTTCTTCGTGTGAATGTGACATGGCAAGTCCAACACATCATTTCCATCTTGGTCTTTAACTTTCTTGGGGTTCCAAGGCCCTTGGCTTCCCTTGAACTTTCTCGGAGTCACGACCAAGGCTTCTCCAGAGCAGCGGCTCGGCTTTCCGCTTCTGTTTCCGACTGGAGTTCCCACCCTCGGTTTCATTAGCGGCTGACTTGTACTTGCCACTCCGGAGCTGATCCTCTTCTTCACCATTGGCGTACTTGGTGGCAATCTCCATCATTCGACTCGTGGTCATGTCTCCGTCCGACCAATTTCAGACTCAACTCTCTGTTTTAACTCCTTCCTTGAAGGCACAGATCGCTGATGATCGATACATTCTCTCTCGTGTGGTGCAAAGTGATCCATCTCGGATGTAATCCTCGAGTTTCATTCGATTTCGCACACATGATCGCAACTCACAACCCTGCTGGTCGCTTGCAAGTCCTTCAAAGACAAACACTCGGGCTAGATCTTCCCAAGTGTAAATGTTGTTTGGGTGCTAACTGATTCAGCCATGCTCGCCGATCCCTCTAACATAAGAGGCAGGTGTTTCATGGCCACTTCATCGCTGCCGCCTCAATCTGGACAGCCACTCGGTAGTCCTCGCCCAGTATCCGCTTGGACTCACCAAAGAACTTATCGACTCGACCGCCAACCCGGTTGGGAGGAATCACCGCGGCTCGATGGCTCGCTAAAACACTCGTCCCGAGACGGTACTCTGCTGCCGATGGGTGCATTTCGTCATGATCTTCATGGTTAGCTCGTTCTGCCGACTGACCTTGAAAGATGACGGATCTCGCATCAAAGCCTGGTTCCACGGGTCGACTGGAATCCTTCGCCCAACACTTTGTCAAGGCTCATCATCTTGTCAGCCGAGGTGCATATGACCCACCCTTGGGGAGGAGGGCACTCGACGCCGATCATCACGATCGAATCGGTCCTCATATCGATCACGCCGCCTCCATGTCCCTCACGCCTCGGGGCGATCTTGGGCTATGTGCCGATCGACTATATTCACAGCGACGGATCTGCTTGTGAATCACATGCTGATCGCGATATGACTGAATTTTGATCTCCTGCTGCCCGGAGCAAATCTCGATCCGAGTAGCCTCGCCAGCCTCCGGTACTGAAGGCTGAATGGACTCGCTATACGGGCTGCAAATGCTAGATTCTGAATGGGAGTTCGTATACCTGAGTCGGTTGTGGAAAAGTTGACGTTGATCGGACGACGGACCCGTTGTTGCGCTGTTCATCGAGCACTCGCCGGAGATTTTCCAATGAGTGTGCTCAGCTGTTGGCCAAACGCGCATCTTCTAAGGCGCGGGCCTCGGGGGTTTCTCCAACGATAGGAGTGTGAAGCGCATCCATGCTCCGGTGGCGGAGCTCCTCCCTCTGTAGCAAAGTGAGGGGTTCGGGTTGGTACTTTTCGTGAGCCTGCGCCGGCTCGCCTCCGCCAACGCCTCCGTAGGTGCGAGGGAAACCAGGAGGACTGCGTGGTCCGTCGACCATCAAAACCTCCACCGCTGGATCGCTGCTATCGCACTCGGATGCAGTCTCTGTGGAGCCAGTCGACAGATCGAACAGGCCGTAGAGAGATTCGTCGGGCTCGATTATCGCGACTTGGGGAGTGGCCGACTGGCGGGCCACCGCGTGCCTCACCCACCGATGAAGCCTTGATCGACCGGAGCGCTTGCGCTGGCGCGAAACCGGGAGGGAGGACGGCACAAGAGCCGACCGATACTGGGTCGACGGCTGCCGCAGGAGGACGCACGCGCGAAAGTGCGTCGCCCCGCGGACGGGGAGTGCGTCAACGTCGAGTGGAGCCTCCAGCAACCAAGCGGAGTCGTCGGCGATGAACGTGAGCACGCAGAGACGGATCTCGTGGCCCTCAACCAAAACTCCGCCTGAAACCATGATGAATGGGATCGAAAAACATGCAACTTCTCCAACAAGTCGCTAAGACACCTGCCCCACGGTGGGCGCCAACTGTCGTGGTTCTAAGCCTGACAGTAGAATGGGGGGTAGGTATGGAGAGTCAAGATCCTAGCTATGGAGTAGTTGTATACGCAAGATGTTTACGAGTTCAGGCCCTTCTCGGAGGAAGTAACAGCCCTACGTCTCGCAGCCCGGAGGCGGTCGACTGTATTATGTGCGTATGAATAACAAAGGTGCGAACCCTTGACACTGATGAGGGGGGTGGCTTATATAGAGTTCGCCAGACACCTCTGGTCCTCAGTTATGCAGGGTTAAAGGTACATTAAGATAGGGGGTTACTGGTAACGCCCACATAAAGTGCTATGATGACCATAAAAGCTACTTAATGACCGACCGTTTGGTGCAGACTGGCTTTAGATCTTCTGGCGGTCGAGTGTCTTCCAGTTGGTCGAGTGGAATCCTTCCAGGTCGACTGAAAGGTAGCTTCTTCTAGAGATGTCCTTGGGGAGGGTGTCTTAGACAGGTTCATGACCCTACCCTAGGTACATGACTTCATCACCTCTTGCCCTGGCCGGCCCCTCTCTCTCTCCACTAGGGCCCAACAAGGCCCATTAGTTCCCGGGGGTTCCGTAACCCCTGCATTCGATATATATCCGATAACTCCCGGAACTATTTCGGTGTCCGAATATAGTTGTCCAATATATCAATCTTTACGTCTCGACCATTTTGAGACTCCTCGTCATGTCCGCGATCACATCCGGGACTCTGAACAGCCTTCAGTACATCAAAAACTATAAACTCATATTATAACTGTCATCGTAACGTTAAGCGTGCGGACCCTACGGGTTCGAGAACTATGTAGACATGACCTAGAACTATTTCCGGTCAATAACCAATAGCGGAACCTGGATGCTCATATTGGCTCCTACATATTCTACGAATATCTTTATCGGTCAAACCGCATAACAACATACCTTGTTCCCTTTGTCATCGGTATGTTACTTGCCCGAGATTCGATCGTCGGTATCTTTATACCTAGTTCAATCTCGTTACCGACAAGTCTCTTTACTCGTTACGTAATGCATCATTCCGTAACTAACTCATTAGCTACATTGCTTGCAAGGCATATAGTGATGTGCATTACCGAGAGGGCCCAGAGATACCTCTCCGACAATCGGAGTGACAAATCATAATCTCGAAATACGTCAACTCAACAAGTACCTTTGGAGACACCTGTAGAGCACCTTTATAATCACCCAGTTACATTGTGACGTTTGGTGGCACACAAAGTGTTCCTCCGGTAAACGGGAGTTACATAATCTCATAGTCATAGGAACATGTATAAGTCATGAAGAAAGCAATAGCAACATACTAAACGATCAAGTGCTAAGCTAACGGAATGGGTCAGGTCAATCACATCATTCTCCTAATGATGTGATCCCGTTAATTAAATGACAACTCATGTCTATGGTTAGGAAACTTAACCATCTTTGATTTACGAGCTAGTCAAGTAGAGGCATACTAGTGACACTATGTTTGTCTATGTATTCACACATGTATCATGTTTCCGGGTAATACAATTCTAGCATGAATAATAAACATTTATCATGATATGAGGAAATAAATAATAACTTTATTATTGCCTCTAGGGCATATTTCCTTCATCCTCCCACTTGCACTAGAGTCAATAATCTAGATTACATGAAATGATTCTAACACCCATGGAGTCTTGGTGCTGATCATGTTTTCCTCGTGGAAGAGGCTTAGTCAACGGGTCTGCAACATTCAGATCCGTATGTATCTTGCAAATCTCTATGTCTCCCACCTGGACTTGGTCCCGGATGGAATTGAAGCGTCTCTTGATGTGCTTGGTCCTCTTGTGAAATCTGGATTCCTTTGCAAAGGCAATTGCACTAGTATTGTCACAGAAGATCTTCATTGGTCCCGATGCACTAGGTATGACACCTAGATCGGCAATGAACTCCTTCATCCAGACTCCTTCATTTGCTGCTTCCGAAGCAGCTATGTACTCCGCTTCGCATGTAGATCCCGCTACGACGCTTTGTTTAGAACTGCACCAACTGAGAGCTCCACCGTTTAATATAAACACGTATCCGGTTTGCGATTTAGAATCGTCCGGATCAGTGTCAAAGCTTGCATCGACGTAACCATTTACGACTAGCTCTTTGTCACCTGCATAAACGAGAAACATATCCTTAGTCCTTTTCAGGTATTTCAGGATGTTCTTGACCGTTGTCCAGTGATCCACTCCTAGATTACTTTGGTACCTCCCTGCTAAACTAATAGCAAGGCACACATCAGGTCTAGTACACAGCATTGCATACATGATAGAGTCTATGGTTGAAGCATAGGGAACTCCTTTCATTTTCTCTCTATCTTCTGCAGTGGTCGGGCATTGAGTCTGACTCAACTTCACACCTTGTAATACAGGCAAGAATCATTTCTTTGCCTGATCCATTTTGAACTTTTTCAAAACTTTATCAAGGTATGTGCTTTGTGAAAGTCCAATCAAGCGTCTTGATCTATCTCTATAGATCTTGATGCCCAATATGTAAGCAGCTTCACCGAGGTCTTTCATCGAAAAACTTTTATTCAAGTATCCCTTTATGCTATCCAGAAATTCTATATCATTTCCAATTAACAATATGTCATCTACATATAATATCGAAAATGCTACTGAGCTCCCACTCACTTTCTTGTAAATACAAAGCTTCTCCAAAAGTCTCAGATAAAACCATATGCTTTGATCACACTATCAAAGCGTTTATTCCAACTCCGAGATGCTTGCACCAGTCCATAGATGGATCATTGGAGCTTGCACACTTTGTTAGCACCTTTTGGATCGACAAAACCTTCCTACTGCATCATATACAACTCTTCTTCCGTAAATCCATTCAGGAATGCAGTTTTGACATCCATTTGCCAAATTTCATAATCATAAAATGCGGCAATTGCTAACATGATTCGGACAGACTTAAGCATCGCTACGGGTGAGAAAGTCTCATCGTAGTCAACCCCTTGAACTTGTCGAAAACCTTTTGCAACAAGTTGAGCTTTGTAGATAGTAACATTACCATCAGCGTCAGTCTTCTTCTTAAAAATCCATTTATTCTCGATGGCTTGCCGATCATCGGGCAAGTCAACCAAAGTCCACACTTTGTTCTCATACATGGATCCCATCTCAGATTTCATGGCTTCAAGCCATTTTGCGGAATCTGGGCTCATCATCGCTTCCTCATAGTTCGTAGGCTCGCCATGGTCAAGTAACATGACCTCCAAAATAGGATTACCGCATTCTCCTGTGCGGATCTTACTCGTTGACCCACGAGGTTCAGTAGTAACTTGTTCGAAGTTTCATGATCATCATCATTAGCTTCCTCACTTATTGGTGTAGTCGTCACAGGAACCGGTTTCTGTGATGAACTATTTTCCAATAAGGGAGCAGGTACAATTACCTCATCAAGTTCTACTTTCCTCCCACTCACTTCTTTCGAGAGAAACTCCTTCTCTAGAAAGGATCCATTCTTTGCAACAAATGTCTTGCCTTCAGATCTGTGATAGAAGGTGTACCCAACAGTTTCCTTTGGGTATCCTATGAAGACACATTTCTCCGATTTTGAAGCTTTTTCACATAAGCATCGCAGCCCCAAACTTTAAGAAACGACAACTTTGGTTTCTTGCCAAACCATAGTTCATAAGGCATCGTCTCAACGGATTTTGATGGTGCCCTATTTAGCGTGAATGCGGCCGTCTCTAAAGCATAACCCCAAAACGATAGCGGTAAATTGGTAAGAGACATCATAGATCGCACCAAATCTAGTAAAGTACGATTACGACGTTCGGACACACCATTATGCTATGGTGTTCCGGGTGGCGTGAGCTGCGAAACTATTCCGCATTGCTTCAAATGTAAACCAAACTAGTAACTCAAATATTCTCCTCCACGATTAAATCGCAGAAACTTTATTTCTTGTTACGATGATTTTCAACTTCACTCTGAAATTCTTTGAACTTTTCAAATGTTTCAGACTTATGTTTCATTAAGTAGATATACCCATATCTGCTCAAATCAACTGTGAAGGTGAGAAAATAACGGTATCCGCCACGAGCCTCAACATTCATTGGACCACATACATCAGTATGTATGATTTCCAACAAATCAGTTGCTCTCTCCATAGTACCGGAGAACGGTGTTTTAGTCATCTTGCCCATGAGGCATGGTTCGCAAGTACCAAGTGATTCATAATCAAGTGATTCCAAAAGTCCATCAGTATGGAGTTTCTTCATGCGCTTTACACCAATATGACCTAAACGGCAGTGCCACAAATAAGTTGCACTATCATTATCAACTCTGCATCTTTTGGCTTCAACATTATGAATATGTGTATCACTACCATCGAGATTCATCAAAAATAGACCACTCTTTAAAGGTGCATGACCATAAAAGATATTACTCATATAAATAGAACAACCCTTATTCTCAGATTTAAATGAATAACCGCCTCGCATCAAACAAGATCCAGATATAATGTTCATGCTCAACGCCGCACCAAATAACAATTATTTAGGTCTAAAACTAATCCCAAGGTAGATGTAGAGGTAGCGTGCCGACGGCGATCACATCGACTTTGGAACCATTTCCCACGCCGCATCGTCACCTCGCCCTTAGCCGATGTCCGCTTAATCAGTAGTCCCTGCTTCGAGTTGCAAATATTAGCAATGTAACCAAGATCAAATACCCAGTGCTATCATGAGCTCGTAAGGTACACATCAATAACATGTATATCACATATACCTTTGTTCACCTTACCATCCTTCTTATCCGCCAAATACTTGGGGCAGTTTCGCTTCCAAAGGACTACCGCTTGCGAGAAGCACTCGGCCTCGTGCTTAGGTCCAGACTTGGGTTTCTTCTCCCGAGTAGCAACTTGTTTGCTGTTCTTCTTGAAGTTCCCTTCTTTTCCCTTTGCCCTTTTCTTGAAACTGGTGGTCTTATTAACCATCAACACTTGATGCTCCTTCTGATTTCTACCTCCGCAGCTTTTAGCATTGCGAAGAGCTCGAATTGCCTTTTCCATCCCTTGCATATTATAGTTCATCACGAAGCTTTTGTAGCTTGGTGGCGATGATTGAAGAATTTCATCAATGACGCTATCATCCGGAAGATTAACTCCCAGTTGAATCAAGTGATTGTTATACCCAAACATTCTGAGTTTATGCTCACTGACAGAACTATTCTCCTCCATCTTGCAGCTATAGAACTTATTGGAGACTTCATATCTCTCAATCCGAGCATTTGCTTGAAATATTAACTTCAGCTCCTGGAACATCTCATATGCTCCATGACGTTCAAAACGTCGTTGAAGTCCCGGTTCTAAGCCATAAAGCATGGCACACTAAACTATCGAGTAGTCATCACTTTTCTCGCCAGACGCTCACAACATCTCGGTGTTGCTCCTCAGCAGAGTTTGTCACCCAATGGTGCTTCCAGGCGTAATTCTTCCGTGCAGCAATGAGGATAATCCTCAAGTTACGGACCCAGTCCGTAATTGCTACCATCATCTTTCAACTTTGCTTTCTCAAGGAACGCATTAAAATTCAACGGAACAACAGCACGAGCCATCTATCTACAACAAACATAGACAAGAAAAATACTATCAGGTGCTAAGTTCATGATAAATTTAAGTTCAACTAATCATATTACTTAATAACTCCCACTTAGATAGACATCTCTCTAATCATGATCCAAATCAACTAAACCATAACCGATCATCACGTGAAATGGAGTAGTTTTCAATGGTGAACATCACTATGTTGATCATATCTACTATATGATTCATGCTCGACCTTTCGGTCTCAAAGTTCCGAGGCCATATCTGCATATGCTAGGCTCGTCAAGTTTAACTCGAGTATTCTGCGTGTGCAAAACTGGCTTGCACCTGTTGTAGATGGACGAGCTTATCACACCCGATCATCACGTGGTGTCCGGGCACGACGAACTTTGGCAACGGTGCATACTCGGGAGAACACTTTTATCTTGAAATTTAGTGAGAGATCATCTTATAATGCTACCGTCAATCAAAGCAAGATAAGATGCATAAAAGATAAACATCACATGCAATCAATATAAGTGATATGATATGGCCATCATCATCTTGTGCTTGTGATCTCCATCTCCGAGCACCGCCATGATCACCATCGTCACCGGCGCGACACCTTGATCTCCATCGTAGCATCGTTGTCGCCTCGCCAACTATTGCTTCTATGACTATCGCTACCGCTTAGTGATAAAGTAAAGCAATTACATGTATTGCATTTCATACAATAAAGCAACAACCATATGGCTGCTGCCAGCTTGCCGATAACTCATTACAAAACATGATCATCTCATACAATAAAATATAGCATCACGTCTTGACCATATCACATCACAACATGCCCTGCAAAAACAAGTTAGACGCCCTCTACTTTGTTGTTGCAAATTTTACGTGGCTGCTACGGGCTGAGCAAGAACCGTTCTTACCTCGCATCAAAACCACAACGGTAGTTCGTCAAGTTAGTGCTGTTTAACCTTCTCAAGGATCGGGCGTAGCCACACTCGGTTCAACTAAAGTTGGAGAAACCGACACCCGCCACCACACGTGTGCAAAGCACATCGGTAGAACCAATCTCGCGTAAGTGTACGCGTAATGTCGGTCCGGCCGCTTCATCCAACAATACCGCCAAACCAAAGTATGACATGTCGGTAAGCAAGATGACTTGTATCGCCCACAACTCACTTGTGTTCTACTCGTGCATATAACATCAACGCATAAAACCAGGCTCGGATGCCATCGATGGGTAACGAGTAATTTCAAAAAATTCCTCGCACATGCAAGATCATGGTGATGCATAGCAACGAGGGAGAGAGTGTTGTCCACGCACTGTCGAGACCGAAGCGAAGCGTTAGAACAACGCGGTTGATGTAGTCGACGTCTTCACGATCCGACCGATCCAAGTACCGAACGTCACGGCACCTCCGAGTTCAGCACACGCTCGGCTCGATGACGATCCCGGACCGATCCAGCAGGTGTCGGGATGAGTTTCACAAGACGACGGCGTGGTGGACGGTGATGATGTTCTATCGACGCAGGCTTCGCCTAAGCACCACTACGATATGACCGAGGTGGAATATGGTGGAGGGGGCACCGCACACGCTAAGGAACGATGACGAAGATCAACTTGTGTGTCATGGGGTGCCCCCTCCGTGATATAAAGGGGAAGGAGGAGGGGGCCGGCCAAGGGGTTGGCGCGCCCTAGGAGGAGGAAACCTACTCCAAGTAGGTTTGCCCTCCCTTTCCTAGTCCAAGAAGGAGGGGAGGAAAGAGGGGAGGGAAAGGCAAGGGGCCGCCTCCTTCCTTGTCCTATTCGGACTCAAGGGAGGACGCGCGCCTCTTGCCGCGCCCCCCCTCTCTCTATCTCCACTAGGGCCCAACAAGGCCCATTAGTTCCCGGGGGGGGGGGGGTCCGGTAACCCCCGGTACTCCGATATATATCCGATAACTCCTGAAACTATTCCGGCGTCCGAATATAGTCGGCCAATATATCAATCTTTATGTCTCGACCATTTCGAGACTCCTCGTCATGTTCGTGATCACATCCGAGACTCCGAACAGCCTTCGGTACATCAAAAACTATAAACTCATATTATAGCTGTCATCGTAACGTTAAGCGTGCGGACCCTACGGGTTCGAGAACTATGTAGACATGACCTAGAACTGTTTCCGGTCAATAACCAATAGCAGAACCTGGATGCTCATATTGGCTCCTACATATTCTACGAAGATCTTTATCGGTCAAACCGCATAACAACATACGTTGTTCCCTTTGTCATCGGTATGTTACTTGCCCGAGATTCGATCATCGGTATCTCAATACCTAGTTCAATCTTGTTTCCGGCAAGTCTCTTTACTCGTTACGTAATGCATCATTCCGTAACTAACTCATTAGCTACATTGCTTGCAAGGCTTATAGTGATGTGCATTACCGAGAGGGCCCAGAGATACGTCTCCGACAATCGGAGTGACAAATCCTAATCTCGAAATACGTCAACTCAACAAGTACCTTTGGAGACACCTGTAGAGCACCTTTATAATCACCCAGTTACGTTGTGATGTTTGGTGGCACACAAAGTGTTCCTCCGGTAAACGGGAGTTACATAATCTCATAGTCATAGGAACAGTATAAGTCATGAAGAAAGCAAATAGCAACATACTAAACGATCAAGTGCTAAGCTAACGGAATGGGTCAGGTCAATCACATCATTCTCCTAATGATGTGATCCCGTTAATCAAATAACAACTCATGTCTATGGTTAGGAAACTTAACCATCTTTGATTTACGAGCTAGTCAAGTAGAGGCATACTAGTGACATTATGTTTGTCTATGTATTCACACATGTATCATGTTTCCGGGTAATACAATTCTAGCATGAATAATAAACATTTATCATGATATGAGGAAATAAATAATAACTTTATTATTGCCTCTAGGGCATATTTCCTTCAGTCTTTGTTTCCAGTGATGCCCTGCAACCACTGCGCCACCGTCTCCTCGGCGACTTCCTCCGGGTGGATCCCAGTGGTGTCATCAATACCCGAGTACATCCACATAGGATGATCGCGGGCCTGGAGTGGCTGGATGCGTCGACTGAGAAACACCTCAAGCAAATCCATGCCAGTCACACCATCACAGACTAGTTGGACTACCCGTTCGACTAACATGTTCACCTCTGTCTTCTCTACTGGAGTCACTTTTAAGGAAGAGGGTTTCTGGACTTGCTCCATGGAGAAGGGAGGAAGGCCAGTCGACTGACCAGGGGTCGGTTGGTCCTGACAATAAAACCAGATCAACTGCCACCCTCTAACTGAATCGGGAAGAATCATAGCTGGAAAAGTACTCCTACCCCTCATCTGAATCCCTAGACCTCCTCACATCTGGATCACGTGCGTCCTCTCATCACTCGGATTAGCCTTTTTCACAGACTGGGAGCGGCAGGTAAGGATGTGTTTGAAGAGACCCCAATGCGGTCGACAACCCAGGAAATTCTCACACATGGAAACAAATGCAGCAAGATATGTGATGGTGTTGGGGGGAAAATGATGAAGTTGGGCTCCAAAAAAGTTCAAGAAACCCCGAAAAAAGGATGAGGAGGGAGAGAGAAACCATAGTCAACATGAGTCGCAGAGAGGACGCACTCACCCTCCTGCGGCCGCGGCTCGGTCTCGTTTCCTGGCAGCCTCCAAGATCCATGGGCAATCAAGCCCCCTTCGACCAGATCCTCCAGGTCTTCCTTCTGGATCATGGACCGAATCCAGTCACCCTGGATCATGTCGGGCGGTAGGCCGGACCTTGACGACGACCCCCCCGACTCATCTTCTTGCCCTACGTTGTTGTCGTCGTATTGTCCTTTCCCATCGCAGCAGACTGCACACGGATGGGGCGGCGGCGTCGAGGGTGGAAGCGAACGCGGTGGAGAAGCAGAGGAGGAAGAAGGGGAATGAGGTGCACTATGCAGAATACATCGACCCCGACGCCTTATATAAGCCTGCTTCTGAGTGGCTGACTCGTGGGCCCAAGCGATCCTGTCAAATCCCGCAACAGTCACGCGCTCGCTACGTGGCGAAAAAGTTGGTGCAAGAATCGAGGCATCCCTGCCTAATCCGTTCCATTTACTGCGGTGCTCCCCGTCCTGTGCGCTTCCCCAAATTTTGAATCCCGTGAGATCCGGGAACGACAGTGCAACCAATCGTGCCAAAGATTTCATACCATTCCAACACTCGAAGCATATCAGTATAAGATCACTCGACAAAATCTGAATGGATCAAGGCGACTGAAAATGAAGTTGAAGTTTCAGCATGGTTCACCGACCCAGGTAAAATGCCTCCGAAGCATAAAAATCGGGCCAGAATCACCTTCAACCTCTTCTCCACTCGGACCTCGATCCATTCGAGGGCTAATGACGATGACATGTACCTAGGGTAGGGTAATAGGCCTGTCCTAAGCACCCATCCCAAGGACACTGCCCTAGAGTCAAAGGCATTCAAAGTATAGCAGCATCTACCGACTGAAATCACCTTAGAGTGCAACCCACTCGACCAACCATTCCACTCGGATAACCCAATTCCATTCGACCAGGATATAATCATTCGACCATTTAAGAAACCAATCGGAGTACAGAAGATCTAAAGTCACTCAGGATGGCAACGGTCAGGCTTTCACTCCGTAGTCTTAATGATCAATTATATGTCTTTATTATAGGCGTTACCAGTAATGTCTCACCTTAATGTACATTGAACCCCTTGTAATGTGGGCTAGCTGGGGTCCTGGCGTACTCTATATTAGCCGCCCCCTCCACTGGCACAAGGGTTCGCACCCCCTGTAACTTCACGCACAATCCAGTCGACCACACCTCCGGGCACCGAGACGTAGGGTTGTTACTTCTTCCGAGAAGGGCCTGAACTCATAAATCTTGCGTGCATAATCTCACCGTAGCTAGGATCTTGACTCCTCCTATGTACCCCCATATTCTACTGTCAAACTTACTCCCATGACAGGGGCCGGCCCCCCTCTTTCCTTCTCCCTCTCTCTCACTTCCCCTTTTCCCTCTCCGGTGGAAGGAAGGAAGGGGGGGGGGGCGAATCCTACTTGGACTAGGAGTCCAAGTAGGACTCCCCCCTTGGCGCGCACCCCCTTGGGTCGGCCTCCTCCTCCCCCCTACTTTATATACGTGGGAAGGGGCACCCCAAAGGGACAACAAGTCTTCTCTTAGCTGTGTGCGGTGCCCTCCTCCATAGTCACACACCTCAGTCATATCGTCGTAGTGCTTAGGCGAAGCCCTACGCCGGTAACTTCATCATCACCGTCACCACGCCGTCGTGCTGACGAAACTCTCCCTCGCCCTCAACTGGATCAAGAGCTCGAGGGACGTCATCGTGCTGAACGTGTGCTGAACACGGAGGTGCCGTGCATTCGGTACTTGGATCGGTTAGATCGTGAAGACGTTCGACTACATCAACCGCGTCACTAAATGCTTCCGCTTTCGATCTACAAGGGTACGTGGACACACTCTCCCCGCTCGTTGCTATGCATCTCCTAGATAGATCTTGCGTGATCGTATGAATTTTTTTGAAATACTGCGTTCCCCAACAGTTATATCCCCAACAGTCACCGTTGTTCGGTCATTTCGGATGCTCGATTGCATGATCTCCATTGCCCATCTCATGGGTTATCTCATGCCCGCTCGAAGGTGGTTGTTGTGGCGCCACCGCTCTTGGGTGATGATCGTTCTGCATCGCTATCCGGAGGTCCATGACATCTTTGGCCATGTTGAAGGACGCCACAACAATCGCAGTTCCCACTGTGCCGTTGTTGATGTCTGTGATGGCATAGATAATGCAACGCTCGATCAGTTGTTGTAGGCTGCTTTCGCGACTCGGTTGGTGTTGTTTTGGTCGCATATGTAAGACACGGTAGCATAGGCAATCCAACCTTTGCGCGAGGAGGTTTCGTCCATCAAGTTTTGGCCAAAACACGTGTTGTTGGCTTGGACCTAGCTCAGGTGACCACATTGGATGTGGAGCTAGGTGGCTTCTTCGGTTCCTGCTCCCCATGCATCCCACCTGAAGGAAATATGCCCTAGAGGCAATAATAAAGTTATTATTTATTTCCTTATATCATGATAAATGTTTATTATTCATGCTAGAATTGTATTAACCGGAAACATAATACATGTGTGAATATATAGACAAACAGTATGTCACTAGTATGCCTCTACTTGACTAGCTTGTTAATCAAAGATGGTTATGTTTCCTAACCATGAACAAGGAGTTGTTATTTGATTAACAAGGTCACATCATTAGTTGAATGATCTGATTGACATGACCCGTTCCGTTAGCTTAGCACACGATCGCTTAGTATGTTGCTATTGCTTCCTTCATGACTTATACATGTTCCTATGACTATGAGATTATGCAACTCCGTGCTTAACGGAGGAACACTTTGGTACTACCAAACGTCACAACGTAATCGGGTGATTATAAAGGAGTACTACAGGTGTCTCCAAAGGCAGATGTTGGGTTGGCGATTTCGAGATTAGGATTTGTCATCCAATGTGGGAGAGGTATCTCTGGGCCCTCTCGGTAATGCACATCACTTAAGCCTTGCAAGCATTGCAACTAATGAGTTAGTTGCAAGATGATGTATTACTGAACGAGTAAAGAGACTTGCGGTGACGAGATTGAACTAGGTATTGGATACCGACGATCGAATCTCGGGCAAGTAACATACCGATGACAAAGGAACAAAGTATGTTGTTATGCGGTTTGACCGATAAAGATCTTCAGAGAATATGTAGGAGCCAATATGGGCATCCAGGTTCCGCTATTGGTTATTGACCAAGAATAGTTCTAGGTCATGTCTACATAGTTCTCGAACCCGTAGGGTCCGCACGCTAAGGTTTCGATGACAGTTTTATTATGAGTTTATGAGTTTTGATGTACCGAAGGAGTTCGAGTCCCGGATGAGATCGGGACATGACGAGGAGTCTCGAAATGGTCGAGACGTAAAGATCGATATATTGGACGACTATATTCGGAGTTCGGAAAGGTTCCGAGTGATTCGAGTATTTTTCGAGTACCGGAGAGTTACGGAATTCGTATTGGGCCTTAATGGGCCATACGGGAAAGGAGAAAAAGGGCCAAAGGGTGGCCGCCCTCCCTTGGACTAGTCCGAATTGGACTAGGGAGGGGCGCCTTCCTTCCTTCTCCTTTCCCTTCCCTTTCCTTCTCTCCTACTCCTAATACATGGAAGGGTTCCTAGTTGGACTAGGAAAGGGGAATCCTACTCCCTGGGAGTAGGACTCCCATGGCGCGCCATAGTAGAGGGTCGGCCTCCTCCTCCCTCCCTCCTTTATATCTGAGGCGGGGGCACCCCATGGACACACAAGTTGATCTTCGTGATCGCCTTAGCTGTGTGCGGTGCCCCCTCCACCATATTCCACCTCGGTCATATTGTAGCGGTGCTTAGGCGAAGCCTCGCGACGTAGAACATCAAGATCGCCACCACGCCGTCAGTCGACGGAACTCCTCCCCGACGCTTTCTTTGGATCGGAGCCCGGGATCGCCATCGAAATGAACGTGTGCTAAGAACTTCGGAGGTGCCGGAGTAACGGTGCTTGGATCGGTCGGATCGTGAAGACGTACGACTACATCAACCGCGTTGATATAACGCTTCCGCTTTCGGTCTACGAGGGTACGTGGACGGACACTCTCCCCTCTCTTTGCTATGCCATCACCATGGTCTTGCGTGTTCGTAGGAATTTTTTTGAAATTACTACGTTACCCAACACCACCTCCTTACCGTCTTTGATGGCCACGTTGATCTCAACACATCATGCGGGTTATAGGAATTGTCGTGCGACTTATGAGGATAAGCGAAGCTTTCCTGTTGCAGTGTGCGTCGAGAAGATGCATGGTGTCACTTTACCCTAGGATGTCGCTCAGGGTGGCCTTATGGAAGACCAGAATGATGCTTGGATGAAGTAAGGGGGTCATCAATGCAAATGGTGGATGTCGTGACTAGCATGGACTTGGGTTTGGCGAAGGTTCGTGCTAGTGTCTTCATGACAACGTTCCTGACATTCTTTCAGCTGGGCCCATTGGGCCAGTGGAATCTGTGGTTGATGATGTCGAGGTGGACTTTTATATTGGTGCATGTTCACGAGAGCCACTTGGTTGATGACAACTACATCAAGCTTTGTGATTTCTTTGCCAAACGGATCGTCGATCACCCTAGGGCAGGCAAAACAATGGGCTGCCTCATGAAGGAGAAATCAGAGAGGGAAAAATCGAAGAGGAATAAGAGCAAGAAGGGCGACGCCAAAGGGAAGGCACCCGTGTTTTCATGATGGATGATGCTTAGTTTTTTGGGTGGTGGGCGCTCGAGGTGTCGTTGTCAACGTGTTTCTCTGTGTAGCTGCACCCAGTCGATGGTAGTACTTCTGCGATGATGCAGTTAATGTGTCTGTAATTTGCCCGATTAACGCGTCAGAGGTGTTGGCCGATCTGCTTTTGTTCTCGTGTTGCTTCCTGGTTCAAGAGTAGCACGCATGCCGTGTCGGGCTTTTGCTTCTTTGTCTCTCATAAAAATGTATAATATTTTCGTTTGTTTTTCGCCATTTAACCGAGCAACTCTCTTCCGCTTACAAAAGTTAAAGATGTCTTTTGCAAACCATTAAGGGTTTCAAGATCATAACTGTGCAGAGGTGGGCGGCTTGGCTATATAATATTTATGCATATATTGACGAAATGGATGGTGTAGAATAGGTCAAGGACCCCCAATTATTTGAGTGGTTTTTGTATATATTTTCAATGAACCACCTGCAATTCTCAACGGCGACCCTATCGTATTTCCATTTTGCGTTTTTATACTTGGAAAAAAGGGAAAACCATGCACAAGTCCACACTCACGTGCCCTCCGAAGTCGCCACTTGGCGATGCCACAATACTTTGCCTAACAATCACGCTCGAGGGGCAGTTCGGTCATTCCACCCGGGTCCCGCTCCTCCCACCCGAAAAATTTCAAAATCCGGCAGACCCCAACGGGCCACCCGACGCCAACGCGAGCGGAGCCGCCCGATCCTCCTCATCGGACGGCGACGCACCTCGGCCGTCCGATCCGGTGCCCTAGCCCCACGCGCCGCTATAAAAAACCCGCCCCCATTTTGGCCACACCAAGAACACACACGCTCTCTCCCCCACAACCCAATCCCATCCCCTCTCACTCCTGTGCGACGCGAACGCTTCAATCCTCTCCCCAGGTAACGCCGCAACCCAATCTTCCCTCCGCTCCTCAATTTCTCGGTGGATTTCGCTGCGTTCTCAGCGCCTAGTTCGCTTCGATTTAGTTCGATTTGATTCGGATTTCAGCCGGGGTGTCCGACGGATCTGACGCAAAATCCCGGCTCGATTCTGCAGGGAGCGTAGGGAGGCGAAGATGAGGGAGATCCTGCACATCCAGGGCGGGCAGTGCGGGAACCAGATCGGGTCCAAGTTCTGGGAGGTGGTGTGCGACGAGCACGGCATCGACCCCACGGGGAGGTACGTCGGCACCTCCGACCTGCAGCTGGAGCGCGTCAACGTCTACTACAACGAGGCCTCATGCGGCCGCTTCGTGCCGCGCGCCGTGCTCATGGATCTCGAGCCCGGCACCATGGACTCCGTCCGCACCGGGCCGTACGGCCAGATCTTCCGCCCCGACAACTTCGTCTTCGGCCAGTCCGGCGCCGGCAACAACTGGGCCAAGGGCCACTACACCGAGGGCGCGGAGCTCATCGACTCCGTCCTCGACGTCGTCCGCAAGGAGGCCGAGAACTGCGACTGCCTCCAAGGTACTTCCCCTCTCTTCAGGAGTCGCTCCAGTTGCCCTGTTCCGCAGATTCCGGCGAGCGGTTCTGACTTCTGTTCTCGTGCTTGTCGTCAGGCTTCCAGGTGTGCCACTCCCTGGGCGGGGGCACCGGTTCCGGCATGGGCACGCTGCTGATTTCCAAGATCAGGGAGGAGTACCCGGACCGGATGATGCTCACCTTCTCCGTGTTCCCATCCCCCAAGGTGTCTGACACCGTGGTCGAGCCCTACAACGCCACCCTCTCGGTTCACCAGCTGGTGGAGAACGCCGACGAGTGCATGGTGCTGGACAATGAGGCGCTCTACGACATCTGCTTCCGCACCCTCAAGCTGACCACACCTAGCTGTAAGCAGATCTGTGACATCAATTTATATTACCTGCTTGTACTTTTGTTACTAATGTGAATGGTAAATGATCATTATGCTGGCAACGTGGTAAGTTATAGCACTGGACAGTCAGTTGTAGAAGAAGCTCGTTTGTCAATTGTCATATTGTGGTAGTTCTGTTTGGGTGATACAAATTGACTGCCTGTAGTGTCTGAAAATGCTGTCAGCAACCTGTCCTAACTGGTTGATGCCATTAGTTAATTATACATCACCTGACAGCCATCTCAGTAGTGACTTTTTCTTTTCACGTTGAAGTAGTTCATCTTTCAAGTGTCATATTTTGCCAATTTTAGTTTTGGTCGTATGAACTGACTGCAGCCTGTAGTGTCCACAATGCAGTTACCAACTTATCCCAACTGGTTGATGCCATGTTGGAAGCTGAATTTGTTTTATCTGCTGGGAATCATGGTTTTCGAGTCGAACTCATGCGAGTCGCTCTGGGGCAGCGACTCGGAAGAAGTCGAGCCTTCGTTGTACGCTAAGCTGAGTCGACCATATTTTTGCGACTCATAGACTAGTCGTCGACTAGTCGCGACTAGTCGAGCGACTCGAAATCCATGCTGGGAATATGTTCATTCTAGAGATTATATTTTGTAGTTGGTGGTTTTAGCTTGTTTGAGCGCTGAGGTTGGATGTAGTTGGAGTGATATTTGTGCTCTGTACATAGGTAGCTCACCTACCTGTCATTAAGTAATGATGGGAAAAGGTGATTTCTTATTAAACTGATAAATGCTGGTAGATGTAGTGTGACTTCAGAGTGGTTGTTATGTTGTAGCTTTCTCAGCACCTTGATGTGATGCATGCTATTTGCTTGAATTGAACCTAGACATCATTATGTGCAGTTTTTCTAATCTGAGTGAAAGTGACCCTGATTCCACTTGATAAGACTATACATGCTAATTTTGTTAGTTAGGTTTGGTGCTAGTGCATTTTCTTTGAATATTTTCCTGCTGAAGTGTAGGTTGTGGTATGAAAAAATTCCAGCTAATATGGTAGCTGCTTGTTAGATACTCCTTATCAGTATTGCTGATCTGTGAATGTTGTCTTTTTGTTGACAGTTGGGGACCTGAACCACTTGATCAGTGCCACCATGAGCGGTGTCACTTGCTGCCTTCGCTTCCCAGGACAGCTGAACTCAGACCTCCGCAAGCTCGCCGTCAACCTGATCCCCTTCCCACGCCTCCACTTCTTCATGGTGGGCTTTGCGCCGCTCACATCTCGTGGGTCACAGATGTACCGCTCCCTCACTGTCCCTGAGCTCACCCAGCAAATGTGGGACTCAAAGAACATGATGTGTGCTGCTGACCCACGCCATGGCCGCTACCTCACAGCCTCGGCCATGTTCCGTGGCAAGATGAGCACCAAGGAGGTTGATGAGCAGATGATCAACGTGCAGAACAAGAACTCTTCCTACTTCGTGGAGTGGATCCCGAACAACGTCAAGTCAAGCGTGTGTGACATCCCACCACGCGGCCTCTCCATGGCGTCCACCTTCATCGGCAACTCCACCTCCATCCAGGAGATGTTCCGGCGTGTGAGCGAGCAGTTCACGGCCATGTTCAGGAGGAAGGCTTTCTTGCATTGGTACACAGGTGAGGGGATGGACGAGATGGAGTTCACTGAGGCGGAGAGCAACATGAACGACCTTGTCTCCGAGTACCAGCAGTACCAGGACGCCACTGCCGACGAGGAGGGCGAGTACGAGGAAGAGGAAGAGCTGGAGCAGGAGTAAGATTGGTGACGATTGCATCTCTCCGTTTATGTGGTATTGTGGTTTTCGTACAACTGGAGCTTGTTACTAGTAGAGACTAGAGGGTACCATGGCTACAACTCTGCTGCTTGTTTGCGTGTCTTGGCATGTATTGGATTTGTACTGCGTTCCTATGTAGGCATGTTCACTCGATGCTATGTTTCTTTGCGTGAATTATTTATTCTATGTGAGGTTTCAAGCAAGTGGATTTGAAATACAGTAGATTGCTTTCAAGTTTGAACATTGATGCTCATTCTGCATGTTGTCCTGTCCGTGGTTCGTTTCATCTGAATTGAAATTTCAGTGTCACTCTATTCGCCGCAGAACTTGAAAATCCGGGATTTGTGAGAAATATTAAGGTATGATGTGACGGAAGCAGGTTGTAGGTAATACATCGTTATGAACGCAGGGATTATAATATAATGGAGTTGGTGATTGCGATTATAAATGGTAGCCCCTTTCTTCAGCACCCCACCCCACCCTCGTAATTTAATCCTCACCAACAAATTGCTAAAATTCTCTCACCAAACACATTGCTGTTTATAAACCACCAAAGCATCGCATCTCAACGATTCTACCTCCTTGCGGCTGGAAATCAAATTGCTAGAAATTTGATGGATATAAGCGGTCACGATACAACACCGAGACCTGCCCTTAGGACACGCACATTAACTAAAACCATGACACTTACACTTATTTTGAAACAGGAGTACTAAATTTACACACAGTACAACAACAAAAACAACTGAGGCCTTCCCAAATACTTGGCTCCCACAATAGACCCAAGAGCAGCTTCTTCCTTGATGTCGATGAGGAGGATAGGGAGTGGCATATACTTGTTTTAGAAGACCTGTGCATTGCGCTCGCTCTAAATGAGCCAGCAAGAAAACATGGTGAGGGAAGCCATGGCTATGAGTCTGTGGCATGTGATCCACCAAGCATTGATGAAAGTTAGCCACTCTTTGTCCATGGGACATAGCCTAATGGTGTAGCAATACTTGAAGAAGAGAAGATTCATCGTATCATTCCCCCTCTTGTAAAGAGGGCACATCTCACATTTGACCAACCCCACTTTGCCAATCTATTAAAGGTCTAAATTCTATTTTGGATAGCCAACCATGCAAAGAATTCAACCGGGGGGGGGGGGGGGGGTCCCACCACAAACATTACGCTTGAGGTATGCTTCCAAATGATGTCGCCCTCTATTTCATCATTGAGTTGGACCTCACGCAAATTGACCCAAAGGGAGACAATTTGGCGAATATGGTCAATAATCCAATCGGCGGTGTAACGCACCGGGCAAACCCATCGATTCACCCACCAGTTCCTAGCTATTGCGCCTGAGATCTAGACTGGCCCGACAGACCAACACCGGTCTTTCCTGTGAACTTTGTGCTCACTCGCGCGCACCCAGGATCGGCTTCTCAGTTGGTCATCCATCCTCAAATTGCTCCAAGTCAAGCACACTTAAATTTGAGGTTCTTTTCAGATGGGCTTCCCGAAAAGAAGCTACACTTTGTTGATATGAGTAGTCTATCTTTCATATTAAGCCGGGAATCCCAGGATGGCACATACACCCCTCTCAAAGGAAAAGACGTCCTTGTCAACACAATTAGAATGCCCCGCCAACCCACCGGTTCATGGACGTTGCGCCCTGAGATCTAGACTGGCCTCATAGTCCAACATCAGTCTGTTCTGTGCACTTTATCCCCACTCATGCACATCCGGGATCAATTTTTCGGTTGGTCACTTGCACTGCTTAGACTAAGCACTTTTCTTATACTACCGATGGGCCAGACTAATCTCACTAATGGGTATGACTTGGCGAGGCAAGCCTTTTAATCTTCAAAACAAAACCAAACAGCTACGAGGCACATTCCAGAGATAACATGCAATGTCATGGACACCAACCAAACACACTCTAAATATGAAAAACAAGTGATCTGAGTTATTGTGCTTTTGTCCCGGGGCAACTCATAACTGACAATACTATGGATTACATAAAGAAGAAGAAGCGTAAAATTGGGTCAATGGCGCTCAAATTGGACATGGCCAAGGCGTATGATCAGATAGACTGGGAATATCTTCGGGCCATCATGTCAAAGCATGGTTTTGTGGTGGCTTGGATTGATAGAGTGATGAAGTGTGTTGAAACAGTCACTTCCTCTATTGAGTGAATTGGAATTTCTCTGAATTTTTCACTTCATCCAGGGGTATCCAATAGGGGAATCCGATATCTCTGTATCCTTTTCTCTTTCGCGTAGAAGGGCTAAGCTGCATGTTGAGATTCAGTGGGCACTTGTTTTGAGGTGTCTGGGTTGGTATCCATGCATCTTGTATTTGCCGATGATGATTGTATCGTGTTTTCTCAAGCTTCAATAGACAATGCCTAGAGACTCCAATCAATTTTGTAAACATATCATATTGGGTCAGGTCAGTTGCTTAATAAAGGTAAATGTTTGTGTTTCTTATATTCATGAATATTATTATGTTAATATCAATTACTTCGTCGTTTCTCATTATTTATACCATAAAGAGATTACATGATAAACATGCTAGGTAGCATTCAACATAAAAAATTCTGTTTTATCATTTACCTACTCGAGGACAAGCAGAGTTAAGCTTGGGGATGTTGATACATCTCCAACGTATCTATAAATTTTGATTGTTTCATGCTATTATATTACCAATCTTGAATACTTTTTATACAATTTTATAGGGACTAACCTATTAACTCAGTGCCTAGTGCCAGTTGTTATTTTCTACTTGTTTTGATTTTTCAGGAAATCTGTACCAAACGGAGTCCAAACGCTACGAAACTTTTTGACGATTTTTTTTCTGGATAAAAGAGACCATAGAAGCTTCATGAGGAGACTAGATGATAAACGAGGAGACGACAAGGCAACAGGGCGTGCCCGGGGGGTAGGCACGTCTTGTTACCTTGTGGGCTCCAGGTGGCTCCATCTGACCTAATTCCACTTCAATAAATTCTCAACTATTAGGAAACCCCTAGAGAGTCACCCGAAATATTTTTTCCGCCGCCGCAAGCTTCTGTTCTTGCGTGATCCCATCTGGAGGCCTTTTCCGGTACTTTGCCGGAGGGGGAATCGATCACGGAGGGCTTCTAAATCAATCTCGCTGCCCTTCTTTCCGATGTGTGAGTAGTTCACCACAGAACTACGGGTCCATAGCTAGTATCTAGGTGGCTTATTCTCTCTCTTTAATCTTCAATACAATGTTCTCCTTGATCTTCTTGGAGTTCTATCCGATGTAATCTTCTTTTGCGGTGTGTTTGTTGGGATTTGACGAACTGTGAATTTATGATTAGATTATTCATTGAAAGTAACTGAGTATTTTCTGAACTTTATTATGCATGATTGGTATAGGTTTGTATTTCACTCCGATCTATCCGTTTAATTTGGCCAACTAGACTGATTTATCTTCAGCGGCAGAGGTGTTTTGTAATGAGTTCAATCTTGCGGTGTCCTCATCCAGTGGCAGAAGGCGTAGCGAGACACATATTTATATTGTTGCCATTAAGGGTAAAACGACGGGGTTTAATCATATTGCTTGATTTTATTCTATATACATCATGTCATCATTCTTCATGCATTACCCTGTTTGTTATGAATTTAATACATAGGGAGGCAAGCATAGAAATGCTCCCGAAGTGGAGTAATAGTAGTAGATGCAGGCAGGAGTCGGTATACTTGTCACGAACGTGATGCCTATATACATGACCATTGCCATGAATAACTTCATAACTATGCGTCTTTCTATCAATTGCCCAATTGTAATTTGTTTACCCACCATATGCTAGTTTTGAGAAAAAAACCTCTAGTGAAAATTATGGCCCCAGGTCTACTTTAATCATATTACAAAAATCAAAAATACCTTGTTGCAAATTTTTACTTTTATTTTTTATCTATATACCATTACAAGATTTAATCCTTGCAAGTAACGAGTTTAGGGGGATTGACAACCCTCTTGCCCGCGTTGGGTGCAAGTATTTGCTCTTGTGTGTGTAGGTGATGTTCACTAGGATTCGCGTGGTTCTCCTATTGGTTTGATAACGTTGGTTGTCAATGAGAGAAATACTTACCAGCTGCTATATTGCTTCACCCTTCCTCTTCAGGAAAAATCTCAACGCAGCTCACAAGTAGCAAGCGGTTGCTCTAGAGTGACATGAATGCAGACAACTGGTGCCAGGCGGGAACGCGCGCGGGCGAGGGTGGAGAGTTTTAGGTGCGACAGGGTGATCAGAAGCGGGCATGGCTGCTGTCCGGACGCCCGCAAAGACCTCATAGTTTGTCTTCGGTCTATGGAAGAAAGTACGTCCGGACCGCCATGAGGTCGGACGCAGGGCCGTACTGCTTGAAGGTGAGCCTTGGAGATGCCTTAGGCTGGTCATAGTGGGGAGTAACTTATACTAGTGTCATGCATATGACACTAGTCTAAGTTACTATCTTCATAGTGCAAAGTAACATACTAGTAGTATCATAGATGACTTTATTTATAAGGTTGTAGACTCATCTTGTCTTGGGAACCGCTATGTTACAGTAACATACTCCCTCCTTTTCGGTTTATAAGGCTAGCCATAGTGCATAGTAACTTAGACTAGCAACATGCATATGTTACTAGTCTATGTTACTACCATCATAGTGGATAGTAACATAAGTGTAGTGTCATGCAAGCCTTCATTTATTATGTTGTAGACTCATTTTGCATTGGGGTGCGTTATGTTATGGTAACATATTATGTTACCACAAGCACTTCTATCCTCATTAACTCCATGCCACATAAGCATATATGTCTTGGGATGTGCCATGTTACTACCTAAGTTACTCCCACTATGGCTAGCCTAAGAGCAAGTACAATAGGTCCTTGTCAGCAGGCTGTAAGCCTTTCCAAGTCAGCAAAATCTCAGCTGGAGGAGAGAGAAAGGAGGAAAGAGAAGGAAGCCGACGCTTCACTTATCGCCCGGCTATAGCTCAGTTCACGAGAGAAAAGGTAAGCATGCAAGCGGTAAAAGTTGGTGCTGCTTCCTCCGATCCAATCAGCTGCGTTTCCCTCCATTCCTTGCATGCAAACATTAATTGTTTTGGCCAGTGGAGTAGCTCGTCTACAGTCAGCACTAGTGTATGAGATTTCTTTTGTGAAAGCTACAGGTGACATGGCACCGGTATAGAGCCCGTAGCCGGCTCTTCTATTAACCATGTTGTAAGGCTCAATTCAAAAATCTCACCAACCAAGGTAGATGGTGAGTAGTGGAATAGTTTTTGTAATTTACAAAAGCACATAATTAATGCTTTTGTTTTCCTCAAAAATTTATGTTTATCAATGTATTAATTATAATGCATGCATGAATAAAGTACATGCATTGGTCAATTTTCTCTTAATACTTGCATGCAATTATTTAATGCATCTTGAAATCTGAACTTGTGATGGGGAACAACCAAATTGAGCCTTATAAAATGGAAAAACTAAGATTTTGAGATAAGCCCTATAAACCGGTAAGGAGGGAGTATTATGTTACCACTTTCCATTAACTACTTGCCACGTAAGTGAAATTTTCTTGAAGAACGCTATATTATTAGCTAAGTTACTCTCACTATAACTAGCCTTAGACCTTTTTGAAAGGAAAAAAGAAAGGAAAAATGTGGGTTCACCAACAATCACCATGTCACACACGTGGTGATGCTTCTTCAACGCCCATTAAACGTGTTCCGGCACTGTAAAAGTTTGAAAACGCAGGGCATCCTACTTCTCTTGGACCTGTTTTTCCTAGTGATACTTCTGTTGGACTCACCCGGGACATCACAGAAGTAGTAGTAGTAGAGCTTCTTCTCTTCTGTTCCTGCGACCAAAGTGACCCAACCGCACCCGCCACCCCGCTAACAGTTAACCCCCAAATCCAGCCGTCGCGGGCATCTCCCTCCACCTTTCCACCATGGCGGCCTCGGCGGCGCGCTCCCTCGCGCTCTTCTCCTCCGCCGCCTCGCTCGGCCTCGGGCGCGCCTCGTCCCGCCTCACGCTCTCCTCCTCCCCCTCCTCCCACTCGGGGCTTCTCCCCCGGCCGGCGCTCGCCTTCCGCGGGCGCGCCTCGTTCGCCGCCACGGCCGTCGTGATGGGGAAGGCCGGCGCCGTCGACGCCGAGGCGGACGCGGGGATGGACGCCGTCCAGCGCCGGCTCTTGTTCGACGACGAGTGAGTGTCCCGGGCCCCCAATCTCGTCTCGTCAACTTGTTCTGGCTCTGCTGTGAATTGCGCCCGTCTCGTGGAGTTTGTCGTTAAATCTGAGGTGCCCGTCTGGTGCTTTGCTGTGAAGAATATTGTTAAATTTCTAGGTTTCGACGAATTTTCCAACCGGGCTATTCCTCTTCCTCTCACCAGGTTCAGGGGATTAGCATAAGCATCTTTTCTTTTCTTTGGCTGTCTAGCTTTGATGCCGTTAGCGTATTGACATATTTAGATTGCGCAGCTATAAAGCTTAAACTGAGATAGAGTGCCGCTTCCGTTTTATCTTCTGTCAGTATAACTGAGATAGAGTGTTGAATTTCCCATGCAGGTGCATATTAGTCGATGAACAGGACAATGTCATCGGCCACGAGTCTAAGTATAACTGTACGTGTTAATCGTTTCCTTCATGTCTTTGTGATTGTGTTCCGTGATACCTCATTTTATCATCCATGCTGTCTGCAATATTATCTTCATATTCGGTTAGATGGCCATTGCGTGTTTGACAACATCCATTGAGCTGCAAAATTTCTTGGTCTTACCATTGACAATGAATCTTTGGTTAGTTGGATGGGTACTCAAGTTTGGCTTAACTTTATCTATGACCTCTGTCCCATGGAAGGGGTTTGCGCCTAGGTACTAGGGAATTACATTGGATCATACTATTCCAATTTCCAGCAGTCTCCAACAAAAAATTGTAATCCTAACCAATAGGGTAATGATGATGGCTTCAAGTACTATTTTTACTAGTAGGTTGTATGTGCTTTGCACGTGAATTATGTGAGAGGGAGAAATTCTCTACAAAATATATATAGACTTTAACAATAGTTGGTCATAAGTTTTTCACCTTGAACGAAAATTCACAAGGTAATCATAAATGACAACTTTTTTCTTCAAGAGAGATAAAAATTGGAGCAAGAAAATGTATGGAAGAGTCTACAATAGAATAGAAGATTGTGGAGATAGTACATGTGATAAATACATTCTCCATTAGAACTTAGAAGGGGTGCACTAAGTATAATCATGGAAAAATTCGGATTCAAGGAGGCATCAGACAGCCAACAACACTTGGATTTGCCACCTCTCGGCCATCGGATCGAGTTCATCCAACAGTCTGTATTCAAAGTTACTCCCTTCGTTCACAAATATAAGATGTTCTGACCTTTTTGTGAATCAGATGTATATAGACACGTCTTAGTGTGTCTGTTCACCCATTTCAGTCCGTATGTAATCCATATTGAAATATCCAAAACATCTTATATTTGTAAACGGAGGGAGTATTTGTATACTATATGGTGGTATAAATAAAGAACATGTACAAAGTTTTTTCTTATTAAGAAGAGAAGCAAACAACTTTTCCAGCCAATACAAAATTCAGGTGGAATTTTGAGGCACATTGACAGCAAAATGAGATGAGCAGTAGCTAATTAAATGCATAAATTGCAATTTTTCTATCATCAGTTCATCTTCATCACATAGAATTTGCATGCTTTGCTGTTTGGTAGCTTGTTGCATTTGGACTGAAGAACTAGGATTGAGGTATCTGTTTTAGTAGCAATCAGTCTTGTTTATTAATTTCGGTCTTATAATTTTAGGCCATCTCATGGAAAAGATAGAATCAGGGCATGCCCTTCACAGAGCGTTCAGTGTTTTTCTTTTCAACTCCAAATATGAGTTGTTACTTCAGGTATATACAACTTCCATTTTACCAGGCATCTTGACTATGATCCACTTCTGTTATAGTTTGCAATCAATTAGGTGATATGATTATTTTGTTATGAAGCTTAACAATGAGAAGTCGCGTTTTGTTTTCAAGATTAGTTTGGGTGATTAAGTCTAGTGTATGTAAGGATGTGTGCTTAGCACAGTCAAGTTAAAAAAAAGATCAATTTCAGAGGTACCTAGGAGCTTCGGCATAGATTAGCTTGTGGTGAAGCTAAGAGGAGTTGGGTTAGCTGGGCTAGTAATCATGCAAACAGTTATATGCCCATGTATTAAAGTGTGATCTATAGCTTGGTCCATCTACAGTTCAACTTGAAACTAGAATCAAACTTAGTCTGGTTTTACATCTTCTCTGTCAGGCCTATTTTTTTTATGAGATGTCTTGGCCTAGTTGCTGCCCCAAGGTTCACAAATGTCGGATATTGGTTTCACATCTGTGACTCCAGCATATATGATGTCAGATACGGATGGTGTATCAGATGATATATAGTTGTATCAGTGGAAAATATCTCTATTTGTTTGCTGTTCTTGTTCATATCATGTCTTTTTAGTGAAATTAGGTGTAGAATAACAATGCTTGAGCATAATGAGTATGCGAATGATTAATTTTTGACTAGTTGATTATGAAATACGTAGTAATAAATATAGACTCCTGGGATATTATGTAACGTAAGAAAGTACATTGTAGATGCTATATACCAAATTTAAGCATATTCTTTCAATCTTCAATAATTTGATGAACTTGTAAATGCATCATATTATTCCTAACACATTTTTAATAGAGAATCATTGCCATATACAGATATGTCCATATCAGTGGAAACGTTAGGTGAAATGTCTGCCATTTTGGTTGATATATAGGCTGATATGTGTGAAAAATGATATTTTCATAAATGGCTGCATCGGTTTTGGTAGGCTGCGAACACCGATATGTCTTGTTTTAAGTAAGATCATTTCGGAGGTTGGTAAGGCCCCTCTTTGGAGGGTGCAATCTCCAGTTCTTCCTTCACTCCTTCTGTTAAAATGAACTGTTGAACTCACTACATAGAAATAGGGCAGCACACTTGACCTGAATCATATGTTATCATCTTTTTATACTGCCTTAACCTGCAACTTTGTTTCTTCTTTTCATCACTAGCTTATCATATAAATATTTCTTACATTTTTCTATTACAGACAATTTGTAATATTGTACTCTTTACAGCAACGGTCTACGACAAAAGTGACATTTCCACTTGTGTGGACAAACACTTGCTGTAGCCACCCTTTACACCGTGAATCTGAGCTCATTGAGGAGAACTGCCAAGGTATATCAATCTGCCCTGGGGCGTGAAGACTGGTTTCATAGCATTAGTTGCACAGTCCACATTGTTGCTTCCACCTTACTGAACACCAGTCGCAATCTTTTATTCTTGCTCAGGGGTCAGAAATGCAGCACAGAGGAAACTATTTGACGAACTGGGAATACAGGCTGAAGATTTACCAGTTGACCAATTCATTCCACTCGGGAAGATGCTTTACAAGGCTCCATCTGATGGGAAATGGGGCGAACACGAGCGTAAATACCTAACCTTTGTTCATAACCTATGGATCTCCAGTTTTCATGAATTTTTTGGTTTTCTGGCACGTTGTCCTACCTGTCGTATTTTAAAGCGCTGGCTTATAAATCTTGTGGTTTTGTGATCATTATAGTGGACTACCTCCTGTTCATGGTTCGCGACGTGAAGCTCAACCCAAACCCCGAAGAAGTGTCGGACGTCAAGTACGTGAACCGCGACGAGCTGAAGCAGCTGATTAAGAAAGCAGATGACGGGGAAGGCGGCATCAAGCTGTCCCCTTGGTTCAGGCTGGTGGTGGACAACTTCCTGATGGGCTGGTGGGATCATGTTGAGCAAGGGACTCTGAAGGAGGCTGCCGACATGAAAACCATTCATAAGTTGTAGAATGTGTAGAGCGTCAGGTACTGCTGTTATTATTCGATAGAGAAATAAGCACCGCTGCTGCTGCTGCTGTAAGTGCGTGCGTGTCTTTCATTTCGTTTCTTCTTTCCTTTTTGTTCATGGATGTTGCTTCTTATTGTTGTTGTTGAGAAATTCGGGTGCGCATTTTGTAAAAAAAGGAAAAGCTTTCAATAAAGAGTCTCTGCTCACGATCCTACAAGAACTCTGTTGCTTTTCCGTAAAAAGAAAGGAACCATGTTGCTCTGTTGTAGAGTGATCCATCCATTCGACGAGGGCACTTTTTTCTTGCCGAAACCTGAAAAGTCAATGGGCCGTGCGTGGGATAATGGACCGGGCTGCCAATCTAAACGGTGGGCCTGTCGGCCAGTATTGCTATTTTCAGTCAAAGGCTTCCGAAACAAGTTTTCGGCATGGCCTTGGCTTGAGTATATATCTTCTTATTACTCTCAAAAAAAGAGTATATATCTTCTTATAAATTTACTTTGGGGCTGATGAGCACCACACAATTGGAGATCTATATACGTTCTTTTTGGGTTTGCAATAACAGCTATATACGGCTCAGTGACCAGAAAGAGCAACAACGCCTTGTAAGCTTCAAATATCCCCCCATATCCCACCCGGAGTGTGTGTGTGTTGTGGTAGCTTCACATGTGGCGGCAGGCATTCGATCACCTCAGCGATGCACGTACCACGTTTTGTATATTATGGTATAAATATAAACGAGAAGTAGCTTTATGCGATGTCCATGAAGGAAGCAGCACATTAGGAACAAGGCTGCATCTGCTGGAATTTTGTCTATTATGGGCCTAGCCCAATAGTAGTTTCAGAAATTCCTAATAAATTCTAGAGGCCCACGTAACCCATTCGTGCAAGGCAAGAGGTGGAACAAAACTTTAGTCCCACATTGCTAGTTTAAAGTGAGTTGGACATCATTATAAGGGAGGCTCTTTCTCCACATGTATGAGGATGAGAACAAAAGGGACATCCACGCGCGCTCCTTCTCCGCCGCCTGCCTCGTCCCGCCGTGCCGCGCCAATGTCTAAATTTTTGCCACGCACGACGGGTATACGAAAGGCCACTTCACCTCCCGCCGCAGCCTGTTCGCGTCCTCATGAAGGATATGGCTACCTCATCTAATCAGGAGATGCCTAGTTCAACGAATCAGGAACCAGTTACAATTACCGAACCTGCCATTTCGATGAAACACTTTAAAAGTTATGTGGAGGAGAACAATGAAGTTCCTAAAGTTCTGTGGAGGAGAACAATGAAGTTCCTACTAGGAGCAAGAGACAGAGGACTGCAAAGTCCTTTGGTGATGATTTTCTTGTGTATCTCAAAGATGACACTCCCAGTTCTATTTCAGAGGCCTATGCATCGAAGATGCCGACTCATCAAACGGCGGTTCAGAAGCGAGATGGATTCCATCTTGACGAATGAAACTTGGGAGATAACTGATCGTCCTTATGGGTGCAAACCTATAGGATGCAAATGGGTATTCAAGAAGAAGCTTAGGCCCGATGGTACTATTGAAAAGTACAAGGCTCGGCTCGTGGCTAAGGGTTATACCCAAAAGGAAGGTGAAGACTTTTTTGATACTTAATCACCTGTGGCTCGACTGACCACTATTCGAGTTCTACTTTCACTAGCTGCCTCACATGGTCTTCTCGTTCATCAAATGGATGTTAAGACTGCTTTCCTAAATGGAGAGTTAGACGAGGAAATTTATATGAAACAACCAGATGGGTTTGTACTAGATGGTCAGAAGGAAAAGTGTGCAAGTTGTCAAGTCTTTGTATGGACTCAAGCAAGCACCCAAACAAAGGGCATGAGAAGTTTGAAAGAACTTTAACAGCTGCAGGCTTTGTTGTAAACGGTTGACAAATGTGTACTATCGCCATGGTGGGGCGAGGAGTTATCCTTTGCTTGTATGTTGATGACATACTGATTTTCGAAACAAATCTGAATGTTATTAAGGAGGTCAAGGATTTCCTATCTCGCTGTTTTGAGATGAAGGATTTTGGAGTGGCTGATGTCATTCTGAACATCAAGTTGTTGAGAGACGATGATGATGGGATTACATTGCTTCAATCTCACTATATGGAAAAGATCTTGAGTCGCTTTGGCTATAGTGACTGCAAGCCCTCTCCAACACCATATGATGCGAGCGTGTTACTTCGAAAGAATCGAAGAATTGCTAGACATCAATTGAAATATTCTCAGATTATTGGCTCGCTTATGTACTTAGCCAGTGCTAAAAGACCTGACATCTCTTTTGCTGTTAGCAAACTGAGTCGGTTTGTCTCAAAACTAGGAGATGTGCATTGGAAAGCTCTAGAAAGAGTTTTATGTTATTTGAAAGGCATCATGCGAATTATGGAATTCACTACACTGGGCACCCAAAGGTGCTTGAAGGGTATAGTGACTCAAACTGGATCTCAGATGCTGATGAGATAAAGGCCACGAGCGGGTATGTATTCACTCATGGAGGTGGAGCTGTTTCTTGGAAGTCTTGCAAGCAGACCATCCTTACGAGGTCAATAATAGAAGCAGAACTCACAACACTAGATACATCTACGGTCGAAGCAAATTGGCTTCGCCGGCTCTTGAATGACTTGCCGGTTGTTGAGAAACCTGTACCGGGTATCCTTATGAACTGCGACAATCAAACTGTGATCACGAAAGTGAGCATCTCAAAGGATAACATGAAGTCATCAAGACACGTTCAGAGAAGGTTAAAGTCTGTCAGGAAAATTAGAAACTCCAGAGTTATTGCATTGGATTATATCCAAACGTCTAAAAATCTGGCAGATCCTTTTACTAAGGGTCTATCACGTAATGTGATAGATAATGCATCGAGGGAGATGGGTATGAGACCCGCAATATGAGTTGTTCACACTGGTAACCTATTCTTTGTGATCGGAGATCCCGTGAATTAGATGTGGAAGACAAGCTGTTGATCAACTGAGAGGAGAGTATCCTTACTATTATCAATACCACTCCATGAAGATGCAATACTCCCCTAAAACTGCATGGCAGGTTGATGTATATCTTAATGTGTTCTAAGTGGCTCGTTTAAGCAGAGATGTTGTCCTGCAGAACATCTTTTAAAGAACACACCTATATGAGTCTGATTGTCAAACATCGCAATCTATGAGAGTAGGGTTCTCTCTAGTAAACTCATGAAAGGTCTCGGAGTATGAGGCATAAGCTCCACCCGCGGGGAAGACCCACGGTAGCCACGTATTGGTCAAGGCTTTATGTGAAGCTAGATTCGCAGAAAACTTGCAGTTCAAGGCCCAGTCCACTGTTCAAGTTGCTTACTAATGTAGCATAGAGTTCTAGGTGGAAGTTCAACTTAACAGTCTCCACTGCAGTACCGGTATATAAAATAGTGTTTTGGAACCAAAGGCAAATTTTGTGTGCCTCTGGGATCTGATGGGGGATTGCTGGAATTTTGTCTATTTTGGGCCTAGCCCAATAGCAGTTTCAGAAATTCCTAATAAATCCTAGAGGCCCACGTAGCCCATTCATGCAAGGCAAGAGGTGGAACAAAAGTTTAGTCCCACATTGCTATTTTAGAGGGAGTTGGACCTCTTTATAAGGGAGGCTCTTTCTCCACATGTATGAGGATGAGAACAAGAGGGACATCCACGCGCGCTCCTCCTCCGCCGCCCGCCTCGCCACGCCACGCCACGCCTCGTCACGACGCGCCGCGGGTTGTATACGAAAGGTCACGCGGGAACTAAAACGTTTTCTGTAGTGGACACTGAATTCGAACGGCGCGCCTCTTCGGCCACTGCCTGTTCGTTTCGTCTCCCTCCGTTGCTTCACCTCCCGTCGCAGCCTGTTCGCGTCCTTCTCCTGTGCCTATATAAGAGAGGTCGCTCTCTCCAGAGAGACACACTAGAAGCTCCTCTTCATCTCGCCACAAAGTTCCGAGCACTGCGCTGCTGCTACGTTCTTCCCCATCCCGGCTTGCGGCGTGCACCGCAGGTCAGGACAGTAGGCCTCCGGAACCGCACCTTTTGAGTCCTGTACGGGGGAAGGGTGATAAGGTTTTTGGGGAGCGCTCCGCGCGACTACTGGCTTCTTCATCACGGACTCCGACGACAACTTCCCCGACGCCGACTTCTTCCCCGACGTTGACTACCTCAGCAACGACATGGCTGGAGAGGATGTCGATCCCAAGTCCAGTGCTTCTGCTGCTGCTGTCCCGTACGTGTTCTTACTCTTTCTGTTAGATGTCCTGTCACAGTTCTTTGCTCTAGTTTCTGCCCTACATATGTTAGGTTCTACTTCATATATGCAACTTCATCTAGTGTCTGTTCTAGATGTGTTTTGTTCAAGTTCATATATGCAGATGCTATTTACCTTCTCTCTGTCATAACGCATGACTTGTTCTATCTCTACTATATTAGTCATGCTTTATCTAGTATTTCTGTTAACAAAATCATTTGGTAAATTGCTCATATTCCCAACAATCCAAAAACCTTATTATAGGCAATTTACACCAAGTGGTTTTGCTGCTTCCATGAGACCTCCAATGTTTGAGGGTATCCACTATAAGAGGTGGCGCGTGAGAGCAATCTTATGGTTTCAAACCATGAGTTGCTATGACGCTACTCTTGGCAAACCTGAAGGAGAGCTTGATGCTCAATAGGCACAAGCTTTTCAGAAAATGGATACTCTGTTTAAGGCTGCTCTCTTGAGTGTTCTTGGTGAGAATATAGTTGATGCTTATGCGTCAATTGATAATTTAAAAGATATGTGGGATGCACTCGAGGCCAAGTTTGGGGTCTCGGATGCTGGCACTGAGTTGTACATCATGGAGCAATTCTATGATTACAGGATGACTGAAGAGAACTCCGTGGTTGAGCAAGCTCATGAGATACAGTCATTTGCTAAAGAACTTGAGCACTTCAGTTGTATGCTACCGGACAAGTTTGTTGCCTGAGGTATCATCACTAAGCTTCCTCCTTCGTGGAGGAACTTTGCTACCTTACTGAAACATAAGAGACATGAGCTTTCCGTCCCGGATCTCATTGGCACTCTTGATGTCGAAGAAAAGGCGAGAGCAAAGGACACACGTTCTTGAGGTATTGAAGGAGGATCTAGTGTCAATCTGGTACAGAAGAAGAACTTCCAGCCCCACAAGTTCAAGAACAAGGGCAAGTTTGATGGTAAAGCAAAGTTTGATGGGAAGAACAAGGCTGTGCAACACATGAACTTCAAGAAGAAGAATGACAAGAAGAAAGGTGTTTTTCATGTGTGTGGAGATCCTGATCATTGGGCTCCTAGTTGCCCTAATCGCTATGACAAGCGTCATCCTGGAAAAGGCGGCAAGACCGCTAATGTTGTCATTGGAGACACTGACATGAAGGATGTTGGGTATGGTATATTTCCACTATTCTTTCAAGATGTCATTCTCTGATTGGTTGATTGACACGGTGCTAATGTGCATGTATGCGGTGATATTTCCATGTTTTCGTCTTATCAGACCGCAGGGACTTCAACTGTGCTGATGGGCAACGGTTCAAGTGCTTCTGTTCGTGGTGTTGGCATGGTCGATCTGAAGTTTACTTCGGGGAAGATCATGCGGATAAAGAACGTGCATTATGTCCCCTCCGTCAATAAAAATCTTGTTAGCGGATCTCTTCTGTGTAGAGTATAAGCTTGTCTTTGAGTCGAATAAATTTGTAATATCCAAGTATGGAACCTTTGTTGGTAAAGGCTATGAGTCAGGAGGCCTGTTTCGTTTATCCTTATCAGATGTTTGCAATAAAGTTGTTAATCATGTTTGCAACAATAGTGAATCAAATATGTGGCATTCAAGTCTTTGTCATGTTAACTTTGGTTGCATGTCGCGACTAGCAAAGTTGAACTTAATCCCTAGTTTCACCACTGTCAAGGGATCTAAGTGTCAAGTGTGTGTGCAAGCTAAGCAACCTCGTAAGTCTCACACGACTGCGAAAACGAGAAATCTTGCACCACTAGAGCTCATACATTCAGATCTATGTGAAATGAACGGTGTTTTGACAAAAGGTGGAAAGAAATATTTCATGACGTTAATTGACGACTCCACTAGATACTGTCGTGTGTATCTTCTAAAATCTAAGGATGAGACTTTGAACTTTTTCAAGATCTATAAAGCTGAAGTGGAAAACTAACTTGATCGAAAAATCAAGAGGCTTAGGTCCGACCGTGGTGGAGGGTATTTTTCCAATGAATTTGATGCTTTTTGTGCGGAACATGGTATAATCCATGAGAGGACGCCTCCCTACTCACCTCAGTCAAATGGGGTGGCCGAAAGAAAGAACCGTACTCTAACTGATTTGGTTAACGCCACGTTAGACACATCGGGTCTCACTAAGGCATGGTGGGGGAGGCGATATTGACAGCATGTCATGTCCTAAACCGAGTCCCCACAAAGAACAAAGAGATAAATCCATTCGAGGAATGGGAGAAGAAAAGGTTAAAACTCTCTTATCTGCGAACATGGGGTTGTTTGGCGAAAGTCAATGTTCCAATTCCAAAGAAGCGGAAGCTTGGACCAAAGACTGTGGATTCTGTTTTCCTGGGATATGCTTTTCATAGCATTGCCTATAGATTCTTGATTGTAAAATCTGAGGTACCTGACATGCATGTCGGTACGATCATGGAGTCGAATGGTATGACTTTCTTTGAAGATATTTTTCCCATGAAGGATATGGCTACCTCATCTAATCAGGAGGTGCCTAGTTCATCGAATCAGGAACCAGTTACAATTACCAAACCTGCCATTTCGATGAAACACTTTGAAAGTTCTGTGGAGGAGAACAATGAAGTTCCTACTAGGAGCAAGAGACAGAGGACTGCAAAGTCCTTTGGTGATGATTTTCTTGTGTATCTCATAGATGACACTCCCAGTTCTATTTTAGAGGCCTATGCATCGAAGATGCTTGACCATCGAACGGCGGTTCAGAAGCGAGATGGATTCCATCTTGACGAATGAAACTTGGGAGACAACTGATCGTCCTTATGGGTGCAAACCTATAGGATGCAAATGGGTATTCAAGAAGAAGCTTAGGCCCGATGGTACTATTGAAAAGTACAAGGCTCGGCTCGTGGCTAAGGGTTATACCGAAAAGGAAGGTGAAGAATTCTTTGATACTTAATCACCTGTGGCTCGACTGACCACTATTCGAGTTCTACTTTCACTAGCTGCCTCACATGGTCTTCTCGTTCATCAAATGGATGTTAAGACTGCTTTCCTAAATGGAGAGTTAGACGAGGAAATTTATATGGAACAACCAGATGGGTTTGTACTAGATGGTCAGGAAGGAAAAGTGTGCAAGTTACTGAAGTCTTTGTATGGACTCAAGCAAGCACCCAAACAGTGGCATGAGAAGTTTGAAAGAACTTTAATAGCTGCAGGCTTTGTTGTAAACGAAACTGACAAATGTGTGTACTATCGCCATGGTGGGGGCGAGGGAGTTATCCTTTGCTTGTATGTTGATGACATACTGATTTTCGGAACAAATCTAAATGTTATTAAGGAGGTCAAGGATTTCCTATCTCGCTGTTTTGAGATGAAGGATTTAGGAATGGCTGATGTCATTCTAAACATCAAGTTGTTGAGAGACGATGATGGTGGGATTACATTGCTTCAATCTCACTATGTGGAAAAGATCTTGAGTCGCTTTGGCTATAGTGACTGCAAGCCCTCTCCAACACCATATGATGCGAGTGTGTTACTTCGAAAGAATCGAAGAATTGCTAGAGATCAATTGAAATATTCTCAGATTATTGGCTCGCTTATGTACTTAGCTGCTGCTACAAGACTCGACATCTCTTTTGCTGTTAGCAAACTGAGTCGGTTTGTCTCAAAACCAGGAGATGTGCATTGGAAAGCTCTAGAAAGAGTTTTGCGTTATTTGAAAGGCACTGCGAATTATGGAATTCACTACACTGGGCACCCAAAGGTGCTTGAAGGGTATAGTGACTCAAACTGCATCTCACATGCTGATGAGATAAAGGCCATGAGCAGGTATGTATTCACTCATGGAGGTGGCGCTGTTTCTTGGAAGTCTTGCAAGCAGACCATCTTAACAAGGTCAACAATGGAAGCAGAACTCACAGCACTAGATACAGCTACAACCAAAGCAGATTGCTTCGCCGGCTCTTGAATGACTTGCCGGTTGTTGAGAAACCTGTACCGGGTATGCTTATAAACTGCGACAATCAAACTGTGATTACGAAAGTGAGCAGCTCAAAGGATAACGCTGTCAGGACCCCGATTCCAAGTCACATCGACCTAGCCGGTAACACCTCATATCACTTTGCGGCCTCACGCACGGTATTCCCACGGGTGTCGCCTTACCATGGCCGGGACCGTTTAGCCTTTTGGCTCACGATATGATAGTGTCGCTAGCATCCACATGAAAAAGAACCCGGCCGACATGGCTAGTCGTGAACCCAAAGCGGCGCTAACCCATGGGGACAGCATACCGAATCACATCGAGCATGTCGGTCATCAACGATGAATTCGGGCTGTAGCACTGGGCTAACAGGACTCCGGTATTCGGGCTGTAGCAGAGCTAGGCAGGATTCGAATATCACCGCGTGACATTTCCCGAAGGACGTACATAGGAACGAAGTGAAACACATGCCGACCAGTCAAGTGTCCAAGCAGAGTCTTGGGCTAGCAGGACTCGTGAACCGGGCAGTAGCGGACTACTATCGCCGTAAGCACGAGACTACATTTCCCCATATGAGAGGCTGCCAAGGATAAACAACTAGTTTGTCGGATCCCACTCATACCAAGCATTTCAATCATACACGCAATATGCCCGATATGAGTAAATACAACAAGGCATCACAACAAAACTCTACAACTCAAAGTACTTTATTTAAGAGGCTCCGAGGAGCCATACATAACATATCCATACAGATAGGGGTCACACGACCCAACACTCAAGTCATACAAACATACAAGCACATGCGGAAGCAAACTAGTCTGAGTACAGACTCTAGAAAGCAAGAAAGCTTGTCGAAGCCCTTCTATCTACAGTGGCCCTTCACAAGCCTTGGATCACCACCTGGGTGGCTAGTTCACTCGTCGATGTCAAGGTCTACATAGAACCCATCGGAGGGGGCAGTGTTGTCGTCTGAAAACATTAATTAAGCAAACATGAGTACGGAGGTACTCAAAGAAGTCTTACCACGTAATCCTATCATACATGCACATTCTCAAGAAGGTGGTGGAGTTATTTGCAACAAGCCAGCTTTGACTCTTGGCTAAGCTATCCCACGTGACACCACTTGAAAAGCATTTGTCGCACACACGAGTCCACTAATCACCATCACAATACTCCACCGTGGATCCTCTCTCGTCAACCCACGAGAGGGCCATCCATGCACTCACACTTATCTTGAGGCTTTTAGTAGTATCCATTTACTTGTCTATGAACCGATATAGGCAACCCAGAAGTCCTTCTCCGTGGACACGGCTATTCAATAGATCATATTAACCTGCAGGGTGTACTTCTTCACACACGCTCACCACTTACCGCCGCTTACGACATGTACTCGCAACCTTCAAGCGGAAGCCCAAAGTGGGTGTCGGCCACAGCCTACCTAAACACTCAAGTCCCTAGTCTAGGTTTATCGCCTATTCAGGTTCCATCCGCAGGGAGTACGGCCGAGGTTTCCCATACGGCCCCGAACGATGTGTGCAGGGTTCCCGAGATACCAAACGGGCACTCGGTACACCGGGCCACGTGCCTACCGCAACACAACCCACCCCTAAGGTCAGCGCTGCGTCGGCCCCAAAGATGATACAAACACCGAAACTACTTGCAACTCCGGACCGAGAACAAGGGTGGTTAAGAAGCCGAGAGGGTCCATTGGTTTCGGGCCCAATGCGTGGTAGTAACTGTTTCATGGATCACAAACACAGAACTCAGTTCTTAGGGACGGCTTCAATGAAACAACCCACCATGTACTCCTACATGGCCTCTCATCGATACCTTTACCAAAACGTGTTCAACACTTTCACTCTCGAACCGACACAACCTTTCACTCCAGTTCATCATCCCGATGAGCCGACCGACACAACTCTAAGCATAGCAAGCATAGCATGGTAGGAATCACAAACATGGCTCAATAAACTCCTACACACACTAGTGGGTTTCATCTAGTTATTGTGGCAATGACAGTCATGCAAAGGAAGTGGGTTCAACTACCGCAGCACACAACAGTTTGAATCGCGTTGTCTTAATGCAGAGAAACAAGAGCATAAGCGAGAACATGGGTTTGTATCGAATGATCAATGGGTTGCTTGCTCGATGGAGTGGTGGTAGGATACGCCCTTCGCATTTGGATATTCGGATTATCCTGAGGCGTAACCTATCACGAAAGACATACCAAAAATAAACACACATGGCAATATGCAACAATATGATGCATGCTATGACATGGCAATATGGATGTGTGTTGGCCTAATGCAAGCTGGAACAAAAAGGGATGAACTCATTTGAATCAAAGATTCAAATGCTAGCTCATTTAACATAGCCATAAAGGTGTAACATCTTATTCTGCTTAAACAGCAAGGTTAACTTGTTTTATCATGCATGAAACCTGTACCAATGGATAGAATGGATTTTTCTGATCATTTTTCATATATAAATCTTTGCATTTGGAGTTACAGATTAATTTCTATGAATTTTTGAAGTTTGAACTATATTCTGGAATTTCCTATAATAGAATAAATCCAGTAATTTATTTACTGCGTGAGCAATGCGTCAGGGTGATGTCATAGTCAACGGGGACGTCCAGGTCAAACCTGACTGGTGGGTCCCGCATGTCAGCATAATTAGTTTAACTAAATATTAATTAAAACTAAACCTAATTAGTTAACAGGGCTGGGCCCCACCTGTCATTGACTCAACAGAGTCAACCAGGGCCCACCCGTGGTCAAAGTCAAAGTCGGCTACACCGGCGTTTAGCCACGCCAGCGAGCCGACGCGCGGCGGAAGTGGTTTTGTTGCCCGCCACCAAATGGGTCATGGAGGGCATCTAGGTGGAGCTGGGGACATGCCGCAGCTCTTGGTGGAGTTAGTTGAGGTCGGGGTGGTCGGAATCGGCGCCGGCGACGACCTAGGCGGCCGCAGGAGTTCGGGTGAAAACGAACTCGAGCTACGGTGCGCGGTGAGGTGCGGGGAGTAGTGGGTTAGACCCTCGTGAGGTGGTGAGTGCGTTAGACACCGAGGATGGCGGTGGATGGCCGGGAGCACGTCGGCGACGAGCTCCGCGGCGGCGAGTGCGGTTGAGCTACGTGCGGTCACTACACGGCTCGGGAGCGAGAGAGGAAAGGAGGGGGAGATAGCTAAGCTCACGGGGCACTCGGGGAAGCACACGGCGCGGTCGGGGACGGGCTGATGCGACAGCGGCGTTGAAGGGGATCTCCGGCGACGGCGGGGTCGGGCGAGGTCGGTGCAGTGGCCTCGGGCTACGTGAGCACTCGGGGCTCGGCTAGCTCGACGAAGAGGAGGGCGGCGGAGCTCCTAGACACGTCGGGGAGGAGCACGGACGACGGGGAGCGCGACTACGGCGACGGCGTGGCTGCGGTGGCGTCGGCCATGGCGGGGGAGCGCGAGGGAGAGGAGCCGGGGAGGAAGAGAGATGTCAGCGGGCTCGGGGGGAGAGAATGGACGTGTTCCGCATTGGCAGCTCGGCGAGGGAAGCGGCGAGGCGGCGACCAGGTGCGTGGCGTGCATGCGGTGCTCGCCGCCGAAAGCACTGCATGCATGCTGCCTGCCAAGCTAAGCTAAGCAGCCACGGCATGCAGCTGGGCTGGGCCGACAGTGGGCGGTTGGGTGGCGCCTGTAAGATTTTCATTCTGTTTTTCTTTTTCTAATTTTCTGTAACTTTGTGGAGTTTTTAAAAATACTTAAACAGCTTCAAAAATCACCAAACTGCTCCTGGTCCATAGTTGGAATATTTCCAACATGAAACATTTCTGTTTGGGATTATTTGGGCATTTGAAATAATATATATAATTTAAATGCCCAAACTCAAATACTTTATGATTTAATTCAACAACCTTAGGATGACCTAGAAAATTGTGCACCACTTTTGGCAGAGGCTCTGAACCAAAGCAAAGGTGATGAGCATTTTAGAAGGGCATTTCAGGTTCATTGAAAATAATTTTAGTAAACCCTAGTTGGATTCAGAAGGGGTTCTGGGGGTTCTGTCTTCCCCATTTCAGATTTCAAATGAAAGTTAGACATGATGCACACACTAATGCATGGACTAGCTAGGATGTGACAACTCACCCCCACTCAAAAGAATCTCGTCCCGAGATTTAGGATCCGTTGTGAAAAAGGTGGGATACTCAAGTCGAAGACGATCCTCCCTTTCCCAAGTTGCTTCTTGCTCGGAATGGTTTGACCATTGAACCTTTAGAAACTTGATATTCTGACGTCGAGTGGTACGCTCGGCTTGATCAAGAATACGAATGGGATATTCTCGATAGGTGAGGTTATCTTGGAGATCAAGCGCTTATGGTCCACTCCACGGATAGGATCCAAGAAGCAACGCTGAGTTGGGAAACGGGAAGACATCATGGACTCGGAAAGATGCGGAGGTAGTTCCAATTGGTAGGCAACTTCTCCTCGCTTGGCAAGAATGCGAAAGGGTCCGTTGTAACGAGGAGCCAACTTGCCTTTGATACGAATCGATGGGTTCCTTCAAAGGAGTAACCCAAGGTAAGCCTTCGCCAATTTCATAAGCCATAGGCTTATGCTTGCGGTCATATTGGCTCTTTTGACGAGATTGGGCTATTTTCAATTTCTCACCAATAACGCGAACCCGCTCTTCTGCTTCCTGGATCATATCCGGGCCAAAGAGTTCTCTCTCCCCGGTCTCTGACCAGTTAAGAGGCGTTCGACATTTCCGTCCATAAAGAACTTCGAAAGGAGCTTTGCCTAAGCTAGCTTGATAACTATTGTTATAAGCGAACTCGGCGAATGGAAGGCATTTCTCCCAATTCATGCCGAAGATGATGAAGCTCAAGCATATCCTCTAGGATTTGATTGACTCGTTCTACTTGACCACTTGATTGAGGATGGAAGGCGGTGCTAAAGGAGAGACGAGTTCCCATAGCATTTTGGAAACTTTCCCAAAATCGAGAGGTGAAGAGACTTCCACGGTCTGAGTTGATCTCCAATGGAACACCATGAAGAGACACTATTCGAGAGATGTACAAATCAGCTAGTTGTCTAGCGGTTATACTCTCACGAACGGGTAGGAAGTGGGCTACTTTGGAAAGACGATCGACGACAACGAAGATAGCATTATTCCCTCTCTTGGTCCTGGGAAACCCGGTAATGAAATCCATACCGATTTTATCCCATTTCCATTCAGGAATTTCCAAAGGTTGAAGGGTACCAGCAGGCCGTTGATGTTCTGCTTTCACTCGACGACAAACGTCGCAGTTAGCAATGTATTGAGCGATTTCTCTCTTCATCCTAGTCCACCAAAACCTCTGGCGTAGGTCTTGATACATTTTAGTACTACCGGGATGAATGGTGAGAGGAGAGTCATGAGCTTCCTTAAGGATCAATCGCCTCAGGTTGCGCACCTTGGGAACCACTAGACGGTCTCCAAAGAACACGACACCTTGTTCATCAATGGAGAAACAATCTGCGACTCCTTTTTTGATGTTTCTCTTGATGCGGAAATTCCGGATCTACCTTCTGTGCCTTGATGATCTGATCCGTAAGGGTAGGTTTCGCCACCAGGGTGGAAAGGAATCCTCGAGGAATAAGGTGAAGGTTAAGCTTACGAAATTCCTCGTGGAGAAGGGGTTGACTTTGTTGTAACATCGATTGTTACAATAAGATTTGCGACTTAGTGCGTCGACCATGACATTGGCTTTGCACGGGTGTAAGATATTCCTAAGTCGTAATCTGTAATCAACTCGACCCAACGCCTTTGCCTCGAGATTCAAATCCGGTTGGGTGAAGATGTATTTTAGACTTTGGTGATCGGTGTAGATTTATAACGATTACCAAGAAGGTAATGTCGCCAGGTTTTGAGTGCATGAACCATCGCTGCAAGCTCTAGATCGTGTGTGGGATAGTTATCCTCATGTGGACGCAATCGCCGAGAAGCGTAGGCAATCACATGACGATCTTGCATGAGTATGCAACCTAGTCCTTGTCGCGAGGCGCCGCAATAGATAATAAAGTCCTTAGAAAATCTGGTGGAACAAGCACGGAGCAGATGTCGAGCGCCTTTTCGGTTCTGAAAGCTGAACTCGACTGTGGGCGTCCATTCGAACTTCTTATCTTTCTTGAGGAGTTCGGTTAGAGGTTTAGCAACTTTAGAGAAATTCTCGACGAAGCGGCGGCAATAGCTCGCTAAACCGAGGAAACTCGAACTTGCTTGACCGATTCAGTGGAGTCCAAATCAAGGACGGCTTGAACTCGCTTCGGGATTGACAGCAATGCCCTTACCAGAGATTACATGGCCTAGATAGGTCACTGGTAACCAAAATTCACACTTAGAGAATTTGGCATAAAGGCGGTGCTCTCGAAGTTTCATCAATACTAGCCTTAGATGTTCGCATGTTCTTCCTCATTCTTGGAGTAGATGAGTATATCATCGAGGTATACCACGACGAATTTATCCAAATACTCCATGAAGATTGAGTTCATTAACCGAGAGAAAGTGGCTGGAGCATTGGTTAATCCGAAGGACATGGCGGTGTACTCAGATTGGCCATAACGAGTAACAAAGGCCGTTTAGGAATGTCCCGTTTTGATTCTGATTTGATGGTAGCCCAACCTCAAATCCATCTTGAAAAGATCGAGGATCCAGCGAGCTGATCATACAGATCGTTGATCCCGGGAGCGGATACTTGTTCTTGATAGTGACCAAATTGACGTGTCGGTAATCCACAACCATCCGATCCGTTCCATCCTTCTTCTTGACGAAGAGGACGGGCAAGCCCATGGAGATGAACTAGGACGGATGAAACCCTTTTGCAAGGACTCATCGAGTTGTTTCTTAAGTTCGGCTAGTTCTAGGGGTGCCATCTTATAAGGTCTTCTAGAGATTGGGACGGTTCCGGAACAAGATCTATCACAAACTCGACATCCTGTCGGTGTGGAACACTGGCAGTTCTTCTGAAAGACATCCGGAAAATCACGGACTACCGGAATATCTTCGAGGTCCGAAGGGGTTGGCATTTATGAGTATAGTGGCGCTTGGCCACTCGGGTTAAAACATTAACTGTCTTGCCGAAGGATGGGTGAGTTGAACAGTTCTAGTAGAGCAATCAATCTTAGCATAATGGGCTGATATCCACCCATACCCAAGATGATGTTTATGTCCGAGGACTTGAGAGCTATTAGAGAAGCAAGAAAGACTAATCATCGACAAGAATTTCATTCCCATGACTTATTCTAGAGGTTTGCCATCTAGAACCGTGGGTCTGAATTTCCATGGAGGTGTGCATGTCACGTAATGTGGTGTTGTGCAAACGAGCATAGCTCTCGAAATAAATGAATGAGATGCTCCAAGATCAAAAAGAACAGATTGCGGATGACAATTTACAAGGAGCGTCATCGAGAACGACGTTGGGATCCTCATAGGTTTCCTCACTGAAACATAGTTGACATGGCCACGGCGGTGGCGGCTGGTTTAGCATAGAGCACCTTTCCTGCTGGCTTACCACGGCCAATGACTTTCCAATCTGACCGGGGTTGTTTTGGGGACACTCACGGATGTAGTGGCCTGCCTCTCCACACTTGAAGCAAGTTATCATATTGGGGCGTGAGCAGCATTAGCAGTGGGGCCTCCATAAGTCTTGGGCGGTACATATCTTTGCTGGTTGGGGCGAGGCGCCTCGAAGGATGGCCTCGGAGTGAACCTGGGTGGCAGAGCAGTGTTTGGAATCCAAACCCGGCGCTTCTGAGATCCAGAGCCGGATGAAGAACCAGAGTCACGAGAGTGCTTGCGTGAAGCCTCAAAGTCAGACTGTCCAGTTTCAGCACTGATAGCCTTGTTGACTAACTTCTGGAAAGAAGTGCACTCGTGCAGACGAAGATCACGGCGAAGCTCGGGGCTAAGTCCCTGCGGAACCTTGCTCGCTTCTTGGCGCCGGTAGAAACCTCTTCAGAGCATAACGTGCTAGATTCCCAAACTCACGGTACGTAAGTATCCACAACAGCCTACCCTCGGTGAAATTGCAGAATTCCTCCTCTTACGATCCATGAGACCTTCCGGGATGTGATGCTCACGAAAGCGGCACTGAATTCAGCCCAAGTAGTAATTTGTCCAACCGACGCATAGCCTCATAATTCTCCCACCAAAGGCTAGCAGGGCCTTCGAGGTGATAAGCGGCAAAAGTAACTTTATCAGCTTCAGCCACGCTGGCGTAACGTAGCTTGTGGTGATGTGCGAAGCCAATCATCCGCGTCGAGAGGCTCAACGGAATACTTGAACTTCGGTGGATACAGCTTGACAAAGTCATTGAGTGACACCAGATCATTTCTTGGCTGGCGTGCGGTGTTTTGCTCAATCCGCTCCAGCAAGCGATTGGTCTCACGCTTATTGCGTTCCGCCTCCAACATAACCTCGGCCAAAGATGGCGGTTGAGGCAGATTTACATTCCTAGCTGCGCTGGCTTCTCCTTGCTCCGGAGCAGCAGGATTGTTGCGGGTGTTGACCATCCTAGGAAACAAAACAACGGTTTAAACCAGGATGGCAGAATTTAACAAGGAAGTGCGGAATGTAATGGATAACACGGAATGCAGAGATGTTCATCCGTATGACATGGTAATATAAAAACTGCCATATATATACCAACGGTCATACACACCATTCATAGTTTAGTACAAGCCCGACGGAGTACAACTATAGTGAAAGGTGTTACATCTCATCGGAAGCAATCCAAACTCCTATACATTATTTTTCTACACTTCCGGAATGATACACACTAAGTCATATTCCACAAGTCACGCAGGACGGTGGAAATACAACTATTACAATACTAGGGATACTACTACTAACTCGAGCAGCTCCGTAGTAGTCCTCATAGAAGTCACCACCCAAGCTCGAAGTGGAACATGATCATCCGGAAATGGCGATCCTGTGGAGCTTATGGACCATAGGGACTCGGATGTGGCCGTGGTCCAACAAACGGCGGCAGACGAGGTCCACGAGGAGGGTGATGCCTCCTACCTCACGCCACTCCATAAAGTCTGGCAGACCAGCCCGCACAGGTACAAGTCCCTCATGTCCATGTATCCAGCTTGCACGGCAGTGCAAACCGAGTCGAGTAGCCCAAAGGATCGAGCAGGCATTAAAGAGCTCCATACGCAAGGCCCGGTTTTCACGGTCCTTGTCTTCCAAAGATCTCTGTAGTGGTGCGAAGAAGTGAGTCCTCATGGGATGCATCGCTGTACATACCTCAAAGGTAACCATGCGCCCGTGGAGGATGCCGGCATGTAGCGGAAATCGGTGTTACACAAAAAGGCGTTCGCTCGAATAATAGTCATCATTGAATAGGCTGCATCTTGCACGGACATCCCAATAGTGATCCCAAGTCCATAAGAACAAAGGGAGCGGTTCAAGAGCTCTGGATAAGATGGATATATCCCGACCGTGCAAAGATATTGGCTTTGATTAAAATCCCTAAACTGCTCCTCGACGGTATATTCAGGATACCATCGGTAACCGATCTCGACCATCACCCGGACCAACATTGCCGTGTGACCACACACACCAATGCAACGGGTCAGACGAACCACTTGGTTCTGGGGACAGGTGGCCATCTGAAAGCACAGCCACAATGCAAAGACATTAGAATTTCTAGGGAAAACCGGGCAGCATAACATCTGTAAATGCTCAAAAACAGATTTGAGACATTCAAAATCAGATTGCAAAGCCACTCAACAACATCATATCAAGGTTCTGGTTCAACTGATAACATACTAAAAAGTAGTAGAAACTGAACTGAGGATGTAACCAACAATCCTATAAGTTACTACGGATTAGTAACACGTGAACCTGATAGAGAGAAGAGAGCCTAGTCCTATACCCACGTAGAATGAGAAGAGGATGACTCGGATCGAGGGCATAAGGTAAAGGAGTAAAAAGAGCCTTACGCTCCTCCCCAATCAATTCCCCTACATATAACTAAAGCATTTCTAGACTCAACATCGACCAGTTTGGCTTAGCGAACCTCTGAGCAGCCCCTCTCGATGCCAACGCTGTCGGACCCGATTCCAAGTCACATCGACCTAGCCGGTAACACCTCATATCACTTTGCGGCCTCACGCACGGTATTCCAACGGTGTCGCCTTACCATGGCCCGGGACCGTTTAGCGCTCTTGGCTCACGTATATGATAGTGTCGCTAGCATCCACATGACAAAGAACCCGGCCGACATGGCTAGTCGTGAACCCAAAGCGGCGCTAACCCATGGGGACAGGCATACATGAATCACATCGAGCATGTCGGTCATCAACGTATGAATTCGGGCTGTAGCACTGGCTAACAGGACTCCGGTATTCCGGCTATAGCAGGCTAGGCAGACTCGAATATCACCGCGTGACATTTCCCGAAGATGTACATAGGAACGGTGAAACACATGCCGCCAGTCAAGTGTCCAAGCAAGAGTCTGGGCTAGCGGACTCGGTGAACCGGCTGTAGCGGACTACTATCGCCGTAAGCACGAGACTACATTTCCCCATATGAGAGGCTGCCAAGGATAAACAACTAGTTTGTCGGATCCCACTCATACCAAGCATTTCAATCATACACGCAATATGCCCGATATGAGTAAATACAACAAGGCATCACAACAAAACTCTACAACTCAAAGTACTTTATTTAAGAGGCTCCGAGGAGCCATACATAACATATCCATACAGATAGGGGTCACACGACCCAACACTCAAGTCATACAAACATACAAGCACATGCGGAAGCAAACTAGTCTGAGTACAGACTCTAGAAAGAAAGAAAGCTTGTTGAAGCCCTTCTATCTAAAGTGGCCCTTCACAAGCCTTGGATCACCACCTGGGTGGCTAGTTCACTCGTCGATGTCAAGGTCTACATAGAACCCATCGGAGGGGGCAGTGTTGTTGTCTAAAAACATTAATTAAGCAAACATGAGTACGGAGGTACTCAAAGAAGTCTTACCACGTAATCCTATCATACATGCACATTCTCAAGAAGGTGGTGGAGTTATTTGCACAAGCCAGCTTTGACTCTTGGCTAAGCTATCCTACGTGACACCACTTGAAAAGCATTTGTCGCACACGAGTCCACTAATCACCATCACAATACTCCACCGTGGATCCTCTCTCGTCAACCCACGAGAGGGCGATCCGCGGCACTCACACTTATCTTGAGGCTTTTAGTAGTATCCATTTACTTGTCTATGAACCGATATAGGCAACCTGAAGTCCTTCTCCGTGGACACGGCTATTCAATAGATCATATTAACCTGCGGGTGTACTTCTTCACACACGCCTCACCACTTACCGCCATTTACACGACATATACTCGGCAACCTTCAAGCGGAAGCCCAACGTGGGTGTCGGCCACACCTACCTAAACACTCAAGTCCCTAGTCCAGGTTTATCGCCTATTCAGTTCCATCCGCAGGAGTTCGCCGAGGTTTCCCATACGGCCCCGAACGATGTGTGCAGGGTTCTGAGATACCAAACGGCACTTTCGGTACACGGGCCACGTGCCTACCGCAACACAACCCACCCCTAAGGTCAGCGCTATGCGTGCGGCCCCAACATGCTACAAACACCGAAACTACTTGCAACTCCCGGACCGAGAACAAGGGTGGTTAAGAAGCCGAGAGGGTCCATTGGTTTCGGGCCCAATGCGTGGTAGTAACTGTTTCATGGATCACAAACACGAACTCAGTTCTTAGGGACGGCTTCAATGAAACAACCCACCATGTACTCCTACATGGCCTCTCATCGATACCTTTACCAAAACGTGTTCAACACTTTCACTCTCGAACCGACACAACCTTTCACTCCAGCTCATCATCCCGATGAGCCGGACGACACAACTCTAAGCATAGCAAGCATAGCATGGTAGGAATCACAAACATGGCTCAATCAACTCCTACACATACTAGTGGGTTTCATCTAGTTATCGTGGCAATGACAGTCATGCAAAGGAAGTGGGTTCAACTACCGCAGCACACAACAGTTTGAATCGCGTTGTCTTAATGCAGAAACAAGAGCGAAGCGAGAACATGGGTTTGTATCGGAATGATCAATGGGTTGCTTGCACGATGGAGTGGTGGTAGGATACTGCCCTTCGACGGATATTCGGATTATCCTGAGGCGTAACCTATCACGAAAGACATACCGAAAATAAACACACATGGCAATATGCAACAATATGATGCATGCTATGACATGGCAATATGGATGTGTGTTGGCCTAATGCAAGCTGGAACAAAAAGGGATGAACTCATTTGAATCAAAGTGCAAGCTCATTTAACATAGCCATAAAGGTGTAACATCTTATTCTGCTTAAACAGCAAGGTTAACTTGTTTTATCATGCATGAAACCTGTACCAATGGATAGAATGGATTTTTCTGATCATTTTCATATATAAATCTTTGCATTTGGAGTTACTGATTAATTTCTATGAATTTTGAAGTTTGAACTATATTCGAATTTCCTATAATAGAATAAATCCAAGAATTCATTTCTCGTCAAGAATGCGTCGTGGTGATGTCATAGTCAACGGGACGTCCAGGTCAAACCTGACTGGTGGGTCCCGCATGTCAGCATAATTAGTTTAACTAAATATTAATTAAAACTAAACCTAATTAGTTAACAGGGCTGGGCCCCACTGCCATTGACTCAACAGAGTCAACCAGGCCCACCCGTGGTCAAAGTCAAAGTCGGCTACACGGCGCTTAGCCGCCAGCGAGCGACGCCAGCGCGGAAGTGGTTTTGTTGCCCGCGACCAAATGGGTCGCGGAGGGCATCTAGGTGGAGCTGGGGACATGCCGCAGCTCTTGGTGGAGTTAGTTGAGGTCGGGGTGGTCGGAATCGGCGCCGGCGATGACCTAGGCGGCCGCCGGAGTTCGGGTGAAAACAAACTCGAGCTACGGTGCGCGGTGAGGTGCGGGAGTAGTGGGTTAGACCCTCGTGAGGTGGTGAGTCGTTAGACACCGAGGATGGCGGTGGATGGCCGGAGCACGTCGGCGACGAGCTCCATGGCGGCGAAAAGCGGTTGAGCTACGTCACGGTCACTACACGGCTCGGGAGCGAGAGAGAAAGGAGGGGAGATAGCTAAGCTCACGGGCACTCGGGAAGCACACGCCGCGGTCGGGACGGGCCGATGCGACGGCGGCGTTGAAGGGATCTCCGGCGGCAGCGGGTCGGCGAGGTCGGTGCAAGGGCCTCGGGCTCGCGAGCACTCGGGGCTCGGCTAGCTCGACGAAGAGGAGGGCGGCGGAGCTCCTAGACACGTCGGGGAGGAGCACGGACGACGGGGAGCGCGACTACGGCGACGGCGTGGCTGCGGTGGCGTCGGCCATGGCGGGGGAGCGCGAGGGAGAGGAGCCGGTGAGGAAGAGAGATGTCAGCGGGCTCGGGGGGAGAGAATGGACGTGTTCCGCGTCGGCAGCTCGGTGAGGGGAGCGGCGAGGCGGCGACCAGGTGCGTGGCGTGCATGCGGTGCTCGCCGCCGAGCACCTGCCTGCCTGCCTGGCCAAGCCAAGCAGCTCGCTGGCGCGGCAGGTGGGCTGGGCCGGCAGGTGGGCCGGTTGGGTGGCGCCAGGTAAGATTTTCATTCTATTTTTCTTTTTCTAATTTTCTGTAACTTTGTGGAGTTTAAAAAAAAATACTTAAACAGCTTCAAAAATCACCAAACTGCTCCTGGTCCATAGTTGGAATATTTCCAACATGAAACATTTATGTTTGGGATTATTTGGGCATTTGAAATAATATATATAATTTAAATGCCCAAACTCAAATACTTTATGATTTAATTCAACAACCTTAGGATGACCTAGAAAATTGTGCACCACTTTTGGCAGAGGCTCTGAACCAAAGCAAAGGTGATGAGCATTTTAGAAGGGCATTTCAGGTTCATTGAAAATAATTTTAGTAAACCCTAGTTGGATTCAGAAGGGGTTCTGGGGGTTCTGTCTTCCCCATTTCAGATTTCAAATGAAAGTTAGACATGATGCACACACTAATGCATGGACTAGCTAGGATGTGACAAACATGAAGTCATCAAGACACGTTCAGAGAAGGTTAAAGTCTGTCAGGAAAATGAGAAACTCCGGAGTTATTGCATTGGATTATATCCAAACGTCTAAAAATCTGGCAGATCCTTTTACTAAGGGTCTATCACATAATGTGATAGATAATGCATCAAGGGATATGGGTATGAGACCCACAATATGAGTTGTTCACAATGGTAACCTATTCTTTGTAATCGGAGATCCCGTGAATTAGATGTGAAAGACAAGTTGTTGATCAACTGAGAGGAGAGTATCCTTACTATTATCAATACCACTCCATGAAGATGCAATACTCTCCTAAAACTGCATGGCAGGTTGATGTATATCTTAATGTGTTCTAAGTGGCTCATTTAAGCAGAGATGTTGTCCTGCAGAACATCTTTTGAAGAACACATCTATATGAGTCTGATTGTCAAACGTCGCAATCTATGAGAGTAGGGTTCTCTCTAGTAAACTCATGAAAGGTCTCGGAGTATGACGCATAAGCTCCACCCGCGGGGAAGACCCACGGTAGCCACATATCGGTCAAGGCTTTATGTGAAGCTAGATTCGCAAAACTTGCAGTTCAAGGCCCATCCACTGCTCAAGTTGCTTACTAGTGTAGCATAGAGTTCTAGGTGGAAGTTCAACTTAACAGTCTCCACTGTAGTACCGGTATATAAAACAGTGTTTTGGAACCAAAGGCAAATGTTGTGTGCCTCTGGGATCTGGTGGGGGATTACTGGAATTTTGTCTATTTTGGGCCTAGCCCAATAGCAGTTTCAGAAATTCCTAATAAATCCTAGAGGCCCACGTAGCCCATTCATGCAAGGCAAGAGGTGGAACAAAAGTTTAGTCCCACATTGCTAGTTTAGAGGGAGTTGGACCTCTTTATAAGGGAGGCTCTTTCTCCACATGTATGAGGATGAGAACAAGAGGGACATCCACGCGTGCTCCTCCTCCGCCACCCGCCTCGCCACGCCTCGTCACGCCGTGGGTTGCGGGAATGAGCCGTAAATTTTTGCCACGCACGACGGGTATACGAAAGGTCACGCGGGAGCTGAAACGTTTTCTGTAGTGGACACTGAATTCGAACGGCGCGCCTCTTGAGCCGCTGCCTGTTCGTTTCGTCTCCCTCCATTGCTTCACCTCTCGCCGCAGCCTGTTCGCGTCCTTCTCCTCTGCCTATATAAGAGAGGTCGCTCCTCTCCAGAGAGACACACCAGAAGCTCCTCTTCCTCTCGCCACAAAGTTACGAGCACCGCGCTGCTGTTACGTTCATCCCCATCCCGGCTTGCGGCGTGGCACCGCAGGTTGGGACAGTAGGCCTCCGGAACCGCACCTTTTGAGTCCTATACGGGAGAAGAGTGATAAGGTTTTTGGGGAGCGATCCGCGCGACTACTGGCTTCTTCATCACGGACTCCGACGACGACTTCTTCCCCAACGGCGACTACCTCAGCAACGACATGGCTGGAGAGGATGTCGATCCCAAGTCCAGTGCTTCTGTTGCTGCTGTCCCGTACGTGTTCTTATTCTTTCTGTTAGATGTCCTGTCACAGTTCTTTGCTTTAGTTCCTGCCCTACATATGTTAGGTTCTATTTCATATATGCAACTTAGTGTCTGTTCTAGATGTGTTTAGTTCAAGTTCATATATGCAGATGCTATTTATTTTCTCTCTGTCACAATGCATGGCTTGTTCTATCTCTACTATATTAGCCATAATTTATCTAGCATTTCTGTTAATAAAATTATTTGGTAAATTTCTCATATTTCCAACAGCATTGACGGAAGCTAAAGTACGAGAGCAACCGGACAACGCGGTATCAGTAAAGTTACCAAGCTCCCATGAAATAGAGCGCCCTCAGCGATCCTGGTTTTTTTTCATCCCTGTCCCCATGGTTTAGCCTACGTTGACCATATCAGAACCGACTTGGACCAGTTGTAATGGATCGATGAGTTTTGGGGGTAATATGTGTCCTTCCACCTCTTCGTGGGCGGCGTTGGAGACTTGGGGGTACGATTCCCAGCTAATCTCTACTCCTAATGTCTCAGTTGGTAGGTCGCGTTCCGGGTTTTATTTTCGTCCCACCTCACCCGGTCTTTTTTGGTACTTCTTTGGTACTTCCTCCCACCTCCCTCTCAGCCGTGAAAAACCAAGGAAAACCCCGCGATCGAGTCCCGCACACGCCCAACCTCCCGTATCACGCTAAGCCGCATAGAACCAAAAAAAAACCTCAAGCCGAGTCCCCCGCCCGCCCCCACGCACTCCAGGCCCTAACATCCCGTCGCACCAAGAGAGACGAACCAAAAAAATCTACTAATAGTCCGCCGGTTATTTTTCGCTGGTTTTTATTTCGCCTCACCACTTTCGTTGGTTTTATTTCGCTGGTTTTATTTCGTCTCCCTCCCACCTGTCTTTTCGCTTCACCACCCACATAAACCCATCAGATTAGTTACCATAAAAAAATTGCAATCAATCAAGTATTGATGATCAGATTAGTTACCATATAAAAAATAAATCGCAATCAATCAAGTATTGATGGGATATTTCCTTATATTGATGTGATTTTCCCTTTTTTATCATCAATCGTCTCTACTGCCTAAATCTCTACTCCTAATGTCTCAGTTGGTAGGTCGCGTTCCGTGTTTTATTTTGGTCCCACCTCACCCGGTCTTTTTTGGTACTTCCTCCCACCTCCCTCTCAGCCGCGAAAAACCAAGGAAAACCCCGCGATCGAGTCCCGCACACGCCCAACCTCCCGTCTCACGCTAAGCCGCATAGAACCAAAAAAACCTCAAGCCGAGTCCCCCGCCCGCCCCCACGCACTCCAGGCCCTAACATCCCGTCGCACCAAGAGAGACGAACCAAAAAAATCTATGAATAGTCCGCCGGTTATTTTTCACTGGTTTTTATTTCGCCTCACCACTTTCGTTGGTTTTATTTATTGGTTTTATTTCGTCTCCTCCCACCTGTCTTTTAACTTCACCACCCACATAAACCCATCAGATTAGTTACCATAAAAATCGCAATCAATCAACTATTGATGATCAGATTAGTTACCATATAAAAATAAATCGCAATCAATCAAGTATTGATGGGATATTTCCTTATATTGATGTGATTTCCCTTTTATCATCAATCGCCTCTACTGCCTAAAAATGCGTAGCTTTCCTTTTCGCTTCACCACCCACATAAACCCATCAGATTAGTTATCATATAAAAAATAAATCGCAATCAATCAAGTATTGATGATCAGATTAGTTACCGTATAAAAAATAAATCGCAATCAATCAAGTATTGATGGGATATTTCCTTATATTGATGTGATTTTCCCTTTCTTATCATCAATCATCTCTACTGCCTAAAAAAATGCGTAGCTTTCCTTTTTCGCTTCACCACCCACATAAACCCATCAGATTAGTTACCATATAAAAAATAAATCGCAATCAATCAAGTATTGATGATCAGATTAGTTACCATATAAAAAATAAATCGCAATCAATCAAATATTGATGGGATATTTTCTTATATTGATGTGATTTTATGTAGCTTTCCTTTTCCTGCCAACCGACCGCGTCCGCCTCCCTACATCCGCCCTCGTTGCTCTGCCTCCCGCACAAAAAACCCTCTCGTTTGACCTTCCCAAACCCCGCATGATGGAAAAACCCAGCCGCTTCTTCCCTCCTCTCGACCGCTCCATACGTCCGGATCGCGGCCCCATCCTCATCCTCCTCTCACGTCACGGCGGCGATGGACTGCCGCCACCACCTCCTACTCTCTCGCCGCCGTCCTCCCGCTTCGCTTCGCCGCCGCCGCCGCCACCAATCCCGTCGAAGGCGCCGTTGCTGCTATGTCGCCTCCTTTCCCCATCCAAGCCTGACCATGGCAACGGCGCCCTCTCATGTGTCCCGCGATGAGGTTTGGGGAGGCGCGACCACAATCCAGTAGGGATCTCACCGCGGACCCGTCCGCTGGGATGGGTGTTGCCTCCGTTGCGAATGGGATCGAAGGGAGGGACTACTTCGTCGTCAAGTTCGGCGAGGCAGCGGCCGATTGGGAGCCCGGTTGTGAACATGGGAGTTCGTCCCCATGGAGGCGGCAGCCGTGGAGATTGGATGTGAAGCAACCCCACTTGCCGGTGGTGGAGGCTTGCCGTCCATGTGATCCTTTCTTCTCCCGGTATCCCCATTCCTTGCCTCCCATTACAAAAGCGAGCATAAATGAGAGCAGGGGCTGATTTTCATCACTTCATTTCTCATATTTTTAGTTGCTTTTTTGAGATTATACAAGATGCTCTCAATCTGTTTTGTCAAATTACTTGGATCGTCTTATGGAATTGACAGCCATCGCATTTTTCACCTCATGTTATTTCTTAATCCTTGTCCCACTAGGCATCCACTACATGTTTGGTAATGACGTGATGTTGAGGCGGCTAGGAGAAGCTTAGCAGCCAGATCAAGGGCTATCGAGATGGATCTGGGAGCCAAGCGGTAGTTCTTCTGTTAAATTTTGGTTATTATCTTTTCTATTGTTACGATTGTGGGATGGTTGATTTTGACTCGGTGTAACATTTGCATTTGTTTCCCCAGCTTGTTGGCATAGATGTGTGGCAATCGGCAACTAATCAAGAGCGAGGCGGTGCACATCGAGCTACGCTGAATGTAGCGAGCCAACCACTAATTGGGTATGTTCACATGAGGGATGGGAGAGGAGAGGAACATTAACATTTTCATGATTTGGATGAAAATTTCAGTTCATAGTTTCTCCGTGCGTGGCAACACACTAACGGTACTCATGGGCTTAGGATGAAAGTAGCGCCAGCAGAGTCGATGGGTTGGATGGGAAGGCGGTTGTTGCCCTTGTCCCTTGGTGCTAGCCTACCGTGGTGGCCTCACTAACTTGCTCATTGCGAATCTGAGTTCGTGGGGTCGCGAGTTGCTGCAGATTTGTTTTTATCACTTTTTACAATATTTATTGATGTATCCCTAACTCATCGAGTCATTTTTAGCTATGATTTCCCGTATACGCCAGCCTAAATATCCCATGGTCAGAATATTTGCATGGTTAGTGGACATTGTCCCTTTCTTTCTAATGTTTAATATTTTATATTGCCGATAGAAATAATTTTATCCGCTTGATTTAGGAAGTGCACATAGGTAGGTCAACATATTTTGTAGCTCTTTCGGATGTAAAAGCATATGTTGCATAAGAAATTATTATCTTCCAAGCATACTCACATTTCACTAACAAATAGGGGGAGGTTCAGACTTCAGAGCAATGATAAAAAGGTTTATTCCTCACTCTTTTGTTGGAATTTTAGTTCCAAGTTAACATGATTTCTTATCCGCTTCATAAGTCATGCATCTGCTTAATTAGGTGATAAGTAGGGCTATTGTGGGGTTTGTTTAAACTCCAGCATAAGGAATTCTGGTTTAAGAAAAAAGACTTTTGGCTTCTTTAATTACAAATTGATTGCAACATCGTGTTAGTATGTGATTTTTCACATCTGGTTGTAATATTTGTGAAGACGTGCATTGCACGCGTGCACTTGAAGCGGGCCCGTGGCCCGCACGGACGGCGCCGACGCTGACCCGGGCCACCTTCTCCGCGTATTCTTGGAGCTGTGGCTGGCCGATTTATATGAAATTAATTCCCCATTAGGTAGAATATAATACACATAATCCATATTGTTATGCACTAGCGTGTGTGTGAAATAGATGGATTATGGTCCCCTACCCAATAAGATGGATATGTGTGTGTGTTAGAGAGAGGGAGAGGGGGAGAGAGAGTGAGGAAGAGGGAGGGAGTGTGTGCGTGTAAGGATTTGATGGTAAAAAAGGTCACCAATGTCGTGATATTGAACTCTTTAAGTTAACGTGGCCCCGTTGCAACGCACGGGCGTTCTTCTATTGGGTGGCGGTCCGCGGCTGGGAGCATGCAGTCTGAGGGGAGTTCATGGTTGGGAGCGTGAGGTCTGAGAGGAGCTTCGCGGCTGGGCGTTCGGCTGCTCGGAGAGTTGGAGGTTGTTGGTTGGGAGCGGTGTTGGCTTCCTATGTTCCGGTAGTTCCTCTCCCTTCCCCTTTGATTAAGTTTTTGATTCCCCTGTAGTACGTTGTATTTTTGCCAAGGCGCTTTGCTTCTTCTTCCTTTGGCCGCCTCCCTGTCTTTCCGCGGAGGTTTGTTCTCCCTTATATTCTGGTAACCCTCGGTGGTGGAGACGAGGCAGGACCACAGGAGGCGGCTAGATGAGATCGAGGCGGGTTGCGTCGGCAGTGCAACAGACGAGTGCGAGGTGGAGGTGGTCTGGTAGCTACCGAGGCGGCGGAGACGAGTCTGCACCCTGGAGGGGGAAGTCTGGTACTCCCTATCAGCAAGGGCGGGCGGGAGATGGTAGCGAGCGCTCAAGGTCTGCTCTCACTTTTCCCTGATGTGCGTCGACGAGGTGACTGGTGGCTGTGTCCATCGGGTATGGTGGCGGAGGGGGTGCGGCGCCGGTCCGCCTGCCTCACCGAGGTGTACGGGAGCATGGTGGGGCACGTCCAGGCAGTGGCTGACATGAGCACGCACGGCTCGGCGCACCTCCGCACGATGGGAGGTGCTTCCACATATGACCTTGTTCCATGAGCAGTTCCCGCCATCTCCGTCCGTCTCCTGCAGATCCTGGGCGACCACGGGCTACTCACCATGGGCAACATGCCAGCATATGGAACCATACCAAGGTAGCATACTCACCTTGCCCACGCCTTCACTCCATCCGCTATTTGTGCGTGTCTCTGATGCAAGCAATTTCATGGCCGACAGTACTGGGTCATGATTGAAAGAGGAGTAACTTTACTGATAACAAAAAATGGAAATAGCAAACCGAGATAGACAGGTAATCATGTGCCTTGATCTGACAAATTTCTGAAATCAGTTTTAAATTCTTACAGACCGTGCATATGGATGTTTGGCTTATGTCTGAATATCCTGAATGTAAATTATCATTTAAGTAGTTCACATTCCAAGATGTTAACCATTATATTAGTGCATTAGCCCTCACATTTAAATTTCCTTTTCAGCTGTCATACTGAACTATGTCCTCATGTACAATATGATTGTGCACTAGGTCCCAGTTCTTCCGCACTGCTCTTCTGATTATGTTGGACCATAAAAATGTGTGCAAACAACACTTTTCTAACTAGAGCATTTGGGATGCAAGCAAGCAAGTAGTACAGCATAGTCTCTGCCTGTACTTTTAGTTAGTTGATCAGATGCTATTCATACAGCCAGCAGGCAACGGCTTCTGCGTCGTCGTCCTCGATCCGACCTGTGGGGGTAGAGGACCGGCAAAGAATGGCCACGGTGCCATGAGTGGTACGTCTTGCCTGGGATGTGGTGGCGTTTCGGTTCGGGTTTGGAGGGGCAGCGTGGACGCCATGGTCATCGATGCCCCCGCCCGTTGCATCGCCGGGCGCGTCAGGGGGTGGCCTTGCGGGTCCGTCGGCGCCACCATGTCCGAGCCCAGCTGTCGTCATATATGAAATCTTGCACTACATATAAGCTGATGTTCTACGCTTGATGTTTATCTAACAAATTTAGCACCTGGAATTAGTCCTAGCCTTTCATTCTTGCATATATGGCACCACCGAGGGTTATTTTCTTATTGATTTAGTGGATTTAAGTTCGAGAATTTGGTTGCTTCCATCACCGAAACTCAAACTGTAGTTATGTTCACTCAGATGAAAGAAATATAGTATCTTACATTCATTTTTTTCATTGTCTAGCATCACATCCAGTAAGTAATGTCTCAAAAATGCATACCATGCAATAGTCAATAATGCGTATTAGGAGTCCTGATATTCTTTTATTTTTGTGCGGGAGGTGTCCTGATATTCCAATAGCCCAGAAATGGTTATGTAAGATACATAGTGTTCACTGTTGTAGCTATTTTTACAATTAGCTTGCATTTATCTCCCTGCAATTCATTGCTCATGGCTTCTGCCCCTTCTATTTTGAATGTTGTCTTTCTTTAGGAATCTGGCTATTGTTTGGTGCCAACTGCTGTGGTAAGTCATGTTATATCTTGTGTCAATAGTCTATATTATTATTTTTTGCTTCATTTGCACTTATAAGCTTTTTTTCCTGCTGCATATACAGACAATGAGACTCAAGATAGAATGTGTGTGTGTGTGTGTTTGCACAACTGGAAGCATCTAGAGGAAATTTTATATTGTGTTTCCGTTTCTCGATTAAAAAGTTACAACCTTTATACTTCATGTATACATAAGTGCTAAAAGTTGTTTTGCGTTTCATATATAGGTGTTTTCTTAACCTCTTTTTTTATTTTGTTTTCTTAACTTAGATCACTCATTCTAGGATTTATCCACATGATTATGATTCTTTTGATAATTTTTTATTTCAGATACATATAAAGCCACAAAATGTATCGAGTTATGATGTTTAGATGCATGTGAACTTGGTTAAAAAGCTAAATCCGTTGTCTTGCCCATGCATTCCTCTCAAGCTTACAAGGACCGGGTTTCACATTGAAGGTGAGCATATGAATATTCTTAGTTGATTCCTTAGTAGCAATAAATGTATCCAATAGAAATAGATGGTTTAGTTTTTCACTATTTCACGGTTCTCTATATTCTAAAAGAGTTGTGTATGCATGGCCCTTGGTGCTACAGAATTACTTTTGTTGGTCGAGGCGTATAGATGTTTTCTTAAGCAGTCAATGCCAAGTTGGATTCCAAGGATATCAGTTGGGACTATTGAATAGCAATTAGCAACACATATATTAGATGATGACAGTCAAGTTGGGTTTCAGGGAAATCAGTTGGCGTTATTAAATAGCAATTAGCAGCAGATATATTTAGATGATGACAGTCAAGTTGGGTTTCAAAGAAATCAGTTGGCATTATGAAATACTCCCTCCGTCCCAAAATAAATGACTCAACTTTGTATTAACATTGTACTAAAGTTAGTGTAAAGCCGAGTCATTTAATTTGGGACGGAGGGAGTAGCAATTAGCAGCAGATATATTAGATGATGACAGTCAAGTTGGGTTTCAAGGAAATCGGTTGGCATTATTAAATATCAACAAATATTTGATGATGACAAACATCCAAAGTTGATTTGAAACTTTTTTTACGAGTGAATTCTGCTTGTAGTTATACCACAGTTGAGTACCATATGTCTGTGACTAACATACTATTTGTATGGAATATTGCATTATGCTTTTGGCTGCGTGAATAAACTTTTGGTAGCCTTCTTCAGAACCATATGAGGTGAGGAGGTGGTGGTGGATTAGGGAATTCCAATGAAATTTTCCCTTAGTTTGTGGTGGCATTGAAATGATTTTTTTTGCTGAATAGTTGGAGTACTTATATATTTTTCTTTTCATGGATGAAAAACGGCGCGTGTTTCCTTCTAGTGTCATACAACATGGGATAAAATAGTACTCCCTGCGTAAACTTTTATAGGACGTTTTACATCACTGCTTGCCGCGTAGCAGCAGTAGTACTGGTAGCTGAATGATTCCCGACAGAAGCAGCCTCGTGATTAACGACGGCGAGTACATAAATGAAACCGAATACGACCGGAGAAACAGTAGCCGGCGGCCAATCGGTCTGCAGCGCGAGCGACACCATGACGCCGACGGGCACGGACGAAGGCCGTCGCCTTCCGCCGTACGTACCGATTGCCGTGGCACAGCGAATGCGACGGTGCAGGACGACGCAAGAAACTCGCCGTTCGCTCGCTCCCTCGATCTGACGTGAAAAACAAGTCCAGGAAATCCTACAACGGATAAGACCTCCTCGTCAGTCACAGCATTTTCTAAGTAGGAATAAACTAAACTAAGAGCATGCATGTTTGAAACGCACGGATTTTATATGTGAATCAGTTTGATTGATGGTCGTTTCCCGCAGGAACCGAAGAACGTTGTTTATTCCCGCGTTCTAAGTGAGATCTGATGAACTACTATTTGGCACAAGAACCGTGTGTTGCCTCCTTGCCGACAGGTGCAGTTGCAAATGTAGGAGCAGGAGAATTGTAGTACGCTTATATTATGCAGTCTAGAGCCGGAGAAGAGCACATGAGATCGACACGATGACACGCACAATGCCGCCGCCACGTACTGTGTCCTTTTCTCCCCGAGAACATGCACGGCACAACCACATCCCTGAAGTGAAAGCTCCATGGGGATGGTGGATCGATCACTCGAGTAGTTGAGTTAATCAGGCCGGCATGGGGAGCGAAAGAGAGGACGTGACATGAGGATCGATCGAGATCACAAACGGGGCGGTGTCGTGGTCGAGCACCAACACCACCTGCCACCAACCACGATCAATACTACTGCTAGTCGACATCTCGAGGATTATATTTCTACACCACCAGCGAGCAGAACGGGTGAAAGAACCAACGGAGGGAGGAGAGAGGCGTCGCCCAACAACCTCCTCCCCCTCCTCCGGCCAGACAATCAGCGCCACTAGCTGGGGGCCCAGGAACATGAAAAACTCGCAATTAACTTTTGTGATTGGCCGAGTCGACGAAAAAAGAGAGGCCGAGTCGACTACAAACCTAGTAATTTTTTTTGAACGCCGCTAACTGCCACACGTGTGGGCGTTTAGGAATCTCTTGCATCGTTACGTGTGGTGCCTAAGAGACCAAATTTCACGCCTCGTGTGTGGGCAAAACAACTAAGCCCACACCCTCTTTTTTTCCTCTCCCGGTCCCTCTTACAGCGTGCGTGTGGTAAATAGATAACGCCCACACGCCCGCAGACGTCAGTCTCGTACCTCGCGGTCCCGCCGACGCCCACGTGACACTTTACCGCTACCGCAGCGATTGCCATGGGCGGACCCTCGTCCATGTTCGTTTAAGTCAGTTGCCATATTCTTGAACTATGGTTGCCATGTCGGACAACTACAGTTGCCATGTTTGCTCAACTACCGTTGCCATCTCAGGTCAAAGTTTCAGATTGCCATTTTTTGAACAACTACAACTGTTGCCATGTGTGGTCTGGTCTACTGCAGTTGCCATGATTTCTAAACTTTAAGAGTTGCCACCTACTAACACTAGGCAGTTGCCATGTAGCGCTATAAAAAAAGGCATGGCAAAAAACATGTTCGGGTAAAAAGAGAGAGTTGTCATGTGCTCACAAGCACGCTAGGGCAGTTGCCATTTAAAAAAAGAAAGAGTTGCCATCTGCTTACGTGCACGCTAGGGCAGTTTGCCATGTACCATGTCAAACATATGGCAACTGACATGTTCGGGTAAAAAAAAGAGTTGCCATCTGCTTGCAATCACACTAGAGCAGTTGTCATGTACACTGCAAAACGCATGGCAACTGGCAACTTGGATGTGGGAGAGAAGACGGGCGTGCGGGCGAGATGGCAAACTGCCCACACACCAGCCCTTGTGCGTGACTGAAACTGGTGTGTGGGCGAACTGCTAAACGCCCACACACCGGCCCCTCCATGTGTTAAAACGAATGTGTGGGCGACCTCTCTCACACACCACACACGCGAGTTGTCCTACGCGGCATATAAAATCAGCTAATTCATGCCAAGATTCGTGCGAAAATTACTGGACGGTGATGGAGGCATGTGGGTGAGTTAGCTAACGCCCACACGTATGGACGTTAACATTTCCGTTTTTTCTTCGGTGCAAAGCTAGTAGCACTACTCGTCCCAAGCAAAAAGGGTCACTGTCGGGGCGAAAGCTAATTGCGAGTTATGAAATGCGATTTCGACAATGGCGGTCACGTGGGAAAAAGCTTTGCTTTCACAGTTCGGTGCTCTGGCCACTCTTCGTACTCATCACCCTTTGTACGCAAATCTCGGTATCACTAGAGGGGGGGCAGGGCCGGGCCGTCCATGCCATCTTCTACCATGGTCTTCCCTTTGGTTCAGACTACAGAACCAGAGGCATCAGATATTCAGATACAGAGATACTATGCAGCACTAGTTGCACATATTACGTTCAGTAGTTGTCATGGTGACATTCTCACGTCTACCCGAATCTGGACGTAATGGTGACAATGTCGAAGAGAGGAGGCCAAAGATCTATCAACCATATACTACGACCTTTCAAGTTTGAAGCTGCCTGGATGAGAGCTCCTGATTATATGCAAATATTCGAAGAGAACTGGATGAAGTCGAAGGCGGAGGCACCTTCCCTGAATAACACTTGGTCTGCTCTAAATAAAGTGTCAACTATCCGGAAATATGGAGCAGAGAATCTTTTGGCTCGGTGAAAAGGAGATAAAGAAGTTATAAAATAAATTAGTTTCTTTCTGAAAGAACAACTTGGCTACTTGGCTATTCTCGGGAGGAAAAGGAAGTGGAAAAGAGATTGTATAAGATGTTTGAAAGAGAAGAAATAATGGCCAAGCAACGATCAAGAATTGATTGGCTGCGTGAAGGTGATCGAAATACCTCCTTTTTCCATGCTCGCGCCTCGGCAAGAAGAAGAGCCAACAAGATTAAATTCTTGAGGAAGGCTGATGGGTCACTATGTGAAGATCCTCGGGGCATCAAAAGTATGGTACAGGACTTCTACTCCAATTTGTTCACCTCTGAACCTTGTGACTCCTGAATCAGTCTTGAATGCCATCCCTTGCAAAGTATCTAGAGAGATAAATGAAGAGCTGTGCAAGGACTATACCAATGAAGAAATTAGGACTGCTTTATTCCGATGGGTCCAACCAAGGCTCCAGGGCGGATGGTTTCCTGCACTTTTCTACCGAAACATTGGGACATAATGGAGGAAGATATATGTGCTGCAGTGAAAGGATTTCTTTTGGGAAGGAAATTCGGAAGGCTTCATGCGATTCGATAATTGTCCTTATCCCAAAAGTTAATAATCCGGATGTGCTTTCTAATTTCCGACCTATAAGCTTATGTAATGTCATATACAAAATAGCATCGAAAGTAATTGCTAATCGCCTTAAAATATTTTTGCGGAAATTATATCGAAACAGAGCGCCTTTGTGCGGGAAGGCTTATTACAGATAATGTTATTATGGCGTATGAATGCCTACACACAATCCGAAAACAAAAGGCGAAATACCCTTTCTTTGCCCTAAAATGGACATGACAAAAGCTTATGACAGGTAGAGTGGATGTACCTTAAGGGAGTTCTATTAAAATTGGGTTTCAAGGTCAATTGGGTGAAAATGGTTATGAGATGTGTGACCTCGCTAGATACCTTTTTAAAGTAAATGGTGAACTAACCGATTCATTCTTCCCAACTAGAGGCATCGACAAGGGGACCCTATTAGCCCTTACTTATTTTTGTTGTGTGTTGAAGGCCTTTCTTGTTTGTTGCAGCAAAAAGAAGCATCTGGTCACCTTAAGGGTATTCGCAATGGAAGAAATGGTCCCCCTATCTCCCACTTATTGTTCGCCGATGACAGTGTTTTCTTCACCAAGGGGGATAATAGAAGCATTAATGCACTGAAATCTGCTCTGCAAATATACTGCGATGGATCAGGACAGAGGATAAATTTTCGAAAATCTTCTATATTCTTTGGACCACATTGTGATGAGCAGATCAAGGAAGTTGTGAAGAACACTTTGGGAGTGAAGGATGAGACGCTGCAAGCAACATACCTTGGCATGCCGACTTGGGTGGGACGTGCCCCAACGAATAATTTCAATTTCCTCACTAGTCGACTATGGAAACGCCTCAATGGGTGGAATGATAGACCTATGTCAAGGGCTGGAAAGGAGGTTGTTTTGAAATCAGTGGCTCAGGCCATCCCAACCTATGCAATGAGCTGCTTCCAAATTCCGTTGACCATCTGTGAAAAAATGAAACAACCTATGTCTAACTTCTGGTGGGGTATTGAAGACGGAAAGAAAAAATTGCATTGGAGATCATGGGACTGGTTATCATCACCAAAGTATGTGGGTGGAATGGGCTTTCGGGACATGGCCATCTTTAATCAAGCTATGCTTGGAAAACAATGCTGGAGGTTATTGACCGAGCCTAAGTCATTATGTGCACAAGTTCTTAAAGGCCGGTATTATCCAAACGGGGACTTCTGGACAGCAAAATGCCCAAGATCATCTTCATATGTTTGGCGCAGCATTATGCATGGCAAAAAACTTCTCCAGAGAGGACTACTGTGGAGAGTAGGTGATTGTAAGCACATCGACATTCTAAAGGATCATTGGATCCCGGGTATTATACCTGCCATTTTAACAACCTACTCGCCGGGTCTAGAGGATAGAAGAGTCAATTATTTGATGTTGGAGAATGAGCACATGTGGAATGTAAATCTGATTAGGAACCTTTTCCCGGAAGAAATATTAGAAAAAATCTTAAGCATTCCTATTAGCACAGTTGGTTGTAATGACTTTGCATCTTGGCCTTACTCCAAAAGTGGTGCTTATACTGTTAGATCAGCATATAACTTAATGAAATCTCACCAGTTTTGGATTAACCGAAGCCGTCCTGGTACAGGTTCATCTTCAAAACAAGATCATATGGAGAAGGTTTGGAAGAAACTCTGGACTATTCAGTGCCCAAACAAGATGAAGATTGTGCTATGGAGAATAGCACACAACTGCCTACCTACAGGATCCCAGCTACAGGTGCGTTAATACCCACAAGGTATGATTGTTGTTTCTGCGGCCGAGAGGAAAACATTGAGCATTGTTTTCTACAGTGCCAGTATGTAAAAGAAATCTGGAGGGAATTAAAAAGCAATTATGGAATTTGTCTAAATGTTAAAAAAATTATTCATATTAGGCAATGGTTGCTGGACTGGATAGCTAAAGCGTCGTCCATCCATTCTACGATTTTGGCGGTGGCTATGTGGCATATATGGGAGAACAGGAAAAACCATCGTAACGGTGAGACACTGCTTAATCCTCTTAGTGTGGTGGGGAAAATCAAGGCCTATATTGAATTCATGAACTTATGTAATGACAACCCACGAAACTCCTACAGGCGTGAGACTTCTACATCAACTCAAAAATGGTCTCCGCCGCCGGAGGGCTGGTTGATGATCAACGTCGATGCTGCCATCTTCTCCCACTCGGGACGAGCTGGCTATGGAGTTGTAGTTCGAGATCATCTAGGAGCACCTGTGGCAGCATACCGAGGCTGGTTTGATCACACCCAAAGTCCTGAAGTGGCAGAAGCTCTTGCTGTACGTCAGGCCTTAGTCCTTGCTAAAAATGCTGGATTTCAGAAGATTCAGGTAGCCTCTGATTGCTTGACGCTAATCAACAAGCTGCAAGGTACAGGCCTAGACAGATCCCCTATTGGTGCCATTGTCCAGGATATTAAATCTGCTGCTACTAAGTTTTTAGCTTGTGATTTTAATCATGTAAAACGTTGCTGTAATGAGGCAGCCCATGTCCTTGCAAAATCTGCAGAATATAATGTTGAATCTAGCTGGTTTAATGTGTATCCTGATGAGATCAGGACCATTATATGTAATGAACAAGTCATGTATGAATGAAAGTGTGCTGCCCATTTAAAAAAAAAACTAAACTCGGACGATTCTGTCTTGCCCCAGGCCGCAGATATCCAGAATCGAAGGCTCGGTCTAGCCGTCACCTACTTCTTCCCTCCATAGAGCGTTTAGATCATTAAAGTAATGATGTAAACGTTTTTATATTAGTTTATATAGGGAGTTTATAGAGGGAGTACTTCATAGAAAAAAGTCCAAATTAAACCTTGAATTTGTAGACGAAAGCTAAATCAAACCATGAACTCTCAATTCCTGAAATCAATACACCAAACTCTCGGATCCCGGTCTATTTTGAACCTTGAGAGGATTTAGCTGGGATTCTCTGAATTGGGCCGGCCCATTAGCAGAGTTGTTCGCGCTGCTCTAGTTTTTTGCTTTTATTTTGTTTCTTTACCGGTAACTGATTATCTTTTTCACACAAGTCTAATTACTCTGAGTACCCAACGTACGTTTTTAGCACGGACATGAAATATTTTTGATACACTTTCAACATTTTTCAAATACATTACGTACATTTTTTAATATACATGTTTTCAAGTTCGACTCTGCGAGAGTCTTTTTGGTTACTTAGCGCTTTTTGAGGAATACAAAGACTTTTTACGTCACGCCTTAAGAAAAGGAAAAAAACTTGTTGCGTGCCTGATGGGCCGGCCCAGTCGAGTCGAGAGCTAACAATCCCGGGATTTAACATGCCACGTAGACAATCCCTGTTTGGGAACTCACTCAAGGTTGAAAATAGATCGGGATCAGAGAGTTCGGTGTGCTGATTTCCGGGATTCAAAGTTTGGGGTTTCATTTAGCTTTTGTCTATAAGTTTAAGGTTTATTTTAGACTTTTTCCTACTTCATAAGTATAACTACTTATGCTAAGCTACGCATTAGGTGTCCCGTCGTCGCAAACAAGCTCTCTCGCATGGCGTGTCACCTCACCTACCAGGAGAGGAGAGTGGAGAGCGACGCGAAGAATACAGAGCAGGATGGATAGGGAAGATGCACAGGGATGACAAGTCGTAGAGGCAGCCAAACCAACCAGGTGGCGGACGTGGGCAGTGGCACGGCGCGGGTAGACCACCGGCAGCGCACCCAAAAAACATGGACCCCAGACCGAGCCGCGAGTCGGCTTGCCGCGTTCACATTGCAATTTCGATTTGGATTTGGATTCGGGCGCCGGCTAGCTAGCTGGCTAGCTGACCGGGTCCAGTAAGCGGCCACGCGGCGGCCTCCGCTGCGCCTGGCAACAGGCTACTAGTACGGTCCTGCTGCACGGCACACACGCGTCAACGCTTGCGAGGGATCTGAACTCGTCAATTAAACAAAAATAAATTGCCCGGTTTGATCGATGAATAACCAAACGAAAACACTGAAGCATGAACCCCACGCGACCATACAAACAGACATCCATAAGCTCCTAATGGCATCTCTAAATCTAACCTGTAAATTTGCTCTGGTATCCGTCTGCTAACAGAACGACAATGTCAAATATATGTGGTCTGCATATTGTGTATTATGCCCACCTTCTAGATTTTTTTATAGTTGATGTTGTGGTCCATCGTTGTACATCATATACACGTGCGATTGCACCTGAATAATACATCGTGCAATTCTCATAACCTCTTCCTTAAGGAATTGTGGAATGCACACATCCCAAAATACAGTTGGGTGATCCATTAAGCTAAGCAAGAGCTGTGAACAATCTAGCGTATCAGTTTTTTAGGTTACGACCTCGCTTTAGCCGCCGATGATGCTGCCTCTACGATGCCGCCGCCTGCGCCCTGTCGCGCCACCGCCACCGCCCCTCCCTCCTCCCTGTCGCCGTGCTCCTTCCAGCATGCTGCCGTGCCGCCACCGCCCCATCGCCGTCGCCACCACCCAGACTAACCCTAAGCGCCGCCAGCGCCTCAACCAGCGCCACCGGCGCATACCGCCATCTTGCTACCTCTCCTGCCGCCCCGTGCGGACCTCCCGCCCTCCCGCCACCACACCACCGAAGGCGCCAGAGAGGTTGCAAGGCGGGTCAAGGCCAGGTTGTGAAGAGTCAGCCAAGAAGTCGCTAACTCCTACTCGTCCTCGAGTAGGTAAGTGATAAAAACAGAAATTTTGATGTAAAATGCTGCCTAACATGTCATATCATATTTCCTTTCTTTATAGCATGGGCATTTGAACTTTTATTTGATTCAAAGCAATAGTCTAGTTTTGACATAATAATTTAGATACTCAAGCATATCAACAAGTAACCATGTCTTTCAAAATATAAACGCTAAAATAAGTTATCCCTAGCCCATCATGCTCACCCATTGATCCATTCATGAAACACACTCGCATATTAGTTACACCCGATACTTAAGTACGATTATACTGCCTCCTAGTTGGTGCTTTTTGTAAGAAAATATGGAGACTCAAATTCAAAATAAAAATTGCATAAAGTAAAAGAATGCCCCTTCGCAGAGGGAAGTAGGGATTTGTAGAGATGCCAGAGCTAAAAGCGAAAAACTTAGAGATAAAAATATTTTGGGAGGTGTATCCATCCCACCAACGAAAACGACTTAGAGTTCCCAACACTTTCCATGCTAGATATATCATAAGCGGTTCCCAAACAGAAAATAAAGTTTATTCATTTTCCATCATACTTTCAATTTCCATGGCTAGCCGTATCCACGGTTGCCCTCCATACCAACACTTTTCAAGAAATTTATTATTTGACAACATAAAGTAAATTCATTTTTTCATTTCGGGACTGGGCATCCCTAAAACTTTGACTTTCATGCTTGCATAGGGAATCACAAACCTTAACACCAATATTCTTACTAAAGCAAAATTTCTCATCAACATAACTCACATATAACATCATCATATCTCAAAACTATTACAAGGAATCAAGTTTATTTTGTCCAATGATCTTCATGAAAGTTTTTATTATATCCTTCTTAGATATCTATCACTTTGGGACTAATTTTCATTTGTTGCTTTTGACAAGATCCAATAAATATAAGTGAAGATCATGAGCATAATTTTTCTTTCTCTCAAAATAATTTAAGTGAAGCAAGAGAGAATTTGTTGAAAATTTTACTAACTCTCAAATAAATCTAAGTGAAGCAAGAGAGCATTTCTTCAAAAATACTAAAGCACATCGTGCTCAAAAAGATATAAGTGAAGCACTAGAGCAAGTTGATTCGACACAAGGGGAGCCAAAGAATATTCTCAAGTATTAGCAACTGAGTTGTCAATTCAGCCACACCTGGATAACTTAATATCTGCAGCAAAGTATTTAGTAGCAAAGTGGTATGATAGTGGTGGTAACGATAACAATAGAGTAATGAAAGCAAAAGTAATATTTTTGGTGTTTTGTAATGATTGTAACAATAGCAACGGGAAAGTAAATAAGCGTAAACCAGTATATGGAAAGCTCGTAGGCATTGGATCGGTGATGGATAATTATGCCGGATGCGGTTCATCATGTAATAGTCATAACATAAGGTGACACAGAACTAGCTCCAATTCATCAATGTAATATAGGCATGTATTCCGAATATAGTCATACGTGCTTATGGAAAAGAACTTGCATGACATCTTTTGTCCTACCCTCCCGTGGCAGCGGGGTCCTAATGGAAACTAAGGGATATTAAGGCCTCCTTTTAATAGAGACCGGAACAAAGCATTAGCACATAGTGAATACATGAACTCCTCAAACTATGGTCATCACTGAGAAGTATCTTGATTATTGTCACTTTGGGGTTGTCGGATCATAACACATAATATGTGACTATAGACTGGCAAGATAGGATCAAGAACACACATATATTCATGAAAACATAATAGGTTCAGATATGAAATCATGGCACTCGGGCCCTAGTGACAAGCATTAAGCATAGCAAAGTCATAGCAACATCAATCTCAGAACATAGTGGATACTAGGGATCAAACCCTAACAAAACTAACTCGATTACATGATAAATCTCATCCAACCCATCACCGTCCAGCAAGCCTACGATGGAATTACTTACGCACGGCGGTGAGCATCATGAAGTTGGTGATGGAGGATGGTTGATGATGACGACGACGACGAACCCCCCTCTCCGAAGCCCCGAACGGACTCCAGATCAGCCCTCCCGAGAGGTTTTAGGGCTTGGCGGCGGCTTCGTATCGTAAAACGCAGTAATTTCTTCTCTCTGATTTTTTTCTCTCCGAAAGCCAATATATAGAGTTGGAGTTGGCGTCGGAAGGTCTCCAGGGGGCCCACAAGGTAGGCGGCGCCCTAGAGGGGGGCGCCCCACCCTCGTGGACAGGTGTGGGCCCCTGGTCTTCATCCTTGGCGAGGATTTTTTTATTATTTTTTCTAAGATGTTCCGTGGAGTTTCAGGTCATTCCGAGAACTTTTGTTTTCTGCACATAAAACAACATCATGGCAGTTCTGCTGAAAATAGCATCAGTCCGGGTTAGTTCCATTCAAATCATAGAAGTTAGAGCCCAAAACAAGGGCAAAAGTGTTTGGAAAAGTAGATACGACGGAGACGTATCACAAGTCCATAGCTCATAAAATAAGTGAAGCATATAGAGCAATTCTAACAAGTCATGACATAATTTTGGCTCTCCCAAATAAGTGTGTCCAGCAAGGGATCAAGACTAAAACACAAAATAAAACAAGCAAAGACTCATATCACACAAGACTCTCCAAGCAAAACACATATCATGTGACGAATAAAAATATAGCTTCGAGTAAAATACCGATGGTCATTAGAAGAAAGAGGGGATGCCACTCGGGGGCATCCCCAAGCTTAGTTGGTTGCTCTTTTTTGGATAATAGCTTGGGATGCCGGGGCATCCCCAAGCTTTAGGCTATTCTATCCTTTATTCCTTCATCCATTGTAAGATAACCCAAAACTTGAAAACTTCAATCACACAAAACTCAACAAAACCTTCGTGAGATCCGTTAGTAAAAGAAAGCAAACCACTACTATAAGTACTGTACCAAACCAATTCATATTTTGTTTTTGCATTATATCTACTATATTCCAACTTTTCTATGGCAAAAACTCATCAAAGAAAACCATAGAGCCATCAAAATAAGCACACAACGGAAAGAAAACAGAATCTGTCAAAACAGAACAATCTGTAGCAATCTGACTATTTCAAAAACTTCTGGAACTCCAAAAATTCTGGAAAAATAGGACGACATGGGTAATTTGTATATTAATCTTCTGCAAAAAGAATCAGTGCAAAATCACTTTCTGGTAAAACATGAGAATTGTTTTCGTGAGCGCAAAGTTTCTGTCTTTTTCAGCAAGATCAAACAACTATCACCCAAGAAGATCCTATCGGCTCTACTTGGCACAAACACTAATTAAAATATAAAAAGCACAATCATAGTAGCATAATTGTGTAAAAACTCAAGAACAGAAAGCAAAAAGCAAAAATAAATTTTATTCATTGGGTTGCCTCCTAACAAGCGCTATAGTTTTACGCCCTTAGCTAGGCATAAAGCAAGGATCTAAGTTTTGTTATCTTTGTCCTTTGGGAAGAAAAGGGACAATTTCCTATCAATGGCATTTAATTTCCTATTTTGTGAAAGCACATGGTCATTGATAGCAGAAGAAAGATTCAACATGTTGCAAAAATTCGTATCTAAACTAGCCTCCATCTCTTTAATTATTTCATTTTGATAAAAGCACATAAGGGTAGTTGATTCAACACTTTCTCCTTTGGGGTGCCCAAATATGGCTTTCATCTTCTCATAAGTATCAACGACCTACCCTTCAAGAAAACCGTTCTCAAAAATAGAATCTAATACTTGCTTGAAGGAAGAAGGTAAACCAACATAAAAACTTTTCAAGTATATCTCTATCTGATATTGGGGCACATAGCTAGCTCGAATTCTCAACAACCTATCCCAAGCATCTTTCAAAGATTCATCAAGTAAATAACGAAAAATTCTGGGATCATCTTCATCATAATGGTTAAGATTTTCCTTAACAACCCCGATAGATCCTTCCATAGCATCATTGTTTACGAGCTTAGAGAGGAAAAAGGGGCTATCCAAAGCATTATGACTCGGGAGAAAACCCTTAGCCCTTTTTAGGTCGGTCATGGCGAGAAAACGGCGAACGAAAAAGAAAGGTGAATAAAATGACAAATTTTTGTGAAGTGGGGGAGAGGAAAACAAGAGGCAAATGGCAAAAATATGTAAATTGCAAGGAGATGAGATTTGTGATTAGGAACCTGGTATATGTTGAAGATCCTCCCCGGCAACGACGCCATAAATTCCTTTTGATGTCGCTTGAAGCTACATCAGTATTTCCCCAAAGAGGAAGGGATGATGCAGCACAGTGGCGGTAGGTATTTCCCTCAGATATGAAACCAAGGTTATCGAACCAGTAGGAGAACCAAGCAACACAACGTAAACAACCCCTGCACACAGATAACAAATCCTCGCAACATGACGTGTTAAAGGGGTTGTCAATCCCTTTCAGGGTACGGCGCCTCAAGTAGGCAAACGAACGCGAGATAAATTTGTAGTAGATTGACAGATTGAATGCCAAATAAATAGAAATAAAACGCAGCAAGGTTTTGGTTTAATAGATCTGAAAATAAATGCAAAGGAAAAGTAGATCGCAAAGGCAAATATATGAGAAAGAGACCCAGGGGCCGTAGGTTTCACTAGTGGCTTCTCTCGAGAAAAATAGCAAACGGTGGGTGAACAAATTGTTGTTGGGTAATTGATAGAACTTCAAATACTCATGACGATATCCAGGCAATGATCATTATATAGGCAACACGTCCAAGATTAGTAGACCGACTCCTGCCTGCATCTACTACTATTACTCCACACATTGACCGCTATCCAACATGCTTCTACTCCCTCTGTCCTTGAAAGAGTGTACTTCCAACTTTGTTGGAGGGTCAAACTATCTCAAAGTTTGACCGGGTTTGTGCAAAAATATATCAATGGTTGTGAAACGAGATAGGTATATGACAAAAATATATTTTATCATGAATCTAATGCTACTAATTTGATGATATAAATGTTGGTCTATTATTGTATAAATATGGTTAAACATAAAAAAGTTTGACTTTCCAACAAAGTTGGAAGTACACTCTTTCAAGTACGGAGGGGGTAGTGTATTAAGTTCATGGAAAAACGGAGTAATGCAATAAGAACGATGACATGATGTAGACAAGATCTATTTATGCAGAGATAGACCCCATCGTTTTATCCTTAGTAGCAACGATACATCGTGTCGTTTCCCTTTCTGTCAATGGGATCAAGCACCGTAAGATCGAACCCACTACAAAGCACCTCTTCTCATTGCAAGATAAATAGATCAAGTTGGCCAAACAAAACCCAAATATCGGAGAAGAAATACGAGGCTATAAGAGGTCATGCATAAAAGAGATCAAAGAAACTCAAATACTTTCATGGATATAAAAAAAATATCTGATCATAAACTCAAAGTTCATCAATCCCAACAAACACACCACAAAAGAGTTACATCATATGGATCTCCAGGAGACCATTGTATTGAGAATTCAGAGAGAGAGAGAGATGAAGCCATCTAGCTACTATCTACGGACCCGAAGGTCTACAAAGAACTACTCACGCATCATCAGAGAGGCACCAATGGAGGTGGTGAACCCCATCCGAGATGGTGCTAGATTGGATCTGGTGGTTCTGGACTCTGCGGCGGCTGGATGAATATGTCGTCGACTCCCCTAGGGTTCTGGAAATATTGGGGTATTTATAGAGCAAAGAGGCGGTCCGGGGGGCACCCGAGATGGGCACAACCCACCAAGGCGCGCCTGGTGAGGGAGTCCTGGATTAAGGGGTCCTCGGGCATCCGAACTGTTGGACATGGGCCGGACTGATGGGCCGTGAAGATATAAGACAGAAGACTCTCTCCCATGTCCGGATGGGACTCTCCTTGGCGTGGATGGCAAGCTTGGCGTTCGGATGTGAAGATTCCTTTCTCTGTAACCGACTTTGTACAACCCTAGTCCCCTCCGGTGTCTATATAAACCGGAGGGTTTAGTCCGTAGAGGCAATCATAATCATACACGCTAGACTTTTAGGGTTTTTAGCCATTACGATCTCGTGGTAGATCAACTCTTGTAGTGCTCATATTCATCAAGATCAATCAAGCAGGAAGTAGGGTATTACCTCCATAGAGAGGGCCCGGACCTGGGTAAACATCGTGTCCTCTGTCTCCTGTTACCATCGACCTTAGACGCACAGTTCGGGACCCCCTACCCGAGATCCACTGGTTTTGACACTGACATTGGTGCTTTCATTGAGAGTTCCGCTGCGTCGTCGCCAAGAGGTTCGATGGCTCCATCAATCATCTACAACAATGCTATCCTAGGGGAAGTTTTCATCCCGGGCCAGATCTTTGTGTTCGGCGGCTTCGCACTACGGGCTAACTCGCTTGGCCATCTCGAGCAGATCGACAGCTACACCCCAGGTCACCAGATTAGTTTTGGAAACCTGGACTATGTCGCTGACGTTCCAGGAGACTTGACCTTCCAAGGATTCGCGACCCCAACTTCCGCTCTGGCCTTAGATCCAGAGCGCATGGCCAAGTCTGAAGACGGGCTTCCTGAGCCCGTCGGACTATCCGCGGCCACTAAGCCCATTACGGGAGAGTCGGAGGAAGTAGTGTCGCTGGCAACCATCATGAAGCCGGACCCTTCTCCAGACACCGGCTCCGAACCCTCGGAGTCAACATCGTGTGAGTTCGGCCAAGGAGTCTCCCTCTCGCCGTACTCCACGGGATCTCTTCTCTCGGGCCAAACCTCGTCTTTAAGCGAGGCTCTGGACTTAATGCGATCCCTTGTTATTACAGAGGAGCAACGTCTGAACTATGCCCAGCCCGGACTAGGGGCTGAAAGCAGGGAACTTCACGTCCCACCCACCACCGACTTTATAGCCACTGTCGAGGACTTAACCGACATGCTCGATTACGACTCCGAAGACATCGACGGTATGGACGACGATGCCGGAGAAGAGCAGGCCCAAAACCCGCCGTTTACCGGACGCTGGACGGCCACCTCTTCGTATGACGTGTACATGGTAGATACACCCAAACAAGCTAACAATGATGACAAAGAATACCCAGTCAAGGATACACCTCCTGAGATACAGCCAAAGCGCCTACGACAGCGGTGCCGCTCTAAGTCACGCCGTGGAAAAGACAGCAATACTGGCACAGGAGAAGATAATACCCTAGACGATGCCGAAGACAATGAAGACCCCGTTGAGCCAACCTCCGAACAGGACGAATGGGAAGATGGGCGAGTCAGTCCTGATGAACAGGCCGTAAACAAAGACTCGGACGAAAGTAATTATCTTCCGCTCTCCGAGGATGAGGTGAGCCTCGGCAACGAGGATTTTATCGTGCCTGAGGAACCTCTCGAACAGGAGCGCTTTAAGCGCCGGCTAATAGCCACTGCAAGGAGCCTGAAAAAGAAGCAGCAGCAGCTTCAAGCTGATCAAGATCTGCTCAACGATAGATGGACTAGTGTCCTGGCAGCCGAGGAATACGGCCTCGAGCGCCCAACCAAAAGTTACCCGAAACGCAAATTGCTACCTCAGTTCAATGACGAGGCGCTGGAGCCCGTATCATCATCGCGCAATGCGGCTGACCGACCACCACGTGGCCGGGACAAAGCGACAACTCAAGCTGAACAGCAGCCCGTACTACCTCGCCGTAAAGGCAGAGATAAAATAACTCGGGGATATACATATGACCTGCGGCAGGACCTAGACAGTAGAGCAGGACAGTCCAGATCGATCTACGGATCGTGGGGGCGTTCCCCTACATGCGACGACGGCTACCTAGCCGGACGTGACAAGCATAATCACGCCCGGGCCGAAAACCGCAGACGGACTCCATCCGAGCTACGTCGCGACGTGGCCCAATACAGAGGCACTGCACACCCCCTTTGCTTCACTGGTGAAGTAATGGAGCACGAATTCCCAGAAGGGTTTAAACCCGTGAAAGTCGAATCATATGATGGGACAATAGACCCCGCGGTATGGATCGAAGATTTTCTCCTCCATATTCATATGGCCCGCGGTGATGATCTTCACGCCATCAAATACCTCCCACTAAAACTCAAGGGACCAGCTCGGCACTGGTTGAACAGCCTGCCCGAAAACTCCATTGGCAGCTGGGAGGACCTGGAAGACGCCTTCCACGATAACTTCCAAGGTACATACGTCCGACCTCCGGATGCCGATGATCTAAGTCACATAGTCCAATAGCCCGGAGAGTTAGCCAGGAAATTCTGGACTAGGTTCTTAACTAAAAAGAACCAGATCATCGATTGTCCGGATGCCGAAGCCCTAGCGGCCTTTAAACACAACATCCGCGACGAATGGCTCGCCCGACACCTCGGCCAGGAAAAGCCGAAGTCCATGGCAGCCCTCATGGCATTCATGACCCGCTTTTGCATGGGCGAAGACAGCTGGCTTGCCCGTAGCAATAACAATACAAGCGAACCTGGCACCTCTGAAGCCAGAAATAGCAACGGCAAGCCCCGACGCAACAAACACAAGCGTCGAAGCAACGATAACAATGCCGATGACCCGGCGGTCAACGCCGGATTCAGTGGCTCCAAGTACGGCCAGCGGAAGAAGCCATTCAAAAGGAACAACCCGGGCTCATCCAGCTTGGACCGCATACTCGATCGTCCATGCTAGATACACGACACCCCCGATAAACGAGCCAATCACACCAACAGAAGTTGTTGGGTTTTTAAAACAGGCCGGCAAGTTAAATGCCGAGAACAAGGAGAAAGGGTCGCAAAGCGAGGATGATGACGAGGAGCCCCGTCCACCGAACACAGGGGGACAAAAGAAGTTTCCCCCTCAGGTCAAAACGGTGAACATGATATACGCTACCCATATCCCCAAGAGGGAGCACAAGCACTCGCTCAGGGACGTTTTATGCGATAGAGCCAGTCGCCCCAAAATTTAATCCATGATCATCATGCCTGATCACCTTCAATCGCAGGGACCATCCGACAAGCATCCGTCATGGCGGTTCAGCAGCACTGGTCCTCGAACCAACAATTGATGTATTCCACCTCATGCGAGTCCTCATGGACGGTGGCAACAACCTCAACCTGCTCTATCAGGATACAGTGTGCAAAATGCCATCAATCCATCAAGGATCAAGCCCATAAAAACTACCTTTAAAGGAGTTATACCAGGCGCCGAGGCCCGCTGCACGGGCACAATGACACTGGAGGTCGTCTTCGGATCCCCGGAAAACTTCCGAAGTGAAGAGTTGATCTTCGATATCGTTCCCTTCCGCAGTGGCTATCACGCACTGCTCGGACGAACCGCATTCGCTTGATTCAATGCGGTGCCGCACTATGCTTATCTCAAGCTCAAGATGCCCGGACCACGCGGCGTCATAACAGTCAATGGAAACACGGAGCGCTCCCTCCGTACCGAGGAGCACACCGCGGCTCTAGCAGCGGAAGCACAGAGCGGCCTTTTAAGGCAGAATTTTCATTCAGCGGCCAAGCTCCTGGACACTATCAAATGAGTCCAGACTACTCCGCAGCATGACAATCCAGATCATCAGGAGTTAGACTAGCAATTCGACCTCCGTCTCAGTCCCGACCAAGTGGCGGCATACGTACCGCGCGTACATAACTACGCACTGAAAATACCATGGGAAGAGACGGAGGCATAACCAGACTATGGTCCACAATACGGCTTGACCTTCCCTGGACACACATACTTTCACTTTTCCTTTTACCCTTTTCAGGCTTCCTTTTACAGGCCCCTCCCGACGGCCTGATCATCGGTCCTCTTGAAGGATGGATATACCAAGGCGGCAAGCAACATATACGCGCGGAGGAATCTCTAGATGTTCTCTTCGATGATCATCCTACTTGTTTTCAGGACCCGCACGCAGCTCCCCCTTGATCTTGGCATGTTAAATAGCCCGGTTGCGCATCACACTATTTTGTAGAAATACGCTTTGATGTATTAATTAAATTATAATGAGAACTGTTTGCGGCCCAACTTATGTGGCACTATCTTACAATTTCATTTTATTTAGTTATTCTTATCGATTGCACACATACACTCTGGTACGCTCCAATTCGCCAGGGGCTTCATTGCGCTTCATATTATGGCAACAAAGTCCGAACACTTTTACAGTACAGTTCGGCACCCCGAATTTTAGCATTATATGCATTGGCTCCGAATCATGTCTTTGGTCAATAGTTGGGTTGCCCGGCTCCTATGCTTACTACCTTATGTTCCGCTCTATCGGCTAGGGTAGTAAAGGGAGAACTACTGCGATTGTGTTTCTGGTTTATCCGAGCAAACAACTCAGTAGAGAAAGCCGAAAACTGACTATCATGATGTGGCGAGAGCTGGTTAGCTATTCGGAGGTTCCAAAATCTTTTGCGATTTTTTCCGCCTTGTGCAACGGATCGGCCTTCATCCGATCAGGTGTTTACAACACCCTAGTCCGGATTAAATACTGGCCAGGGGCTGCGCCTACATTTGTATTGTCAAACTCCTATGGCTAAGTGAGGGTGATAAAGCCACATAGTCCGACTGCCTGGTTTGTTGCACTAAACACCTCCTTCAAGGACCAAACTTTTGGATCAAGAGTGTTTAGATTCCATCCCGAACACCCCCGTACTACCTACGTGGGGGCTGAAGCCGATGAGTGGCTAACTCTCAGATTCAACAAAACGGCCACACAGGAGGTAAAATAATAACAAGCATTATATTACATATCAGCTTTGTTTCACTATACAGGATAGGATAACATGAATATATTCATTCAAAAATAATGTCCTTAGCACATTGCCCCGCTACAATGCGGGATCCCTCCCGGATCATCAAAATACCGCTCGGGCGTGCGGTGCTCCTTGCCAGCGAGCGGTCCCTCAGTCGCGAGCTTGAAAGCGTTCATCTTCGCCCACTGCACCTTGACACGGGCGAAGGCCATCCGCGCACCCTCGATGCAGACTGACCGCTTGATGACATCAAGCCGGGCGATGACAAGCCGCTTCACGAGCCCGAAGTAGCTGTTGGGTATGGCTTTGGCAGGCCATAGTCGGATTATTAAATCCTTCATGGCTAGTTCGGCCACCTTATGCAGTTCGACCAGCTGTTTTAGCTGATTGCTAAATGGCACCAGATGTTCTGGCGCAAGGTATTGCGACTAGAACAACTTCTCCATCGAGCTCCCCTCTTCGGCTCGGAAGAACTCCATAGCGTCGGCAACACTGCGCGGTAAATCCGCAAACACTCCTGGAGAACTCCAAATCTGGGTTAGTAAGAGATACCTCTTCTTCACATATTTGCTCTGCATAATGAAGGCCTTATCCGCCGCGATTTTTTGGCCTCCTGGATTTTCTGGAGGGTGCCCTGGGCTTCAACCCGGGCATCTTGTGCGCTTTGACGAGCCTTGGCGAGTTCGGTCTCTTGATCCGCAATATTGCGCTCCAAGGACTCGCATTTCTTCACGGCGTCCTAGAGCTCCTGCTGGACCTCATCAACCCCGGCCTTGTGTTTTTCACGGGCGGCTTGCTCCTTTGCTGCTTTCTTTTAGGCCTCGGCCAGCGCCTTCTTGAGGGTATCCACCTCGGTCGGCACTCCTACAAATATCATGGCACTATGATCAACACAAATTATTCATCCTTTCTGGGTCTACAAAAGGTCATTATATACCTTGCTTGTCCTCCAGCCGCCTTCTTGCTTGGCCGAGCTCCTCCTCGGCCCGCTCCAGCCTCTGCTTTAATCCGGAGACTTTGGCAGCATGAGAGGTCGCAGCCAGCAATGACGCCTGCTTATTTCACATAGACATGTATGGTTAGTCTCCTGCGGAAATTATTTGATCCTCAGTCCGGCTTTTCTTTCCGAACACTGGACAGAGTATCAGGGGCTACTGTCTATACTATGGCATCCTTTTTACATAAATTACGCCGCTTACCTCAAAGCCCGTCAGAAGGCTGGTGCAGGCTTCGGTCAGTCTGCTCTTCACGGACTGAACCCTCTCAACCACCGTACCCATAAGGATACGATGTTCCTCAACAATGGAAGCGCTTTGCAGCGCTTCCACTAGATTATCCGGTGCCTCTGGATGGACAGAGGACACCGGCGGAACTGGCGCACCTCCTTCTTTCAAAGAAACCTGCTTGCCTGATTCTGGAGCCGTATTGGACTCCGGAATGATATCTGGCTGGGGGCCGAACTGGATATGGCCCCCATCGCCAGTCTCAGGGGGAACTTTCTCCCCCATGTGTCCGGCGGCCGAGGGGTCACCTGATACATCCATTTTGCATCATGCTTTTATATCGATATTTATCGCATTATGGGCTATTATTACACGTTATGTCACAATACTTATGCCCATTCTCTCTTATTTTACAAGGTCTACATGAAGAGGAGAATCTTTGGCAATTTGGAATTCGGGCCGGAAAAGGAGCAAATATTAGAGACCTATTCTGCACAGCTCAAAAGTCCTGAAACTTCACGGAAGTTATTTTGGAATTAATAAAAAATACTGGCGAAAGAATGCACCAGAGGGGGCCCACACCCTGGCCACGAGGGTGGGGGGCACGCCCTACCCCCTGGGCGCGCCCCCTGCCTTGTGGGCCCCCTGGCAGGCCTCCAGTGCCCATCTTCTGCTATATGAAGTGTTTCGTCCGAGAAAAAATAATAAGCAAGCTTTCGGGAAGAAACTCCGCCGCCACGAAGCGGAACCTTGGCGGAACCAATCTAGGGCTCCGGCAGAGCTGTTCTGCCAGGGAAACTTCCCTCCGGGAGGGGGAAATCATCACCATCGTCATCACCCATGATCCTCTCATCGGGAGGGGGTCAATCTCCATCAACATCTTAACCAGCACCATCTCCTCTCAAACCCTAGTTCATCTATTGTATCCAATCTTTGTCCCAAAGCCTCAGATTGGTACCTATGGGTTGCTAGTAGTGTTGATTACTCCTTGTAGTTGATGCTAGTTGGTTTATTTGGTGGAAGATCATATGTTCAGATCTATTATGCATATTAATACCCCTCTGATTATGAACATGAATATGATTTGTGAGTAGTTACGTTTGTTCCTGAGGACATGGGAGAAGTCTTGCTATAAGTAGTCATGTGAAGTTGGTATTCGTTCGATATTTTGATGAGATGTATGTTGTCTTTCCTCTAGTGGTGTTATGTGAACGTCGACTACATGACACTTCACCATTTTTTGGGCCTAGAGGAAGGCATCGGGAAGTAATAAGTAGAATATGGGTTGCTAGAGTGACAGAAGCTTAAACCCTAGTTTATGAGTTGCTTTGTAAGGGGCTGATTTGGATCCATATGTTTCATGCTATGGTTAGGTTTACCTTAATACTTATTTTGTAGTTGCGGATGCTTGCAATAGGGGTTAATCATAAGTGGGATGCTTGTCCAAGAAAGGACAGCATCTAAGCACCGGTACACCCACATACCAAATTATCAAAGTAACGAACGCAAATCATATGAGCGTGATGAAAACTAGCTTGACGATAATTCCCATGTGTCCTCGGGAGCGCTTTTCTCTATATAAGAGTTTGTCCAGGCTTGTCCTTTGCTACAAAAAGGATTGGGCCATCTTGCTGCACCTTGTTTACTTTCATTACTTGTTACCCGTTACGAATTACCTTATCGCAAAACTATCTGTTACCGATAATTTCAGTGCCTGCAGAGAATACCATGTTGAAAACCGCTTATCATTTCCTTCTGCTCCTTGTTGGGTTCGACACTCTTACTTATCAAAACGACTAAGATAGATCCCCTATACTTGTGGGTCATTAGTACTCTTTTCTGGCACCGTTGCCGGGGAGTGAAGCGCCTTTGGTAGGTGGAATTTGGTATGGAAAAATTTATATAGTGTGCTGAAATTTGCTGTCACTTGTTACTATGGAACATAATCCTTTGAGGGGCTTGTTCGGGTATCTTCACCCCGACCAGTAGAGCCGAGAGTTGCTCCTCAACCTACTAATCTACTGAAATTGTTTACTTTGAAATTCCTTCGGTATGATAGAGAAACTGCTAGCTAATCCTTTTGCAGGAGATGGAACATTGCATCCCGATTTACACCTAATCTATGTGGATGAAGTTTGTGGATTATTTAAGATGGAAGGTATGCCCGATGACGTTATCAAGAAGAAGGTATTCCCTTTATCTTTGAAGGGAGAGGCATTGACATGGTATAGGCTATGTGATGATATGGGATCATGGAACTACAAACGATTGAAATTGGAATTTCATCAGAAGTTTTATCCTATGCATCTTGTTCATCGTGATCGTAATTATATATATATATATATATATAATTTTTTTGGCCTCGCGATGGAGAAAGCATCACTCAAGCTTGGGGGAGGCTTAAGTCAATGTTATATTCATGCCCCAATCATGAGCTGTCAAGAGAAATGATTATTCAAAAATTTTATGCTCGGCTCTCTCTCAATAATCGCTCCATGCTCGATACTTCTTGTAATGGCTCTTCTATGATGAAGACTATTGAATTCAAACGGGATTTATTGGAAAGAATTAAACGCAACTCTGAAGATTAGGATCTCGACGAAGGTAAGGAGTCAGGTATAACACCTAAGTTTGATTGTGTTTAAATCTTTTATGGATACCGATGTTTTCCGTGAATTTAGCACTAAATACGGACTTGACTCTGAGATAGTAGCTTCTTTCTGTGAATCCTTTGCTACTCATGTTGATCTCCCTAAGGATAAGTGGTTTAAATATAATCTTCCCATTGAAGTAAAAGTAGTTGCACCTATTAAAGTTGAAGAAAAGACTATCAGTTATGATGATCCTGTTGTTCCTACTGCTTATGTTGAGAACCCACCTTTCCCTGTTAGAATAAAGGATCATGCTAAAGCTTCAACTGTAGTCAACAAAAGTAATATTAGGACAAACAAACCCCCTGAGAAAGTTAAAGTTGAACCTAAAATTGCTATGGTTAAAGATCTCTTGGCTGATAATATCGATGGGAATGTTATTTACTTCTGTGATGAGACTGCTAGAATTGCTAAACCTGGTGCTAAAGATAAACATAGACCTGTGGTAGGCATGCCTGTTATTTCTGTTAAAATAGGAGATCATTGTTATCATGGCTTGTGTGATATGGGTGCTAGTGCTAGTGCAATACCTCATTCTTTATACGAATAAATTATGCATGATATTGCACCTGCTGAGATAGAAGATATCGATGTTACCATTAAGCTTGCCAATAGAGATACTATTTCACCGATTGGGATTGTTAGAGATGTTGAAGTCTTGTGTGGGAAGGTTAAATATCCTGCTGATTTTCTTGTTCTTGGTTCCCCACAAGATAGCTTTTGTCCCATTATATTTTGTAGACCCTTCTTGAACACTGTTAATGCTAGGATAGACTGCGAAAAGGATGTTTTTACTATTGGTTTGGGTGATATGTCTCATGAGTTTAATTTTGCTAAATTTAGTAGACAACCCCGTGATGAGGAATTGCATAGTAAAGATGAAATTATTGGTCTTGCTTCTATTGCCGTGCCTCCTAGTGATCCTTTAGAACAATATTTGCTAGACCATGAAAATGATACATTTATGAATGAAAGAGGGGAAATAGATGAAGTATTCTTTAAACAGGGACCTATTCTGAAACACAACTTGCCTGTTGAAATCCTAGGGGATCCTCCTCCACCCAAGGGTGATCCAGTGTTTGAGCTTAAACCGTTACCCGATACTCTCAAATATGCTTATCTTGATGAAAAGAAGATATATCATGTTATTATTAGTGTTAACCTTTCAGAGCATGATGAAGATAAATTATTGAAAACTCTGAAGAAGCACCGTGCTGCTATTTGGATATACTCTTGATGATCTTAAGGGCATTAGTCCCACTCTATGTCAACACAAAATAAATTTGGAGAAAGACGCCAAACCAGTTATTGATCACCAACGATGGCTAAATCCTAAGATGAAAGAAGTGGTAAGAAAGGAAATATTAAAGCTCCTTGAAGCAGGTATAATTTATCCCGTCGCTGATAGTCAGTGGGTAAGTCATGTCCATTGTGTCCCTAAGAAGGGAGGTATTACTGTCGTTCCTAATGATAAAGATGAATTGATTTCGCAAAGAATTATTACAGGTTATAGGATGGTAATTGATTTCCGCAAATTAAATAAAGCTACTAAAAAAGAGCATTACCCTTTGCCTTTCATTGATCAAATGCTAGAAAGATTATCCAAACATACACATTTTTGCTTTCTAGATGGTTACTCTGGTTTCTCTCAAATACCTGTGTCAGCTGAGGATCAAGAAAAGACCACTTTTACTTGCCCTTTCGGTACCTTTGCTTATAGACGTATGCTTTTTGGTTTATGTAATGCACCTTCTACCTTTCAAAGATGCATGATGGCTATATTCTCTAACTTTTGTGAAAAGATTTGTGAGGTTTTCATGGATGATTTCTCTGTTTATGGATCCTCTTTTGATGATTGCTTGAGCAACCTGGACCGAGTTTTGCAGAGATGTGAAGAAACTAATCTTGTCTTGAATTGGGAGAAATGCCACTTTATGGTTAATGAAGGCATTCTCTTGGGGCATAAAATTTCGGAAAGAGGTATTGAAGTGGATAAAGCTAAAGTTGATGTCATTGAAAAGATGCTGTGTCCCAAGGACATCAAAGGTATAAGAAGTTTCCTTGGTCATGCCGATTTTTATAGGAGGTTCATTAAGGACTTCTCAAAAATTTCTCGGCCTCAACCTATTACAAAAAGATATACCTTTTGCCTTTGATGATGATTGTGTGGAAGCATTTGAAATACTTAAGAAAGCATTAATTTCTGCACCTATTGTTCAGCCACCTGATTGGAATTTACCCTTTGAAATCATGTGTGATGCTAGTGATTATGTTGTAGGTGCTGTTCTAGGACAAAGAGTTGATAAAAAATTAAATGTTATTCAATATGCTAGTAAAACTCTAGACAGTGCCCAGAGAAATTATGCTACTACTGAAAAAGAATTCTTAGCAGTTGTATTTGCTTGTGATAAGTTCAGACCTTATATTGTTGATTATAAAGTAACTATTCACACTGATCATGCTGCTATTAAATATCTTATGGAAAAGAAAGTTACTAAACCTAGACTTATTAGACGGGTTCTCTTGCTACAAGAATTTGATTTGCATATTATTGATAGAAAGGGAGCTGAGAACCCCGTTGTAGACAACTTGTCTAGGTTAGAGAATGTTCTTGATGACCCACTACCTATTGATGATAGCTTTCCTGATGAACAATTAGCTGTCATAAATGCTTCTCGTACGGCTCCATGATATGCTGATTATGCTAATTACATTGTTGCAAAATTTATACCACCTAGTTTCACATACCAGCAAAAGAAAAGTTTTTCTATGATTTGAGGCATTACTTCCGGGATGACCCACACCTTTATAAAGGAGTAGATGGTGTTATTAGACGTTGTATACCTGAGCATGAACAGGAACAAATCCTACGCAAGTGTCACTCCGAAGCTTATGGAGGACACCACGCTAGAGATAGAACTGCACATAAGGTATTGCAATCCCGTTTTTATTGGCCTACTCTCTTCAAAGATGCCCGTAAGTTTGTCTTATCTTGTGATGAATTCAAAAAATTGGTAATATTAGTAGACGTCAAGAAATGCTTATGAATTATTCACTTGTTATTGAACCATTTGATGTTTGGGGCTTTGATTATAGGGGACCGTTTCCTTCCTCTAATGATTATACACATATTTTAGTTGCAGTTGATTACGCTACTAAGTGGGTAGAAGCTATTCCAACTAGTAGTGCTGATCATAACACCTCTATTAAGATGCTTAAAGAAGTTATTTTTCCGAGGTTTGGAGTCCCTAGATATTTAATGACTGATGGTGGTTCACATTTTATTCATGGTGCTTTTCGTAAAATGCTTGCTAAGTATGATGTTAAACATAGAATTGCATCTCCGTATCACCCACAGTCTAGTGGTCAAGTAGAATTGAGTAACAAAGAGCTCAAATTAATTTTGCAAAAGACTGTTAATAGATCTAGAAAGAATTGGTCCAAGAAACTTGATGATGCATTATGGGCCTATATAACTACATATAAAAATCCTATGGGTATGTCTCAGTATAAAATGGTTTATGGAAAAGCATGTCACTTACCTCTCGAACTAGAACATAAGGCATATTGGGCCATTAAAGAGCTCAATTATGATTTCAAGCTTGCCAGTCAGAAGAGGTTATTTGACATTAGCTCACTTGATGAATGGAGGACTCAAGTTTAAAGAAAAAGTTAAAAGATGGCATGACAAAAGGATACAAAAGCATGAGTTTAATGTAGGTGATTATGTGTTGCTATTCAACTCTCATTTTTTGCAGGTAAACTTCTCTCTAAATGGGAAGGTCCTTACGTTATCGAGGAGGTCTATCGTTCCGGTGCCATAAAAATCAACAACTTCGAAGGCACAAATCCGAAGGTGGTGAACGGTTAAAGAATCAAACATTATATATCAGGTAATCCTATAAATGTTGAAACCAATGTTATTGAAGCCGTAACCCCGGAGGAATACATAAGGGACACTTTCCAGAACGTTTCAGACTTCGAAAAAGGAATAGGTATGTGGTACGGTAATTAAACCGACTCCAAAACAGTTCTAATGGCAAATTTTCTCTGTTTTGGAATATTTAAGAAAATAGGAAAATAAGAAGTAGTCCGGGAAGGACACGAGGCTTCCACGAGGGTGGACGGCGCGCCCTACCCCCCTGGGCGCGCCCCTGCCTCGTGGGCACCTCGTGTGCCCTCCGGACTCCGTTTTCTTGCACAATACTTCTTTTGGTCGGTAAAAGATCATTATATAATCTCCCGAAGGTTTTGACCACCGTATCACGCAATTATCCTCTGTTCTTGTTTCGAGCTGTTTTTCTGACAGATCTAGATCACCATGACGTCTCCAAGTGCCCCCAAGGACAAGTTCTTCGAGAAGGTCATCGACCCCTACCTCGCGGAAGTGCTGCAACATCCTCAAACCATTGAGATGCGTGAGGGGTTGCTGCACATCTGCGATGTTGAGGGGCCAAGGAGGACCGGAAGTGTGGAGACAAGGCTCGAGGCAATGGAGCAACAAGTTTTAAAGTGTCGGGAGATGGTGGAGCGTGGACTCGACTCCAATCACATAATGATCACGGAGTTCACCAACAACCACAAGCTGGACGCCAAGGACATTGGGGAGGCCATCTTCAAGCTTCACGAGAAAATCGAGCACCTCCAAGCCCAGATCTATGACCTTCAAAACCAAAACTGTGAGTATGAATATAGATTCAAGTGGATGAGTTTGGCTGCAGATTTAAGGATCCCGGAGACTCGATCATCCTTCTTTGATGGAGAGCCTATGCCTTGGAAGATGGACGACAAGCCTACTTCATCAACAACCCCATCACCACCACTTCCGAGGAAGGAGACATAATCACATGGGTATGGGCACTCCCCTTGGCAACCGCCAAGCTTGGGGGGAGGTGCCCCGGTATCGTATCACCATCACACTCCTATCTTTACCGTTTTTCTTAGTTTGATCCTTTTGGTAATATGTTGATCTAGTAGAATAAAAGCATTAGTATGATTTAGTTTTGAGTTTTGCTTTATGATCCTTCTATGTAATCGAGTCAGAGAGCTATATATAATAAAGATTAGTGTTGAGTCAAGGGCTTGATTATTTTTCTATGATCTTGAGGGAATAAAATAAAAAGAAAGAATAAAAAGAAATAAAGAGATCATATTGATCTTATGAAGAGTAATGACTTCACATATAAAGAGTTTGACGAATAAAAGTTGTTGAAAGTTGACAAACATAGTTTTGGTCATCGTTGCAATTAATAGGAAGTGATAAATAAAGAGAGGTTTTCACATATAAATATACTATCTTGGACATCTTTTATGATTGTGAGCACTCATTAAAATATGACATGCTAAAGACTTGATGTTGGACAAGGAAGACAACGTAATGGGTTATGTTTTCTTATATCCGAAATAAAGTATATTGTCATGGATCATCCAACATGTTGAGCTAGCCTTTCCCCCTCATGCTAGCCAAATTCTTTGCACCAAGTTTCTGATTCATACTTGACATTGTGAATAGATTATTACTTGAGCATAAGAAATCATATGACAATATCCATATATGTTGTTGTCATAAGAATGATCATGATGCCCTCATGTCCGTATTTTATTTTATCGACACCTCTATCTCTAAATATGCGGACATATTTATCGTTATCGGCTTCTGCTTGAGGACAAGCGAGGTCTAAGCTTGGGGGAGTTGATACGTCCAGTTTGCATCATGCTTTTATATCGATATTTATCGCATTATGGGCTGTTATTACATGTTATGTCACAATAATTATGCCTATTCTCTCTTATTTTACAAGGTCTACATGAAGAGGGAGAATGCCGGCAGCTGGAATTCTGGGCTGGAAAAGGAGCAAATATTAGAGACCTATTCTGCACAGCTCCAAAAGTCTTGAAACTTCACGGAAGTTATTTTTGGAATTAATAAAAATACTGGCGAAAGAATCCACGGAGGGGCCCACACCACAGCCACGAGGGTGGGGCGCCCTACTCCTGGCGCGCCCCATCGTCAGGGGCCTGGCAGGCCTCCGATGCCCATCTTCGCTATATGAAGTCTTTCGTCCGAGAAAAATCATAAGCAAGCTTTCGGGAAGAAACTCCGCTGCCACGAGGCGGAACCTTGGCGGAACCAATCTAGGGCTCCGGCAGAGCTGTTCTGTCGGGGAAACTTCCCTCCCGGAGGGGGAAATCATCGCCATCGTCATCACCAACGATCCTCTCATCGGGAGGGGGGAAATCTCCATCAATATCTTCACCAGCACCATCTCCTCTCAAACCCTAGTTCATCTCTTGTATCCAATCTTTGTCCCAAAGCCTCAGATTGGTACCTGTGGGTTGCTAGTAGTGTTGATTACTCCTTGTAGTTGATGCTAGTTGGTTTATTTGGTGGAGTATCATATGTTCAGATCTATTATGCATATTAGTGCCCCTCTGATTCTGAACATGAATATGATTTGTGAGTAGTTACGTTTGTTCCTAAGGACATGGGAGAAGTCTTGCTATAAGTAGTCATGTGAATTTGGTATTTGTTCGATATTTTGATCAGATGTATGTTGTCTTTCCTCTAGGTGTTATGTGAACATCGACTACATGACACTTCACCATTTTTGGGTCTAGACGAAGGCATTGGGAAGTAATAAGTAGATGATGGGTTGCTAGACTGACAGAAGCTTAAACCCTAGTTTATGAGTTGCTTCATAAGGGGCTGATTTGGATCCATATGTTTCATGCTATGGTTAGGTTTACCTTAATACTTCTTTTTTAGTTGCAGATGCTTGCAATAGGGGTTAATTATAAGTGGGATGCTTGTCCAAGAAAGGAGAGCACCTAAGCACCGGTCCACCCACATACCAAATTATCAAAGTAACGAACACGAATCATATGAGCGTGATGAAAACTAGCTTGACAATAATTCCCATGTGTCCTCGAGAGCGCCTTTCTCTATATAAGAGTTTGTCCAGGCTTGTCCTTTGCTACAAAAAGGATTGGGCCATCTTGCCGCACCTTGCTTACTTTCATTACTTGTTACCCGTTACAAATTACCTTATCACAAAACTATCTGTTACCGATAATTTCAATGTTTGCAGAGAATACCTTGCTGAAAACATCTTATCTTTTTCTTCTGCTCCTCGTTGGGTTCGACACTCTTACTTATCAAAAGGACTACGATAGATCCCCTATACTTGTGGGTCATCATCACCCTCTGGCGCCACCTTGAAGGCCTCCTGAACCTCTCCCTGGCCTGGGAAGGACCTTCGGGACAGCACCTCGGAGTCGCCCTTGGCCTTGGGAGAGGAAGCCGCTGGCGGCGACTCGCTGTCCATCGCCTTTGAATCCAGCGAACCCCCCAATGAGGATCGCTGGGAGCTGTCGTGGGCCGGACTACATTGCATGATTTAACATGTTAAAACTATGAAGTAAAAGAGTTGGACATATGAGGTTGTCAGCGCCTTCGAGTACTTACGATTCGTCTAGGGGCTTATCCCGGGGGCGCCACTCCGAGCTGCTGTCGGTGTCCATTGCAGAATTGTCCGCGAGGGAAGCCTTCCCTTTCTTTGACGCTTCGCCCTCCAGACGCGTGGAGGCCGTCCTCTTCTTTCTCTCCCCAGGGGAGGGGTTGCTTTATTCCTCCTCCTCTTCCTCATTGTCGGTAGCAGGAGGGGAGTGGGTTTCGGTGTCTTCGGACGTCACGTCAGAAGTACCCTTATGGCGGAGGCCACCACTGGTCCCCTTGGCCTTCTTCTCCGGCGCCTGGTAGGGCGCCGGAAGCAGCATCTTCATCAGAAGCAGGATAGCTGGTTCCTCGGGCAGCGGAGCCGGACACTGAATCTGCTCCGCCCTCTTTGTCCAGCCCTGAAAAAACAAATGGGGAAGCTTAGATGTCTTCCTTGAGTAAGCAAGTAAAGGATACACCTTGAAACACGAAAGACTTATCGAACTAGCGGGATGGGCTAGGTCGTGCCCACGGTCCTCGGTCGTCTTCGCCACATCTCGTTGGCCTTAAAGAGCACCTTCCAGATGTCTTCGTGCATAGTTCCGAAGAACTGTTGCAGTGTTTGGTGCTCGGCCAGATCAAACTCCCACAAATGGCAAGTCCGGTTTTGGCATGGAAGGATCCGGCGAACTAGCATCACCTGGATCACATTGACGAGCTTGATGTTCTTGTCGACCATGATCCTAATACGCGTCTGAAGCGCTGTCAGCTCGTCTGACGAAGACCGGTCCAGGCCCTTCTCAAGCCAGGAGGTGAGCCGCATCAGGGCTCCGGACTGGAATCCGGGAGCCGCGGCCCAGATGGCGTCGCGAGGCTCTGTGATGTAGAACCACTTCTGCTGCCACCCTTTTGACGGTCTCCATGAAGTTACCTTTGGGCCATGTGACATTGGGAATCTTGCTCACCATAGCGCCTCTGCACTCCGCGTGTTGGCCACCCACCACCTTCGGCTTCACATTGAAGATCTTTAGCCACAATCCTAAGTGGGGTGGGATGCAGAGGAAGGCCTCGCACACGACAATGAATGCTGAGATGTTGAGGAAGGAGTTGGGGCCAGATCGTGGAAATCCACCCCGTAGTAGAACATGAGTCCACGGAAAAATGGGTGAAGAGGGAATCCCAATCCGCAGACGAAGTGAGGGATGAATACCACCCTCTCATGGGGCTTCGGGGTGGGGATGATCTGCCCCTGGGCTGGAAGCCGGTGGGCTATTTCCCGGGCTAAGTCCCCGGCCTCCCGGAGCTTGGTGATGTACTTCTCCTTAATGGAGGAAACCATCCACTTGCCCTGCGCTCCAGATCCGGACATGACTGGAGTGCTTTCTTGAGGTGGAAAGGATGAGAATTTGGGCGCTGGAGCTCGAGAATGAGTGGGCAGAGAGAGAGAGAAGGCATGGGTGAAAGGGGTGAATCCTTATCTCCTTATAAAGGCAATGAATATCAAGTGCCTCCCCACTCGCCTATTCCCCAAGGGACGTGTAGGCGGCACGGTTGGATTACCCACGCCCGTATTGATGTGAATCCCGCAATAAGGGGACACAATCTCTGCTTTGACAAGACGTGCCAATAAAACCGCATCTTGAAATATGGAGCGTGACGCTAAAAACGGTTCGAAATAATGACCGGGTAGGGACGTGATGTCATGCTACAAAAGTTGTCAGCAGATTGGACTCGTGAAATATTATACTCTCTGCGGTTGCGTGTGGTACTTGTTTTGCACAGCGGGACACGTTCAAAGGATACTTTGGAGTAATCGGAGGAGGAACCCGCCTTGCAATGCCGAAGACAACCTGCACGCCGGACACCTCATCATTGAAGCCTGGTTCAGGGGCTACTGAGGGAGTCCTGGATTAAGGGGTCCTCGAGCGTCCGACCTGTAGGACATGGGCCGGACTGATGGGCCGTGAAGATATAAGACAAAAGTCTCTCTCCCGTGTCCGGATGGGACTCTCCTTGGCGTGGATGGCAAGCTTGGAGTTCGGATGTGAAGATTCCTTTGTCTGTAACCGACTTGTACAACTCTAGTCCCCTCCGGTGTCTATATAAACATGAGGGTTTAGTCCGTAGAGGCAATCATAATCATACAGGCTAGACTTTTAGGGTTTTTAGCCATTACGATCTCGTGGTAGATCAACTCTTGTATTACTCATATTCATCAAGATCAATCAAGCATGAAGTAGGGTATTACCTCCTTCAAGAGGGCCCGAACCTGGGTAAACATCGTGTCCCCTGTCTCTTGTTACCATCGACCTTAGACGCACAGTTCGGGACCCCCTACCCGTGATCCGCCGGTTTTGACACCGACATGCCTGGTCCTCCTGGCACGCCCTGGTGGGTTGTGCCTCCCTTGGGGCACCCCCAGGTGCAGCCAGGGCCCATTACGTTCCTTTTGGTCCAAAAAAATCTCCGTGGAGTTTCGTTGTGTTTGGACTCCGTCTGATATTGATTTCCTGCGATGTAAAAAACATGCAGAAAACAGCAGCTGGCACTTGGCACTATGTCAATAGGTTAGTACCAAAAAATGGTATAAAATGACTATAAAATGATTATAAAACATCCAAGATTGATAATATAACAGCATGGAACAATAAAAAATTATAGATACGTTGGAGGCGTATCAGCCGCGGGCGCGCCTCATCAGCAGCAGTAGCTCCAGGTACAACCCGTGGACCGGTGTCGTTCATGCGTACACCATGCGGGTCCCACGGGCCCCTGCGCCGACTCTTCCTGTGCCGCGTCCGCCGGTGCATCAGGCGTACTACGCGGCTCAACAGCCCTATGGAGGGTACCCACCACCGCAGTTGAGTGGCGGTTACGGCTTCCTGATGGCGTCTCCGTCACCTTCACCGGTGCTGCCACCGGCGCCTTGGGATCCGGCGCTTCTCGCCGCGCTGCACACCGCCCCTACGCTGAACAACTACAATGGAGGCAGTGATTGGCACATGGACACCGAGGCCACGGCTCACATGTTTGCTCATCCTGGTAATCTTGCCTCCTTCACTCCCGTCACCACCAGCCGCCGCATCATTGTCGGTGACGGTTCCACCCTTCCCATTACACACATCGGGCACACTTATTTTCCTTCTAATTCCATGCCTTTATCTTTCTCTAACATACTTGTGTCTCCTCATCTTATTAAGAATCTTATTTCCATTCGTTGTTTCACTCGTGAGAATCCTGTCACTATTGAATTTGACGAGCTTGGTTTTTGTGTCAAGGACGCTCAAACCAGGATGGCACTGCACCGATGTGACATCCCTGACGAGCTCTATCCGGTGCATTCGCCTTCATCCGCCACCACCGCACCGGTTGCTCTCTCCGCTGACATCGATCTCTGGCATGCTCGTCTAGGTCATCCCAAGTCCGTTACGCTTCGTCATATTCTTAGGAGTTTCAGTTTCAGTTGTAATAAGATAGAGGATCACACTTGTCATGCTTGTCGTGTCGACATTCCTAGTAATTCGAGCTATTTATATTATCTGATCATCCTTGATGATTATCCACGTTATGTGTGGACTTTTCCTTTGCGACGAAAGTCGGATGCACTCTCCACTTTGACGGCTTTTTACTCCTATGTCAGCACGCAGTTTGGGCGTCCTATTCTTGCTCTTTGATAACCCACAAGTATAGGGTATCAATTGTAGCCTCTTTCGATAAGTAAGAGTGTCGAACCCAACGAGGAGCTAAAGGTAGAACAAATATTCCCTCAAGTTCTATCGACCACCGGTAAAACTCTGCGCATGCTTAACATTCGCTTTACCTAGAAGAAGTATGAAACTAGAAGTACTTTGTAGGTGTTGTTGAATTGGTTTGCAAGATAATAAAGAGCGCGTAAATAAAAAGTAGGGGCTATTTAGAAGAAGACACAACTAAGTTAGTTTTAGTAGAGAGCTTGTTGTCACACAAGAAAGTTATTTGTCCCTAGGCAATCGATAACTAGACCGGTAATCATTATTGCAATTTTATTTGAGGGAGAGGCATAAGCTAACATACTTTCTCTTCTTGGATCATATGCACTTATGATTGGAACTCTAGCAAGCATCTGCTACTACTAAAGATCATTAAGGTAAAACCCAACCATAGCATTAAAGCATCAAGTCCCCTTTATCCCATACGCAACAACGCCCTTACTCGGGTTTATGCTTCTGTCACTCAAGCAACCCACTATAAGCGAATCATGAACGTATTGCAACACCCTACAGCGGGAATCCCTCATGCTTGCGCGACACGGAGAGCACCATAGGACAACACCAATAATAAAACATGCAACTCAAACCAATCACGGTCATCAATTAACCCATAGGACAAAACAGATCTACACAGACATCATAGGATAGCCATACATCATTGGAAATAATATATAGCATTGAGCACCATGTTTAAGTAGAGATTATAGCGGGTAAAAGAGGGGTTACACTGCTGCATAAAGGGGGGAAGAGTTGGTGATGACGGCGGTGAAGTTGTTGGTGTAGATTGCAGTGACGATGATGGCCCCGTCGGCGTTCTGGCGCTACCGGGAGAGAGGGGGAGAGAGCCCCCCTTCTTCTTATTCTTCCTTGACCTTCTCCCTAGATGGGAGAAGGGTTTCCCCTCTAGTCCTTGGTCTCCATGGCATGGGAGGGCTGAGAGCCCCTCCGAGATTGGATCTGTCTCTCTGTCTCTCTATGTTTCTGCGCTCCCAGATCTAGCCTTTCACCGTTTCTTATATTCCCGGAGATCCATAACTCCGATTGGATTGAAATTTGAACATGATTTTTATCCGGATATTAGCTTTCTTGCGCTAAAAGAAGGCCACCAACCGCCTTACGGGGTGTCCACGAGGGTCAGGGGCGCGCCCCTGCCTCGTGCCCCCCTCAGGCATCGTCTCGTGTTGATTCCACTTCCCAAAATTCACATATATTCCAAAAAAAAAATCTCCATCAGTTTTTATCACGTTTGGACTCCGTTTAATATGGATTTTCTGTGAAACAAAAAACATGCAACAAACAGGAACCGACACTGGGCACTGGATCAATATGTTAGTCCCAAAAGTAGTATAAAAAGTTGCCAAAAGTATGTAAAAGTTGTAGAATATTGGCATGGAACAATCAAAAATTATAGATACGACGGAGACGTATCACTCTTCAAACTGACAATGGTAAAGAGTTTGACAATCTTGCTTTCCGCACCTTTTTGTCGCACCATGGCACAATTTTTCGTCTCACATGCCCGTATACTTCACAGCAGAACGGTCGAGCCGAACGCGTCCTTCACACTCTGAATGACTGCGTTTGCATGCTCCTGTTTCATGCTAACATGCCGCCTCACTTCTGGCCGGCCGCACTTGCTACAACATCACTTCTCCTTAAGCATCGACCCTGTCGCCCGCGATGGAATTACGCATCTCATCACCTCCTATTTGGTACGTGATACGTCCATTTTGCATCATGTTTTCTTACTTTTATTTATAATGTTTTATCCATAATAATGCTTTTTGGAGTAATTCTAATGCCCTTTCTCTCATAATTTGCAAGGAACACACCAAGAGGGAGAATTGCGGCAGCTGGAAATCTGGACCTGGAAAAGCTACGTCATGCCACCTATTCTGCACAACTCCAAATAAGCTGAAACTTGACGGAGATTTTTTATGGATTATTTAAGAAATACTGGAGCCAATAAACACCAGAGGGGCCCCACCAGGTGGGCACAACCCACCTGGGCGCGCCAGGCCCCCCAGGCGCGCCCTGGTGGGTTGTTGTGATGCCCCCAATGCAATTGTACACTAATCATACACGCAAACGTGTACGATCAAGATCAGGGACTCGCGGGAAGATATCAGAACACAACTCTAAAAATAAAGTAAGTCATACAAGCATCATAATACAAGCCAGGGGCCTCGAGGGCTCGAATACAAGTGCTCGATCAGAGACAAGTCAGCGGAAGCAACAATATCTGAGTACAGACATAAGTTAAACAAGATGCCATAAGATGGCTAGCACAAACTGAGGTACAGATCAAAAGAGGCGCATGCCTCCTGCCTGGGATCCTCCTAAACTACTCCTAGTCGTCGTCGGCAGCCTGCACGTAGTAGTAGGCACCCGTGGTGTAGTAGGAGTCGTCGTCGACGGTGGCGTCTGGCTCCTGGGCTCCAGCATCTGGTTGCGACAACCAGGTAGAATGGAAAGGGGAAAAGAGGGAGAAAAGCAACCGTGAGTACTCATCCAAAGTACTCACAAGCAAGGATCTACACTACATATGCATGGGTATCTGTGTAAAGGGGCAATATCGGTGGACTAAACTGCAGAATGCCAGAATAAGAGGGGGATAGCTAGTCCTGTCGAAGACTACGCTTCTGGCAGCCTCCATCTTGCAGCATGTAGAAGAGAGTAGATGGAAAGTTCACCAAGTAGCATCGCATAGCATAATCCTACCCGGCGATACCCTCCTTGTCGCCCTGTGAGAGAATGATCACCGGTTATATCTGGCACTTGGAAGGGTGTGTTTTATTAAGTATCCAGTTCTAGTTGTCATAAGGTCAAGGTACAACTCCGGGTCGTCCTTTTACCGAGGGACACGGCTATTCGAATAGATAAACTTCCTTGCAGGGGTGCACCACATAACCCAACACGCTTGATCCCATTTGGCCGGACACACTTTCCTGGGTCATGCCCGGCCTCGGAAGATCAACACGTCGCAGCCCCACCTAGGCACAACAGAGAGTCAAGACGCGGTCTAAATCCTATGCGCAGGGGTGCAGGCCCATCGCCCATTGCACACCTGCACGCTTGCGTGGCCGGCGGAGAGCAGACCTAGAAACCTCCATTACAAAGGAAGTTGCGTTACGCGGTCCAACCCGGCGCGCCGCTCAGTCGCTGACGTCACGAAGGGTTCGGCTGATACCAGGACATCGAGTGCCCATAACTATTCCCGCGTAGTTGGTTAGTGCGTATAGGCCAGTGGCCAGACTCAGATCAAATACCAAGATCTCGTTAAGCGTGTTATTTTAAAGTAACCGCGGACGCCGACCAGGGCCAGGCCCACCTCTCTCCTAGGTGGTCTCAACCCGCCCTGTCGCTCCGCCAGGAAGTAACAGTCGGGGGCCATCGGGAACCCAGGCCCACCTCTACCGGGATGGAGCCACCTGCCCCTTCAACCCCCATCTCCGAACAATATCGTAAGCAATGTAACAATATAAAGTTTATAACATATGCCCGTGATCACCTCCCGAAGTGATCACGGCCCAGTAGTATAGCATGGCAGACGGACAAGAGTGTAGGGCCACTGATGGAATACTAGCATCCTATACTAAGCATTTAGGATTGTAGGTAAGGGTAACAAGCTGTAGTAATAATGACAAAGCTATGCAGCGAATAGGATTAACCGAAGCAGTAACATGCTACACTACTCTAATGCAAGCGAGAGAGAGAAGGAATAGGCGATATCTGGTGATCAAGGGGGGGGGGGGGGCTTGCCTGGAAGATCTGTTGTACAGGAAGAAGGGTCGTTGGTGACGTAGTCGTACTCAGCGGCATCAGCGCCGGTCTCGGGGTCTACCGGAGAAGAAGACGGGGGAAGAAATAGTAAATACAGAGCAAACAAAGCATCACAAAACATAACGAGGCAATACGCGGTGCTAGGTATGCGCTGACGCGGTACTAGGTGATGCCGACGAAGGGGGGGCATGCGGGAAAGTATTCCCGGTGTTTGACGTTTTCGGACAGACGGACCGGAGGGGGAAAGTTCCATGTTCGCTATGCTAGGGACGTGTGGCTGACAAACGGACTACATATCCGGATTCGTCTCGTCGTTCTGAGCAACTTTCATGTAAAAAGTATTTTCATCCGAGTTACAGTTTATTTCCTATGCTTTATCAAAGTTTTATGCATTTTTGTAATTTATTTAATATTTAAATCGAACATTATCCAGAACAGTGAAAGGTGATGTCAGCATGACATCACCATGACGTCAGCAGGTCAAACCCAGCTGACCAGAGTCAAACCTAGCCTGTGGGTCCAGTGGGACCCACCCGTCATAGACTAAGGTTAACTAAACAAGTTTAATTAGTTTAATTACTTGATTAGATTAACTAATTTTAGTTAGTTTAGTTAAACCGATTTAATTCACTAATTAATAAAATAATTAATTACTAATTTTACTAATTTCATTTTCATCATTTTTTTAGCGTTCTGGGCAATGGGCCCCGTTTGGAAGTGGCCTAGAGGGCTTAATGGGCACGTGCGCTAACGGGTGTGGGTGCGGGCGAGAAGGCGATTGGCGTTGGGCGTCAGCCCGATAGGGCACTCGCCACCAATCGAGGGCGAGGCGGCGGCCAAGTGTTCGCCGAGGCGGCGACCGACCAGCGAAGCGGGAGGCGCGTTAGCAGCGGGGGGCTGTAACAACGAGTTGAACGGCTATGGCGGCAGCGGCATGGTGGGGAGCAGCGAGCGAGCGAGTGAGAGGAGGAGCAGCGAAACAACAACTGCTGCTGCAGACGCTGGCGAGAGTGTCTTGGCGCGGCGAAGGGGCAGCCGGCGCGGCGTGGTGGCGTTGGTAGAGCTGGCGCGAGCGGCGGCGAGCAGGGGGAGGGGTCCACGGGCGCGGAGCTGCAGCGCTAGGCGACGACGGGACTGGCAGAGCAGCGGGGGCGAGGGGCAAGCGGGAGCCGGAGTTGTGGGAGCACGCCGCGAGCGCACAGCGCAGTGGCTTGGGAAGCGTGGCGGGGACGCGGTGATCGGCTCAGGAACGAGCAGGACTAGACGGAGGAGAGGCCGGGCCTCACCGTGCGGTCGTAGGGTCAAGGGCAGCGAGGCTCGGGGAGGAGGACGGGGACGACAACGACGATGCAGCGGCGACGGTGAGGATGGCGGTGACGATGGGCGATGGCGTCGGGTTGGCGACGAGGCGAGGCTGTAGCTTCAGGCGGGCGTCACGCGAGGGAGAGGAGTCCGGGAGGGACGGCACCAGTGAGGTCGAACGACGGGCAGCGGGGTCGCGGCGTCAGTGTCGAGCACTATCGAGGGTGGCTGTGATTTAGGGCGATCCAGATCGGGCGGGGAAGGGGATCGGGGGACTGTGGAGAGGGATTAGGGTTTGGGGTCAAGGGGGAGTGGCCTTTTAGGCCAGAGAGAGTGGGACGGGGCGTGGACTGGCCTGGCGGCCTGCAGGGCTGGTTGGCCTAGTGGGGGGGGGGCTTTGTTTTATTTTTTTCATTCTTCTGTTTTGTATTTTCTTTTTCTTTTATTTATTTCCCTTTACTGTTTTAATTACTTTAGAGCACCTTAGAACTTTCTAAACATGCGTCTTCTTCACAACAATTACCTATGTAATATTTGGCACTAACCGAACATTTTTGTTTTAAGGTTTGAAAATTTTTGTTGTTTGCCATATTTTGAATTTGAATTTTGAACCGGTTTTGAACTAACGAGAGATTAGCAACAGTAACCGTGGTGACGTGGCACCATTAGCAGAGAATTACTGTAGCTTAATTATCCGGGCGTCACAGTTGTGGCCTCCTCGGCCCACCTCCAGTGCCCATCTTTTGGTATACAAGTCATTTTGACCTAGAAAAGAAATAAGGAGAAGGCTTTCGGGACGGAGCGCCGCCGTCTCGAGGTGGAACTTGGGCAGGAGCACTTTTGCCCTCCGGCGGAGCGATTCTGCCGGGGGAACTTCCCTCCCGGAGGGGGAAATCATCGTCACCATCATCACCAACAACTCTCCGATCTTGGGGAGGGCAATCTCCATCAACATCTTCAACATCACCATCTCATCTCAAACCTTAGTTCATCTCTTATGTTCAATCTTGTTACCGAAACTATAAATTGGTGCTTGTGGCTAACTAGTAGTGTTGATTACATCTTGTAGTTGATTACTATATGGTTTATTTGGTGGAAGATTATATGTTCAGATCCATTATGCTATTTAATACTCTGATCACGAACATGTTTATCATTTGTAAGTAGTTACTTTTGTTCTTGAGGTCACGGGAGAAATCATGTTGCAAGTAATCATGTGAACTTGATATGTGTTCGATATTTTGATAGTATGTATGTTGTTATTCCCTTAGTGGTGTCATGTGAACGTCGACTACATGAAACTTCACCATATTTGGGCCTAAGGGAATGCATTGTGGAGTAGCAATTAGATGGTGGGTTGCGAGAGTGACAGAAACTTAAACCCCAGTTTATGCGCTATTCCGTAAGGGACCGATTGGATCCAAAAGTTTAATGGTATGGTTAGAATTTATTCTTAATACTTTTCTCGTAGTTGCGGATGCTTGCGGGAGGGTTAATCATAAGTAGGAGGTTTGTTCAAGTATGAACAACACCTAAGCACCGGTCCACCCACATATCAAATTATCCAAGTAGCTAACACAAATCAAACCAACATGATGAAAGTGACTAGATGAAATTTCCGTGTACCCTCAAGAACGTTTTGCTTATCATAAGAGACCGTTTTGGCCCGTCCTTTGCCTCAAAAGGATTGGGCTGCCTTGCTGCATACTTGTTACTATTATCGTTACTTGCTCGTTACAAATTATCTTGCTATCAAACTACTCGCTACTTACAATTTCTGCACTTGCTGACATTACCTTACTGAAAACTACTTGTCATTTCCTTCTGCTCCTCGTTGGGTTCGACACTCTTACTTATCGAAAAGAGCTACAGTTGATCCCCTATACTTGTGGGTCATCAGTACGCCACCGTCTTATGATGGTCTGCGTATTTTTGGGTGTCTTTGTTATCCTAGCACCACCGACACTACTCCTCATAACTTGCACCACGCTCTGTTGCATGCATCTTCATCGGCTACCCTTATAACTCCAAGGGATATCGGTTCTACGATCCCGTCTCCCACCATGTTTTCACCTCCCGGCACGTTTACTTTGATGAGCATGTGTTTCTGTTTCAGCAGGTACCCCCGGCTGTCCCTCCCGCCACTGATGACATGGGAGCCTCGAGGCCTCTCCCAGGGTGCTCGCGCACCACTCTTGGTCCGCCCCTAGCGTTGAGGCGCGTCACCCGCCGGCGCCTTTTGGTTCGGCGCCCCTGACCGCATCACCCCCTTTGACTGCGACTCTTGTGCCTGCGGCCCCGGTGCCTTCGCCGCCCCGTTTTCCTGTGGCCCCAGGGCCCGCGGCTCCGGCACCCTTTGCGCCCTGTTCACCCGCGACCCTGGTGCCCCTAGCCCTGGCACAGCCCTCCGACCGCGGCCCCGACGCCCGTGGCTCCGGCGCCCTCGGCGCCCTCTTTGGCCGTGGTGCCCGCGACACCGGCGCTCTCGGCACCCTCTTCGGTCGCCGCCTCATCGGCCTCTTCACTTGAGATTGTTGATTCACCACCCGTGGTCGGTCCGGTCACTCGCGCCCGTACGGGCATTTTCTTCCCGAGCTGGCGCTATGCTTCGGACGAGTACGTCCACGCAACATCCACCTCTATGTCGTTGCCGTTGCCATCCTCCGTTCGAGCCGCTCTTTGTGACCCACTCTAGATGGCTGCGATGCAAGAGGGGTTTGATGCCTTGCTGCGCAACCGGATGTGGCAGCATGTTCCCCGTCCCTGGCATGCTAATGTGATTACCGGGAAAGTGGGTCTTCAAACACAAGCTCCATCCTGATGGTACCCTTGACCGCTATAAAGCGCGATGGGTTGTTCCTCGTTTCCGGCAACGTGCTGTCATCGATTTCACCGACACATTCGCTCCAGTTGTCAAGCCCGGGACGATTCACACGGTTCTCCACCTTGGGGTCTCCCGTGCCTGGCCGGTGCACCAGATGGACGTCTCCAACACCTTCCTTCATGGTCACCTCGAGGAGCAGGTCTTCTACCAGCAGCCCACGGGGTTCGTTGATCCAGCACATCCCAACCACGTGTGTCTGTTCTCGTGGTCCTTCTACGGACTCAAGCAGGCGCCTCGCGCTTGGTACCAGCGCATCACGACGTTTCTGCACCAGCTCGGGTTTCGCTCTACCCGCTCGGACGCATCGCACTTCGTCTATTGATACGTCTCCAACGTATCTATAATTTATGAAGTATTCATGCTGTTATTCTATCATTCTTGGGTGTTTTACAATCATTTTATAGCAACTTTATATCATTTTTTGGGACTAACCTATTGACCCAGTGCCTAGTGCCAGTTGCTATTTTTTTGCTTGTTTTTTACATTGCATGAAATCAATATCAAACGGAGTCCAAACGCAACGAAACTCCACGGGGATGTTTTATGGGCCAGAAGACATCCATTAGGCGGAGAAGCACTGGGGTGCCCGAGGGAGCACAACCCACCAAGCGCCAGCCCCCAAGCGCGTCCAGGTGGGTTGTGCCCTGATAATCCCCAAGTGCAGGGAATCATCGTAGCAATTCCCAAAGGTGGAAGTGATAAGTATGGAGTGTCGAACCCACAAGGAGCTAAAGGTAAGATCAATATTCTCTCAAGTCCTATCTGCCACTGATACGACTCTACGTACACCGAACGTTTGCTTCCAACTAGAAACGAGAAATAAAACAATGTTGTGGGTATGAAGAGGATAACTTTGCATGTATCAGAGAGCTAAAATATTAAAGTAGGTGCTGTTATCATAAAGTTATAATATATTACTAAATATTATAAATAGCGAGTGTGGAATAATGTGCGGAATTATCCTAGGCAATTGTTAACAAGACCGGTAATCACTATTGCAATTTCATATGAGGGAGAGGCATAAGCTAACCTACTTTCTCTTCTTGGATCATATGCACTTATGATTTGAACTCTAGCAAGGATCCGCAACTACTAAAGATCATTAAGGTAAAACCCAAGCATAGCATTAAAGCATCAAGTCCCCTTTATCCCATACGCAACAACCCCCTTACTCGAGTTTATGCTTCTGTCACTCAAGCAACCCACTATAAGCGAATCATGAATGTATTGCAACACCCTACAGCGGGAATCCCTCATGCTTGCGCGACACGGAGGGCACAATAGGACAACACCAAAATAAAACATACAACTCATACCAATCTAGATCATCAATCAACCCAAAGACAAAGGATATCTACTCAAAACATCATAGGATGGCAACACATCATTGGATCATAACATGTGGCATAAAGCACCATGTTCAAGTAGGGATTACAGCGGGGTGCGGGAGAGTGGACCACGTAAAATAGATGAGGATGTTGATGATGATGGTGATGTTGATGAAGACGATAACCGCGGTGATGATTCCCCTCCCGATGGCACTCCGGCGCCACGAGAGAGAGGAGGAGAGGTTCTCCCCCTTGTGCTTCCTCCTCCATGGCGTCCCTCCTGGATGGGTAGAGGTTCTCCCTCTGGTCCTTGGCCTTCATGGTGATGATGGCCCCTCCGGGATCCTCCTCCATGACCTCCGGTGATGATAGCCCCCTCCGACAGGGTGCCAGAGAGGGCCTAGATTGATTTCTCGTGGCTACAGAGGCTTGCGGCGGCAGAACTTCCGATCTAGGTTATTTTCTAGAGGTTTGGGAATTTATAGGAGAGGTTGGCGTCGAGAACAAGTCAGGGGGCCCCACGGGCAGTCCACGAGGTACAAGGGTGCGCCCCCACCCTCGTGGGGCCCACGGGACTCCCCTCAAGTAAATCTTTGTTCCATTATTTTTTATATTTTCCAAAAAAGTTCTGCGTTGATTTTTAGCGCATTCCGAGAACTTTTATTTCTACACAAAAACAACACCACGGTAGTTCTGCTGAAAACAACATCAGTCCGGGTTAGTTCTAATCAAATCATACCAAAATCATATAAAATAACGGTAAACATGGCATGAATACTTCATGAATTATAGATACGTTGGAGACGTATCAGCATCCCCAAGCTTAATTCCTGCTCGTCCTCGAGTAGGTAAATGATAAAAGAAATAATTTATGAAGTGTGAATGCTAACAAGTGCTTAAGTTTGACCAATGATAGTTTAAATCACTTTTTCTAGCATCATTATATATCATAACAGTAGCTCAACTCATAAAACTTCTCACGATCAAGTAACAAGCTATTCACATGTTAAAGTATAGATCGTAAACTTTCTTGAAACTAACAAACCATGCTCTTAGTCATCAAACAATTCCAATTCATGTTATTTCGGGAAAGGTCTACGTAAGAGCTTTGATTCAACAAACTCCACATACTCAACTATCATTTGATCTTTCACAATTGCTAACACTCACGTGATATTTATGGGTTCAAAGTTTTAATCTGACACAGAGAAAGATAGGGGCTTATAGTTTTGCCTCCCAACCTTTTACCTCTGGGGTAGTGTCAACAATAATACTTTATGAAAACCTACATCCAAGTGGATATATATATCCGGATCGCTCCAACACAAAGTGATTGCCAAAGGAAAAAGTGTAAAAAGGAAAGTTGAAAATCACCATGACTCTTGCTTAAGGGTAGAAGGTAAAAGTAAAAGATAGGCCCTTCGTAGAGGGAAGAAGAGGTTGTCATGCGCTTTTATGGTTGGATGCAAAAAATCTTAATGCAAAAGAACGTCACTTTGTATTGCCGCTTGTGATAAAGACATTTATTATGTAGTCCGTCGCTTTTATTTCTTCCCTATCACAAGTTCGTATAAAGCTTATTTTCTTCGCACTAATAGATCATACATATTTAGAGAGCAATTTTTATTGCATGCATCGATGACAACTTACTTGAAGGATCTTACTCAATCCAAAGGTAGGTATGGTGGACCCTCATGGCAAAACTGGGTTAAGGAATGTTTGGAAGCACAAGTAGTATCTCTACTTGGTGCAAAGAATTTGGCTAGCGTGAGAGGGAAAGGCAAGCTCAACATGTTGGATGATCAAAGACAATATAACGTTTCAGATACAGGAAAACATAACCCATTAAGTTGTCTTCCTTGTCCAACATCAACTTTTTAGCATGTCATATTTTAACGAGTGCTCACAATTACAAAAGATGTCCAAGATAGTATATTTATATGTGAAATCTCTCTTCCTTCAATATTCTTTCATGAATTTTTCAAGTGACCAATTCTACGTTTGCTAACTTTCAATAAGTTTACTACCTATACTTATTATGTGTGAGGATATAAATTCAGATTTATGATATTCAATTCATTCAACCATTTACTCATAGGATATACGTGAAGCGCGTGAGTAAATGACAAACTACTCCAAAAAGATATAAGTGAAGAACACTGACTAGTCAAATAATTAACTAGCCATGGGAGGATTCTTTTTCATTCAAGATTTCAGATCCAATGATTTTATTCAAACAGCAAGTAAAATTGAAAATACGTTCCAAGCAAAACACATATCATGTGACGAATAAAAATATAGCTCTGTTGGGGATATGACTATCAGGTATGACCCGCCCAGGAGGGGCCGGGTCATGCCTATGGATGTTCATCTCAATAAAGCCCAAGAGGATATTAACGATGGCAGTTCATACGTAGGCTTAGTGGAGGGCCTAAACCCGAAGGCGGCTTAAGGCCCACGAATATAAACCGCCATGTATATGTAGAATTGTATTGTAAGGCATGTAAGAAAGGTAACCAAGCCGGACACGTTGTATGAGCCGGCCGGGACTCTGTAAGCCGTAGGGCGTCAACCCGTGTATATAAGGAGACGACCCAGCGGTGGCTTAGGACAACAAACAACAGGTAGAGAGCCAGGTTAAGCGTATTCGCTCCTTGGTCATCGAAACCCTAGTAATACCACCTCAAACTGGATTAGGCCTTTACCTTCACCGCAAGGGGCCGAACCAGTATAAACTCCTCGTGTCCTTTGTCCTGATTAACCCCTTTAAGCTAATCCCGTTGTGATGGCTCCACGACTAAGTCCTCACACTAGGACATCTACCGTGACAATTCTACGACAGTTGGCGCCCACCGTGGAGCTATCGCACGATGGTTTCAAGTTCTTAGAGGGCAACTTTGAAGGGATCAAGGGATACGCCGTGGGCCGGATGACCAAGAGTCATCGTGGCAAGCCCTACATCGACGACGCAAGATGGGGCCCCGAGGTCGGCTCACTTGAGTACGGGTACAGGGTCCCCTTCGGCAGAATTCATGTCTTCATTGGCAAGATCGACGAACCGGCCCCTGAGCCGAACATCTGCACCGACATCATCGAGACGACTCAGCATGCGAGACCTGCCCGAGTTCAGCCCGCCATGAAACAGACCTTTGTGGGATTCATCCATGGAGCGGAATATGAGGATAGATCGGCGTTTGGTGGTGATACGGTTGTTTACTCTGATGGTGAGTCGTCCACCGGCGAGACCGAATTATTGTATCAACTGCAAGATGGCCGACTTGGGGGCTGTTCCGATGGCGACAGTATTCCGGGCCCCTACGAGCCGTCGAACCGGGTTGCGATCTTCATGGCCAGTACGCAGCCGGTACAACATTCTTTAACTGCAGCGGAACTGATTTCCGGGTCAGCAGCGGCGCCGGCGGCCGGGGCAGGAGGCCCTGTGCGCCCGCCGGCTCAAGTTTTGTCCGACTTACTAGACACCTTGGCAACACTGCTGACGATGGAGGTTAACCCGGATAATCGAGATCAGCATAACGCTGAAGTCGCAAAGTTGCGAGATCAGATAGCTCAAGCTAAGGAGGACCTAATGGCTGAAGATGCTAGGATGGCTTCCGAGCGGGTTACATTGGATGCTCAGGCACAGCGGATTCAGTTGGAATCTTACCGGCTCATGCTAGATCAGAACGCTTCAAACAAGGTCATGAGGAGGAGGCACCATACTCGTCCGCCCTTGATCTACGAGGCGAGAAATCTCTTTAACACGCCAGGAGCAGGAACTAGTAACCCGCCAGTGGTAAACCGGGTTGAAGCACCTGGGACGGGAACGCCGGTTCAGCCACGGACGACGGACCCACCTCGTTAGAACAATATCCCGCCACAACACGTGCCAACACCAGCGGGTCATTACCCTAACCCTTTGGATAATATGATCGCTGCGGCATCACGATTGGCGGCTCTTCCAATTGAAGGCGAGTCTCCAGCGGCGGTTGAAACACGGAGGGCTAGAGAGCTTCTTCAGACATCGTTGGTTCAGCAGCAGGCTTATTCTTACAGCCGTAGCAGGATTCATTCCACCCCTCGCCCAAGCCAGAGGCATATCGATGAGCCGGCTGTGTCAAGAAGTGGGCAGAACCATAACCTGCCTCGCGGACATAACCCAGCGGGCGGTGGTGCTGATGCTCTGAACGTAGTGGATCAAGGTAGAGCGCGTCGAGAGGCCGAGCTAGCGGCTCAGTATGCGGCCCGTCAACCTTCTCCATTGCGTCCGACCACTTCGGTGGAGCCAGGTGTGACCTTCAGGAACTTGGGGGTGCCGTGTTTAGTGCCGGCTCTACGTGATGAATGTCTACCCAAGGACTTCAAGGGTCCCCGCAAGGTACCTAACTATACGGACGACTTACCTCCTGAGGCATGGGTCGAGAGTTATGATATGGCCATGGAATTGCTAGATGTTAGCGAGGCGGTGTGTGCAAAGTATTTCCCTCTGATGTTGGATGGAACGGCCCGCACTTGGTTGAAGGGGCTCCCCACCAATTCTATTGGGTCATGGGCCGAATTAAAAGCCCGGTTTATCCAGAATTTCAAGGATATGTGTAAGCAACCTATGTCAATTGTGGATTTAGCCTCCTGTGTCCAAGAAGAAGGTGAGTCGGCAACCCATTGGGTACGCCGAGTCTTGATAATATTGCACTCGTCGGATCGCATCAATGCCGACTCAGCAGTGTTGATGTTGGAGAAGAATTGTCGTTTCACGCCCCTAAAGCAGAAATTAGGGCGGCTCAAACGCCACTGCAATGACATGGGGACACTCATGGCGGCTCTGGTTAAGTATGCTGACTTTGATGGTACCAAGGACCCCGAGTCTGATGACGAAAAGCCGGGAAAGGGAAAGAAGAGTAGCAACACCAAGGGGCAGCAGCATAACCCGGCGAACCAAGGAGGCAACGGTAAGCGCAAAGCTGATAGTAGTTTTGACTTTGTGGCTAACACCAATGCGCAGAATAATGGTCAGCATCATAAGGGTAAACCGCCCCCACGGACCAAAGGATCTGGCTTCAATCTTGAATAGATGCTAAATCAGCCCTGCCCAAGACATGGTACGTGAGAAAGACCGTCTGGGCACCTCTGGAAGGATTGTTACATTATGAAGGAGTACAAGAATTCCAATCTTTTTCTAGACAGTCATGGGCCTGGTGGCGGTTCCGGATCCGGCTCTCATGGACTGGGTTACGGCGGTGGCAGCTCTAACTCTGGATCCCAAGGAAATCAAGGTAATCACGGCAACCAGGGTGGTTACAATTAGAAGAGTAATCAGGGGAGTCAACAGCAGCAACAGACTGGTTATCAGAGCAACCGGAAGCAGTTGAATAGTGGACAGTGTCATGTCTTCACCACTAGCTTATGTAAGCATGACCAAAAGCTTCATAAGAGGGCAGTCAATGCTGTTGAGCCGGCGGTTCCCCATTACTTGCGCTGGTATGAGCAGCCCATTGTGTGGAGTCGGGAAGATCACCCGCCCTGGGTTGATAATCTGGGTCACTTGGCTTTGGTGGTCGCACCTCAGGTCGGAGGGTATAAGTTCACCAAGGTACTCATGGACGGAGGGAGCAACATCAATATCCTTTATTATGAAACTTTCCGTCGCATGAGGTTGACTAATTAAAATCTTAAGCCATCAAAACACTGTTTTCCACGGCGTGGTACCTGGTAAGTCGGCCTACCCAGTTGGTAAGATAGCTCTGGAAGTTGTTTTTGGAGATGATCATGACTCTACGTCGGAGACATTGACCTTTGAAGTGGTCAAGATCCACATCCCATATCACACTCTGTTTGGACGGCTGGCTTATGCCAAGTTCATGGCGCGGCCTTGTTATGTGTATCTGCAGCTCAAGATGCCGGGTTACAAGGGAACCATCATGGTGCATGGGAGCCGGAAGATAGCCTTGGAGTGTGAGGAAGGAGACGCTGCTTATGCTGAGTCTGTTTGTGCAACTGAGGAGCTGAAATTTTATAAGGATAATATTGACCCGGCGGACATGACGTCTTTAAAGAAGCCAACCCCAGAGCAGGATCCTTCACTCAAATTTAAGTCGAATGATGACACTAAGATGGTTGATTTCGTTCCTGGCGATTCGTCGAAGCAGTTCAGTATCAGTGCCAATCTGGATCCAAAATAGGAAAGCACCCTCATCAAGTTCATCTGTGAGAACCGGGACATCTTTGCATGGAAGCCTTCAGACATGCCGGGTGTACCGAGAGAACTCGCTGAGCATAATCTTAATATTGATCCAAAATTTAAGCCGGTTAAGCAGTTTCTTTGCCGGTTTAACGAGGAGAGGCAGAAGGCCATTGGAGAGGAAGTGGCCCAGCTCTTGGCAGCCGGGTTTATCGTCGAAGTTTTCCATCCTGAGTGGTTGGCTAACCCTGTACTAGTGCTCAAGAAGAATGGCACTTGGCGGATGTGTGTGGATTAGACTTGAACAAAGCTTGTCCAGCTGATCCGTTTGCTCTTCCTCGTATTGATCAAATCATTGATGCTACGACGGGTTGTGAGCATCTGAGTTTTTGGGATGCTTATTCTGGTTATCATCAGATCAAGATGGCAGTTAAGGACCAGGAGAAGATAGCTTTCATTACTCCGTTTGGAGCCTTCTGCTATGTGTCTATGCCTTTTGGGCTCAAAAGTGCCGAGGCGACTTATCAGCGATGTGTGCAAAATTGCCTTCACAATCAAATTGGGCGCAATGTTCATGCTTATGTCGATGACATTGTGGTGAAGTCAAGAAAGAAGGAGACCCTGATTGATGATTTGAAGGAGACGTTTGACAATCTCCGGGTCTACAAGATGATGCTTAATCCGGCTAAATGTGTCTTTGGTGTGCCCGTAGGCAAGCTCTTAGGTTTCTTGGTTTCTAACAGAGGCATTGAAGCTAACCCGGAGAAAATAAAAGCCATTACTTCATTGGCTAAGCCGGTGTGCGTTAATGATGTTCAGCACCTGGCAGGTCGTATTGCGGCTCTGAGCCGGTTCATAAGCCGGCTGGGTGAGAAGGCTATTCCCCTCTATCAAATGACGAAGAAGACAGATCATTTTGTTTGGAGTGACGCTGCTAACCAAGCATTTGAGGATCTGAAGAAACAATTGGCTGAGCCGCCCGTGCTTGCTTCCCCCGTTGATAAAGAGCCTCTGTTGTTATATGTGGCTGCTAATAGTCGGGCCGTCAGTGTGGCCATCGTGATGGAAAGGAAGGAGGCAGGCAAGGAATATCCGGTTCAACGGCCGGTTTATTATATCAGTGAGGTGCTTATCGAGTCCAAGCAGAGATACCCACATTGGCAGAAGCTTGTGTATGGGGTTTTCATGGCAAGCCGGAAGCTTAAGCAATATTTTCAGGGTCATCCCATCACTGTGGTTAGCTCTGCTACTTTGGGAGATATCATCCAAAACAGGGAAGCAACTGGCCGGGTTGCTAATGGGCCATTGAGCTTGGACATCACGGGTTAAAATATGTGCCTCGTACGGCTATCAAGTCCCAAGCGCTTGTGGATTTCATCAATGATTGGACAGAGTTGCAGGCACCGGAGGAAAAGTTAGATAACACATATTGGACTATTCACTTTGATGGATCTAGACGGCTGGAGGGCTCGGGGGATGGAGTTGTCTTGACTTCCCCACGAGGTGATAAATTTTCTTATGTCCTCTAGTTAATGTTCCCTTGTACTAACAATGCAGCTGAGTATGAGCCCTGCTCCATGGTCTTCGGATGGCTAAGGAAATGAATTTAAGCCGGGTGAGATGGTTTGGCAATTCATATTTGGTGGCCAAAAAGGTTTTTGGTACTTGGGATTCCAAGGATCCGCTTATGGCGGCTTATCGTTGAGAGATCGATGCCATTGCAGGTCATTTCAAGGGTTACCAAGTTGAACATATCGATCGAAGGAAGAATGAGGCGACTGATAATCTAAGCCGGATAGGATCTCAGCGTAAGTCGGTGCCACCGAATACGTTCTTAGATGTTCTACTCAACCCTTCGGTCAAGTTGCCTACGGAGGAGGACCTTGCTATTCCTGACCCGGAAGCACAATTGGTGGCGGCTCTTCATGCTATTCCTGATTGGACAGTTCCTTATTTGGCTTACATGACCCGGGGTGAGTTACCTGAGGATGAGACCTTGGCTAGGCAGATAACCCGACGGTCTAAGTCAATGACAATTGTCAATGGGGAGCTGCACCATTGCAGTGTTACAGGGGTGTTTCAGCGTTGCGTTTCTCCTGAAGAAGGTTGTGAGATTCTGCGTGAGGTCCACGAAGGAGATTGTGGTCATCATGTCGGCTCTAAATCTCTGGTAGCCAAGGCTTTTCGTCACGGTTTCTATTGGCTGATGGCTCATGCTGATGCTGAATACTTGGTCAAAAAATGTGACGGTTGTCAGAAGTTTTCACGTCGAGCTCATGTTCCGGCTCAGGAGCTGAGGATGATCCCAATCACTTGGCCGTTTGCAACTTGGGGGCTTGATATGGTTGGACCTTTTAAGAGGTCCAAGGATAAGAAGACCCACCTTTTGGTGGCGGTTGATAAGTTCACTAAGTGGATAGAGGCAGAGCCGGTCAGTAAGTGTGATGCAGCCACGGCGGTTCAACTCATGAAGAAGGTGATCTTCGGTTTTGGCATTCCACACAACATTATAACAGATAATGGCACTAATCTCTCCAAGGGTGCTATGAAAGAATTTTATCAACGTGAGCATATCTGGCTTGATGTATCATCAGTGGCTCACCCCCAATCCAATGGTCAAGCTGAGAGAGCCAATCAAGAGATCCTAAGAGGCATCAAGCCCCGGCTTATGGTTCCCTTACAGTGGACGCTGGGTTGTTGGGTGGAGGAGTTACCTTCCGTGTTATGGAGCATTAACACCGCCCCCAACAGGTCTATGGGTTATACACCTTTCTTCATGGTCTATGGAGCAGAGGCGGTTCTCCCTAGTGACATCTGTCACGACTCACCTCGTGTGGTGGCTTATGTTGAAGCTGACAACGAAAAAGCACGTCAGGAAGCACTTGACCTGTTACATGAGGAGCGTGACATAGCGGTGGCTCGTTCGGCGATTTATCAGCAAGATCTGCGCCATTACCACAGCCGCCGGGTTAAAACCAAAACTTCTCAAGAAGGCGATCTGGTGCTCCGGCTCATCCAGGATCAGACTGATATGCACAAGTTGTCCCCACCTTGGGAAGGGCCCTTTGTGGTCAGTAAGAATCTCAACAATGGGTCATACTACCTTATCGATGTTCACGAGCACAAAGACTCACGTAAGTCAGTGGAGGAGACCCATCGGCCGTGGAATATTGCTCATCTTCGGCCTTACTACACTTGAGCCAATGGCTCTTCTGATGGACATATTTTTGACAATGTATATATCATGATTAATATAATAAAGTCAGCATCCCTGCGAAAGCAGGGCCTCTATCGGTTTTTCTCTTTAAATAAAGAGTCTTTTGGTTACTTGGGGGCTTTCGCCTCATGAGCGCAGCTATGATTACCCTTTGGACCGGCTTTAAAAAGCCAATTGTAAAAAAAACTTGGAGGTTTGCTACCCAGGTAAAATGGGACGTTGCAAAAGCACAACTCAAACATAGGCGTCCATTGAGCACAGCTAAAAAATATTGCTTGGGGGCTCTTTTGTTCTAAAGAACAAAGAATTTTTATAACCCTTGTAATAGGCTTAAAAGCCAGGCTTGGAAGCCAGGTGTATTCACCTAAAACCCCGGGTTATCCTACCTTTTTAAGTAAGCCACTCCGCCGAGGTAATCCTGGAATGACCCGCCGAACGTTTGACAAGTCAATCTCATGCAGACACTGAACTTGTCAAAGTTAAAATGACGATTGATTATGTGAGGTACATCTTATAAGATTTGTATATAGGTTTAACTCAGTGGCTGTGCGGCCCGTGAAGGAACTCAATTTTCGGCCTGGCAGCCCATGAAAGCCTCGTTTTTCATTTGTTTTTATTCGACAGATTTGTTGAGGTCTATTTGATGAGGCTTATAAGGCTTTATGATTATAATTCACCGGTGTTTATTAACCCGGCCTGGCTTTTGACTATAAGTCACCAGTATGAGATACGATAATATCAGGAGTTTATTAACCCGGCCTAGTTTTGTTCATAAACCAACAATTGATGATAATTACCAGTGCTCAAATTTTGGGTTATCACCCTTATTACACTGGCTTGGTAAACCAACAATGTGGTCAAATATCACAGGTATGACATATTTTGTTATAATTGAACGAGTCCTGGTTATAAACTATTTAAGTTTCCAGTGATTATACATTGGGCATTATGACCCGTCCTACGATAAACCGTGGGGCACTTGTGATCTGTTTTGCATACAGGAACAGACTCAAAAAGCTGATATTATAAGCATCAGTGGATCAACAGTTTCATGCAAAGCAGAACTCGCACGATGGCGGGGCAGACTCAAAAGTTTTACTACCCTATTACATGCCTCCATGGGCCGAACAAGATTAAAGTGTTTTCAAAAGATCAAGTGTTTAGAACCGCTCGGCGGTTCAATCTTCTTGGCCTTGCTGCTCAGAGTTTTCTGCATCATCCTTTGCCGGCTCTTCATCTTCCTCCGCCGTCTGAAAAGTTGGTGATGACCAATTGATGCTAGATAAAGCTTCAAATTCAGCCTCATCATCTATAAGCTCAGACGGATCGACTTCAGGAGCAAAGGTGCTTACGGATTGGCGGGATTAAGTCCATCACTTTGTAAGCCGGGGTCGGCATCTTCTGATTCTCCTGGTTATAAGCCGGATGGTACTTGGAAAGGTCTGAGTCATTGGCAATTAGAGTGGCCATTGGACGAATTTCCTTTACGCAAGCTGAGAAGTCTTTCTGATCAAAAGGTGTACCATCTTCTTTCAAGCTTGTGTAACCAGTGGCTACCTCAAACGGGTCAAGCTCTGGTACCCATGCCTTGGCCCGGCTCAAAGCCGTCACAGTGCCGGCTCTTGCAGATGATTTTATCTCATCAAATCTTACTGGCAGCACAGAGAGTTTCTTTAAAACATCTATCCGCATAGTTGGTGCTTGACCTGTTGGCGAAATGGCGGCTAATGCACGTTGAGTCCCGGTGTACAGCTGCTCGACAAGTGTATAGACAGTTTTAAGCTTCACAATCATGTCTTGATTGAGATTGCTGCTCCTGGGACCTGGATATATCACAGAATGATTAAATGGCGGGTTATGTGATCAAAATAATAAGTCATTTTTGATGGTTGGCAGGGCGGCTCACCAAAGATAGCTGAAACCATCTGAGTTCGGTGTTTTAAACCGGTGAGCTCAGTGGTCACCTCTTGAAGCGCTGCCTCTGCCTTCTCAGCACATTGCGTTAAAACCGTCTTTTCATCCGCCCAAGTCTTTTTCTCTGCTTCAAAGCTGGTCTTCAGTTTTTCCGCCTCAGCCACGCTAAACTGGAATTTTGACTCAGCCTTCCGGGTCTCAGTTTCCTGAGTCGCCAGCCGGGTCTTGGCGTCATTCAATTGGGACTCCAGTTCAGCAGTGGCAACCTGTATAAGGTACAGAATTATCAACATTTATATCAAGATTACAATAATACAAGTCCCAAGTCTTTTGCCAGCAACAACACTTGACACTTGGGGGCTAATGTCTATCGAAGAACTTCTACAAGACAACGGCTCTTATGAATAAAGTCCCAAGTACTTTGCAGGCAAGATTACTCGGCACTTAGGGGCTAATGCATATCGTTTGTATCTTATTAATCATGAGCCAGAAGTGCTGTAAACAGTCCCAACCGACTCATGGGGGCTATGCCGTCAAGCTCTCTTTTCTTATACAAAGAAAAATAGGACCGGCTCATTCCTGTGGATTAAACCGGCCCTTGGGGGCTACAGATGGAAAACTCAACTTGTGCAAACATCCGGTTTACATTTAAACCGTCCAAGGAGGGATTCTACGACAGAAGTTTATGGATTTTTCTAAAGTCTACAACCTATTCAATCTTGTCATAGCCAACAGACTTGGGGGCTGGCAAGATATGTATATAAATTACTTAAAGCTGGAAGTCATACCTCATATTTTTGGTGCATCTGTTTCACCATATCAATTTCAAGGTCGCGGCTGGGGTGGACCTGGCTGAGGTAGTCGGAGAGGATCTCATTGCTGCTCAATTGTGCATAAGGGAGATGTCAAACTTCAGTTTCCGCCTCTCAGTAGCTTCTTGCTTGGCAGTATGTTTGGCCAAAGCTTTTGGATTTTCCGGTTCAACAAAGCTGGTGCCAGTAATCAACACGTCATCATTATGAGTCTCTGACGACTTAGGCGAACCCGAGGGGGCAGGAGTTGGCGGATTAATAGCAGTGCCATCAACACTGAGATCTGGAATCTCAGGCGGAGTGACCGTAATAGGTTCTTCCAGCTGTTTGTCAGAAGCTTCAGGAACAGAGACTTGTGGCTCCGGCTCAGCAGCTTTTGGCACTTCAATTGGTTTGTTTACCTTCGCCTTCTTGTTGGGCTTTTCTTGTCCACTACACGGATAATGACAAGTTAGTGTAAGTATAAGGGTTTGAAGAATTACAGAGTAAAATCAATTGTTATTACCCAGGGGCAGTTTTGAAAGCCGGCAACTCAGTTTGTGATGAGTCACCAGATGAAGAACAGGCAAGTTCCTGATTAGGGGTTATCAACAGAGTTAGAAGGTATACATATAAGATCCGCCAAACAGATAAAAAGGGTAATTAGATAAAGAACCTCGTTTCGACGCTTTCGAGGGGCGGGAGTGTTCGGTAAGCCGGAAGATAACTTGTCACCTCCACTGGTCCAGGTTCGGCGGCGGTTCTCGTGTTGCTGTTGCTTCAAAAGAAAGTAAGGATCCAAATAAGCCAAGGGGTGTGAAAACCTTACTTTTCGGGTTACTTGTCGAAGTTTCTGTCTTGGAAAAGGGTCTGAGTCGGAGGAAATAATAGTTACCTCTTCTTCAACTGCTTGGCTGGCTCCCGTGTCAGCTTGATAATAATCAATGTCAATAAAATGATTTAAAAATAAGCCAAGAGAGTCAAGGGCTACGTCCGACTCAGAGGTGTCATCCAGCTTGAGCAGGTCAGAGGCGCTTGGTTTCTTCTTCTTCTTGGTGGTCTTTTTGGCGGCTTTTCTAGCTGCCTTTTTGGCTGCCCTGGCCTTCTTAGCAGCCTCGTGATCATACTCCACTTTCCAAAATTTGGACTTAGCCTGCAAAGGTTATTAAAGGTCGAGTTAGTAAGATATTCAAATGAGGAGGTGAAGATAAGTAAGTTCAAAGGCTTACATCTGATGGCGGGTTAAGCTTGTACAAAGGGGCCAGACCCACTTTGGCACAATCTTCTGGGTCTTCATTTATAAGAGACTTAACCATTTCATTGATTGCTTCATCAGTTAATGGTGCGCAGCTGTGGCACAGTGAATCTTTTTCACCACCAGTGTAAGTATACATTAAGCCGGTACGACGGCTTAACAGAATGATCCACCAAGAAACCCAACACCTGACTAAATCAACGCCAGTCAACCCCATTTCCTAGCAGAGCTTTGACCTTCACAATAGTAGGTGCAATCTTCTTCCGTTCAGCAGCGGTAAGCTTTTCAGGAAGATTATGTTTTGGGTCCACGCGCTCAACACGATAACCCGATAGTGGATTCTCGTCAGCCAGGGAAGTGTCTTTGCAATAAAACCACGTCTGGTTCGAGTCTTTGGGGTGACTCGGCAAGCAGGCGTAAGGAAAGATGGCGTCTCTTCTGCGTTGAATTGAAATACCACCGAGCTCCAAGCTAGGACCATTTGTGAACTCAGTCTGGTGGTTTAAGTAAAATTACTCTCTAAAGAGCTCAACACTGGGCTCCTCTTGAAGGTACACTTCACAGAAGACTTGAAAGTTGCAGATATTTGACACGGAATTGGGTCCGATGTCTTGAGGGTGGAGCTGAAAAAAGTGCAGAACGTATCGGAAGAATTTAGGGCCGGGCGGTGAGAAGCCCCGGTTCATGTGGTCAGTAAAAACGATGACTTCTCCGTCTTTCGACTGAGGTTTTTCTTTGCCCGGGTCAGGAGCACGGTAATGCATCACACTTTTGGCGGGTAGATACCCGACTTTGAAAAAAATCCTTAAAAGTACCCTCAGTGACGATGGAGGGAACCCAGTTGCATGTGTAGACTGTTTTGGGCGGCATTGTGGAAGAAAGAAAGCCTAAAGGAAAGGAAAAATTTGCCGGTTCAAGTCAATTGGTGAAATCACAGGTTAAGTGCTAACAGTATACATTCAAAATGGTGGCTTAAGTGAGGGCTAATGGTATATGAATAATTGTAAGCCGGACGTGTAAGCCGCCATGAAAGGTACAGGTATTCAAAATCCGACAAAGGGTAAAATTCTACTAAGTGTTGGACAAACAGGTTTCATAGATTCAAGTAGATTTGGATCTGAGAATGTTCAGAAAAAGGGAATACATTCGAAACCTACAGAGGTGACAGTGGAAAAGCAGAGGTGCTCTAGAGGGGATCTGTAGTGATGAGGGTATATTCTAGTATAAAAAACAGGTGCTAAAACTACTACTGGGCGAGATTTATGTGGTTTTTGGATCTAATCCATGGATATAAACAAGGATAAAGAAGGATGACGACGAACACCGACGAACACTGATGAACACCGAAACCCTAATGCCAGATCTATGGTGAAAGAAAGGAGGGCTTACTGATGCTGATGGGATGGCGGAGAGGCTCCGCGGTTCTCTGGTCTGTTCAGGGTGATGCAGTGGCCGGAGTTGAGGTCGGAGACGAAGGTCGACGGCGGCGGAGCTCGTGCGGGTTGGTGCGTCACGAGGAGGAAGAAGAAAGTGAGAAGGAAAGGGGGGAGAATGAGAGGAGAGTCTGAGGTCTTATTTATAAGACTGGAAGGACAAACGACAGGCGCGAGAATCAAGGAGGCAGAAAATGGATAAGCGACAGCGCGGGCGCCTCGATTTTTGGAGGGACAGTAAAAAAGAAGATTTATTAAAGATTTGGGTTCTGTGAAGCATTAATGGCAGGTGACGTCACAACGGGTTATCTTAAATTCCGGAGATGACGTCATGGCGGGTTACAATATTTCACAGTAACATGAGGAAGAACTTTTCTAAGTATTGAAGATTGACATGAACAAGTTCAAATCAACCTAGGGCCTAATGTTGGGGATATGACTATCAGGTATGACCCGCCCAGGAGGGGCCGGGTCATCCCTATGGAGGTTCATCTTAATGAAGCTCCGAGTAAGGTGTACTGATAGTTTTGAAGACGAAAGAGGGGATGCCTTCCAGGGCATCCCCAAGCTTTGGCGCTTGAGTCTTCCTTGAATATTACCTTGGGGTGCCTTGGGCATCCCCAAGATTAGGGTGTTTCCACTCCTTATTCTCCCCATGTCGGTATCTCACCCAAAGCTTGAAAACTTCAATCACACAAAACTTAACGAAACTTCGTGAGATAGGTTAGTATGATAAAGAGTAAACCATTCACTTTGGTACTGTCAAAGAAGAGGTTCATAAGTTTTCTCACACAATGCCTACTGTACCATATCATTTCTACAATTTATATTGAGAAATATAAGCCAAAGAAACTAGAAAACAAGCAAACTATGGAATGAAAACAGAATCTGTCAGGAACAGAGCAGTCTGTAATGATCTGAACAGAAACCATACTTATGCTGATCCAAAAATTATGAAATAAACTCGTGGACATGAGGAATTTATCTATTAATATTTCTGTGAGCGCAAAGTTTCTGTTTTTTACAGCAAGATTACATTAACTTTCACCCAAGTCTTCCCAAAGGTCTTACTTGGCACTTTATTGAAACAAAAGCTATAAAACATGATTACTATCGTAGCTTAATCATTTAAACACACAAAAACATAAAGAGAGCATCATGAAGAATATGACTAGCACATTTAAATCTAACCCACTTCCTATGCCTAGGGATTTTGTGAGCACATAATTTATAGGAACAAGAATCAACTAGCATAGGAAGGAAAAACAAGTATAACTTCAAAACTTTAAACACATAGAAAGGAAACGTGATATTATTGCAACTCCTACAAGCATGTATTCCTCCTTCAGGATAATTTTCAGTAGCATCATGAATGAGTTCAATAATATAACCATCACACAAAGCATTCTTTTCATGATCTACAAGCATAGAAATTTTACTACTCTCCACATAAGAAAAACTCTTCTCATTCAGAATAGTGGGAGCAAACTCGAAATAGCGGAAACATTACTAACTAAAGTCGACACTCTTCCAAATCCACTTTAGATGATAATATTATTCATACTCCAAAAGATATAAGTGAAGTTCATGGAGCATTCTACCATTAATATAGACTAACCAATATCCAAGCTCAAAATATATAAGTGAAGCACACGAATCATTCTATAAAACCATACTCAAAAGATTTAAGTGAAGCACAAAGAGCATTCTATAAGGTCATTATCAGAAGATATAAGTGAAGCACATGAATCATTCTATAAATTGATGAAGGGATATCTCATACTAGCATGGTTCTTAAAGAAAAAGAGAAACACAAAGGACACAAATCATGTGAACAAAACAAAAACCGAGGTATACCGATAATTGTTGAAGAAGAAAGATGGGATGCCAACTGGGGCATCCCCAAGCTTAGATGCTTGAGTATCCTTGGAATATTTACTTGGGGTGCCTTGGGCATCCCCAAGCTTGAACTCTTGCCTCTCTTTATTCTTCTCACATCGGTAACTCCTTGTTCTTCGAACACTTCATCTACAAAAACTTAACAAAATTTTTGTGAGATCCGTTAGTATACTAGCCTTTAGGTACTGTTGCAAACTCATTCCAATTTCATATTAGCACTTTATCTACTGTATTCCAACTTCACCATGGTTCATACCCCCCGATACTACCCATAGATTCATCAAAATAAGCGATCAACACATAGAAAACAGAATATGTAAAAATCAGGACAGTCTATAGTAATCTGGAAGTTTAGTAAACTTCTCTAACTCCAAAAAATTCTAAAAAATATGAAAATTTAAACAATTTTTACAGCAGTAATGTTTAAAAAGTTTCAGACCCAATTGACATTCCAGTAAAAAATGTAAATTCACGCGCTACAGCCAAACTTTCTGTTTTTGTACTGCACAAAGTATACAAGCAATCTAATAATCCTAAAACCAAAGCTTGGCACATTATTTTTATAATACAATGGATATACACAAGTGTTCAAGGTCGACCCTCACTTCTCCAATGCATAACCTTCCAATCACTTCTCTTATTGAAAAACTTTTTAGGCATGAGGGGTAAGTAATTTTTCTGTATTTTCATTATTTTAGATTTTTTTATATGTTTCACCCACAACTAAACAGAAACAAAAAGGAAAAACAAAATCTACTTAGTGAAGAAAGCAAACAAGCACACACGAGAATATCAACCCCACGCTATTACTCCCCGGCAACGGCGCCAGAAAAGAGCTTGATAATCCCCAAGTGCAGGGAATCATCGTAGCAATTCCCAAATGTGGAAGTCATAAGTATGGAGTGTCGAACCCACAAGGAGCTAATGGTAAGATAAATATACTCCCAAGTCCTATCTGCCACTAATACGACTCTACGTACACTGAACTTTTGCTTCCAACTAGAAACGAGAAATAAAACTATGTTGTGGGTATGAAGAGCATAACTTTGCATGGTATCAGAGAGCTAAAATATAAAAGTAGGTGATGTTATCATAAAGTTAGAATATATTACTAAATATTATAAATAGCCAGTGTGGAATAATGATGGGTCGGTGTGCAGAATTATCCTAGGCAATTGTTAACAAGACCGGTAATCACTATTGCAATTTCATATGTGGGAGAGGCATAAGATAACCTACTTTTTCTTCTTGGATCATATACACTTATGATTGGAACTCTAGCAAGCATCCGCAACTACTAAAGATCATTAAGGTAAAACCCAACCATAGCATTAAAGCATCAAGTCCCCTTTATCCCATACGCAACAACCCCCTTACTCGGGTTTATGCTTCTGTCACTCAAGCAACCCACTATAAGCGAATCATGAACGTATTGCAACACCCTACAGCGGGACTCCCTCACGCTTGCGTGACACGGAGGGCACAATAGGACAGCACCAAAATAAAACATACAACTCATACCAATCTAGATCATCAATCAACCCAAAGACAAAGGATATCTACTCAAAACATCATAGGATTGCAAAACATCATTGGATCATAATATGTGGCTTAAAGCAGCATGTTCAAGTAGGGATTACAGCGGGGTGCGGGAGAGTGGACAGCATAAAATAAATGATGATGGTGATGTTGATGAAGACGATCACCGCGGTGATGATTCCCCTCCCGATGGCATTCCAGCGCCACCGAGAGAGAGGAGGAGAGGTTCTCCCCCTTGTGCTTCCTCCTCCATGGCCTCCCCCCTGGATGGGGAGAGGTTCTCCCTCTGGTCCTTGGCCTTCATGGCGACGATGGCCCCTCCGGGATCCTCCTCCATGGCCTCCGGTGATGATGGCCCCCTCCGGCAGGGTGCCAGAGAGGGCCTAGATTGATTTCTCGTGGCTACAGAGGCTTGCGGCGGTGGAACTTCCGATCTAGGTTTTTTTCTGGAGGTTTGGGAATTTATAGGAAAAGTTGGCGTCGAGAACAAGTCAGGGGGCCCCACGGGCAGTCCATGAGGCACAGGGGCGCGCCCCTACCCTCGTGGGGCCCATGGGACTCCCCTCTAGTAACTCTTTGTTCCATTATTTTTTATATTTTCCAGAAAAATTCTCTGTTGATTTTCAGCGCATTCCGAGAACTTCTATTTCTCCACAAAAACAACACCACAGTAGTTCCGCTGAAAACATCGTCAGTCCGGGTTAGTTCTAATCAAATCATACCAAAATCATATAAAATAATAGTAAACATGGCATGAATACTTCAGCATCCCCAAGCTTATTCCTGCTCGTCCTCGAGTAGGTAAATGATAAAAGAAATAATTTATGAAGTGTGAATGCTAGCAAGTGCTTAAGTTTGATCAATGATAGTTTCAATCACTTTTTCTAGCATCATTATATATCATAACAGTAGCTCAACTCATAAAAGTTCTCATGATCAAGTAACAAGTTATTCACATGTTAAAGTATAGATCATAAACTTTCTTGAAACTAACAAACCATGCTCTTAGTCATCAAACAATTGCGTTTCATATTATTTCGGGAAGAGTCTACATAAGAGCTTTGATTCAGCAAACTCCACATACTCAACTATCATTTAATTTTTCACAATTGCTAACACTCACGTGATATTTATGGGTTCAAAGTTTTAATCGGACACAGAGAAAGGTAGGGGCTTATAGTTTCGCCTCCCAACCTTTTACCTCAAGGGTAATGTCAACAATAATACTTTATGAAAACCTACATCTAAGTGGATATATATATATATATCTGAATCGCTCCAACACAAAGTGATTGCCAAAGGAAAAAGTGTAAAAAGGAAAGTTGAAAATCACCATGACTCTTGTATAAGGGTAGACAGTAAAAGTAAAAGATAGGCCCTTCGCAAAGGGAAGCAGAGGTTGTCATGCGCTTTTATGGTTGGATGCACAAAATCTTAATGCAAAAGAACGTCACTTTATATTGCCGCTTGTGATAAAGACCTTTATTATGCATTCCGTCACTTTTATTTCTTCCCTATCACAAGTTCGTATAAAGCTTATTTTCTTCGCACTAATAGATCATACATATTTAGAGAGCAATTTTTATTGGATGCACCGATGACAACTTACTTGAAGGATCTTACTCAATCCATACGTAGGTAGGGTGGACTCCCATGGCAAAACTGGGTTAATGAATGTTTGGAAGCACAAGTAGTATCTCTTCTTGGTGCAAATAATTTGGCTAGCATTAGAGGGAAAGGCAAGCTCAACATGTTGGATGATCCAAGACAATATAACGTTTCAGATATAGAAAAACTTAACCCATTAAGTTGTCTTCCTTGTCGAACATCAACTTTTAGCATGTCATATTTTAATGAGTGCTCACAATTACAAAAGATGTCCAAGATAGTATATTTATATGTGAAATATCTCTTCCTTCAATATTCTTTCATGAATTGTTCAAGTGACCAATTCTGCATTTGCTAACTTTCAATAAGTTTAGTACCTATACTTATTATGTGTGAAGTCATTACTCCCCATATTATAAGCATATGAAACGTATATAAATTCAGATTTATGATATTCAATTCATTCAACCATTTACTCATAGGATATACGTGAAGCGCGTGAGTAAATGACAAACTACTCCAAAAATATATAAGTGAAGGACACTGAGTAGTCAAATAATTAACTAGCCATGGGAGGATTCTTTTTCATTCAAGATTTCAGATCCAATGATTTTATTCAATCAGCAAGTAAAATTGAAAATACGCTCCAAGCAAAACACATATCATGTGATGAATAAAAATATAGCTCCGAGTAAGGTGTACCGATAGTTTTGAAGACGAAAGAGGGGATGCCTTCCGGGGCATCCCCAAGCTTAGGCACTTGAGTCTTCCTTGAATATTACCTTGGGGTGCCTTGGGCATCCTAAAGCTTAGGGTCTTTCCACTCCTTATTCTCCTCATATCGATATCTCACCCAAAGCTTGAAAACTTCAATCACACAAAACTTAACAGAACTTCGTGAGATAGGTTAGTATGATAAAGAGTAAACCGTTCACTTTGGTACTTTCAAAGAAGAGGTTCATAATTTTTATCACACAATGCCTACTGTACCATATCATCTCTACAATTTATATTGAGAAATATAAGCTATAGAAACTAGAAAACAAGCAAACTATGTAATGAAAACAGAATCTGTCAGAAACAGAACAGCCTGTAATGATCTGAACAGCAACCATACTTCTGCTACTCCAAAAATTATGAAATAAATTGGTTGATGTGAGGAATTTGTCTATTAATCTTCTTCTAAAATAATAAACTAAAAAGAACTCTTCTGTAAAAAATGACAGCTAATCTCGTGAGCCCAAAGTTTCTGTTTTTTACAGCAAGGTTACATTAACTTTCACCCAAGTCTTCCCAAAGGTCTTACTTGGCACTTCATTGAAACAAAAGCTATAAAACATGATTACAACCGTAGCTTAATAATGTAAACACACAAAAACAGTAAGGGTAAATATTGGGTTGTCTCCCAACAAGCGCTTTTCTTTAATGCCTTTTAGCTAGGCATGATGATTTCAATGATGCTCACATAAAAGATAAGAATTAAAACATAAAGAGAGCATCATGAAGTATATGACTAGCACATTTAAATCTAACCCACTTCCTATGCCTAGGGATTTTGTGAGCACATAATTTATAGGAACAAGAATCAATCAGCATAGGAAGGCAAAACAAGTATAACTTCAAAACTTTAAACACATAGAGAGGAAACTTGATATTATTGCAACTCCTAGAAGCATGTATTCCTCCTTCATGATAATTTTCAGTAGCATCACGAATGAGTTCAACAATATAACCATCACATAAATCATTATTTTCATGATCTACAAGGATAGAAATTTTACTACTCTCCACATAAGCAAAATTCTTCTCATTCGGAATAGTGGGAGCAAACTCGAAATAGTGGAATCATTACTAACTAAAGTAGACACTCTTCCAAATCCACTTTAGATGATAATATTATTCATACTCCAAATTATATAAGTGAAGTTCATGGAGCATTCTACCATTAATATAGACTAACCAATCTCCAAGCTCAAAATATATAAGTGAAGCACACGGAGCATTCTATAAAACCATACTCAAAAGATTTAAGTGAAGCACAAAGAGCATTCTATAAGGTCATTATCAAAAGATATAAGTTAAGCACATGAATAATTCTATAAATCGATGAAGGGTATCTCATACTAGCATGGTTCTTAAAGAAAAAGAGAAACACAAAGAACACAAATCATGTGAACAAAACAAAAATCGAGGTATACCGATAATTGTTGAAGAAGAAAGATGTGATGCCAACCGGGGCATCCGCAAGCTTAGATGCTTGAGTATCCTTGGAATATTTACTTGGGGTGCCTTGGGCATCCCCAAGCTTGAACTCTTTCCTCTGTTTATTATTCTCACATCGGTAACTCCTTGTTCTTCAAACACTTCATCTACAAAAACTTAACAAAAACTTTGTGAGATCCGTTAGTATACTAGCCTTTAGGTACTGTTGCAAACTCATTCCAGTTTCATATTAGCACTTTATCTACCGTATTCCAACTTCACCATGGTTCATACCGCCCGATACTACCCATAGATTCATCAAAATAAGCGATCAACACATAGAAAACAGAATCTGTCAAAAACAGGACAGTCTATAGTAATCTGGAAGTTTAGCAAACTTCTGTAACTCCAAAAAATTCTTAAAAATATGACAATTTAAACAGTTTGTACAGCAGTAATGTGCAAAAAAGTTTCAGACCCAATTGACTTTCTAGTAAAAAATGTAAATTCACGCGCTACAGCCAAAGTTTCTGTTTTTGTACTGCACAAAGTAAACAAGCAATCTAATAATCCTAAAACCAAAGCTTGGCACATTATTTTTATAATACAATGGATATATACAAGGGGATAATTATTCTTGGCGCCCCCACCCTCGTGGGGCCCATGGGACTCCACTCCAGCAACTCTTTGTTCCATCATTTTTTATATTTTCCAGAAATAGTCTCCGTTGATTTTCCTCGCATTATGAGAACATTTGTTTCTGCACAAAAACAACACCACGGTAGTTCTGCTGAAAACAGCGTCAGTCCGGGTTAGTTCTAATCAAATCATACCAAAATAAAATAAAATAATAGTAAACATGGCATGAATACTTCATAAATTATAGATACGTTGGAGACGTATCATGCCCACCTCGGTGGCCTCCCGCACCCCCTCTTTGCACTATAAATTCTCAAATATTCCGAAACCCATTGGGGTTAACCTAGACCAGAAGTTCCACCACCGCAAGGCTTTGTAGCCACCGAAAACCAATCTAGACCCTTTTCGGCACCCTGCCGGAGGGGGGGGGGGATCATCTCCGGTGGCCATCTTCATCATCACGGCGACAACCACGATGAGGAGGGAGTAGTCCACCCTCGGGGTTGAGGGTTTGTACCAGTAGCTATATGTTTTATCTCTCTCTCTTGTGATCTATATCATGGGCTTTGTTAATATAGTCGGATCAGATGATGTTTCTCCCCTCTATAGTATTGTTGTGATGAATTGAATCTTTACCCTTTGAAGTTTTGTCATGTCGGATTGAATATTCAGATATGAGAACACATGATATATATCTTGCGGTATGAATACTTGAAGTGACAATTGGGGTATCATATTGATTCTCTTGATATGTGTCTTGGCCTTCAACTCGCGGATTCCCGCGGTGATATTGGGGTAATCTATGCATAGGGGTTTGATGCATGTTTTTCTCCAGTAGAAACTTCGGGGTCTCTTTGTAGTTCTTTGTGTGGATTGAGTATTATGAATATGAATTTGCTTTGGTGTTATTCTAGTATGAACTCTTGAATAGATCGAACGGAAAGAATAGCTTCGAGGTGGTCTCGTAACCTACAAACAATATCTATCTTTTGTTCTTCGCTAATAGGAACTCGGGAATGATTCTTTATTACACTTTGAGGGATAATCATATGATCCAACTATGTTAGCATTGTTGAGAGGTTGCACTAGCGAAAGTACGGACCCTAGGCCTTGTTTTCAAGCATTGCAATACCGTTTTTGTGCCCGTTTACTATTTGCTACCTTGTTGTTTTTATTTATTCAGATTGTAAAAATATATTTCTACCATCAATATTACACTTTTATCACCATCTTTTCGCCGAACTAGTGCATCTATACAATTTGCCATTGTATTGGGTGTGTTGGGGACACAAGAGATTTCTAGTAGTTTGTTGCAGGGTTGTTCAAGAGAGACTATATTCATCCTACACCTCCCACGGATTGATAAACCTTAGGTCATCCACTTGATGGAAATTGCTACTATCCTACAAAACTCTGCGCTTGGAGGCCCAACACGAGTCTACAAGAATAAAGCTGTGTAGTAGACATTGCTACCTCTTGAGCATGCGTTAGTTTCCCTTGAAGAGGAAAGGGTGATGCAGCAAAGTAGCGTAAGTATTTCCCTCAGTTTTTGAGAACAAAGGTATCAATCCAATAGGAGACTACACGCGAGTCACCTAGTATCTGCACAAACAATCAAGAACCTTGCAACCAACGCGATAAAGGGGTTCTCAATCCCTTCACGGCCACTTTCAAAAGTGAAATCTAATAAAGATAATAAGATAAATATTTTTGGTATTTTTGTTGTATAGATTGGAAAATAAAGATTGCAAAATAAAGAGTAAACTAGAATTGTAGATTGGAAACTTATATGATGTAAAGTAGACCCGGGGGCCATAGGTTTCACTAGTGGCTTCTCTCATGATAGCATGTATTACGGTGGGTGGACAAATTACTGCCGAGCAATTGATAGAAAAGCGCATAATTATGATGATATCTAAGGCAATGATCATGAATATAGGCATCACGTCCGTGTCAAGTAGACCGAAATGATTCTGAATCTACTACTATTACTCCACACATCAACCGCTATCCAGCATCCATCTAGAGTATTAAGTTCATAAGAACGGAGTAACGCTTTAAGCAAGATGACATGATGTAGAGGGATAAACTCAAGCAATATGATATAAACCCAATCTTTTTATTCTCGATGGCAACAATACAATACATTTTGTTTCCCTTTCTGTCACTAGGATCGAGCACCGCAAGATTGAACCCAAAGCTAAGCACTTCCCCCATTGCAAGAAAGATCAAACTAGTAGGCCAAACTAAACCGATAATTTGAAGAGACTTGCGAAGATATCAAATGATGCATATAAGAATTCAGAGAAGAACCAAATAATGTTCATAGATAATCAAGTTCATAAACCCACAATTCATCGGATCTCGGCAAACACACCGCAAAAGAGTATTACATCGAATAGATCTCCAAGATCATCGAGGAGAACTTTTTATTGAGATCCAAAGAGAGAGAAGAAGCCATATAGCTAATAACTATGGACCCGAAGGTCTGTGGTAAACTACTCACACATCATCGGAGAGGCTTTGGTGTTGATGTTGAAGCCCTCCGTGATCGAATCCCCCTCCGGTAGGTTGCCGGAAAAGGCCCCAAGATGGTATCTCACGGATACAGAAGGTTGCGGCGGTGGAAAAGTGGTTTCGTGGCTCCCCTAGATGTTTTCAGGGTATAAGAGTATATATAGGTGAAAGAAGTAGGTCGGTGGAGCTATGAGGGGCCCACGAGGGTGGGGGGCACCCTCCTCACCAAGTCTCCTGGATTGCGTTTGTTCCAAAAAAGATCCTCGCGAAGGTTTCGTTCCATTTGGATTCCGTTTGACATTCCTTTTCTGCGAAACACTGAAATAGGCAAAAAAACAACAATTTGCTCTGGGCCTTCCGTTAATAGGTTAGACCCAAAAATAATATAAAAGAGCATAATAAATCCCATTAAACATCCAAAACAGATAAAAAATTATAGATACGTTGGAGACGTATTGATACGTCTCCAATGTATCTATAATTTTTGATTGCTCCATGCTATATTATCTTCTGTTTTGGACATTATTGGGCTTTATTATTCACTTTTATATTATTTTTGGGACTAACCTATTAACCGGAGGCCCAGCCCAAAATTGCTATTTTTGCCTATTTCAGAGTTTCGCAGAAAAAGAATATCGAATGAAACCTTCGGGAACGTGATTTTTGGAACGAACATGATCCAGGAGACTTGGACCCTAAGTCAAGGAAGCTTCAAGGAAGCCACGAGGTAGGGGGCGTGCCTACCCCCTAGGCGCGCCCTCCACCCTCGTGGGCCCCCTGTTGCTCCACCGACGTACTCCTTCCTCCTATATATACCTACGTACCCCCAACGATCAGATACGGAGCCAAAAACCTAATTCCACCTGTCGGTGTCAAAATCGGTGGATCTCGGGTAGGGGGTCCCGAGCTGTGCGTCTAAGGCAGATGGTAACAGGAGGCAAGGGACACGATGTTTACCCAGGTTCGGGCCCTCTCTATGGAGGTAATACCCTACTTCCTGCTTGATTGATCTTGATGAATATGAGTATTACAAGAGTTGATCTACCACGAGATCGTAGAGGCCAAACCCTAGAAGCTATCCTATGGTTTGATTGTTGTATATCTCTATCGACTAGCCTGGCCTCGATTTATATAATGCACCAGAGGCCTAGAAGAACAAGAGTCCTAGCCGAATACGCCTGTGGGGGGGGGGGGAGTCCTTGTCTTGATCGCCAAGTCTTGTGGAATCTTCCTTGTATGCGGCAGCTGTCCGGACTGGCCCATGAGTATACGGCCATGGGGGTCCTCGGCCGAGATGTCGAAGCCTCGATGCCAGCCGATGAGTCGGAGTAGGTCGGCATGATGGACACCGGCTTGAAGGAGCAACAGTGCGGCCCCGCCGATGCAGGTCGTGACGTGGTCAATGCCGGCTTGATGAAGTGACCGTGCGGCGATGCCGGTGTGCCCGCTCCGTGTAATCCGTGAGGTGGCAATGTTGGTGATGATTTATCCTTTGTGATGCCGAACTCTTGTTCGGCCTGCCGAGATGATGATCCGAAAAAGTTGAGCTCGGCTCAACAAAGTGACGACGTGTCTAGCGCGGGTCGGCAGCCGTGGAGCAATATTGCCGGACTTGTTTGACACCAGCAATGATGTTGAAGATCATTTCAAAGGATTTTAAAGTTAGTGGGATGTGTTCGGGAACAAAACACAATACCCCATACAAAACTTCCTTCAAAAAGGATGTCTGAAATCCCGTTCATAAAAAAGACGAACTCGGGTCGGATTCGTTTTCGCGCAGAAAACAGATCCGGAAAGTGATGCACTAATCGGAAGGTTCCCAGAGTTTGGACGGTCGGATCGAGCTGAAATTTTGAGGGGTGGTAGATATAGGAATTACGCAGCCGATCAATGGTTGGATCTTCCAAAGGAAGTCCGAGCTAGAAGCTGGACACCACGCCCTAAACTCGTCCAGATTCTCGTCCGGATTTGACAGGGCTCCAGTATATCGCGGATTGCCAGAGATTCCTCCATCGGAACTCGACAAAATTTTCCAGGGTTGTTGTAGACTCAATCCCGCACAATTCCACAGAAGCAATCGTTAAAACGACACTTGAGGAGGCGGTGGCGGCGGATACAAGTTCGCTGTCCAAAAAAAAGCACGGTCGCCTGAGGGCAATGTTGACGTGGAGCCCCCGGGCTCCCTGGATGATTCCTTCATGATCTTTATAGAGATCAGAGTTGATGTTGATGAAGGCCCTCAGCCGAACATGACGATCGGAGGTAGGGCGCAGTCCCTGGTCGAACCAAGGTGACCAGTCGAGCTGGTGACGAAGATGCCGAAGTCGCAGTTGATCTGCAGGCGAGTGATACGTCTCCAACGTATCTATAATTTTTTATTGCTCCATGCTACTCTATCTACTGTTTTAGGCAATATTGGGCTTTATTTTCCATTTTTATATTATTTTTGGGACTAACCTATTAACCGGAGGCCCAGCCCAGATTTGCTGTTTTATGCCTATATCAGTATTTCGAGGAAAAGGAATATCAGACGGAGTCAAAACGGAACGAAATCAACTAGAGAAGTTATTTTTGGAAGGAAACCCACCTGACGGACTTGGACCCCACGTCAGAAGATACGGGAGGTGCTCACGAGGGTGGGGGGCGCGCCCACCCCCTGGGCGCGCCCCTGCCTCGTGGGGCCCCCGTAGCTCTACCGACGTACTCCTTTCACCCATATATACCTACGTACCCTAAAACTTCCAGAACAGAAAATATATCAGGAGTTCCACCGCCGCAAGCCTCTGTAGCCACCAAAAACCAATCGGGACCCCTTTCCGATACCCTGCCGGAGGGGGGATCCCATCACCGGTGGCCATCTTCATCATCCCGGCGCTATCCATGACGAGGAGGGAGTAGTTCACCCTCCGGGCTGAGGGTATGTACCATTAGCTATGTGTTTGATCTCTCTCTCTCTTGTGTTCTCTCTCTTGTTCCCTCTATGGCACGATCTTGATGTATCCCGAGCTTTGCTATTGTAGTTGGATCTTATGAGGTTTCTCCCCCTCTACTCTCTTGTGATGAATTGAGTTTCCCCTTTTGAAGTTATCTTATCGGATTGAGTCTTTAAAGATTTGAGAACACTTTATGTATGTCTTGCCGTGATTATCTGTGTTGACAATGGGATATCATGTGCCACTTGATGTATGTTTTGGTGACCAAGTTGCGGGTTCCGCCCATGAACCTATGCATAGGGGTTGGCACACGTTTTCGTCGTGATTCTCCGGTAGAAACTTTGGGCACTCTTTGAAGTACTTTGTGTTGGTTGGATGAATCTGAGATTATGTGATGCATATCGTATAATCATGCCCACGGATACTTGATGTGACAATGGAGTATCTAGGTGACATTAGGGTTTTGGTTGATTTGTATCTTAAGGTGTTATTCTAGTACGAACTCTAGGGTTGTTTGTGACACTTATAGGAATAGCCCACCGGATTGATTGGAAAGAATAACTTTGAGGTGGTTTCGTACCCTACCATAATATCTATGTTTGTTCTCCGCTATTAGTGGCTTTGGAGTGACCCTTTGTTGCATGTTGAGGGATAGTTATGTGATCCAATTATGTTATTATTGTTGAGAGAACTTGCACTAGTGAAAGTATGAACCCTAGGCCTTGTTTCCTATCATTGCAATACCATTTACGCTCACGTTTATCACTTGTTACCTTGCTATTTTTATTATTTTAGATTACAAATACCTTTATCTACCATCCATATTGCACTTGTATCACCATCTCTTCGCCGAACTAGTGCACCTATACAATTTCCCATTGTATTGGGTGTGTTGGAAACACAAGAGACTCTCTGTTATTTGGTTGCATGGTTGCTTGAGAGAGACCATATTCATCCTACGCCTCCCACGGATTGATAAACCTTAGGTCATCCACTTGAGGGAAATTTGCTACTGTCCTACAAACCTGTGCACTTGCAGGCCCAACAAGAATAAGGTTGCGTAGTAGACATCAAGCTCTTTTCTGGCGCCGTTGCCGGGGAGGTTAGTGCTTGAAGGTATATCTTTAGATCTTGCAATCGAATCTTTTTCTTTCTTGTTTTAGCACTAGTCTAGTTTATAAAACAAAACTACAAGAAAATGGAATTAAGTTTGTCTCATACGCTTCATCTTTTTAATATCTTTCGTGAGTATGATGGAAAGAAAAATTGTGCCAAAGTGTTAGAAGAAGAATGCATTAAATTTTTTGGCACTAAGTCTTTGAATGATGAGCATGATTGCAATGTTGTTAGTATGAATTCCTTGAATATCCATGATTCTAATGATATGCAAATCCAGAAGCTTGGGGAAGCTATGTTTGATGAAGATGATATTTTTTGTACCCCAAGCTTTGATGAGAAAATTTACTATGATGAAAGCATGCCTCCTATCTATGATGATTATTGTGATGACACGTATGCTTTAAAGAATAATTATAACCATGAAACTTGTCATCTTGATCTTAATTCTCAATCATATGATAGTTATTTTGTTGAGTTTGCTCCCAGTACTATTCCGAATGAGAAGAATTTTGCTTATGTGGAGAGTAGTAAATTTTCTATGCTAGTAGATCATGAAAAGAATGCTTTAGGTGCAGGTTATATTGTTGAATTCATCCATGATTCTACTGAAAATTATTATGAGGGAGGAATATATGCTTGTAGGAATTACAATAATATCAAGTTTCCTCTCTATGTGCTTAAAGTTTTGAAGTTATGCTTGTTTTACCTTCCTATGCAAGTTGATTCTTGTTCCCATAAGTTGTTTTCTCACAAAATCCCTATGCATAGGAAGTGGGTTATACTTAAGTGTGCTAGTCATATTCTTCATGATGCTCTCTATATGTTTCAATTCCTATCTTTTATGTGAGCATCATTGAAATCATCATGCCTAGCTAGGGGCGTTAAACGATAGCGCTTGTTGGGAGGCAACCCAATTTTATTTTAGTTTCTTGCTTTTTGGTTCTGTTTAGTAATAAATAATACATCTAGCCTATGGTTAGATGTGTTTTCATGATTTAATTAGTGTTTGTGCCAAGTATAACATTTGGGAAGACTTGGGTGAAGTCTTTATGATCATGCTGTAAAAAACAGAAACTTTAGCGCTCACGAGATTAGCTAGAACTATTTACTGGAGAGTGCTATTTAGTTTATTCTTTTTTAAGATGATTACTAGACAAATTCCTAAGGTCCAACAATTTATTTTAGAATTTTTGGAGTTCCAGAAGTTTGCGTTAGTTACAGATTACTACAGACTGTTCTGTTCTTGACAGATTCTGTTTTCATTGTGTTGTTTGCTTATTTTGATGAATCTATGGCTAATAAAATAGTTTATAAACCATAGAGAAGTTGGAATAAAGTAGGTATAACACCAATATAAATAAATAATGAGTTCATTACATTACCTTGAAGTGGTCTTTTGTTTTCTTTCGCTAACAGAGCTCACGAGTTTTCTGTTAAGTTTTGTGTTGTGAAGTTTTCAAGTTTTGGGTAAAGATTCGATGGACTACGGAATAAGGAGTGGAAAGAGCCTAAGCTTGGGGATGCCCAAGGCACCCCAAGGTAATATTCAAGGACAACCAAGAGCTTAAGCTTGGGGATTCCCCGGAAGGCATCCCCTCTTTCGTCTTCGTTCATCGGTAACTTTACTTGGAGGTATATTTTTATTCACCACATGATATGTGTTTTGCTTGGAGCGTCATGTCATTTTGTTTTGTTTTGCTTGCTGTTAATTATATTAGTGTTTTGAATCTTTAGTTTCAATAAAAAAAGTCAAGGATAGCCTTTGCCATGCTTATTTTGCTAGTATACATGTTGCTGTTTGAAAACAGAAAGTTTACCGCTGTTGCAAAAATTCTCTAGAAAAGTCAGAGAGTGGTATAATGTTGAATCTTTTTGCATATTGAGCTCTGATAAACTTTTTACAGTGGGAATTTTAGTTCATAATTTTTGGAGTCAGGGAAGTATTGATACTCTTGCATTCTTTACATACTGTACTGTTTTGGCAGATTGCTGTTATGTTTGCATTGTTTGCATATGTTTGCTTGTTTAATGATTCTATTTGATGATAGGAGTATTAAATATGCAGAGGCATTTAGTATGAAATGTTGAATAATAATGTTAGTGATTTGTTACAGTAGAAAATGATAAGGTTTTGCATTGGTTTATACTAACCTATCGCACGAGTTCTTGTTGAGTTTGTTGTGAATGAAGCTTTTGATAAAAAGAGAAACCATGATATGAGATGAATTAAGGAGACACAAAAGCTCAAGCTTGGGGATGCCCAAGGCACCCCAAGATAATATTTCAAGAAGTCTCAAACATCTAAGCTTGGGGATGCCCTGGTAGGCATCCCACCTTTCTTCCTCAACAACTATCGGTTAGTATCGGTTGAGCCTAAGTTTTTGCTTCTTCACATGAGTTGTGCTATCCTTGCAGTGTCATTTTATTTTGTTTTGCTTGCTGTTTGGATGCAATACCAAGATCTGAAATTATTAAATGGGAGAGTCTTCACATAGTTGTACCATTATTCGACTACTCATTGATCTTCACTTATATCTTTTGAGCGTGATAATTTTTGCTCTAGTGCTTCACTTATATATTTTAGAGCACGGTGGAGGATTTATTTTAAAGAAACTTTATCTCTCATGCTTCACTTAGATTATTTTGAGAGTTGTTAATAGCATGGTAATTTGCTTAATGTTAATATAGTTGGTATTCAAGATAAGTGAAACTTTCTTTTGAGTGAATTGAATACTAAGATAAATTTAATGCTTGATAATTGTTTTGAGATATGGAGGTAATAATATCAAAGTCGTGCTAGTTGATAATTGTGAATTTGAGAAATACTTGTGTTGAAGTTTGCAAGTCCCGTAGCATGCACGTATGGTTAAAGTTGTGTAACAAATTTGAAACATGAAGTGTACCTGGCTTGTGCATCCTTATGAGTGGCGGTCGGGGATGAGCGATGGTCTTTTCCTACCAATCTATCCCCCTAGGAGCATTGCGCGTAGTACTTGATTTTTGATGGCTTCTAAATTTTTTCAATAAGTATATGAGTTCTTTTGACTAATGTTGAGTCCATGGTTTATACGCACTCTCACCTTTCCGCCTTTGCTAGCCTCTTCGGTACCGTGCATTGCCCTTTCTCACCTTGAGAGTTGGTGCAAACTTCACCGGTGCATCCAAACCCGGTGATATGATACACTCTTTCACACATAAACCTCCTTATATCTTCCTCAAAACAGCCACCATACCTACCTATCATGGCATTTCCATAGCCATTCCGAGATATATTGCCATGCAACTTCCATCATCATTATTATGACATACATTACTTTTGTCATATTGCCATTGCATGATCATGTAGTTGACATCGTATTTGTGGCAAAGCCACCATGCATTATTTTCCATACATGTCACTCTTGATTCATTGCACCATCCCTGTACACCGCCGGAGGCATTCATATAGAGTCATATTTTGTTCTAAGTTTTGAGTTGTAATTGTTGAGTTGTAAGAGAAATAAAAGTGTGATGATCATCATTATTAGAGCATTGTCCCAAGTGAGGAAAGGATGATGGAGACTACGATTCCCCCATAAGTCAGGATGAGACTCCGGATGAAAAAAAGGAGCAAGGCCAAAAAAAAGAGAAAGGCCCAAAAAAAAGAGAGAAAAAGAGAGAAGGGACAATGCTACTATCCTTTTACCACACTTGTGCTTCAAAGTAGCACCATGTTTTTCATATAGTGAGTCTCTCATTTTGTCACTTTCATATACTAGTGGGAAATTTTCATTATAGAACTTGGCTTGTATATTCCAATGATGGGCTTCCTCAAAGTGCCCTAGGTCTTCGTGAGCAAGCAAGTTGGATGCACACCCACTTAGTTTCTTTTGTAGAGCTTTCATATACTTATAGCTCTAGTGCATCCGTTGCATGGCAATCCCTACTCCTCATGTTGACATCAATTGATGGGCATCTCCGTAGCCCGTTGATTATCCTCGTCGATATGAGACTTTCTCCTTTTTTGTCTTCTCCACACAATCCCATCATCATATTCTATTCCACCCATAGTGCTATACCCATGGCTCGCGCTCATGTATTGCGTGAAGGTTGAAAGAGTTTGAGATTATTTGAGTATGAAACAATTGCTTGGCTTGTCATCGGGGGTATAGAAGTTGGGAACATCTTTGTGTGACGAAAATGAAGCATAGCCTAACTATATGATTTTGTAGGGATGAACTTTCTTTTGCCATGTTATTTTGAGAAGACATGATTGTTTTGATTAGTATGCTTGAAGTATTATTATTTTTGTGTCAATATGAACTTTGGTCTTAAATCTTTCGGATCTGAATATTCATATCACAAGTAAGAAGATTTATATTGAAATTATGCCAAAGTATCACTCCGCATCAAAAATTCTTTTTATCATTTACCTACTCGAGGACGAGCAGGAATTAAGCTTGGGGATGCTTGATACGTCTCCAACGTATCTATAATTTTTTATTGCTCCATGCTACTTTATCTACTGTTTTAGGCAATATTGGGCTTTATTTTCCACTTCTATATTATTTTTGGGACTAACCTATTAACCGGAGGCCCAGCCCAGATTTGCAGTTTTATGCCTATTTCAGTATTTCGAGGAAAAGGAATATCAGACGGAGTCAAAACGGAATGAAATCAACTGGAGAAGTTATTTTTGGAAGGAAACCCACGATGGACTTGGACCCCACGCCGGAAGATACGGAGGTGCTCACGAGGGTGGGGCGCCCCCCTGCCTTGTGGGGCCCCGTAGCTCCACCGACGTACTCCTTTCACCCATATATACCTCGTGCCCTAAAACTTCCGAACAGAAGATAGATCAGGAGTTCCGCCGCCACAAGCCTCTGTAGCCACCAAAAACCAATCGGGACCCCTTTCCGGTACCCTGCCGGAGGGGGGATCCCATCACCGGTGGCCATCTTCATCATCCCGGCGCTATCCATGACGAGGAGGGAGTAGTTCACCCTCGGGGCTGAGGGTATGTACCAGTAGCTATGTGTTTGATCTCTCTCTCTCTCGTGTTCTCTCTCGTGTTCCCTCTATGGCACGATCTTGATGTATCCCGAGCTTTGCTATTGTAGTTGGATCTTATGATGTTTCTCCCCCTCTACTCTCTTGTGATGAATTGAGTTTCCCCTTTGAAGTTATCTTATCGGATTGAGTCTTTAAAGATTTGAGAACACTTGATGTATGTCTTGCCATGATTATCTGTGGTGACAATGGGATATCATGTGTCACTTGATGTATGTTTTGGTGACCAACTTGCGGGTTCTGCCCATGAACCTATGCATAGGGGTAGGCACACGTTTTCGTCGTGATTCTCCGGTAGAAACTTTGGGCACTCTTTGAAGTACTTTGTGTTGGTTGGATGAATCTGAGGTTATGTGATGAATATCGTATAATCATGCCCACGGATACTTGAGGTGACAATGGAGTATCTAGGTGACATTAGGGTTTTGGTTGATTTGTATCTTAAGGTGTTATTCTAGTACGAACTCTAGGGCTGTTTGTGACACTTATAGGAATAGCCCACCGGATTGATTGGAAAGAATAACTTTGAGGTGGTTTCGTACCCTACCATAATCTCTACGTTTGTTCTCCGCTATTAGTGGCTTTGGAGTGACTCTTTGTTGCATGTTGAGGGATAGTTATGTGATCCAATTATGTTATTATTGTTGAGAGAACTTGCACTAGTGAAAGTATGAACCCTAGGCCTTGTTTGCTATCATTGCAATACCGTTTACGCTCACGTTTATCACTTGTTACCTTGCTGTTTTTATTATTTCAGATTACAAATACCTTTATCTACCATCCATATTGCACTTGTATCACCATCTCTTCGCCGAACTAGTGCACCTGTACAATTTACCATTGTATTGGGTGTGTTGGGGACACAAGAGACTCTCTGTTATTTGGTTGCAGGGTTGCTTGAGAGAGACCATCTTCATCCTACGCCTCCGACAGATTGATAAACCTTAGGTCATCCACTTGAGGGAAATTTGCTACTGTCCTACAAACCTGTGCACTTGCAGGCCCAACAATGTCTACAAGAAGAAGGTTGCGTAGTAGACATCAGCGAGCTATCGGCCTTTTGCCGAACACACAGCGGAACTCTCAATGAAAGCACCAATGTCGGTGTCAAAACCGGCGGATCTCGGGTAGGGGTCCCGAACTGTGCGTCTAAGGCGGATGGTAACAGGAGGCAAGGGACACGATGTTTACCTAGGTTCGGGCCCTCTCTATGGAGGTAATACCCTACTTCCTGCTTGATTGATCTTGATGAATATGAGTATTACAAGAGTTGATCTACCACGAGATCGTAGAGGCTAAACCCTAGAAGCTAGACTATGGTATGATTGTTGTATATCTCTATCGACTAGCCTGGCCTCGGTTTATATAATGCACCAGAGGCCTAGGAAAACAAGAGTCCTAGCCGAATACGCCGGTGGGGGGGAGTCCTTGTCTTGATCGCCAAGTCTTGTGGAATCTTCCTTGTATGCGGCAGCTGTCCGGACTGGCCCATGAGTATACGGCCATGGGGGTCCTCGGCCCAATCTAACAGATTGGGAGATGACGTGGTGAGTACCCCCTAGTCCAGGACACCGTCACCACCGCCGCAACCTTCTGTACCCACGAGATCCCATCTTGGGGCCTGTTTCGGAGCTCCACCGGAGGGGGCATCGATCACGGAGGGCTTCTACATCAACACCATAACCTCTCGGATGATGTGTGAGTAGTTTACCTCAGACCTTCGGGTCCATAGTTATTAGCTAGATGGCTTCTTCTCTCTTTTTGGATCCCAATACAATGTTCTCCCCCTCTCTCGTGGAGATCTATTCGATGTAATCTTCTTTTTGCGGTGTGTTTGTTGAGATCGGTGAATTGTGGGTTTATCATCAAGTTTATCTATGAACAATATTTGAATCTTCTGAATTCTTTCATGTATGATTGGTTATCTTTGCAAGTCTCTTCGAATTATCAGTTTGGTTTGGCGTACTAGATTGATCTTTCTTGCAATGGGAGAAGTGCTTAGCTTTGGGTTCAATCTTGCCGTGTCCTTTCCTAGTGACAGTAGGGGCAGCAAGGTGATGACCCACAAGTATAGGGGATCTATCGTAGTACTTTCGATAAGTAAGAGTGTCGAACCCAACGAGGTGCAGAAGGAAATGATAAGCGGTTTTCAGCAAGGTATTCTCTGCAAGTATTGAAATAAGTGGCAACAGATAGTTTTGTGATAGGATAATTTGTAACGAGCAACAAGTAACAAAAGTAAATAAAGTGCAGCAAGGTGGCCCAATCCTTTCTGTAGCAAAGGACAAGCCTGGACAAACTCTTATATAGACATAAGCGCTCCCGAGGAGACATGGGAATATCGTCAAGCTAGTTTTCATCACGTTCATATGATTCACGTTCGGTACTTTGATAATTTGATACATGGGTGGATCGGTGCTTGGGTGCTGTTCTTACTTGAACAAACATCCCACTTATGATTGACCTCTATTGCAAGCATCCGCAACTACAACAGAAGTATTAAGGTAAACCTAACCATAGCATGAAACATATGGATCCAAATCAGCCCCTTACGAAGCAACGCATAAACTAGGGTTTAAGCTTCTGTCACTCTAGTAACCCACCATCTACTTATTACTTCCCAATGCCTTCCTCTAGGCCCAAATAATGGTGAAGTGTTATGTAGTCGACGTTCACATCACACCACTAGAGGCTAGACAACATACATCTCATCAAAATATCGAACGAATACCAAATTCACATGACTACTAATAGCAAGACTTCTCCCATGTCCTCAGGAACAAGCGTAACTACTCACAAAGCATATTCATGTTCATAATCGGGGTATTAATATGCATAAAGGATCTGAACATATGATCTTCCACCAAATAAACCAACTAGCATCAACTACAAGGAGTAATCAACACTACTAGCAACCTACTAGTACCAATCCCGGACTTGGAGACAAGAATTGGATACAAGAGACGAACTAGGGTTTTGAGAGGAGATGGTGCTGGTGAAGATGTTGATGGAGATTGCCCTCTCCTGATGAGAGGAAGGTTGGTGATGACGATCGTGATGATTTCGCCCTCCCGGAGGGAAGTGTCCCCGGCATAACAGCTTTGCCGGAGCCCTAGATTGGTTCCGCCAAGGTTCCGCCTCGTGGTGGCGGAGTTTCGTCCCGAAAGGTTGGTTATGATTTTTCCCTTGACGAAAGACCTCATATAGCAGAAGATGGCCATCAGAGAGCCAACAGGGGGCCTTGATACGTCTCCAACGTATCTATAATTTTTGATTGCTCCACGCTATATTATCTACTATTTTGGACCATATTGGGCTTTATTTTCCACTTTTATATTTTTTTGGGACTAACCTATTAACCGGAGGCCCAGCCCAGAATTGCTGTTTTTTTGCCTATTTCAGTGTTTCGAAGAAACGGAATATCAAACGGAGTCCAAACGGAATGAAACCTTCGGGAACGTGATTTTCTCACCGAATATGATCCAGGAGACTTGGACCCCACATCAAGAAAGAAGGGAGGCGGCCACAAGGGTGGGGGCGCCCCCACCCCCCTAGGGCGCGGCCCCCTGCCTCGTGGGCCCCCTTTGCTCCACCGACATACTCCTTCCTCCTATATATACCTACGTAACCCCAAACGATCAGATACGGAGCCAAAAACCTAATTCCACTGCCGCAACCTTCTGTATCCACGAGATCCCATCTTGGGGCCTGTTCCGGAGCTCCGCCGGAAGGGAAATCCACCATGGAGGGCTTCTACATCATCACCATAGCCTCTCTGATGAAGTGTGAGTAGTTTACCTCAGACCTTCGGGTCCATAGTTAGTAGCTAGATGGCTTCTTCTCTCTTTTTGGATCTCAATACAATGTTCTCCCCCTCTCTCGTGGAGATCTATTTGATGTAATCTTGTTTTTGCGCTGTGTTTGTTGAGACCGACGAATTGTGGGTTTATGATCAAGATTATTTATGAACAATATTTGAATCTTCTCTGAATTCTTTTATGTATGATTGGTTATCTTTGCAAGTCTCTTCGAATTATCAGTTTGGTTTTGTCGGCTTTCTGGGAACGGGGGTCCCCAGACTTGCCTGCCTGCGGCCTACGGCGTGGCTCAAAGGGGGCCCCATCACGGCCCATCTTCATCAACACGAGCTCAAGACCCTCGCGAGGGGCCAAGCCTCGCGGGGCGGACGACAGGGAGCTTCCTCAGGCGCGGCCTCATCAGGCTGGCTCGCGAGGTGGCGGAGAGATCAAGGCGGGGTACCTCACGAGGTGCCCATGACGCAAGCCATGACGACCAAGGGCACCAGGCGGGCGCCAGCCCGCGCAGTGTCCTCCTTTCCTGTTTGGTGCAAAGGGAGCAAGCGCAGGCGAGGGCATCAAGCAAAGGCGTCCATTTCGGTGCAACAAGACCAAGAACAGTCCAACGGCAGGAAGGAAGTCATTGTGGAGCCCAAGCCAGCGTCACCACCAGAGCCTTTGACAGGCGAGGACCAACTTTAGTCAGGATATGTGTACCATATGTTCCCCTTCAAAATGGCCAATTGTTGGCGCCCTTCCCACTCAATATTTGGGAAGAGACCCAGGGCCTCTGCCTATATAAGTAGAGCCAGCCACCATAGTAAGAGAGAGAGATGTGGAATCGGCAGAGAGATAGAGAGAAGCGACTGAACTCCCCCTAGCAGTTCATCGCACCAGCCAAGAACAGACCCTCGCGAGGTTGTTCCTCTTTGTATTGTTCATCACCATCAGCCCAAGAGGCAATCCACCACACCACAAACTAGAGTAGGGTATTACACCACAATGGTGGCCCGAACTAGTATAAACCCTGTGTCTCTTATGTTGTTCCTTTCGTAGTTTAGATCCTAGCGAGGCGGCGGGGTGCAGGTAGGTAGAGGGCGAGATTCCGCGCGCACCCCAGTGTTCAAACCTCAAAGGTCTGCTGGAACCCGAAATACGACATTTGGCGCGCCAGGTAGGGGTGCGCCGGGATCCACCTCCTGCCACTTCGTGTCCCGTCGCATCGTCCTCATCATGACCGGCGACCAGGTGGGCAACCCCGGTCCCTGGGCGGCTTGGCCCGCCCACGCAGAGCCGCTCGCCTCGGGCGACCCCATGCCCCAGGCAGCTCACGGTCCGCAGGGCACTGCGGGCCATGGGCGACACGGACAAGCTTCAACGACTCTCACGTCGCGGTAGGCGCGGTCGGCAGTGAGGGCCTCCAACCACGCCGCGGCCACGACACCGTACACCCGCCGGGAGCAGGCAAACTCAAGGGCCGCGCTCACGGTGGCCCGGGAGCTACTACAGTGCAGGCTACTGGAAGGCGGCCGCGACGTACTGCTAGAGCGGGTGGCAGAGCTCCTGGGCTTTGCCGCCTCGGGGGCTCATCCCTTCTGCACCCAGCTCCCACCTCAGGTCCAGGGCGGCCCGCGCGGGGGCTCTACACGCTGCCGCGGGCCCCAAGGCTACTCCAACGCTAGCGAAGCTATCAGCACCGGGCCAGCGGCAGCGCTGCCTCCACTCCCGGCCAGCGAAGAAGGACTCGTCACGACCCACGGCCCCAGTGGGCCGCCGCGCTACCACCCCCAGGTGGGCGCTCCAAGCAGAACCGCATGGCACGCGGAGCACTATGGCGCGGCCTTCGGGATGACGGCCCCAGAAGAATACGTGCCCCACATGATGGACCAAGGGCACCAGCACGAAGGAGAACAAGGCTCGCTCCTCAGCCCAGGCTGGGGGGACGAGGCGACAGAAGCTGAGCTCTTCCAAGAGCCCCGTGAAGGCCCCACCAGCCACGCTGGAGGCGACGATTATCGGGTACCACTAATTCCTCGGGAGCAGGCATACGTTAATCATGCATCGCAGGAGGTGCAGGTCGCCACAGCAAGCGGCTGCCCCGCTCCCGCAGTCTCCTACCCCTCGGGAGGAGGGCGCCGGGGGCTGCAGGAGAGGGGCTGAGATCCGGCATCACCACCCGCGGCGTTCGGAGCAAGGCGTTCTCAGGAGGTAGGCCCTCCGCTGGGGAGGTGCCTCAGGGCCTGCCCCTGGCGGAGGACCCGTGGTCGTCGGGGGAACCGCTGGCGACCGCTCTACCCCATCGGCGGCGTCCTGGTTTCCGGTCGTCGTTGATGGCACTAGAGTGCGGCGCAAGGCGGGGCCCTCGTCTGGCAATATGAAGCAAGGCCGGTACCTGTGAAGAAGGCCCAGTGCCTGTGAAGCTCGCTGCCCCGTGACACTCTCATGTAATAATGAGTGGGGATGTACACGCCCCGGAGTCTTAGGGGTGCCGGCCTCAGGCCCTGGGGCTCCCTCCCACGCCCAGTGGCAGCACTTAGCTCCGCGCTGGTGAGAAGACGGCCAAGACTAGACTAGGTGCCGGACGCGGCCTTTTTTGGTTTGCTTTCATTGCTTTTCCCTTTGGTTGTCACTTTCCCCCGCTTGATTTAAGTTGGATTCGAATTCGAGATTTGCGTGTGTTTGGGGAAGGGGGTGTTTAGTCTCGTTCGAGCAATCTCTAGCGTTCCAGTTACCGTTGTGCCTCAGCTGCCTCCCCTCGTGAGCCCCTCGCGGGCCGGGTTGGGCCTAGCTTGCGTGCAGCCCAGACTGCCGCCGCCGCATCCTCTCAGGAGGCTTTTACTGCTGATCCTATGGGTTCGATCGGGAGACGCTCGGAACGCCACAGCCCTCCGCTGGCTATCTCGGGGCCCGCGCGGGACAAAGGTAAACTAGCCAGCCACTAGGCATAGGCGTACGGGTGGTATAGCATCTACTAATACGCAGAACACAAGTTTTACATGAGGGGCTCCCCCTCCCAAAATGCTCTCACGACCGTATGGGCAAAACCTGAGTTCTATTCGTGTAGGAAACAGGAACGGTGCGCAGTCAGTCAGATAAATCCCCCAATGCATCCTCAGGGGCACCTCCTGAATTGTCGCTGGCGTCGCTGGCCTCGCCGTCGCTCTCTGCGTCGTCGCCAGTGGCGTCAGGGCCGTCCACCATGCCGCCTTCGTCAGCAGCCACGATCACGCCATCGTTGTCTGAGGCAAAGGCCCTGACAAGGGCGTCCACGTTGTCCTCCACCCAGTGCGCCAGGTCGTCCCGGACGGCCTGGGGTACCGGGGCGATGGATGCGTTGAAGTCGATGTGAGGGTCCATATTCCGGAGATGGCTGAAGACGCGAGAAAAGGCGCGCCCGAGCAGGGCGCGGCTTCTCTCCTCCAGCAACCTGTCGGCTCTGACCGACCACTCCTCCAGCCGAGTCACCACATCGATGAAGAACTGAAGGTTGCCGGCGTAGTTAATTGCGTGCGGCTCGCCAATAGCCGCCTCGCAGATGTTACCCAAGGCTGTGTTGGCTCTCTCCCGGAGCGTCGTGAGCATGGGGCCGTGCTCATGCTCCAGGACCCGCCGCTGGCGCATCTCGTCCGCATTCTGTCGCGCAACGGCCTCAGCCTCATCCACACGCTGGCGGAGAAGAAGCACCTCAGCACGGGAGGTAGTTAACTCCTCCTGCGCCACCTCAAGGGCGGCCCAAAAAGCATCGGCCCGCCTCGTCGCTTCCTCCTGCTTGGCCCTCAAGGCAGCGGTCCTGCCTTCAGCCTCAACCCGGATCAACCCCAGCCTTTCCTCGAACTCGCGCTCGAGGTTCCAGCGCGCCGTCGCCACCCGACGCCCGACCTCCTCTAGGACGCGGGCCTCCTGCGCAGCGACATCATCCTCCGCACTCGTCACCAAGCGCTCCCTTGTTTCCAGGCGTTCGTACTCACGTGCGCGCTCGGCGGCTTCCAGCGTTAGCGCCTCCTCCCGCTTCTGGAGCTCTGCCGGGTCGCCTGATGCCACCCTCATCGACGCAAGGGCTGTCTCGCGCAGCTCCACCTGCTCCTCCAGTGAGCGGCAACGGGCCAGGAGTTCCCGCGCCCGCTCCTCCGCCGCCTCTCGCCGCCGGTCAGCTTCCCGAGCCTCTTCAACGGCCCGAGAACGGACCTCCCGAGAGGCCACCAGCGACGCCTTGGCCTCCTCATCGTCAAGATCACGCTGGTGGCGCGCATGGGCGACAGCCGCCTTCAGCTCATGCCTCTCCGCGGCCAGGCGCAGGCCCTCGGCCTCGAGGCGCGCGTCTTCATCGGCGAGCTCTTCACCGAGCAGGCTCACCGCATCAGCCGCCCTCCGAAGAAACCCTTGGCGGAGAGCGCGACGCTCCCGGGCACGCTCAAGTACGTCTTTCATGAAGGGGAACGTTGCAGAAAATTAAAATTTTTCCTACGGTTTCACCAAGATCCATCTATGAGTTCATCTAGCAACGAGTCATGGGAGAGTGATTGCATCTACATACCACTTGTAGATCGCATGCGGAAGCGTTCAATGGAACGGGGATGATGGAGTCGTACTCGCCGTGATTCAGATCACCGATGGCCTAGTGCCGAACGGACAGCACCTCCGCGTTCAACACACGCACGGAGCGGATGACGTCTCCTCCTTCTTGATCCAGCAAGGGGGAAGGAGAGGTTGATGATGATCCAGCAGCACGACGGCGTGGTGGTGGATGCAGCAGAACTCCAGCAGGGCTTCGCTAAGCAACTACGAGAGGAGGAGGAGGTGTAGCAGAGAGGGGAGGCGCCAAGGGCTTCAGGGTGCGGCCACCCCTCCCTCCCCTCCCTTTATATAGGTGCAAGAGAGGGGGAGAGGGCGCAGCCTTGCCCCTTCCTCCAAGGAAGGGTGCGGCCAAGAGGGGGGAGGAGTCCATCCTCCCCAAGGCACCTCGGAGGTGCCTTCCCCCTTTAGGACTCTCCCCTCTCTCTTACCTCCAGGCGCATGGGCCTCTTGGGGCTGGTGCCCTTGGCCCATATAGGCCAAGGCGCACCCCCTACAGCCCATGTGGCCCCCCGGGGAAGGTGGACCCCCCGGGTGGACCCCCGGACCCTTTTCGGCACTCCCAGTACAATGCCGATAAAGTGCGAAACTTTTTCAGCGACCAAAATAAGACTTCCCATATATAAATCTTTACCTCCGGACCATTCCGGAACTCCTCGTGTCATCCGGGATCTCATCCGGGACTCCGAACAACATTCAGTTTGCTGCATACTCATATTCATACAACCCTAGCGTCACCGAACATTAAGTGTGTAGACCCTACGGGTTCAGGAGACATGCAGACATGACCGAGACGGCTCTCGGGCAATAACCAACAGCGGGATCTGGATACCCATGTTGGCTCCCACATGCTCCTCGATGATATCATCGGATGAACCACGATGTCGAGGATTCAATCAACCCCGTATACTATTCCCTTTGTCAATCGGTATTTTACTTGCCCGAGATTCGATGGTCGGTATCCCAATACCTCGTTCAATCTCGTTGCCGGCAAGTCACTTTACTCGCATCCGTAATGCATGATCCGTGACCAAACACTTGGTCACTTTGAGCTCATTATGATGATCCACTACCGAGTGGGCCGTGATACCTCTCCGTCATACGGAGTGACAAATCCCAGCCTCGATCCGTGTCAACCCAATGACACTTTTGGAGATACCTGTAATGCACCTTTATAGTCACCCGATTCGTTGTGACGTCTGGTACACCCAAAGCACTCCTACGGTATCCGGGAGTTACACGATCTCATGGTCTAAGGAAGAGATACTTGACATTGGAAAAGCTCTAGCAAAACGAACTACGATCTTGTGCTATGCTTAGGATTGGGTCTTGTCCATCACATCATTCTCCTAATGATGTGATCCCGTTATCAATGACATCCAATGTCCATAGTCAGGAAACCATGACTATCTGTTGATCAACGAGCTAGTCAACTAGAGGCTCACTAGGGACATATTGTGGTCTATGTATTCACACGTGTATTACGATTTCCGGATAATACAATTATAGCATGAATAAAAGACAATTATCATGAACAAGGAAATATAATAAGAATAATACTTTTATTATTGCCTCTAGGGCATATTTCCAATAGTCTCCCACTTGCACTAGAGTCAATAATCTAGTTACATTGTGATGAATCGAACACCCATAGAGTTCTGGTGTTGATCATGTTTTGCCCGCGGAAGAGGTTTAGTCAACGGATCTGCGACATTCAGATCCGTATGCACTTTGCAAATTTCTATGTCCCCATCTTGAACATTTTCACGAATGGAGTTGAAGCGGCGCTTGATGTGCTGGTCTTCTTGTGAAACCTGGGCTCCTTGGCAAGTGCAATAGATCCAAGGTTGTCACGAGAAGAGTTTGATCGGCTCCGACGCATTGGGTATGACTCTAGGTCGGTGATGAACTCCTTCACCCAAATTGCTTCATGTGCTGCCTCCGAGGCTGCCATGTACTCCGCTTCACATGTAGATCCCGCCACGACGCTCTGCTTGCAACTGCACCAGCTTACTGCTCCACCATTCAACATATACACGTATCCGGTTTGTGACTTTGAGTCATCCAGATCTGTGTCGAAGCTAGCATCGACGTAACCCTTTACGACGAGCTCTTCGTCACCTCCATAAACGAGAAACATGTCCTTTGTCCTTTTCAGGTACTTCAGGATATTCTTGACCGCTGTCCAGTGTTCCTTGCCGGGATTACTTTGGTACCTTCCTACCAAACTTACGGCAAGGTTTACATCAGGTCTGGTACACAACATGGCATACATAATAGATCCTATGGCTGAGGCATAGGGGATGACACTCATCTCTTCTTTATCTTTTGGCGTGGTCGGGCATTGAGCCGAGCTCAATTTCACACCTTGCAAAACAGGCAAGAACCCTTTCTTGGACTGATCCATTTTGAACTTCTTCAAAATCTTATCAAGGTATGTGCTTTGTGAAAGACCTATGAGGCGTCTTGATCTATCCCTATAGATTTTGATGCCTAATATGTAAGCAGCTTCTCCAAGGTCCTTCATTGAAAAACTCTTATTCAAGTAGGCCTTAATGTTGTCCAAGAGTTCTATATCATTTCCCATCAGAAGTATGTCATCTACATATAATATGAGAAATGCTACAGAGCTCCCACTCACTTTCTTGTAAACGCAGGCTTCTCCATAAGTCTGCATAAACCCAAACGCTTTGATCATCTCATCAAAGCGAATGTTCCAACTCCGAGATGCTTGCACCAGCCCATAAATGTATCGCTGGAGCTTGCATACCTTGTTAGCATTCTTAGGATCGACAAAACCTTCCGGCTGCATCATATACAGCTCTTCCTTAAGGTAACCGTTAAGGAATGCCGTTTTGACGTCCATCTGCCATATCTCATAATCATAGTATGCGGCAATTGCTAACATGATTCGGACGGACTTAAGCTTCGCTACGGGAGAGAAAGTCTCATCATAGTCAATTCCTTGAACTTGCCGATAACCCTTAGCAACAAGTCGAGCTTTATAGATGGTGACATTACCATCCGCGTCCGTCTTCTTCTTAAAGATCCATTTGTTTTCTATCGCTCGCCGATCATCGGGCAAGTCTGTCAAAGTCCATACCTTGTTTTCATACATGGATCCTATCTCGGATTGCATGGCTTCAAGACATTTGTTGGAATCTGGGCCCGCCATCGCTTCTTCATAGTTCAAGGTTCACCGTTGTCTAACAACATGGTTTCCGTGACAGGGTTGCCATACCACTGGTGTGGAACGTGTCCTTGTGGACCTCTGAAGTTCAAGAGCAACTTGATCCAAGTACCTTGATCATCATCATTAATTTCCTCTCCGGAGGTGTAGGCACCACAGGAACATTTTCTGAACTGCACTACTTTCCGGTTCAAGAGGTAGTACTTCATCGAGTTCTACTTTCCTCCCACTTACTCCTTTCGAGAGAAACTCTTTTTCCAGAAAGGATCCGTTCTTGGCAACAAAGATCTTGACTTCGGATCTAAGGTAGAAGGTATACCCAATGGTTTCCTTAGGGTATCCTATGAATACGCATTTTTCCGACTTGGGTTCGAGCTTTTCAGGTTGAAGTTTCTTGACATAAGCATCTCATCCCCAAACTTTTAGAAACGACAGCTTAGGTTTCTTCCCAAACCATAATTCATACGGTGTCGTCTCAACGGATTTAGACGGTGCCCTATTTAAAGTGAATGTAGCTGTCTCTAGAGTGTATCCCCAAAATGATAGCGGTAAATCGGTAAGAGACATCATAGATCGCACCATATCCAATAGAGTGCGATTACGACGTTCGGACACACCGTTATGCTGAGGTGTTCCAGGCGGCGTGAGTTGTGAAACGATTCCACATTTCCTTAAGTGTGTACCAAATTCGTGACTTAAATATTCTCCTCCACGATCTGATCGCAAGAATTTTATCTTTCGGTCACGTTGATTCTCTACTTCATTCTAAAATTCCTTGAACTTTTCAAAGGTCTCAGACTTGTGTTTCATCAAGTAGACATACCCATATCTACTCAAGTCATCAGTGAGAGTGAGAACATAACGATATCCTCCGCGAGCCTCAACACTCATTGGACCGCACACATCGGTATGTATGATTTCCAATAAGTTGGTTGCTCGCTCCATTGTTCCGGAGAACGGAGTCTTGGTCATCTTTCCCATGAGGCATGGTTCGCATGTGTCAAATGATTCATAATCGAGAGACTCTAAAAGTCCATCAGCATGGAGCTTCTTCATGCGCTTGACACCAATGTGACCAAGGCGGCAGTGCCACAAGTATGTGGTACTATCGTTATCAACTTTACATCTTTTGGTATTCACACTATGAACATGTGTAACATTACGTTCGAGATTCATTAAGAATAAACCATTAACCATCGGAGCATGACCATAAAACATTTCTCTCATATAAATAGAACAACCATTATTCTCGGATTTAAATGAGTATCCATCTCGTATTAAACGAGATCCTGATACAATGTTCATGCTCAAACTTGGTACTAAATAACAATTATTGAGGTTTAAAACTAATCCCGTAGGTAAATGTAGAGGTAGCATGCCGACGGCGATCACATCGACCTTGGAACCATTCCCGACGCGCATCGTCACCTCGTCCTTCGCCAGTCTCCATTTATTGCACAGCTCCTGCTGTGAGTTACATATATGAGCAGCGGCACGGTATCAAATACCGGGGAGTTACTACGAGTCTTGGTAAGGTACACATCAATTACATGTATATCAAATATACCTTTAGTGTTGCCGGCCTTCTTGTCCGCTAAGTATTTGGGGCAGTTCCGCTTCGATGACCCTTCCTTTGCAATAAAAGCACTCGGTCTCGTGCTTGGGTCCATTCTTTGACTTCTTCCGGCAACTTGCTTACCGGCGCAGCAACATCCTTGCCGTCCTTCTTGAAGTTCTTCTTACCCTTGCCCTTTTTGAACTTAGTGGTTTTATTGACCATCAACACTTGATGTTCTTTCTTGATTTCAACCTCTGCTGACTTCAGCATTGAAAATACTTCGGAATGGTCTTCACCATCCCCTGCATATTGTAGTTCATCACAAAGCTCTTGTAGCTTGGTGGGGCGATCAAGGATTCTGTCAATGACCGCCTCGTCCGGGAGGTTAATTTCCAGTTGGGACAAGCGGTTGTGCAACCTGGACATTTTGAGTATGTGCTCACCGATGAACTGTTTTCCTCCATCTTACAACTATAGAACTTGTCGGAGACTTCATATCTCTCGACCGGGCATGAGCTTGAAAACCATTTTCAGCTCCTCGAACATCTCATATGCTCGTGTTGCTCAAAACGCTTTTGGAGCCCCGGTTCTAAGCTGTAAAGCATGCCGCCTGAATGAGGGAGTAATCATCAAGACGAGACTGCCAAGCATTCATAATGTCTTGGTTCTCAGGATGGGTGCTTCACCTAGCGGTGCTTCTAGGACATATTGTTTCTTGGCTGCTATGAGGATGATCCTCGGGTTCCGACCCAGTCCGAATAGTTGCTGCCATCGTCTTTCAGCTTGGTTTTCTCTAGGAACGCTTGAAGTTCATGGTGACATGGCGTTGGCCATTTGATCTACAAGACATTTTGCAAAGATTTTAGGCTAATGTTCATGGTAATTAAGTTCATCTAATCAAATTATTTAATGAACTCCCACTCAGATTTGACATCCCTCCAGTCATCTAAGTGTTACATGATCCGAGTCGACTAGGCCGTGTCCGGTCATCACGTGAGACGGACTAGTCATCGTCGGTGAACATCTCCATGTTGATCGTATCTTCCATCGACTCATGTTCGACCTTCGGTCTCTTGTGTTCGAGGCCATGTCTGTACATGCTAGGCTCGTCAAGTTAACCTAAGTGTATTGCATGTGTAAAACTGTCTTACACCGTTGTATGTGAGCGTAAGGATCTATCACACCCGATCATCACGTGGTGCTTGAAGCGACGAACTTTAGCAACGGTGCACAGTTAGGGAGAACACTTTCTTGAAATTGTTATGAGGGATCATCTTATTTACTACCATCGTTCTAAGTAAACAAGATGCATAAACATAATAAACATCACATGCAATTATATATAGTAGTGACATGATATGGCCAATATCATATAGCTCCTTTGATCTTCATCTTCGGGGCTCCATGATCATCTTGTCACTGGCATGACACCATGATCTCCATCATCGTGTCTCCATGATGTTGCTCGCCAACTATTACTTCTACTACTATGGCTAACGCGTTTAGCAATAAAGTAAAGTAATTTACATGGCGTTCTTCAATGACACGCAGGTCATACAAAAAAAATAAAGACAACTCCCATGGCTCCTGCCGGTTGTCATACTCATCAACATGCAAGTCGTGATTCCTATTACAAGAACATGATCTCATACATCACAATATATCATTCATCATTCATCACAACTTCTGGCCATATCACATCACATGACAATTGCTGCAAAAACAAGTTAGACGTCCTCTAATTGTTGTTGCATCTTTTACGTGGCTGCAATTGGGTTCTAGCAAGAACGTTTTCTTACCTACGAATAACCACAACGTGATTTTGTCAACTTCTATTTACCCTTCATAAGGACCCTTTTCATCGAATCCGCTCCAATTAAAGTGGGAGAGCAGACACCCGCCAGCCACCTTATGCAACTAGTGCATGTCGATTCGGTGGAACCGGTCTCACGTAGCGTCACGTGTAAGGTTGGTCCGGCCGCTTCATCCCACAATACCGCTGAAGCAAGATAAGACTAGTAGCGGCAAGCAAGTTGACAAGATCTACGCCCACAACAAAATTGTGTTCTACTTGTGCAATAGAGAACTACGCATAGACCTAGCTCTGATACCACTGAAGTGGAACGTTGCAGAAAATTAAAAATTTTCCTACGGTTTCACCAAGATCCATCTATGAGTTCATCTAGCAACGAGTCATGGGAGAGTGATTGCATCTACATACCACTTGTAGATCGCGTGCGGAAGCGTTCAATGGAACGGGGATGATGGAGTCGTACTCGCCGTGATTCAGATCACCGATGACCTAGTGCCGAACGGACAGCACCTCCGCGTTCAACACACGCACGGAGCGGGTGATGTCTCCTCCTTCTTGATCCAGCAAGGGGGAAGGAGAGGTTGATGATGATCCAGCAGCACGACGGCGTGGTGGTGGATGCAGCAGAACTCCGGCAGGGCTTCGCTAAGCAACTACGAGAGGAGGAGGAGGTGTAGCAGAGAGGGGAGGCGCCAAGGGCTTCAGGGTGCGGCCACCCCTCCCTCCCCTCCCTTTATATAGGTGCAAGAGAGGGGGGGAGGGCGCAGCCTTGCCCCTTCCTCCAAGGAAGGGTGCGGCCAAGAGGGGGGGAGGAGTCCATCCTCCCCAAGGCACCTCGGAGGTGCCTTCCCCCTTTAGGACTCTCCCCTCTCTCTTATCTCCAGGCGCATGGGCCTCTTGGGGCTGGTGCCCTTGGGCCATATAGGCCAAGGCGCACCCCCTACAGCCCATGTGGCCCCCCGGGGCAGGTGGACCCCCCCGGTGGACCCCCGGACCCTTTTCGGCACTCCCGGTACAACACCGATAAAGTGCGAAACTTTTCTGGCGACCAAAATAAGACTTCCCATATACAAATCTTTACCTCCGGACCATTCCGGAACTCCTCGTGACGTCCGGGATCTCATCCGGGACTCCGAACAACATTCGGTTTGCTGCATACTCATATTCATACAACCCTAGCGTCACCGAACCTTAAGTGTAGACCCTACGGGTTCGGAGACATCTGAACATGACCGAGACGGCTCTCGGGCAATAACCAACAGCGGGATCTGGATACCCATGTTGGCTCCCACATGCTCCTCGATGATATCATCGGATGAACCACGATGTCGAGGATTCAATCAACCCGTATACTATTCCCTTTGTCAATCGGTATTTTACTTGCCCGAGATTCGATCGTCGGTATCCCAATACCTCGTTCAATCTCGTTGCCGCAAGTTACTTTACTCGCATCAGTAATGCATGATCCGTGACCAAACACTTGGTCACTTTGAGCTCATTATGATGATCCACTACCGAGTGGGCCCAAGATACCTCTCCGTCATACGGAGTGACAAATCCCAGATCTCGATCCGTGTCAACCCAGAGACACTTTTGGAGATACCTGTAATGCACCTTTATAGTCACCCGATTACGTTGTGGCGTTTGGTACACCCAAAGCACTCCTACGGTATCCGGGAGTTACACGATCTCATGGTCTAAGGAAGAGATACTTGACATTGGAAAAGCTCTAGCAAAACGAACTACGATCTTGTGCTATGCTTAGGATTGGGTCTTGTCCATCACATCATTCTCCTAATGATGTGATCCCGTTATCAATGACATCCAATGTCCATAGTCAGGAAACCATGACTATCTGTTGATCAACGAGCTAGTCAACTAGAGGCTCACTAGGGACATATTGTGGTCTATGTATTCACACGTGTATTACGATTTCCGGATAATACAATTATAGCATGAATAAAAGACAATTATCATGAACAAGGAAATATAATAATAATACTTTTATTATTGCCTCTAGGGCATATTTCCAACATTTCACACCATCATCCGCCCAGGGCGAGCGCCGAGGGCCACGAATCAGCACTCCCCCTTCGGGCAGGGGGCTGGGGGCTGGCGCCCTCTCCACGGCCGGGCACGCCTCGCCAGGAGCCCGCCAGGAGCCAGCCCATCCCCCAGAGAAGAGCGCAGGGAATGCCTCAGCCAATCACGGTCGACGACCAGACGAGAAGCCCACGGCAGGCCAGCTATGCCTCGAGAGGGCTCGCGAAGGAGGGTCGCGAGGCGCGCGGGGACGCGATGCGCCTCAGGATGGCTCGTCTCTCCGGCCGACCTCACCACCAGGGCCCTGCAGCTCGGAGTGCTTGAAGACGGTGGAGAGGGCGGATCCAAGGGGAATGGCACCTCAGACATCTCCGTGAGCTCGGTAGGAAGGGCCCTGCGGAGCAAGGATCAGTAAAAACAACAGAAGAATCAGGAGCCAGAAAAGGGGAAAGCTTACTCATCGGTGGCGAAGTACTTCCTGCGCTTCAACAGGCGACAAGGGTAATCGTCGCCCAGGGCTTCCCTTCTCTTCCGAAGAGCCTCAAAATCCACGCTGAATCGACCCAAGAGTTGAGCGCAGGGGTCAACCTGCGATGAGGAAGGAGCGTCGAGACGACCGGCGTTAGGGGCGTCGTCCTGGAGCTCGCCGCCAGTCGCCTCACCCAGGAGGGTAGCTGGGGCCTCAGCCGCAGGCACCACGGGCAGCTGCTCGCCTCCCCCAACCGCGACAGCCTGGGCCTCAGGAGCTGCTCCCTCAAGAGCGCCGCCTGGGACCGTCACCCCTGCGGAGGCCCCCTCGGCCTCCAGCGGCTCGTGCCTCCCTGCACCGCCACTCGAGGAAGAGCCGCCACGGCCGACTGGAAGGGCAGTCACCACCACTGGGTTCTCGCGAGACCCCATGAGGCCTGCGGGGCGCAGCCCCCACTCGTCGAAGCTGGGCATCTGCTTCACAAAGTCACCCCTGCTTGAGCAAAAGTACAGCAAAGCACCCCCTTGCCGGACGCTGCCAGGGTTGGGATCCCCAGTCAAGACCAAGAGCACCTTCCTCAGCGCTTCAGGCGTCAAGTCCTCCTCCTGGAGCCTCATGCGGTCTTCACGCCCGTTGAAGGCCCACATCCGGCGGGAATGGCACTGGAGAGGAGCAATGCGACACAACAAGAACTCCTTCACCACCTTGGGCGCCGTCACCTCGAGTGCCCTCAGGAACGCGAAGCGATGCCAGACGAAGGCGAGCCGGGGGCTCGTGAGCGTCTCCTGGCCCCAGCCTAAATTGGGGACAGCGGGTGATGTTGGCTCCGACAGCAGGGGGCTGGGTACCCCCACGTCCACGTACAGCCACCGCTCGCGGAACCCAGGCGCGGGTGGAGGAAGGGTGAAGTCAATCCCTGAAGCCGCTGTTTCAGATGCAGCAATGAAGCTCACGCACCCCGAACATTGGGTGGGGTCAACAAGGCGCAGAGAGAAGAAGTGGCGCAGCAAGGCAACCGAGGGAAGGATGCCCATCATCGCCTAGCAAACAAAGGCGAAGACCGCAAGAAGAGTGATGGATTCCGGACCCAAGTGCATCATATGGATCTGATAGTGGGAGAGTACAACATTGAAGAAATCAGAGAAGGGGGGAACCAGCCCCGCCCACAGGGCGTCGGCAAAATACCGGACCTCGGTGATTATCCTGTCAATGGTGAAGTGGGACGCGGGCCAGGCCGTCGTCCGCCCGCATTCATTGAAGATGGTGGCCAAGGCCGAGCTGACCTTGCCCAGGCCCTCTCGATTGAGTATAATTGACCGATCGACGGCAGGGGCCGCCGACGACGGCGAGCGAGGCGGAGGCATGGTTTCTTCCCTCTTCCTTTCTTCGTTGGAGCCATGGCAACGGAAAGGGGGGGAGGAAGGTTCGAGATTGGGTTGGGAGCAAAAGCTGGAGTTCGAGAGGAGGAAGAGTGGGGGACGGTCGAGCAGCAAAAAGGGGAGCGGCTGTGTGCGGCTACGAGTCCGCCTACCACGGCACAAAATAAGGGCGTGGGGAACAGTGCATACGTCCAATCAACCGCCACACGGCGCCCAAGGCCATGAGGCTATTAGGGCCCAGGGCGCCAGACTTGCCCTTCGCCTCTGCTCGGCCAAGCCCGGCGCGCTTTGGGCCGGGGGGCTCTTGTCGGCGTTCAGGAACAGGGGTCCCAGACTTGCTCTGCTGCGGCCTGCAGCGTGGCTCAAAGGGGGGCCCATCACGGCCCATCTTCATCAACACGAGCTCAAGACCCTCGCGAGGGGCCAAGCCTCGCGGGGCGGACGACAGGGAGCTTCCTCAGGCGCGGCCTCATCAGGCTGACTCACGAGGTGGCGGAGAGATCAAGGCGGGGTACCTCACGAGGTGCCCATGACGCAAGCCATGCCGACCAAGGGCACCAGGCGGGCGCCAGCCCACGCAGTGTCCTCCTTTCCTCTTTGGTGCAAAGGGAGCAAGCGCAGGCGAGGGCATCAAGCAAAGGCGTCCATTTCGGTGCAACAAGACCAAGAACAGTCCAACGGCAGGAAGGAAGTCATTGTGGAGCCCAAGCCAGCGTCACCACCAGAGCCTTTGACAGGCGAGGACCAACTTTAGTCAGGATAAGTGTACCATATGTTCCCCTTCAAAATGGCCAATTGTTGGCGCCCTTCCCGCTCAATATTTGGGAAGAGGCCCAGGGCCTCTGTCTATATAAGTAGAGCCAGTCACCATAGTAAGAGAGAGAGATCTGGAATCGGCAGAGAGATAGAGAGAAGCGACTGAACTCCCCCTAGCAGTTCATCGCACCAGCCAAGAACAGACCCTCGCGAGGCTGTTCCTCTTTGTATTATTCATCACCATCAGCCCAAGAGGCAATCCACCACACCACAAACTAGAGTAGGGTATTACACCACAATGGTGGCCAGAACTAGTATAAACCCCGTGTCTCTTGTGATGTTCCTTTCGTAGTTTAGATCCTAGCGAGGCGGCGGGGTGCAGGTAGGTAGAGGGCGAGATTCCGCGCGCACCCCAGTGTTCGAACCTCAAGGGTCTGCCGGAACCCGAAATCCGACAGGTTTGGCCTACTAGATTGGTTTTTCTTGCAATGGGAGAAGTGCTTAGCTTTGGGTTCAATCTTGCGGTGTCCTTTCCCAGTGACAGTAGGGGCAGCAAGGCACGTATTGTATTGTTTCCATCGAGGATAACAAGATGGTTTTTTTATCATATTGCATGAATTTATCCCTCTACATCATGTCATCTTGCTTAAGGCATTACTTTGTTTTCTTGAACTTAATACTCTAGATGCATGCTGGATAGCGGTCAATGAGTGGAGTAATAGTAGTAGATGCAGTCAGGAGTCGGTCTACTTGTCTCGGACATTATGCCTATATACATGATCATACCTAGATATTCTCATAACTATGCTCAATTATGTCAATTGCTCAACAGTAATTTGTTCACCCACCGCAGAATACTTATGCTCTTGAGAAAAGCCACTAGTGAAATCTATGGCCCCCGGGTCTATCTCTATCATATTAATCTTCCATCAGTTTATTATTTCTTTGCTTTTTTACCTTGCCTTTTATTTTACTTTGCATCTCTATACCAAAAATATAAAAAATATTATCTATCATCTCTATCAGATCTCACTATCGTAAATGACCGTGAAGGGATTGACAACCCCTATTTGCGTTGGTTGCGAGGAGTTATTTGCTTTGTGTAGGTACGAGGGACTCGCGCGTAGCCTCCTACTGGATTGATACCTTGGTTCTAAAAAACTGAGGGAAATACTGACGCTACTTTGCTGCATCATCCTTTCCTCTTCGGGGAAATCCAACGTAGTGCTCAAAAGGTAGCAAGAAGAATTTCTGGCGCCTTTGCCGGGGAGTCTACGCAAAAGTCAACATACCAAGTACCCATCACAATCCCTTATCTCTCGCATTACATTATTTGCCATTTGCCTCTCGTTTTCCTCTCCCCCACTTCACCCTTGCCGTTTTATTCGCCCTCTCTTTTTCGTTTGCCTCTTCTCGCTCGCTTTCCATCGCCATGTCGGAACCAAAAAGATTTGGGGGTTCTCTCCCGAGTTCTAGTGCTTTAGACAATCCTGCTATCTTATCTGAAATCATAAATAAAAATACTATGGAAAAACCTGCCGGATTTATCAATGAAAACCTTAGCAATTTTGATGAAGAAGATTCTGGAATATTTGGCTATTTACTTGACGAACCTTTGAAAGATGCTTAGGATAGGCGACTAAAGATCCGTGGTAGCTATGTACCTCAATACCAAATTGAGGTTTACTTAAAAAGCTTTTATGTTGGGTTGCCCGCTTCATTCAAACAAGTCTTGGATTCTATTTTTGAAGAGGGTTTTCTTGAAGGGGACCCTATAGATACCTATGAAAAGATGAAAACTATATTTGGGCAACCCATTAACGAGAAAGTTGAAATCACATCTCTTTTGCTTTCCTACCAAAACGAATCTATCAAAGAGATAAAAGCTAGCCTAGATGCCAATTTCCGCAGCATACTTAATCTTTCTTCTACCATTAATGGCCATGTACTTTGTCAAAATAGAAGGATTAATTCCATAGATAGCAAGTTTGCTCTTTTCTTCCCTAAGACAAAAGATGGCAATACCTAGATCTATCCTTGATATTATGCCTAGCTAGGGGCGTTAAACGATAGCGCTTGTTGGGAGCAACCCAATTTTATTTTTAGTTTTTTGATTTTTGCTTATGTTTAGGTATAAATATTTGATCTAGCCTCTGGTTAGATGTGTTTTTATGTTTTAATTAGTGTTTGTGCCAAGTTAAACCTATAGGATCTTCTTGGATGATAGTTATTTGATCTTGCAGAAATTTCCAGAAACTTTTTGTTCACAAAAATAATTGTTAAAAATCACCAGAACGTGATAAAATATTTATTCCAATTTCTGCTGATAAATAATTAAATTTTCTAGGTCTTCCTATTTTGGATCATTTTTTGGAGTTCCAGAAGATTGCGTTAGTTACAGATTACTACAGACTATTCTGTTTTTGACAGATTCTGTTTTTCGTGTGTTGTTTGCTTATTTTGATTAATCTATGGCTAGTAAAATAGTTTATAAACCATAGAGAAGTTGGAATACATTAGGTTTAACACCAATATAAATAAATAATGAGTTCATTACAGTACCTTGAAGTGGTCTTTTGTTTTCTTCCGCTAACGGAGCTCACGAGATTTTCTGTTAAGTTTTGTGTTGTGAAGTTTTCAAGTTTTGGGTGAAAGATTTGATGGATTATGGAACAAGGAGTGGCAAGAGCCTAAACTTGGGGATGCCCATGGAACCCCCAAGATAATCTAAGGACACCAAAAAGCCAAAGCTTGGGGATGCCCCGGTAGGCATCCCCTCTTTTGTCTACTTCCATCGGTAACTTTACTTGGATCTATATTTTTATTCACCACATGATATGTGTTTTGCTTGGAGCGTCTTGTATTATTTGAGTCTTTATTTGTTAGTTTACCATAATCATATTTGCTGTACACACCTTTTGAGAGAGACACACATGATTCGGAAATTATTAGAATACTTTATGTGCTTCACTTATATCTTTTGAGCTATATAGTTTTGCTCTAGTGCTTCACTTATATCTTTTAGAGCACGGTGGTGGATTTGTTTTATAGAAACTATTGATCTCTCATGCTTCACTTAGATTATTTTGAGATTCTTAAAATAGCATAACAATTTGCTTTAATTAATATCATGAGAAATTTGATTCTTGATAATTGTTTTGAGATATAAAGGTGGTAATATCATAGTTGTGATACCCGAAGGTCTGTGGTAAACTACTCACACATCATCAGAGAGGCTTTGATGTTCATGTAGAAGACCTCCGCGATCGAATCCCCCTCTGGCAGGTTGCCAGGAAAGGCCCCAAGATGGGATCTCATGAGTACAGAAGGTTGCAGTGGTGAAAAAGTGGTTTTGTGGCTCCCTTGGATGTTTTCAGTGTATAAGAGTATATATAGGGAAAGAAGTAGGTCGATGGAGCTAAGAGGGGCCCATGGGGGTGGGGGCGCGCCTACCCCCCTGGGCGCACCCTCCTGCCTCGTGGCCGCCTCGTTGCTTCCTTGACTTCCACTCCAAGTCTCCCTGATTGCGTTTGTTCCAAAGAAGATCCTCGTGAAGGTTTCGTTCCGTTTGGATTCCGTTTGATATTTCTTTTCTGCGGAACACTGAAATAGGCAAAAAAAACAATTTGCACCGGGCCTTCGGTTAATATGTTAGTCCTAGAAATAATATAGAAGTGCATAATAAAGCCCATTAAACATCCAAAACAGATAATATAATAGCATGGAACAATAAAAAATTATAGATACGTTGGAGACGTATCAGACATCAAGCTCTTTTCTGGCACCGTTGTCGGGGAGGTGAGTGCTTGAAGGTATATATTTAGATCTTGCAATCGAATCTTTTAGTTTCTTGTTTTATCACTAGTTTGGTCTGTAAAAGAAAACTACATAAAAAATGGAATTTAGGTTGCATCATATTATTGATCATCTTTATGATATGTTTCTTGAAAATGATGGTTCGGAAAATTGTGCTCAATTGTTAGAAGAATAAGTCAATAAAATGCTTGGCACAAAATATTTGAATGATGAGCATGATTGCAATGTTGTTAGTGTGAATTCTTTGAATATCCAAAATGCTAATGATGATTGCACAAGTCATTAACAAAATATTTCTTATAAGCATGTCACTTTTTGCGGAGTGAACTGGGAGTGCCTTTGCACACCAAAAAGGGAAGATATATTTTGTAAGAAGCATAAATATTTAGAAATGAAAAAGTTGCAAGAGAGGCTAGATGATTGTGATGAAAGATGTAATTTTTTTCGCCATCCTTGTGAACTTTGCAATGAACTTGGTAATTTAAATCTCCAATGCAAATTCTTTCATGATCAAATCGTGTCCAAACATTTTTATAACTTGATTACCCTTGAGCATCATAAATAGCTTAGTCTTCTTTTGGGGTATAAAGAAATGAAACGTATAACTAAGGGTATTCCAAAATTTAATCTCGAAAGATTTCTTGATTTTGATCTAGAGGAAATTTATATGTTTTGTGCGTTAAATTGCATTGAGAATCCTTATATTGCCAACTATCTAAAGTCAAGAGGACAAATAGAATATGAAGAGAGTACTAATGAAAGGGAGAATATTTCCCAAAACCCTCCTAGTGTTTATTATGATGAATCAGGTAACGAGGAGGAGCTTCCTATCCAACCAATCTCCTCAATAAGAAGCTTGAAAAGATTAATTAAACCCACACATGATGTGGTGAAGAAGAAGAAAAGAAGAAAGAAGAGAGGTAAAAGGTACCTCTCCCAAATAATGTTGCTCCTATTATTGTTGTGCCTCATGAGAATGAATTAAAAATAATTGTGGAAGATGGTGCACTTGATGATGATATTGCTTCTATGTCTTATGGCACAATGACCGAGAGCACTATTGATGATGATTTTGTTATGCCTATTGCTTGTTGTGATGATTATGATTGGGAAGATAATGATACTTCTTATAATATTGCAAATCTTTTTGGCACTAACTTGGGAAATTATGATGATAGCAATTGTTATACCGTTGGTGCCATTCATACTATTAATGATGAGAATGATTATGCTTATGATATGCCAAGCCACAAGCTTGGGGATGCCATGTTTGATGAGAGTGACATGTTTGAGAATTTATTATCTGCAATTAGTGTTTGTCCCAAGCTTGGGGATGCTATGTTTAATGAAGATGATCTTTTTAGTCCCCCTACTTTGAATGATCAAACTTTCTGTGATGGTTGCATGCCTCCTATCTATCATGAGAACAAAGTTGCTACTTATGATGACTATTGTGATGATACTTATGTTATAAAAAGTAGTGATAATGTAACATCCCAAAATTCTAAATTTTGGAATGTTATAAACAAATATATAGATTTGATTGATTGCTTGATTGATTGACTGAAAGTGAGTGATTTCGAAACTTTTTGAAAGTTAGATGAGAGGGAATAAAAGGACTTTCCCAAACTTTCATTTTTGCTTTTATGATCTTCGGGAATTCAAATTCTTTTCATCACAAAACCCTGGAGAGAAGATGACATGACTTCTTCCATTTATTTAAATGACAAGGGGTGTTGAAAATATTGAATTTCATTTGGAAAATATTTACCAATTCTGAAACTTTATGCAACTCAATGATTTTCACGAGCAAAGATAAAATGACTTCTTCAAAACATATGAAATATGAGTTGGGAGTTTCAAGGAAATAAATTCAAAGTTCTTCTGAATTTATTTTTAATTGGAGTTATTTGAGTTTTATTCAAATTATTTTTCTCCAAAAATAAAATATATGGAAATAGGGTAACATGATTCCCTACATCAGAAAATTTGAGAGAAATTAATTTGAAATCATTTTGGTATTTTTAAAATGATTTTCAGTGGATTTTATTAGGCAGTAGCACTGTTTGTTTTATTTGAATTTTTATGTATTTTATTTGAATCTAGAATAAAGTTCATCATGTAGAAAATCTTTTTCTGAAAATTTTGATATATTATATGCCTATATAATATATTTATTTATTTGGTTTTATTATTTTTATTTGTCTCTGTTAAAAAAAAAAGCTTGGCGCCTTGGGCCAAAGGCCCAAGCCGCTAGTCACCGACCGCCACAAGGCCATCACGCCACAAGACACAGGAAGCCAGGAGCCGCCTCCTTTCCCAAGTCCTAGTAGGACTCCTTTCCTACTGTTTATTCCGTATCTATTCCTAGATCTATTCCCTTGTTTCCTAATCCTAATCTATTTCTTTCCCCTACACCAAGCAAATCTCTCCCTCACCAATATAAATACCCAAGCACCCCCACCCTCCAACACATCAAATCAACTCTCCTCTCCTCTCCTCCTCCAGCAGCAGCAGCAGCAGCCGCCGCCGCCATAGCCATAGCCACCGCCGCCGCCCTACACCACCGCTCACCACCAGCCGCCGCCGCCTACATCGCCGCCCCTCACCAGCGCCGCCGCCGCCCCTCACCAGCCGCCGCCACCGCCACTTGCCGCCGCCGCCCTACTCGCCGCCACCGCCGAGCCCTCGCCTCTTGAGGTACTAGCCCAGCACGTCACGTTTCTAGATCGGTTTCGTTCCGCTTTCTCGATCGGTTTTTCGTTTGGTTTTCTTTCCAAACCCTAGATCGATTTTCTCGCCAGTTTTTCTTTCGGTTTTGTTTAGCGGCGTTTGCTCGATAGATTTTCTTTTATTTTTAATTTCCGTCATGGACCTATCCGTAGTGTCCCTAATCTTCAAACGGCTATAACTTTTTACTCGTAAGTCGGAATCCAACGAAACCAACGCCCACTTCTTCGTTATGATCTCCTCTATCCAGTAATACAACTCAAACATGTTTTTGAAAGTTTTAAAATTTGAATTCAAACAGATTTATATTTGAACTTCGTTTGATCATAACTTGAGTTTCAGAAACTCCGATTTAGTTGATTCTTTTGCTAATCGAAGCTCTTGACCTAAACTTTCTGATAAGGCCAAATTCACATAATTTTGGTACTGTTAGAAATTGTTTTATGCTGCAAGAGTTATTTGATTTGGTTTTGACGTTTTCCGAATTGTTTTCTTCGTTCTTTCCGATCTTTTGAGTGATTGCTTATGTGTGGTTACTATTGCTTGATTACGATAGATTGAACGGAGTGTGACGAGTAGAGCTATCAAGAGTTTTGAGTGCGAATCATCTTCATCAACTTTGCAGGCAAGTAACACTTGATCATATCCTTTCTACTACCCAGTTTTTATGCATTAGATCAATCCTCAAACACTTGCATGGTTAGGATCTAATTAAATTGTGGGATGGGAAGTAGATTGAGGTAGTACCTATTACCTGTTTTACTTATGAACCTTTGGGAGTTACTTCTCGTTTGCTTATTTCGCCATGCTATGCTCGTGAGCGTGGATTGGGTTTAAGTGAATATCCATGACAGATGTGAGATTGATAATTAATGGTTTATCTAAGGTGGCAACTTAAACACACATCTGGGTGGATTGAGGCACTGGCTATTCCAGGACTTGCTGTCAAGGCACACAGGTAGACAGGATTTGCTGTATTTCTTGGATCGCCACCCAGGCCCAAAGGGATCATGAGATTATTCAAACTAGAAACTTCCGTGTGCAGCCACAAGCCAATATGGGCTCTGGCATAGCTGAGTAAGTTGTGCGAACTCTTCGGGTAGGCTAGCTGATGTAGGGGATGTAGGTTGGTACGGTCTACCCACATGTAAGGTGCTAGTGCTTTTGAAAGACCGTGTCTCGGTCATCCGTCTCTCAAACACCATGTAGTCACGAGAACCAAGCGGAGGCGATCAAGTCTTGTGGGGAAAAGTCATAAACCTCTGCAGAGTGTACAAACTAATCATGGTTAGCCGTGTCCCCGGTTATGGACAATTTTGAGTATCTAGTACCTGGATATCCTGTTGATCTCATCACGTTACTTAATATAATTGTTTGGGTTTAATGAGTACTTTTAATTGGGATTGAGAATGCTGTCAACCATTCTCAATGTTTAACAACCACCATGATAGTTAAATAAAATTTATTCCTTTGAAGTAGGGAAAAATTGGCTTTTCGCAAAAACTGTAACCATATAGCTTTCCACCATCCATATATGCATGTAGTATAGGCTTATTCATTTCATTATTCTCTATGTGTTACATTGCCAGCATATTCCATGTGCTGACCCGTTTTCGGGCTGCAACTTTTCATGTTGCAGAATTTTCAGACGACGAGTAAGTGATACGTTAGGGTTACGATTTCCTATACTCAACTTTGCCATTGGTGTTGATGGGAATCCACAACCTTGTTGCTTCCGCTATATTTTGGATCGAGGAAATACTATTTACATTACTTTATACATGTGATTTACCTCTGTTATAAATCCTTGAGTCTTGTGTGTGTCGACATACCGATCCGAGGATGACACGAAGCACGAGACTTGATCCATTCGGTCGGGTCGCTACAAGATGGTATCGAGCACATGTTGACTGTAGGACGTGACCCTAGAAACTGACAAGCCCATAGGAAAGATTTTTCTCTACAACTTCATTTTCAAAAAGATCTTTTACCTCTCTTCTCTTCTGAGCTTATTCAAATATTCCTTTTTAGTGAGACCATACCCCTTTTTTCCTTTTGACCACTCGAATATTTGACTGATGAGACCACTCCAAGGAGACAAGATATCGGACAACTAAGACCATTTGGAATGAAGATGATTTTACCGTGTAAACGGGAACTACAACGGTGAAGACTCCGAAGACTAGGAGATTTGAAGGCTCCAAATAAATTCCGGATTTGTATGACCTAGGAAGGTTACGCTTATGGAACTTGGCAGACTATGGAAGTTATCAATAACCGAGATCAAGGTGTATCGGAGAAAGACTGGAACATGGAGCATTAGAATTCAAAGCTTTGTCAGGAAAACCCTAAGGCAGGAGATATCAACTATGGAATGATAGCTCATGAAAATGACAAGAACAGAAAACACGCTATCCATGATGTTATCGCCCGCCTATGCTATTGTCACCGTGCGGAGTTAAGCATGCAGATGCATGGAAGGATTGGATGGTAGAAAGCTGATGGAGCATCTATCTGCAAACGTTGGAGTTTTAACCTTAGCTGGTGTATCACCAGGATCTGGAGTATTACATGAAGAAGTTTAAGGTGGATCTGCAGGAAGCAGTATTTGATAAGGAAGCAGTTCGTGAAGAACTCAGGACCCAGAAGCTGAAAGTAGACAAGATGAAGGAGCAAAACATCGAGATACCGGAGATTTGACAGTAACTGAAGGACAGTGGGATCATGGATCAGGTCAAGGATGTTGAAACCGGCAGTTGGAACGTAACACCAGAAATATTGAAGGACGTCGCGAGAGACTTCGCGTCAACAGAGATGATCTGGCAAAAGAACTTGAGAAGGACAAGCATGATCAGAAGGAGCCATCAGAGACATGATCAAGATTGGAAGAGTTTGATGAATTTGAAGATTTATTGACCGTTAGAAGACCAAACCCCTGTTACATACCTACGTTAGATGCGACGATTGTGAGCTGTCATTTGTTTGATGTTTTTCCGACAGCCACAATAAAACATGTCTTTCAAAACCATTGTTTGTATTGTGTGCATCCCTCTCGATCTCTCTTATCCCACCCCAAACCCATGGACCCATTAGAGGATGGATGGAGATGAGCTTGTAATTTCCGGACCAATGAGTCAATTGGAGACAGACCGATGGATTCAGAACATGGAGGATCACATGAAGAATAACCCGATAGTCGAAAAGATATGACCCAAAGATGCTCTTGATTGCTTTGAAAGAGGTGCTGCTATCTAGTGGAGGATGTACCAAACCATCAATGTGGCGGGAGTAACCACTTGGGAAGAATTTAAGTTGACTTTGCTAAAGTCTCGGTTTGTGTCCCAGAAGTTGAAGCCTTATGGAAATGATATGGAGAAAGTGCATGCAAGCTTTGTGGAGAAATAGGACACAACCATAAAGAAAATAAGGACGAATACCCTCATAATCGGAGGATTATCAAAGGAGTTAGCCGAGGATTTTCAGGGAACTTTGGTTGGAGATTGTTCCCAAAGGTTTTGTTGCAGCAATGGAAGTTCAGTCTACATTGTTGAGAAAGATCCGTGAAGCTCAGAAGGATGACAAAGATATTGTTGAGGTAAAACAGAGGATGAGCAAAGGAAAGGCCAAAGGTTTTCGTAAGGATGGGCACGACACCTTATGGTTTGAGGACAGTGTATATATACCCAATAATGCAAAGATCAGGAAGTTAATACTTCAGGAGGCTCATGACTCACCATACTTGATTCGCCCAGGAAACACCAAGATGTATTTGGATTTGAAGGAGTGTTTCTGGTGGACTGGTATGAAGAAGGATATTATGGAGTATGTAGTCGTAAGTGATGCATGCCAGAGAAAGTAAAAGTAGAGCATCGAAGCCAGCAGGATTACTACAGCCTATGCCGATACCGAATGGAAGTGGGATAAGCTTGGCATGATTTCATTTCGGTTTCCCGAACCCGATTGGGATATGATTCTATCTGGGTAGTAGTTGACTCGCTTGACCAAAGTGGCTCACTTTATCCCATGAAATACGAAAGCGAAGTTGGCCAAGATATATTTGACAAGGATCGTATGTCTGCATGGAGTTCCGAGGACCATCATAGAGGAACACAGTTTACCTCAAAGTTTTGGAATCAGCCGCACCAGACTTTAGGTACTAGGCTAGAGTTCAGTACAGCCTTTCATCCGCAGACAGATGGATAAATCAAGAGAGTCAATCAGATTTTGGAGGACATGTTGAGAGCGTGTGCGCTAGATTATGGATCTAGTAGTGACGATAATTTACCTTACGCGGAGTTTCTCATACAACAACAACTACCAAGTCAGTTTGAAGATGGCCCCTTTTGAAGCTTTGTATGGGAGAAGGAGCCAGACACCGTTGATGTGGGATGAAGTTGGAGACCGTCATTTGTTTGGACCAAATGTGATCAAGGAGTCAGAAGAGAATGTTAAGTTGATTCGAGATAGACTGAAGATAACTCAGTCCAGTGTAAGAGTTATGCAGACTCAAAAATGCAAGGAGGTAGTCTATGAAATCGGAGATGAGCATATCTTTGTGTGCCACCTCTGCGAGGAGTTAAACGATTTGGAGTTAAGGAAAGTTAGCCCGAGATTTGTAGGACCATACCGAGTTTTGGGCGTATGGGAGAATAGGCTAACAAGTTGAAGTCACCCAAGGACTGTCAGAGTTCATGATGTGTTTCACGTTTTCCAGTTGAAGAAGTGCCATGCAGAGATGGCCAATATTTCCTTGTAAGGACGCTTGACCCTGGAAAGGATAATGAGGTTCCACGAAGTGGAGTATGGATTTCATAAGTATAAGTTTTATCACGGTATGTGGGACATCCCACGAGGATGAAGAGATGAAGTGTTATTGGATATAAAGGAGGTATGATGTTGGAAGTATGGATCAATGGAAATTCCATGAAGAGTCTGAGTAATCATGTCCCCGTTTGGTGCAAATATAAGGAAAAGGGACAGTACATTTGGATGGATTTTAAGTATGCCAGGAAGTTGGATGTCGGGATAATGATCAGTTGCCCAGATGATGAGTTCAAGATTTGCAAGTGATGAGATGGGCCATAACCCACAGGCCCCAGGACCTGCCAAGAAGCAAGCACACTCTTGCTGAAGGAAAAACCCTGGAAGAGTTACGATTTTATCGACCAACGAATTCATAGGAGTTTACGCAAAACCTGAGAGTTGTTAAGGAACGATAGATGTTTTGTTGGCTTGCAGAATCAATGGATTTCCGAACTTGGTTCGTCGACAAGAGAAAATTCTGCAATGCTTGTGAGGATGACCGAGTGTTAGAATGCGAGATTCGCTAAACCATATACAAGGTAATGATTTGGGTGCGGGATGGATTGATCACCATACCGACTTACTCTTATTATTCGCTTTGCTATATGGGATGGTAAATCTGAGTGACTTACCTATAGTTGCAAGACGACGATATTAAACCTTGTTTAAACCTTAGAATGGTATAGGTATTTTTTCCCTTGTACACGGCAGTTGTTGCCAATCGTAGGATATACGGTGAGGTTCAATCCAGACCCGTTTTCTGCAGGAGAAACCATAAATTGTTGACCACCAAGAGATATCGATAGTTGTTTAGAATTGGCGCCAGACCTGTCAGCTAAGAAGACCCAGTCTCGGAATAACCTTACCCAGAGTAAAGGGCAAAAAGATTTGAGGAAAAGGTTATGCCACTACCGGAAGAGCCCAGAGAGGGAATTATCCTTACGATCTGAGAAGACCGACCTTCGTCGATAATAAGGATGGAGTATATGAGTTTTGATGGAACCTTAACAATGCTTCTAAGGGTGGTAGCACCGAGACCCGGAGACGAGCGATGGATTTTGAGAAGACCCCAAACCCTAACCTATTTCTTTCTAGCCTCTCCGAATCTCGAGGACGAGATTCATTTTAAGGGTGGTAGTTTGTAACATCCCAAAATTCTAAATTTTGGAATGTTATAAACAAATAGATAGATTTGATTGATTGCTTGATTGATTGACCTGAAAGTGAGTGATTTGAAACTTTTGAAAGTTAGATGAGAGGAATAAAGGACTTTCCCAAACTTTCATTTTGCTTTTATGATCTTCGAATTCAAATTCTTCTCATCACAAAACCACGGAGAGAAGATGACATGACTTCTTCCATTTATTTAAATGACAAGGGTGTTGAAAATATTGAATTTCATTTGGAAAATATTTACCAATTCTGAAACTTTATGCAACTCAATGATTTTCACGAGCAAAGATAAAATGACTTCTTCAAAACATATGAAATATGAGTTGGGAGTTTCAAGGAAATAAATTCAAAGTTCTTCTGAATTTATTTTTAATTGGAGTTATTTGATTTTTATTCAAATTATTTTCTCCAAAATAAAATATATGGAAATAGGGTAACATGATTCCCTACATCAGAAAATTTGAGAGAAATTAATTTGAAATCATTTTGGTATTTTTAAAATGATTTTCAAGTGGATTTTATTAGGGCAGTAGCACTGTTTGTTTTATTTGAATTTTATGTATTTTATTTGAATCTAGAATAAAGTTCATCATGTAGGAAATCTTTTTCTGAAAATTTTGATATATTATATGCCTATATAATATATTTATTTATTTGGTTTTATTATTTTATTTGTCTCTGCTAAAAAATTTTTTTTAAAAAAGGGCATGGCGCCTTGGGCCAAAGGCCCAAGCCGCTAGTCACCGTCCGCCATAAGGCCATCACGCAGCACTTTGGGAAGCCAGGGAGCCGCCTCCTTTTCCCAAGTCCTAGTAGGACTCCTTTCCTACTTCGTTTATTCCGTATCTATTCCTAGATCTATTCCTCTTGTTTCCTAATCCTAATCTATTTCTTGCCCCCTACCCCAAGCAAATCTCTCCCCTCATCAATATAAATACCCAAGCACCCCCCCTCCAACAAATCAAATCAACTCTCCTCTCCTCTCCTCCTCCTCCGCAGCAGCAGCAGTGCCGCCGCCGCCCTACACCACCGCCCCTCACCAGCCCGCCGCCGCCCTACACCGCCGCCCCTCACCAGCGCCGCCGCCGCCCCTCACCAGCGCCGCCGCCACTTGCCGCCGCCGCCGCCCTCGCCGCCACCATGAGAGCCCTCGCCTCTTGAGGTACTAGCCTCAGCCACACACGTTTTCTAGATCGGTTTCCGTTCCGTTTTCTCGATCGGTTTTTCGTTTTGGTTTTCTTTCCGAAACCCTAGATCAGTTTTCTCGCCAGTTTTTCTTTCCGGTTTTGTTTAGCGAGCGTTTGCTCGATAGATTTTTCTTTTTATTTTTAATTTCCGTCATGGACCTATCCGTAGTGTCCCTAATCTTCAAACGGCTATAACTTTTTACTCGTAAGTCGGAATCCAACGAAACCAATGCCCACTTCTTCGTTATGATATCCTCTATCCAGTAATACAACTCAAACATGTTTTTGAAAGTTTTAAAATTTGAATTCAAACAGATTTGTATTTGAACTTCGTTTGATCATAACTTGAGTTTCGTAACTCTGATTTAGTTGATTCTTTTTGCTAATCGAAGCTCTTGACCTAAACTTTCTGATAAGGCCAAATTCACATAATTTTGGTACTGTTAGAAATTGTTTTATGCTGCAAGAGTTATTTGATTTGGTTTTGACGTTTTCCGAATTGTTTTCTTCGTTCTTTATGATCTTTTGAGTGATTGCTTATGTGTGGTTACTATTTCTTGATTACGATAGATTGACCGGAGTGTGACGAGTAGAGCTATCAAGAGTTTTGAGTGCGAATCATCTTCATCAACTTTGCAGGAAAGTAACACTTGATCATATCCTTTCTACTACCCAGTTTTTATGCATTAGATCAATCCTCAAACACTTGCATGGTTAGGATCTAATTAAATTGTGGGATGGGAAGTAGATTGAGGTAGTACCTATTACCTGTTTTACTTATGAACCTTTGGGAGTTACTTCTACGTTTGCTTATTTCGCCATGCTATGCACGTAGACGTGGATTGGGTTTAAGTGAATATCCATGACAGATGTGAGATTGATAATTAATGGTTTATCTAAGGTGGCAACTTAAACACACATCTGGTGGATTGAGGCACTGGCTATTCCAGGACTTGCTGTCAAGGCACACAGGTAGACAGGATTTGCCTGTATTTCTTCGGACCGCCACCCAGCCCAAAGGGATCATGAGATTATTCAAACTAGAAACTTCCGTGTGCAGCCACAAGCCAATATGGGCTCTGCATAGCTGAGTAAGTTGTGCGAACTCTTCTGGGTAGGCTAGCTGATGTAGGGGATGTAGGTTGGTACGGTCTACCCACATGTAAGGTGCTAGTGCTTTTGAAAGACTGTGTCTCGGTCATCCGCCTCTCAAACACCATGTAGTCACGAGAACCAAACGGAGGCGATCGAGTCTTGTGGGGAAAAGTGCAAACCTCTGCAGAGTGTACAAACTAATCATGGTTAGCCGTGTCCCCGGTTATGGACAATTTTGAGTATCTAGTACCTGGATATCCTGTTGATCTCATCACGTTACTTAATATAATTGTTTGGGTTTAATGAGTACTTTTAATTGGGATTGAGAATGCTGTCAACCATTCTCAATGTTTAACAACCACCATGATAGTTAAATAAAATTTATTCCTTTGAAGTAGGGAAAAATTGGCTTTTCGCAAAAAAACTGTAACCATAGAGCTTTCCACCATCCATATATGCATGTAGTATAGGCTTATTCATTTCATTATTCTCTATGTGTTACATTGCCAAAGATATTCCATGTGTCTTGACCGTTTTGGCTGCAACTTTTCATGTTGCAGAATTTTCAGACGACGAGTAAGTGATACGTTAGGGTTACGATTTCCTATACTCAACTTTGCCATTGGTGTTGATGGGATCCACAACCTTGTTGCTTCCGCTATATTTTGGATCGAGGTAATAGTATTTACGTTACTTTATACATGTGATTTACCTCTGTTATAAATCCTTCGAGTACTGTGTGTGTCAGCATACCGATCCAGGGATGACACGAAAGCACAGAGACTTGATCCATTCGGGTCGGGTCGCTACAGATAATTATTGTCATAATTTTGAATATCATTTTACTGAACATTACTCTCTTAATGTGGGAACAATTTTTAATATTCAAGTCTCATATGATATTCCCAGTGTAACATCCCAAATTTTTCAATTTGGATGTTGTGCATAGGTCATCATATGCATATCATAATTTAATTGCATTTTGTTTGTGATCCTAGAAATCCTAAGAAACTCAAGGACCCACGAAGAGAGTTGGGGATTTCATTTATTTTCATATTTAAATTTTCTCAAAATTTGAAAAGAGGATAATTTTGATTTTAATAATTTTTCGCTCTGAAATATTTCCGATATAAAAATAAATGAGTGGACATAAAATGACTTCTCCAAAATAAGAGGGGAATATTGGAGGAAAAATGTTAAAATCAAATAAATATTTTATTTGGAATTTTAATGCTATTTTATTTGAATTAGAAAATATGCATTTTCCAAAAATTGCATTTTTAGGCCAGAAAAATGTTCACTTTGTTCTAAATATTTTATTTAGATGGTGAAAATTGTTTTTGGCATTTTTTTAAAAATTTAATATTTTATTAGTATTTTTTTTCGGAGGAATTTATTTAAAAAATCCCCTCGACCGGGTCAAGGTCCACCAGCAGCGTGCATGCCCAGCCCCCACGCCGCCTTCCTCCCGCCGCCGCCGTGCGTGGCGCGGACGCCGAGGAGAGTCCGATCCGGACTCCCTCTCACGCCGACCCTCCCAAGCCCCCCGAGGCTTTAAAAGCCGGAGCCAGCCCCTACCTCCTCACCACCGCCACATGCCGCCTCCGCGACAATAAAGAGCTACTGCCGCAGCCGCCACCGCTTGCGGTTGCCCCCACCTGCCGACGCGCAGACCGCTGCAGCAGCCTCACGGAGCCCGCCCGCGGATCTCACCTCGCCGCCGCCGGTCTTTTTCGACGAACCGGTAAAAACTGCCGCCGTCGCCCGATTTTTTTTGTTTTCGTTTGGATCGGTGAGATCGCTTTTTTCGGTTTCGCTAATCAGTGAACGTTCGCCCGAACGCATCTGTTCGCGAACGCGTTCGTTCGTTTGTCTCTGATAACGAACGTTCGTTCGTTAGTCTTTTTATTTTTATTTTATTTTCGGCCAGGGACCTATCCACGATTATTTTTATCGCAGATTAGCCCCTGATCTTAAATCCCTCGCAACTTTTTAACCGTTCGTCTAAATCCAGTGAAACCAACGCCAAAATCTTCGTCTCGAACCCCTCTTTCCAATAAATCAACTTGAACATGGTTTTGACAAATTAAAATTTGGTTTCAAGCAGATTTGAATTCGAACTTCTTTTGATCGTAGTTTGAGTTTTGTAGCTCCGATTTGATTGATTCTTTTTGCAAATCGAAGCACTTCAGTTGAACTTTCAGTTTGGACTTTCTCATCTGAGTTTTACCCTTGCATCTATGCTTGAGTGCTTATGTATGCTATTGTTTGTTTACGATAGATTCTCCGGAGTGCGAAGCGTGCTACTACGAGTCACTAGGGTTTGTAGATCGCCAGCAAGGCAAGTAACACTTTGGTCATACCCCTTTATTACCCAGTTTTTGTGCATTAGTTTCAACCCTCACACATTGCATGAGTAGGATTTATAACATGTGGGTATTGGGAAGTAGTTGATGAGGAAGAACCTATTGTCCTTTATTTAAACCCTGGGAGTTACAACGTTAAGCTTATACTGCTATTCTATGCTCGTAGACGTGGATTGGTTTGAGTGATTCATGACAGTTGTGAGTATTATTATGAACTAAGGGTTTATTTAAGGTGGCTACTTTAACACACATCTGGGTGGATTGTTTGTGGGCACCTGGGGAATCCAGTGTTGTCCAAGGAGATCCCGGGGAATCCGTGTGATCATCCTATGGTTCGCCACCCAGGCTCAAAGGGATCATAAGATCATTCATGCTAGAAACTTCCGTGTGCAGCCACACGCCATTATGGGCTCTGGCATAGTTGAGTAAGTCGTGGGAATCATTTCCATGATGGGCTAGCAGATGTAGGGGATTGTAGGTGTACCGGCCTATCTATCGGTTAAGGGGACCTCTTCGAAAAGACTGTGTCTCAGTCATCCGTTTCTCAAACATCATGTAGTGCGAGAAATACAATGGCGGAGATCGAGTCTTGTGGGGAAAGTGCACAAACCTCTGCAGAGTGTACAAACTAATCACGGTTAGCCGTGTCCCCGGTTATGGACATTTTGAGTATCTGGTTCTTGAATTATTGATGTGATCTCAACACTCTTAATTAATTTTGTTGGGTTGTTAATTACTATTTAATTGGGATTGAGATGGAGTTTCCATTCTCAATGTTTATCAACCAACCTTGTAGTTAAATAAATTATAATCCTTTGTAGTAGGGAAAAATTGGCTTTTCGCAAAAACATGATAACCATAGAGCCTCCACCAGCCATATATGCATGTAGTGTTAGCATTTACCTTGTTCATTGCTCTACAGTGATATTTGTTGGAACACGCGGTACGCTACGCTAGCGCCAAATAAAATTTTCTACCACGCACCCAAGATCATGCTGCTGGAAATAGATAACGGGATCGGGTTTACCACTAGACGCGCAGTCACCGCAGCGGAAGTAGAGTTGGTGATGCGTGTAGCCGATCTCCCGGGCCGTCTCCTCCTCGCGTTGCCGATCTCCCGCGAACAGCGAAGACCCGTGAACGGTGATCTCCTGCAAACGGCACCTCGCGGTTCCCTCAAACGGTTTGTCCAAGCACCGCAGATGCGATGCCTCCAAGGTATCCACACGTACGGGGAGCAGCGTCGAGCGGCGGACTACTAGGTCCGGTCGCGCGGCATGGGCGTGGGTAGTGGCGGTGGCTAACCAGGGTTCGATTCGATCAACCCTAAGTGGTGTGCCCACTCCCCTTTATATAGACCTCCGAGGTGGGCTCAACACTTGAGCCCACTAGGAGTCCACATCCATTTTCCACTCAGATCCAACCCGAATGGGCTGCAGCCCCTTAAGTGTGCGACCCTATAGGTTCATGTACACATGGACACGACCAGAGTCGATAGTTGGTAGCGGCTCCTAGCAGAATGTGCCAACTCCCATGTGGCCGTAAAGTCGTTTGACAAACCTCAATAATGTGACATATGCAACATTCCTTTTGCCTCATGATATTTGTTGTCAAGCTCAAGGCGAGTACTTGTCACCCTTGTGTTAGCTCGGCCTCTCTTCTCGAAACCATGATACAGATTCCCGAACTGGGTTAACACTTAACCCAAGTCGCATGACCATGCTTTCCGAATCTGATCACTCGAGAGGGCCCAGAGAATATCTCTCCAAATAGGAGGGGCAAACTCCTTCTTGGTCAACCATGTCTCGCGGCATGTCTCACGACTCACCCGAAAGCTACCTTTATAACTACCCAGTTACGGAGTAGCGTTTGATAGACATATGCAACATGTCGACTCACCCGAAAGCTACCTTTATAACTACCCATTTACGGAGTACCCAGTTACCCAGTTACGGAGTAGTGAGTCAATCCTTATCCCGAGAACATGCGAGGACCTCAGGTCTAGGACATGGCATAGACATTGCACTTGAGACTAACAGATGACTATATCTCGCTGCGTCTCAAAGTGGGTATGTCCAGCTCGGTGATCTCCATCCCCGAGCCCATACTATCGGTTTAGCATCTCCATGCACATGACTTGTGAAACATAGTCATCAACCGAGTCGTATAGTAGTCAAGGATATGTGTCTGCATAACCTTATCAACTAGGGACCATTAAAACAATCATCATACAATACCTAGTTCCACAAACAAGTCACATACTTATTGATACATATCATTGATGATGTTCAAGGACAATACAAAGGACTCATGAATACATATGGAAATATCATCATCACATGATTGCCTCTAGGGCATATCTCTAACAGTCTCCCACTTGCACTAGAGGCAATCATTTAGGCATCGTATGCCCATGGAGCTCATGTGCGCCCCATGCTTCGGACGTGGGAGAGACTTCGTCAATGGATCAGCAACATTTGCATCCGTGTGTACGTTGCATATGTTTACATCACCTCTTTCGACAATGTCGCGAATAACGTTAAAACACCTGAGTATGTGTTGGGTTTTATGATGGTTCCGTGGTTCCTTGACTTGCGCAATGGCACCACTATTATCACAATAGAGGTCCAATGGATTAGACGCACCCTCAACCACACCAAGATCAGAAATAAAATTCTTCACCCAAACACCTTCTTTTGCAGCTTCAGAAGCCGCAATGTACTCGGCCTCTGTTGTAGAATCAGCTACCGTATCTTGCTTGGAGCTCCTCCAGCTCACTGCTCCTCCGTTCAGAATGAACACAAACCCAGATTGCGATCGACTATCATCCCTATAGTTTGGAAACCAGCATTGGTGTAACTGTTTACAACAAGCTCATCCTCACCTCCATAAACTAGGAACATATCCTTAGTCCTTCTCAAGTACTTAAGGATATTCTTAACCGCTGTCCAGTGACTCTCCGTTGGATCAGCCTGGTATCTGCCCACCATGCTAAGAGCAAAACTAACATCAGGACGAGTACATACCATAGCATACATGATGGACCCAACAACCGAAGCATATAGAATCCCATCCATGCGTCTTCGCTCATCAGGAGTCGTAGGACTCTGAGTATTGCTAAGACTAATGCCATGTGACATGGGCAAGAAACCTTTCTTGGCATCTTGCATGTTGAACCGCTTCAACACCTTGTCAATATACGCACTCTGGCTTAATCCAATAAGCCTTCTCGATCTATCTCTATAGATCTTGATTCCCAAAATGTAAGATGCTTGTCCCAAGTCCTTCATAGAAAAAACTATTTTTCAATGAGTCCTTGACAGATTCAAGCATTTGAACATCATTTCCAATCAATAATATGTCATCCACATATAAGATCAGAAATGCAACTGAGCTCCCACTGACCTTCTTGAATAAAAAATGATCACAGTCATTCTTGATGAAGCCAAACTCTTTGACAGCTTCATTAAAAAGAATGTTCCAATTCCGAGATGCTTGCCTTAATCCATAAATGGATCTCTGAAGCTTGCATACCATGCTAGACTTCTTTGGATCTACAAAACCCTCGGGTTGTGTCATATACACATCCTCAGTTAAATTTCCATTAAGGAAAGCCGTTTTGACATCCATCTGCCATATTTCATAGTCGAAATATGCCGCTATAGCAAGAATGATCCGAATTGATTTAGGCATCGCTACCGGTGAGTAAGTCTCATCATAGTCAACTCCTTGAACTTGTCGATAACCTTTAGCAACAAGTCGAGCCTTATGGACTGTGACATTTCCATCCATATCAGTTTTCTTCTTAAAGATCCACTTGCACTCAATGGCTCGAACGCCATCTGGCAGATCAACCAAGTTCCAAACTTGATTGTCATCCATGGACTTTAATTTGGATCTCATGGCCTCAAGCCATAACTCGGAATCAGAGCTCTCCATCGCTTCCGCATACATAGTCGGCTCGTTATTCTCCAAGAACAACACATTGCAGTCATGCAAATTGCGTAACCTTTCCGACCTTCGTGGAACCGGTGTCGACTCCACTACGGGTTCCCTGACTAACTCCGGTGTGACAGTATCACCTACCGGAACGTTCCCGTGTGGTTCTCGAATTTCTTCTAGTCGGACCGTCCTCCCACTAGCCTTCCGATTGAGAAACTCTTTCTCAAGGAAAACTCCATGTCGAGCGACAAACATTTTGCCCTCTTCACGGTTGTAGAAGTAATATCCCAAGGTTTCCCTTGGATATCCCACGAATATACACTTGTCCGATTTGGGTGTGAGCTTATCCGACTGGAGTCGCTTGACATATGCTTCACATCACCAAATTTTCAAAAAAGACAAACTGTGACTCTTCGCAGTCCATATCTCATATTGTGTCTTATCTACGGACTTAGATGGTACCCTATTTAGTGTGAAAGCTTCAGTTTCTAGAGCGTATCCCCAAAATGACAAGGGTAAATCCGACTGACTCATCATCGATCGGACCATGTCCAACAGGGTCCGATTCCTCCGTTCCGACACACCATTTCTCTGTGGCGTACCTGGAGGAGTCAGTTGTGGAACTATTCCACGATTCTTCAGATGATCATCAAACTCCTGGCTTATATACTCACCGCCACGATCAGATCGTAGAAGTTTGATTTTCTTGCCGAGTTGATTTTCCACTTCGTTCTGAAACTCCTTGAACTTTTCAAAAGTTTCTGACTTGTGCCTCATCAAGTAGACATATCCATATCTACTCAAGTCGTCGGTGAAAGTCATGAAGTATTGGAAACCACCTCTGGCTGTCGTGCTCATTGGTCCACATACATCACTATGTATAAGTTCCAACAACTCGGACGCCCTCTCGCAATTCTTTGCAAAAGGAGTCTTAGTCATCTTACCGAGTAGGCAAGACTCGCATGTCTCGAATGATTCAAACGCAAACGAAGTTAGAATTACATAATCATGGAGCTTCTTCATGCGCTTTTGACTAATGTGTCCTAGTCGACAATGCCAGATGTAAGTCGGATTTATCTCATTAGGCTTATGCCTCTTGACATTTATGTTATAGACTGATTCACCTTCAAGGTCTAGGATAAATAACCCATTTACAACGGGTGCAAAGCCATGAAACATATTATTCAAGTAAATAGAACAACCATTGTCCTTAATACTGAATTCATAACCTTGTCTCATCAAACATGAGGCAGAAATAATGTTTCGACTCAAAGCAGGAACATAATAACAATTATCAAGTTCCATTACAAATACAGAAGGTAAAGTAAGTTGCATAGTGCCGACGGCCAATGAAGCAACTCTTGCTTTATTCCCGACGCGAATGTCAACTTCTCCTCTTGCGACATTCCTAGTTCTGCTTAGCCCCTGCATCGATTTGCATATGTGAACAACCGATCCGGTATCATATACCCAAGAGCTGCTAGAAACATCAGCAAGATAAATGTCTATAACATATACAACAAGTGTACCTGAAGAAGAAGTCATACTTCCAGTCTTCTTGCCCTTCTCAGCAAGCCACTTGCTACAGCTCCTTTTCCAGTGTCCGGGTTCCTTGCAATGAAAGCAAATACTCCCCGAAGCCGTCCCTGGCTTAGGCGCAACGACTGCAGTTGGAGTTGCCTCCTTCTATTTGCTTTTGCCTTAGCCTTTTTCTTGGACCAGTGATACGTCTCCAACGTATCTATAATTTTTGATTGCTCCATGCTACTTTATCTACTGTTTTGGACTATATTGGGCTTTATTTTCCACTTTTATATTACTTTTGGGACTAACCTATTAACCGGAGGCCCAGCCTGTGCTATTTTTGCCTATTTCAGTGTTTGAAGATACGGAATATCAAACGGAGTCCAAACGGAATGAAACCTTCGGGAACGTGATCTTCTCACTGAACGTGATCCAGGAGACTTGGACCCTACTCCAAGAAGTGCTAGAGGCGGTCACGAGGGTGGAGGGCGCGACCCCCTACCTCGTGGGCCCCTTGACTCTCCACCGACGTACTCCTTCCTCCTATATATACCAACGTATCCCCAAACGATCAGAACGGGAGCCAAAAACCTAATTCCACCGCCGTACCTTCATGTATCCACGAGATCCCATCTTGGGGCCTGTTCCGGAGCTCCACCGGAGGGGGCATCCACCACAGAGAGCTTCTACATCAACACCATAGCCCCTCCGATGAAGTGTGAGTAGTTTACTTCAGACCTTCGGGTCCATAGCTAGTAGCTAGATGGCTTCTTCTCTCTTTTTGGATCTCAATGCAATGTTCTCCCCCTCTCTCGTGGAGATCTATTCGATGTAATCTTCTTTTTGCGGTGTGTTTGTTGGGATCGATGAATTGTGGGTCTATGATCCGACTTATCTATGAATAATATTTGAATCTTCTCTGAATTCTTTTATGTATGATTGAGTTATCTTTGCAAGTCTCTTCGAATTATCCATTTGGTTTGGCCAACTAGATTGGTAGTTCTTGCAATGGGGGAGGTGCTTAGCTTTGGGTTCAATCTTGCGGTGTCCTTACCCAGTGACAGAAAGGGTTGCAAGGCACGTATTGTATTGTTGCCATCGAAGATAACAAGATGGGGTATTTATCATATTGCATGAATTTATTCCGCTACATCATGTCATCTTGCTTAAGGCATTACTCTGTTTTTAAATTAATACTCTAGATGCATGCTGGATAGCGGTCAATGTGTGGAGTAATAGTAGTAGATGCAGAATCGTTTCGATCTACTTGTCTCGGACATGATGCCTATATACATGATCATACCTAGATAACCTCATAACAATGCTCAATTCTGTCAATTGCTCAACAGTAATTTGTTCACCCACCGTAGAATATATATGCTCTTGAGAGAAGCCACTAGTGAAACCTATGGCCCCCGGGTCTATTCTCATCATATCAATATCCATCACTTTTATACTTGGTTTGTTTTTACTTTGCTTTTACTTTTTACTTTGCATCTTTATACCAAAAATACCAAAATTATTATCTCTATCAGATCTCACCCTCGTAAGTGACCGTGAAGGGATTGACAACCCCTAATCGCGTTGGTTGCGAGTAGCTATCATTTGTGCAGGTACGAGGGACTTGCGCGCCTCCTACTGGATCGATACCTTGGTTATCAAAAACTGAGGGAAATACTTACACTACTGTGCTGCATCATCCTCTCCTCTTCGGGGAAAACCAACACAAGCTCAAGACGTAGCAAGAAGGATTTCTTGCGCCGTTGCCGGGGAGGTCTACGCAAAAGCCAACATACCAGGTACCCATCACAATCCCTATCTCTCGCATTACATTATTTGCCATTTGCCTCTCGTTTTCCTCTCCCCCACTTCGCCCTTGCCGTTTTATTTGCCCTCTCTTTCCCAATCTCCTCCTCCTTTTTCCTTTGCCTTTTTCCTCGTCCGTTTGTTTGCTCGTGTGTTAGTTTGCTTGTCCGTCGCGATGGCTCAAGATGCTACCAAATTGTGTGATTTCACCAATACCAATAATAACGATTTCCTTAGCACTCCGATTGCTCCTCTTGCCAATACTGAATCTTGTGAAATCAATACTGCTTTGTTGAATCTTGTTATGAAAGATCAATTCGCCGACCTTCCTAGTGAAGATGCCGCTAATCATCTGAATAGCTTAGTTGATTTATGTGATATGCAAAAGAAAAAAAGATGTCGATAATGATGTCGTTAAATTGAAGCTATTTCCTTTTTCGCTTAGAGATCGTGCTAAAGCGTGGTTTTTATCTTTGCCTAAAAATAGTATTGATTCTTGGAACAAGTGCAAAGATGCTTTTATCTCTAAGTATTTTCCTCCCGCTAAGATTATCTCTCTTAGGAACGATATTATGAATTTTAAGCAACTTGATCATGAACATGTTGCACAAGCTTGGGTGAGAATTAAATTAATTATACGTAATTGTCCTACTCATGGTTTGAACTTGTGGATGATTATACAAAAAATTTATGCTGGATTGAATTTTGCTTCTAGAAATCTTTTAGATTCGGCCGCGGGAGGCACTTTTATGGAAATCACTTTAGGAGATGCTACTAAACTCCTAGATAATATTATGGTTAATTATTCTCAATGGCATAATGAAAGATCTACTAATAAAAAAGTGCATGCTATAGAAGAAATCAATGTTTTGAGTGGAAAGATGGATGAACTTATGAAGTTATTTACTAAGAGTGTTTCGTCTGATCCTAATGATATGCCTTTGTCTAACTTGATTGAGAATAATAATGAATCTATGGATGTGAATTTTGTTGGTAGGAATAATTTTGGTAACTACGCATATAGGGAATTTTAATCCTAGGCCTTATCCTAGTAATCCTTCTAATAATTATGGAAATTCCTACAACAACTCTTATGGAAATTTTAATAAGATGCCCTCTGAATTTGAGAGTAGTGTTAAAGAGTTTATGAATTCACAAACAATTTTAATGCTTTGCTTGAAGAGAAATTGCTTAAAGTTGATGATTTGGCTAGGAACGTTGATAGAATTTCTCTCGAGATTGATTCTTTAAAGCTTAGATCTATTCCTCCTAAGCATGATATCAATGAGTCTCTCAAAGCTATGAGAATTTCCATTGATGAGTGCAAAGAAAGAACCGCTAGGATGCGTGCTTCCAAAGATGCCTTTATTAAAGCGTGTTCTTCTAATTCCTATGAAAATCAAGATGAAGATCTGAAAGTTATAGATGTGTCCCTATTAAATCTTTGTTTTCCATATGAATCTTGATGAAACTGATTATGATCTTCCTTTACCTAGAAGGCGTTCTAAGAATTCTGAGTTTTTAGATCTTGATGATGAAATTGATAAAAGTGGGATTGAAAGAAATAAAAACCAAGACGTTGCTAAACCCACTATTTTGGATCTCAAAGAATTTAATTATGAAAATTGCTATTTAATTGATTGTATTTCCTTGTTGCAATCCGTGCTAGATTCTCCTCATGCTTATAGTCAAAATAAGGCCTTTACCTAACACATTGTTGATGCTTTGGTGTAATCTTATGAAAAAAAAAGCTTGAGTTGAAAGTTTCTATCCCTAGGAAACTCCATGATGAGTGGGAACCTACTACCAAAATTAAAATTAAATATTATGAGTTTCATGCTTTGTGTGATTTGGGTGCTAGTGTCTCTACTATTCGCAAAACTTTGTGTGATTTGCTAGATTTCCGTGATTTTGATGATTGCTCTCTAAACTTGCATCTTGCGGATTCCACTATTAAAAAACCTATGGGAAGAATTAATGATGTGCTTATTGTTTCAAATAGGACTTACGTGCCCGTAGATTTTATCGTTCTTGATATAGATTGCAATCCTTCACGTCCTATTATTCTTGGTAGACCTTTCCTTAGAACGATTGGTGCAATTATTGATATGAAGGAAGGAAATATTATATTCCAATTTCCATTAAAGAAAGGCATGGAACACTTTCCTAGAAATAAAATAAAATTACCATATGAATCTATCATGAGAGCCACTTATGGATTGCCTACCAAAGACGGCAATACCTAGATCTATCCTTGCTTTTATGCCTAGCTAGGGGCGTTAAACGATAGCGCTTGTTGGGAGGCAACCCAATTTTATTTCGTGTTTTTTGTTTTTGCTTCTGTTTAGGAATAAATAATCCATCTAGCCTCTGTTTAGATGTGGTTTTATCTTTTAATTAGTGTTTGTGCCAAGTTAAACCTATTAGATCTTCTTGGGTGATATTTATTTGATCTTGCTGTAATTTCCAGAATCTTTGCGCTCAGTGCCCGAATTGTTAAAAATCACCAGAACGTGATACAATATTGATTCCAATTTCTGCTGATCAATAAACAAATTTTCCAGGTCCTCTAATTTTTGTAGAATTTTTTGAGTTCCATAAGTTTGCGTTAGTTACAAATTACTACAGACTGTTCTGTTTTTGACAGATTCTGTTTTGCGTGTGTTGTTTGCTTATTTTGATGAATCTGTGGCTAGTAAAATAGTTTATGATCCATAGATAAGTTGGAATACAGTAGGTTTAACACCAATATAAATAAAGAATGAGTTCATTACAGTACCTTAAAGTAGTCTTTTGTTTTCTTTCTCTAACGGAGCTCACGAGATTTCTATTGAGTTTTGTGTTGTGAAGTTTTCAAGTTTTGGGTGAACTCTTGTGATAGATTATGGAACAAGGAGTGGCAAGAGCATAAGCTTGGGGATGCCCATGGAACCCCCAAGATAATCCAAGGACACCAAAAAGTCAAAGCTTGGAACAAGGAGTGGCAAGAGCCTCTTTCGTCTACTTCCATCGGTAATTTACTTGGAGCTATATTTTTATTCACCACATGATAAGTGTTTTGCGTGGAGCGTCTTGTATTATTTGAGTCTTTGCTTGTTAGTTTACCACAATCATCCTTTCTGTACACACCTTTTGAGAGAGCCATACATGATTTGGAATTTATTAGAATACTCTATGTGTTTCACTTATATCTTTTGAGCTTGATAGTTTTGCTCATAGTGCTTCACTTATATCTTTTGAGCGTGATAATTTTTGCTCTAGTGCTTCACTTAGATCTTTTAGAGCACGGTGGTGGATTTTTTTTAAAGAAACTTGATCTCTCATGCTTCACTTAGATTATTTTGAGAGTCGTTAATAGCATGGTAATTTGCTTAATGTTAATATACTTGGTGTTCAAGATATGTGAAACTTTCTTTTGAGTGAATTGAATACTAAGATAAATTTAATTCTTAGTAATTGTTTTGAGATATGGAGGTAATAATATCAAAGTCGTGCTAGTTGATAATTGTGAATTTGAGAAATACTTGTGTTGAAGTTTGCAAGTCCCGTAGCATGCACGTATGGGTAAAGTTGTGTAGTAAATTTGAAACATGAAGTGTACCTGGCTTGTGCATCCTTATGAGTGGCGGTCGGGGACGAGCGATGGTCTTTTCCTACCAATCTATCCCCCTAGGAGCATTGCGCGTAGTACTTGATTTTTGATGGCTTCTAAATTTTTGCAATAAGTATATGAGTTCTTTTGACTAATGTTGAGTCCATGGATTATACGCACTTTTACCTTTCCGCATTTGCTAGCCTCTTCGGTACCGTGCATTGCCCTTTCTCACCTTGAGAGTTGGTGCAAACTTCGCCGATGCATCCAAACCCTGTGATATGATACGCTCTTTCACACATAAACCTCCTTATATCTTCCTCAAAACAGCCACCATACCTACCTATCATGGCATTTCCATAGCCATTCCAAGATATATTGCCATGCAACTTCCATCATCATTATTATGACATACATTACTTTTGTCATATTGACATTGCATGATCATGTAGTTGACATTGTATTTGTGGCAAAGCCACCATGCATTATTTTCCATACATGTCACTCTTGATTCATTGCACCATCCCGGTACATCGCCGGAGGCATTCATATAGAGTCATATTTTGTTCTAAGTTTCGAGTTGTAATTGTTGAGTTGTAATAGAAATAAAAGTGTGATTGTCAGTGTCAAAACCGGCGGATCTCGGGTAGGGGGTCCCGAACTGTGCGTCTAGGCGGATGGTAACAGGAGACAAGGGACACGATGTTTTTACCCAGGTTCGGGCCCTTTCGATGGAGGTAAAACCCTACTCCTGCTTGATTAATATTGATGATATGGGTAGTACAAGAGTAGATCTACCACGAGATCAGAGAGGCTAAACCCTAGAAGCTAGCCTATGGTATGATTGTTGTTCGTCCTACGGACTAAAACCCTCCGGTTTATATAGACACCGGAGAGGGTTAGGGTTACATAGAGTCGGTTACAATGGGAGGAGATCTACATATCCGTATCGCCAAGCTTGCCTTCCACGCCAAGGAAAGTCCCATCCGGACACGGGACGAAGTCTTCAATCTTGTATCTTCATAGTCCAGGAGTCCAACGAAAGGTCATAGTCCGGCCATCCGGACACCCCCTAATCCATGACTCCCTCAGTAGCCCCTGAACCAGGCTTCAATGATGACGAGTTCGGCGCGCAGATTGTCTTCGGCATTGCTAGGCGGGTTCCTCCTCCGAATACTTCATAGAAGATTTTGAACACAAGGATAGTGTCCGGCTCTGCAAGATAATTTCCACATACCATCGTAGAGAGAATAATATTTACACAAATCCAATATGCTGACTTATTTCGCAGCGTGACATCACACCACGGCCAAGCTTTTATTCGAATCGTTTTTACTATCCCACCTCAGCGCACTTAGCGAGGCGGTTTCCTTGGCACGTCTTGTTGAAGCAGAGATCGTGTCCCCTTATTCCAGGATTCTCATCAATACGGGCGTGGGTAACCCAACCGTGCCATTAATTTATGACGCTTGGGAGATAAGCGAGTTTTACCAGGCTGGTGGGGGCACATAGTTTCGTCCGCCCATATAAGGGGATAAGGATCCACCTTTTCCATCTACGCCTTCTTCCTCCTTCGCTTATCCATTTTCGCGCACTCGAGCTCCAGCGCCCAAGTCCGCACATCTTACCTCAACCTTCTCCAGCCATGTCCGGAGCGGGAGGCAAGTGGATGGTCTCCTCCGTCACGGAGGGACACATCAAAAAGCTGAGGGAGGCCGGATACTTGTCTAACGACATCACGCACCGGCTCCCGGATAAGGGGCAGCTCATCCCCACCCCCAGGCCCCATGAGAGGGTGGTGTTCCTCACCCATTTCCTCCGCGGACTAGGTTTCCCACTCCACTGGTTTGTCCGGGGGCTCATGTTCTACTACGGCCTGGATTTCCACGATCTGTCCCCGAACTTCGTCCTCAATATCTCGGCGTTAATCGTCGTGTGCGAGGCCTTCCTCCGCATCAAGCCCCACTTCGGCTTATGGCTGAAGACCTTCAATGTCAAGCCGAAGGTAGCGGGCGGCCAGCAAGCGGTGTGCGGAGGCACCATGGTGGGCAAGATGCCCAACGTTACATGGCCCGAGGGCACCTTCGTGGAGACCATAAAGGGGTGGCAATCGGGGTGGTTCTACATCACCGAGCCAGCGACCACTGAATGGGCAAGGGCCCCAATTCGATCTGCATCCCCACATGGCTCACCTCCTGGAAAGAGAAGGGCCTGTCGTGGGGTAATTCCGAAGAGCGGACCGGACTCCAAACCTGCATCCAAGACCTGGTGGACAAAGAGGTTAAACTCGTCAACGTAGTCCAGGTCATGCTCATCCGCCGGATCCTCCCGTGTCAACGACGGAATTTTAACTTGTGGGAGTTCAACCCGGCCCAGCACCAAACTCTGACCAGGCTCTTTGACACAACGCACGAGGATGCCTGGAAGGTGCTATTCAAGGGCGCCGAGGTTCCCCCTCCCATCATCGAGGATCGCGGATTCTGCGCGAAGCGCCAAGCCAGCGTAGTAAGCTTATTTTACCCTTTACGGGATAATTGTTTTTCATAGTTTAACTCTATGCGGGATCTAAGCTCCCGTTCCTTTGACAGCAATGGCAGAAGAAGACCGGACAGATCGACTGCCCGACTCCTTTGCCCGAAGATCCAGCGGACGCCTGCTTGACGGGGCTACTGGTTCCGGCACCTTACGTGGTGCCGAGAAAAACCAGAAAGAAGGCCACGGAACTCGAAAGAGTTCCCGGCGCCAGTGGTGCGGACTCATCGTCCGATGAATCCGGCGGACTCCTCCAGCAACGAGGAGGAGGAAGAAGAGACCTCTCCCCTCCAAATGGGGAGGAGCGAAAGGAAGGCCGCCCCAACCGGGGGAGGTCAAAAGGAAGAACCCTTCCTCCGGACTACTCCACCAACGCCGACGACGGCGAAGAGGAGTAGCCATCCAGGGCCAAGCCCCTGGCAAAATCGTAAGTATCCGGATACCAGAATAACTCACGGCATTCCTCTGTTGCACAATATCTTCTAACGCCGAATATAATCATGCAGTCCGCCCAAGGCCGGGCTCGACGCTTCGTCGAGCGGCTCCCTAGGTTCGTCGGATGTGAATATCACTTCACTTCCGGCCGCCTCCTCCCCTCGCCCAGCGGATGATGCCGAGGGGGAGTCCCAAAAGGGTCCAAGCCAGGAGGAGGTGGTCCTGGAGGCGCGGCAAGGCGACCTCCCGGACTCCAGGCACAAAGGGGATAAGACCCCCAAGGGCTCTAAGTCCGGCCCTGGGCCGGACACCGCACCGGAACCTTCAACGGTCCCGGAATCCGGCAGGCGGCCCCCTGCTAAGAAGGGCAAGCCTACGACGCCGGTGACCTCCGTCCAACCGGAGGCACCGAATAATCTGCTGGAGGTGCTTAACAGCGCCTCCATCGACGAGGAGCACCGCACTATTATGAGTGTGGTGATCCAGAAGGTTCAATCCGCCAAGAGCGGGCTGACTGACGCCTGTGCCGGCCTTCTAACAGGCTTTGAGGTATGTATTTAAGATATGTAAAAATATTACTGCATAGACAGTACCCCCTGATGCTCGGTTTGATGTTCGGAAAGAAAAGCCGAACTGAGGATCAAAAAGATATACGCAGGAGTCTAACATAAGTATGTCAATATGGGAATGCAGGCTGTGCTGCTGACCTCTGCCGCAGGTCGATGCATTGAAGCAGAGCCTCGAGCGGTCCGAGAACGAGCTCGGCCTTGCCAAGAAGCAGCTCGAGGACAAGGAAGGTAAGTAATACCTTATGAGAGTATATAAAAAAGATGTGGTTGCAAAAAATGACAGGACCAACGTGAGTATTACAGGGGCCACAACCCAGGTGGCGACCCTGAAGGAAGCGATGTCCAAGGCCGAAGAAAATGCGGCCGTGGAGCGTACCCAGCGAGAAAAGCAGGAGGCGCGGGTGGTGGAGGTGCAGGAAGAGCTCCAGGCTCTCGTGGAAAAACACGAAAGTTTGGAGCTTGACTCAAAGACTCGAGAGTCCGAGCTCGCCTCGGCGCTTGAGAGCGCCAAATCTGCCAAGGCCGAAGCCCAAAAGGCCCTCCAGGAAATCGAGGCGATGAAGAAGATAGCGGCGGGTAAGGCATTCTTTATGCAAAGCAAGCACATGAAAGTGAATTACTCGTTACTTACCCGAGTCCGGAGCTCTCCAGGAGCATTCGCAGATCTTCCCCGGAGTGTGTCCGACGCCGCCGCATTCTACCGAGCCGAAGAGGGGAGCTCGATGGAGGTGTTCTGGTCTCAGTATGCTGAGGCCGGACACCCGGTGCCCTTGAGCGACCAGCTGAAGCAGCTGGTCGAGCTCCATAGGGTGGCCGAACAGGCCATGAAGGGTCTCATAGTCCGGCTATGGCACGGGAAGCCATGCCAGGAAGCTACTTGGCTGGTGAGGCGGCCGGTGGATGCCTGTCCATGGCTTGAAGTCATCAAGCGCTCCATATGCATCGAAGGTGCCGTGAGGCCCTTGCCCGTGCTAAAGTGCACTGGGGCAAGATGGACGTTGAAGCTTGTGACGGATGGACCACCGTCGGGCAAGGAGCATCGCAAGCCGAGATGTATTATGAGGCGTCTGAAGGGTGCCCGCCTTATAGCGGATGAGTGCTCCAAAGATGTAATTTTGAGTAAACTTCGCATTTGTGATCTTGTACGCTAAAAACTAGTTCATATGCGCTAAGCAACGCTTTTGAATTTAAAATATTACCTTCTGTGCGGCCGTTTATTAAATTTGAGAGATGGCGAGTCGTTGGCTTCTGCCCCCATGCCACGAGTGCTGGGGTGTTCGGGAAAAACTTGAGCGCTCTTTTTCCCATTCTTGGGTCCTTCGAGGGAGGCGCTCAACACAACGAACAAGGCAATCGGACTATAATGCTTGAACACTCTCACTTAGCCATATAATTCTATAATTTTAAATTTCAGTGAAGCCCCTAGTATTCGGAAGACCGAGGTCGGGGCGCTATCCACGCCTAGGCTGGACAAAGCCGACTCCTTGCTCTAAGCGGCATAAGTCTTTAGGGACTCGAAAACCTCTCGAACAGTGACCAGCTCTCGCCGTATCATGACGGTCAGTTTTAGCTTTCTCCAGAGGTGCTTAGCCCAGCTCAACCGGGGCACAATCGCGAGTGGTTCTCCCAAAGGCTACCTTAGCCGATATAGCGGAACGTAAGGTACCAAAACATGGGAGCCGGGCAAACCCAACTATTGACCCAAGACATGATTCGGAGCCGATGCATATAATGCTATAAGTTCGGGGTGCCGCACTCATGAGAGTGTTCGGGCTTCTCACACCATATTCTGGGGTACGTAAGCCCCTGGTGTATTGGCCGTACCAAAGTGTATGGTTGCATAATGTCATAACTGAACATATTTTTATATAAAAAAAGGAATGCAATAATAGACAAAAGCTATGTATTGTTTATTCGAAAAGTCTGCGGTAAAAGCGAAACGATATGAATAGTGCGATAAGCAAGAGATGGGACTATTTGACATGTCCCCCTCCAGGGGCGAGCTGCGGGATGATATGTGAAACAAGTATACTGCTCGTTATAGAGACCACCTGGACACTCGACTTAGCTTTCTGCCTCCCTGGCTGTTGCATCGTGTGTTCGGCGATTATACTGCCGGACAGGCCTTCCGGAAAGTGGAGTCCTGAAAGTAAGAAAAAAGAATGACAAAATTGGGAGCCCCTGGTGCGGTTGAGCCGCATTTTGGGCATGCCGTGGTCGTGCCCCTCCCCCTATGCCCATGGTATTTCCAGAGCGTAGCTATGTACGCGTAGTACTGGTTTCGCAATTTCGCGAGGGCTGGGGTTGGATCCGCATTGCTACGCCTGCTCGGAACATGCCAGGCGGTCTTGTTGTAGTTTACTCCGGGCGCGCTTAACGGTGTCCGGACGTTTAATGGTCGGACTGGAGAATTGCCTTGAGAGGCTGCTTTGTACTTCCGCCGCGAGGGTTGCCGTATGCTCCTCCGTTTGGAGAGAGCGTTCGGTGTTTCCATTGACCGTAATGACTCCTCGAGGCCCTGTCATCTTGAGCTTGAGGTATGCGTAGTGCGGCACCGCATTGAACTTTGCAAATGCGGTTCGTCCGAGCGATCGCGTGATAGCCATCTGCGAACGGGACTATGTCGAAGATTAACTCCTCGCATCGGAAATTATCCGGGATCCGAAGACCACCTCAAGTGTAATCGAGCCTGTAGTTGGCCTCTACACCTGGTATGACGCCTTTAAAGGTCGTCTTTGTGGGTTTAATCCTTGAGGATCTATGCCCATTTTTGCATCAGATCCCGATAAAGCGAGTTCAGGCTGCTGCCGCCGTCCAAAAGGACTCCAGTGAGGTGAAATCCGTCAATGATTGGGTCTAGAACCAATGCGGTGAATCCGCCATGGAGGATGCTAGTGGGGTGGTCCCGTCGATCAAAAGTGATCGGGCAGGAGGACCATGGGTTGAACTTTGGGGCGACTGGCTCCAACACATATACGTCCCTGAGTGCACGCTTCCGCTCCCTTTTGGGTATGTGGGTTGCGTATATCATGTTCACCGTCCGCACTTGTGGGGGGTAGCCCTTCTGTCCACTATTGTTCGGTGGCCGGGGCTCCTCCTCGTCATCGCTATGCAGCCCCTTGTCATTGTTTTCGGCGTTTAACTTGCCTGCCTGCTTGAACACCCAACAATCCCTGTTGGTGTGGTTGGCTGGTTTTTCGGGGGTGCCGTGTATCTGGCACGAGCGATCGAGTATTCGGTCCAAATTGGACGGGCCCGGAGTATTTCTTTTGAATGGCTTTTTCTGCTGACCGGGTTTAGAGCCTCTGAATCCGGCATTAACTGTCGTATCCTCAGCATTGTTGCCGTTAATGCGGCGCTTTTGCTTGTTGCGACGCGACATACCAATGTTGTCCTTGGTATCCGAATTACCTGGGCTCTTGGTCATGTTATTACTACGAGCTAGCGAGCTGTCTTCTCCCGCGCAAAAGCGGGTCATGAGTGTCGTGAGGGCTGCCATGAATTTCGGCTTTTCCTGTCCTAGGTGCCGGGCAGGCCACTCGTCACGGATGTTATGCCTGAAGGCTGGAAGGGCCTTTGCGTCCGGACAGTCGACTATTTGATTTTTATTGGTTAGGAACCGTGTCCAGAATTGTCTGGCCGATTCCTCTGGCTTCTGAATTATGTGGCTTAGGTCATCAACGTCTGATGGTCGCACATAGGTGCCCTGGAAGTTGTCGAGGAATGCGGCATCCAGGTCCTCCCAACAACCAATTGATTCTGCTGGCAAGTTGTTAAGCCAATGCCAAGCTGGTCCTTTAAGCTTGAGTGGGAGGTATTTGATGGCGTGTAGATCATCTCCGCGGGCCATGTGGATACGAAGGAGATAATCCTCGATCCATACCGCCGGATCTGTTGTGCCATCGTATGATTCGATGTGTACGGGTTTGAAACCCTCGGGGATTTGATGATCCATCACTTCATCTGTGAAGCATAGTGGGTGTGCGGCACCTCTATATTGGGCTATATCACGACGTAGCTCAAATGAGCTTTGTCTACTGTGTTCGGCCCGGCCGGATTTGCCATATCCGGCATGACGGTTATCGTCACGTGTCGTGGGGCGCCCACGTGATCCGTAGATCGACCTTGTTTGCCTTGCCTTGTCCTCCAATATATCTCGCAGGTTTGGCGCGTTTCACCGTGCCTTGGTATTTTTGGAGCAACGCCGGGGTGCGGCTTGAGCGGAGGGCCGAGAGGCCTCTCTGTCGCGGCCACGGGGTGGCCGGTCGTCCGCATCATGCGCTGGTGATGTAGGTCTAGGTGCTTCCTCCTCTATTCGGGGTAGCAGCCTGCGTTTTGGGTAGCTCTTGGAGGGGCGTTCGAGTTCGTACTCTTCGGCTGCAAGGACTTCAGTCCATCTGTCGGCTAGCAAGTCTTGGTCAGCTCTAAGCTGTTGCTATTTTTTCTTGAGGCTGCTCGCCGTGGCCATAAGCCTGCGTTTGAAACGCTCTTGTTCGACGGGATCCTCAGGCATGACAAATTCGTCGTCGTCGAGGCTTGCCTCGTCTTTGGAGGGAGGCATGTAATTATCGTCCTCTACCTCTCTGTCTGCCGCTCTCTCATGAGGGCTGGTTTCTCCATCATCCTGGGCTGAGTCCTACTTGAGGGGATTGTCTTCGGCACTGTCCGGGGTGTTATTATCTCTCGTGCCGGAATCGCCATTTTTGATGTGGCGGGATTTAGAGCGGCGCCGCTGACGCCGGCGCTTAGGCTGTTTCTTAGAGGGGTCATCCTCCGTTGTTCCATCGCCGTTCCCTTCTTTTAGGGTGTCAACCATGTATATGTCATACGACGAGGTGGCCTTCCAGTGCCCTGTAGGCGCTGGTTCTTGGTCGTCTCCTGCATCGGCGTCCATACCGTCGATGTCTTCGGAGTCGGAGTCGAGCATGTCGGTTAAATCATCGAAAGTGGCTACGAAGTGGGTGGTGGGTGGGATTTGAATTTCTTCGTCGTCCGCATCCCAACCTTGCGACCATAGTCCGCCAGGGCTCTCCGATAAAGAGAGACTTTAGTGAATTGAGAATGTCGCCGAAAGGCGAAGTGCTGAAAAGATGTCCGGCGGTGAACTCCATGATCGGCGCCCAATCGATTCGATTAGCGGGGCGGAAGGTTCGGAGTCCGGAGAGGAGTCCGGCACCTTGGAGTCACGAGCCGCAAAGGACAGGTATGGTGTTCGGCTCGATCGCCGTAGAGATTGCAGCCCTCGAGGCGGTGTCCAGCCACCCGTCCTCGATTGGCGCGATCGGCTCGAACTAAGGGTCGGAGCGGACACTGGTGCGACCTCGAGGCACCGCTCGCGGCGAGCTAGATCATGCCCATCGTGACAGTGCGGCGCGCTTGGCTGTGGCTCGAACCCGTCGAAGATCAAGTCTCCGCGGACGTCGGCCGTGTATTTCAAACTTCCAAATCTGACCTGATGGCCAGGGGCGTAGCTTTTGATCTGCTCCAGATGGCCAAGCGAATTGGCCCGAAGTGCAAAGCCGCCGAATACGAAGATCTGTCCGGGGAGAAAAGTCTCGCCCTGGACCGCATCGTTGTTGACGATCGGAGGAGCCATCGGGCCTAAAGATGATGACACAGAGGAACTCTCAATGAAAGCACCAATGTCGGTGTCAAAACCGGCGGATCTCGAGTAGGGGGTCCCGAACTGTGCGTCTAGGTGGATGGTAACAAGAGGCAAGGGACACGATGTTTTTACCCAGGTTCGGGCCCTCTCGATGGAGGTAAAACCGTACTCCTGCTTGATTAATATTGATTATATGGATAGTACAAGAGTAGATCTACCACGAGATCAGAGAGGCTAAACCCTAGAAGCTAGCCTATGGTATGATTGTTGTTCGTCCTACGGACTAAAACCCTCCGGTTTATATAGACATCAGAGAGGGTTAGGGTTACACAGAGTCAATTACAATGGGAGGAGATCTACATATCCGTATCACCAAGCTTGCCTTCCATGCCAAGGAAAGTCCCATTCGGACACGGGACGAAGTCTTCAATCTTGTATCTTCATAGTCCAGGAGTCCGGCCAAAGGTCATAGTCCGGCCATCCGGACACCCCCTAATCCATGACTCCCTCAGTGATGATCATCATTATTAGAGCATTGTCCCAAGTGAGGAAAGGATGATGGAGACTATGATTCCCCCATAAGTCGGGATGAGACTCCGGACGAAAAAAAGAGGCCAAAAAAAAAAAGAAAAGAAAAGGCCCAAATAAAAAAATGAGAGAAAAAGAGAGAAGGGACAATGCTACTATCATTTTACCACACTTGTGCTTCAAAGTAGCACCTTGTTCTTCATGTAGTGAGTCTCATATATTGTGCTTCAAAGTAGCACTAAGATCTTCATGATAAAGAGTCTCTCATTTTGTCACTTTCATATACTAGTGGGAATTTTTGATTATTGAACTTGGCTTGTATATTCCAATGATGGGCTTCCTCAAAGTGCCCTAGGTCTTCGTGGGCAAGAAAGTTGGATGCACACCCACTTAGTTTCTTTTGTAGAGCTTTCATATACTTATAGCTCTAGTGCATCCGTTGCATGGCAATCCCTACTCCTCATGTTGACATCAATTGATGGGCATCTCCATAGCCCGTTGATTATCCTCGTCGATATGAGATTTTCTCCTTTTTTGTCTTCTCCACACAATCCCATCATCATATTCTATTCCACCCATAGTGCTATACCCATGGCTCGCGCTCATGTATTGCGTAAAGGTTGAAAGAGTTTGAGATTATTTGAGTATGAAACAATTGCTTGGCTTGTCATCGGGGGTATAGAAGTTGGGAACATCTTTGTGTGACGAAAATGAAGCATAGCCTAACTATATGATTTTGTAGGGATGAACTTTCTTTTGCCATGTTATTTTGAGAAGACATGATTGCTTTGATTAGTATGCTTGAAGTATTATTATTTTTATGTTAATATGAACTTTTGTCTTAAATCTTTCGGATCTGAATATTCATATCACAAGTAAGAAGATTTATATTAAAATTATGCCAAAGTATCACTCCGCATCAAAAATTCTCTTTTTATCATTTACCTACTCGAGGACGAGCATGAATTAAGCTTGGGGATGCGTGATACGTCTCCAATGTATCTATAATTTTTGATTGCTCCATGCTACTTTATCTACTGTTTTGGACTATATTGGGCTTTATTTTCCACTTTTATATTACTTTTGGGACTAACCTATTAACCGGAGGCCCAGCCCGAAATTGCTGTTTTTACCTATTTCATGTTTGAAGAAACAGAATATCAAACGGACTCCAAACGGAATGAAACCTTCGGAACGTGATCTTCTCACGAACATGATCCAGAGACTTGGACCCTACTCCAAGAAGTGCCGGTGGCGGTCACGAGGTGGAGGCGCCTGGTGCGCCCCTACCTCGTGGGCCCCCGACGCCCACCGACGTACTCCTTCCTCCTATATATACCTCGTATCCCCAAACGATCAAAACGGGAGCCAAAACCTAATTCCACCGCTGCATCTTCCTGTATCCACGAGATCCCATCTTGGGGCCTGTTCGAGAGCTCACGGGGGGGCATCCACCACGGAGGGCTTCCACATCAACACCATAGCCCATCCGATGAAGTGTGAGTAGTTTACTTCAGACCTTCGGGTCCATAGCTAGTAGCTAGATGGCTTCTTCTTTCTTTTTGGATCTCAATACAATGTTCTCCCCCTCTCTCGTGGAGATCTATTCGATGTAATCTTCTTTTTGCGGTGTGTTTGTTGAGACCGATGAATTGTGGGTTTATGATCCAGCTTATCTATGAATAATATTTGAATCTTCTCTGAATTCTTTTATGTATGATTGAGTTATCTTTGCAAGTCTCTTCGAATTATCCGTTTGGTTTGGCCAACTAGATTGGTAGTTCTTGCAATGGGAGAAGTGCTTAGCTTTGGGTTCAATCTTGCGGTGTCCTTACCTAGTGACAGAAAGGGTTGCAAGGCACGTATTGTATTGTTGCCATCGAGGATAACAAGATGGGGTATTTATCATATTGCATGAATTTATTCCTCTACATCATGTCATCTTGCTTAAGGCGTTACTCTGTTTTTAACTTAATACTCTAGATGCATGCTGGACAGCGGTCAATGAGTGGAGTAATAGTAGTAGATGCAGAATTGTTTCGATCTACTTGTCTCGGACGTGATGCCTATATACAGGACCATACCTAGATAACCTCATAACTATGCTCAATTATGTCAATTGCTCAACAGTAATTTGTTCACCCACCGTAGAATATCTATGCTCTTGAGAGAAGCCAGTAGTGAAACCTATGGCCCCCGGGTCTATTCTCATCATATCAATCTCCATCACTTATATACTTGCTTTATTTTTACTCTGCTTTTACTTTTTACTTTGCATCTTTATACCAAAAATACCAAAAATATTATCTCTGTCAGATCTCACCCTCGTAAGTGACCGCGAAGGGATTGACAACCCCTAATCGCGTTGGTTGCGAGTAGCTATCGTTTTGTGCAGGTACGAGGGACTTGCGCGTGGCCTCCTACTGGATTGATACCTTGGTTCTCAAAAACTGAGGGAAATACTTACGCTACTGTGCTGCATCATCCTCTCCTCTTCGGGGAAAACCAACGCAAGCTCAAGACGTAGCAACCAGCTCTTCTTGAACTTAGCCGAGTTCTGCACCATCAACACTTGACGATGTGTACCTTTCTTGATATCCTGCTCTGCCACTTTGAGCATCCCATGCAATTCAGTGAGCTTCTTTTCCATCCCATGCATATGGTAGTTCGAGATGAACGGCCCATAGCTGTCCGGAAGTGAACCCATAATTGTATCTGTGGACAACTCATCCCCAAGTGGGAAGCCCAGCCTATCCAGAGCTTGCATGTACCCGATCATCTTGATCACATGTGGGCTCAGTGGATCATCCTCTTTCAGCTTACAATCCATCAAGGATCGCCAGACGTTGAACCTTTCGGTCCTTGCCTGCATTTGAAACATGCTCTTAAGGTTCTCGATCATATCGAAAGCCTCAATATTTTCGAACTGCTGCTGCAGATCGGGCTCCATAGAAGCCAGCATGAGACAACTGATCTCGTTTGATTCATCAACGAGTTTCTGGTAGGCATTTCTGGCTGTGGCATTAGCATTATCGGCAGGTTCCTCTGGAAGTGGATTCTGTAGTACTTGTTCCTTTTTCTCATGCCTAAGAACAATTCTCAGGTTTCTATACCAGGTGGTAAAGTTTGTTCCATTCAATTTATCTTTTTCCAGGATTGATTTCAACGCAAAAGGGGTAACTTGAGCAGGTGGTGCCATTGATCTACAACAGAAATATGCAAAACACTAAGACATGTATTCATGAAGAGTAATTCATATTAAACATTTTAATAAGATCATTACTCCCACTAAAATCAACATCCCTCGGTTGATACTTAGTGATTCAAGATCCAAGATCAACATGTCAACTAGTGAGCTTTTGCATCACCGCTAGAGGACAAGATCACTCGGTAAGCAACTCTTGCTAATCGTATCTCCATATGACTCTTGTTGTTGGGGACATCTCATACCTCGCCAACTCCTATGCCTCATAGCCCAAAACTGTTTTGATAGCCACGACAAGTCAACCAATGCTCCGCGTGTAAGTGTCCGACACAAACCCATCACTTCAAGGAGATCTAGTGGCACCCTAATTTCATAGGTCCGACACTAAATATACTTGACATGTGAAGGTGCAGCAATTGGGGAGGCATTTGTACTTGACATTCTTTGAGGGATCACCCTACTTAAAACATCTACCATGCAAAAGGAAGGGTACATAAAAGGGATAAACTTTCACAGGCAGTTTATGTATGTGTGATATGGTATAGCCCCTTTCACAGCGCGTGGTGATCTCCATCTCCACGTGCGCGGTCTGCCCATGCATGGTTGTCCTCTTGGTGATCTCCATCTCCACGCCATGGTGTCAACCGCCAAGTGTTACATAAGATACTATGCTATTAAAAACTAATAGCTACTGAAAGTAAATTACATTACATGGCTTCTCATGTTGACACGCAGGTCATTAATACAATAATGGGACAACCATATGGCTCCTGTTGGTTGCTGCACTCATGACACGCAGGTCATGAAACAATAATATACAAGCAACATACATGGGCTATACCAAATCACAGTCATTCCCTGCAAAAACGAGTCAGACGTTCTACCGCCGAAGATAAAACCTCCTGAAACTCTATCTTCCAAGCGGATTTTGGCCTAGCCAGAAGCGCCGAAATCCTGTTCTGGTATTTCGCCGCTAATCCAACTTTTCGTTAGCTTCAGTTTGACAGGTCGTGGAGCAAAATCGGAGTTCGTATGCAAAATTTACAGACGTTTTACCGAGACCGCTCCAACAGATTTCAGCACCGCGGAAATCACATTTCCAAGGTGTTGATCTATGTTCCGATTCGATCAATCTCATTGATCTTTGCGTGCTGCATCCGCATTTACGTTCCACTATCTACCCCGATGGCAGACAACTGACCGGTAGGGGTAAGTCGTGTCATGACCTCTGCATCACGATCACGGAAACAAGATCACGAAACCAACCTTCAACACTGACATGCACGACCGATCTCATCGACCCGCACATGAACCGATCTACATATCTCATATGCATATCATCGAATCTATAACCACACAGCGGAGGCTCTGATACCACTGTTGGAACACGCGGTACGCTACGCTAGCGCTAAATAAAATTTTCTATCGCGGACCCAAGATCATGCTGCTGGAAATAGATCACGGGATCGGGTTTACCACTAGACGCGCAGTCACCGCAGCAGAAGTAGAGTTGGTGATGCGTGCAGCCGATCTCCCAGGCCGTCTCCTCCTCGCGTTGCCGATCTCCCGCGAACAGCGAAGACCCGTGAACGGTGATCTCCCGTGAACGGCACCTTGCGGTTCCCTCGAACGGTTCGTCCAAGCACCGCAGATGCGATGCCTCCAAGGTATCCACACGTGCGGGGAGCAGCGTCGAGCGGCGGACTGCTAGGTCAGGTCGCGCGGCATGGGCGTGGGGAGTGGCGGTGGCTAACCAGGGTTCGCTTCGATCAACCCTAAGTGGTGTGCCCACTCCCCTTTATATAGACCTCCGAGGTGGGCTCAACACTTGAGCCCACTAGGAGTCCACATCCATTTTCCACTCAGATCCAATCCTAATGGGCTGCAGCCCCTTAAGTGTGCGACCCTGTAGGTTCACGTACACATGGACACAACCAGAGTCGATAGTTGGTAGCGGCTCCTAGCAGAACGTGTCAACTCCCATGTGGGCGTAAAGTCGTTTGACGAACCTCAACAATGTGACATATGCAACATTCCTTTTGCCTCACGATATTTGATGTCGAGCTCAAGGCGAGTACTTGTCACCCTTGTGTTAGCCCGACCTCTCTTCTCGAAACCATGATACAGATTCCCGAACTGGGTTAATACTTAACCCAAGTCGCATGGCCATGCTTTCCGAATCTGATCACTCAAGAGGGCCCAGAGAATATCTCTCCAAATAGCACGGGCAAATTCCTTCTTGGTCAACCATGTCTCGCGGCATGTCTCACGACTCACCCGAAAGCTACCTTTATAACTACCCAGTTATGGAGTACCCAGTTACTCAGTTACGGAGTAGTGAGTCAATCCTCATCCCGAGAACATGCGAGGACCTCAGGTCTAGGACATGGCATAGACATTGCACTCGAGACTAACAGATGACTATATCTCGCTGCGTCTCAAAGTGGGTCTGTCCGGCTCGGTGATCTCCATCCCCGAGCCCATACTATCGGTTTAGCATCTCCATGCACATGACTTGTGAAACATGGTCATCAACCGAGTCGTATACTAGTCAAGGATATGTGTCCGCATAACCTTATCAACTAGGGACCATTAAAACAATCATCATACAATACATAGTTCCACAAACAAGTCACATACTTATTGATACATATCATTGATGATGTTCAAGGACAATACAAAGGACTCATGAATACATATGGAAATATCATCATCACATGATTGCCTCTAGGGCATATCTCTAACATTATTTTGTCAGCATATTCCATGTGCTGACCCGTTTCGGGCTGCAACGTGAATTGTTGCAGACTTTTCAGACGAAGAGTAAGGTGCGCTAGGTCGTTGTCGTGCACTCAGCTATGACGTTGGAGTTGATGGACTCATTTACCTTCGATGCTTCTGCAGTTGTCTTATTTAGATGGCCTTAAGCCATATTATTGTAATAAGTTCTTTTTTGAGACATTCGATCTAATAAGTGTGTGATTGCACTCTATTATAAATCATTCAAGTATTGTGTGTGTCCGCATTACCGATCCAGGGATGACACTTATGCACAAAGATTTGACCGTCTGAGGTCGGATCGCTACACCCACTATTGTGAATAAGAATAAAATTGCTTATGTGGAGAGTAATAAATTTTCTATGCTTATGGATCATGAAGAGAATTCTTTATGTAATGGTTATATTGATGAATCTATTCATGATTCTACTAAAAATTATTATGAGAGAGGAACTTATGATGCATGATGTTCTCTTTGCGTTTCAATTCTTATCTTTTATATGAGAATCATTGAAATCATCATGCCTAGCTTATAATGCATTAAAGGAAAGCGCTTGTTGGGAGGCAACCCAACACTTTTACTTACTGTTTTTGTGTGTTCACATGGTTATGCTACTGTATTGATCATGTTTTATAGCTTTTTGCTTCAATAAAGTGCCAAGTAAAGCCTTTGGGATCATGTTGGGTGATGGTTGATTTGACTCTGCTGAAAACAGAAAATTTTGCGCTCACCAAAATGAGTCTCATTTTTAACAAAAGAGTGCTATTGAGTAGATTCTTTTTGAAGAAGTTAAATATATAAATTTCTCACGTGGTACAAGTTTTTTCATAATTTTTGGAGTAGCAGAAGTATGGTAGTTATCCAAATTATTACAGACTGTTCTGTTTTTGACAAATTCTGTTTTCAATGCACAGTTTGCTTGCTTTCTAGTTTCTATGGCTTATATTGTAGAAATGATATTCAATAGTAGGAATTGCGTGAGAACAATTATGAGTCTTGTATTTGACAGCACCAAAAAGTGAAATGGTTTGCTCTTTATCATACTAACCTATCTCACAAAGTTCCGTTAAGTTTCGTGTGATTGAAGTTTTCAAGTTTTGGTTGAGATGTCGATATGAGGAGAATAAGGAGAGACAAGACCCTAAGATTGGGGATGCCCAAGGCACCCCAAGTTAATATGCAAGGAATATCCAAGCAACTAAGCTTGGGGATGCCCCGGAAGGCATCCCCTCTTTCGTCTCCAACATTATCGGTAACCTCACTCCGAGTTATGTTTTCATTCGTCACATGATATGAGTTTTGCGTGAAGCATCAATTTATTTTGTTAGGGTTTTCTTGATTTTATTTAGAATGATGTTTTGCATATTTTATTTCAATAAAAGTGGCATTGATAGCCTTTGCCATGCTTATCTTGCAAGTATACATGTTGCTATTTGAAAACAGAAAGTTTATCGATGTTGCAAAAATTCCCGAGGAAAATCAGAGTGTGATAAAATTTTGAATTTTTTTGCATAATGAGCTCTGATAAATTTTCTACAGTGTGGTAGAATTTCATAATTTTTGGAGTTAGGAAAGTATTGATACTCTTGCATTCTTTACCGACTGTACTGCTTTGGCAGATTGCTGTTATGTTTGCATTGTTTGCATATGCTTGCTTGTTTAATGAATCTATATGAGGATAGGAGTATTAAATATGCAGAGGCATTTAGTATGCAATGTTGAATAATATTTTTAGTGATTTGCTATAGTAGAGAATGATAAGGTTTTTGCATTAGTTTATAGTAACTTATCTCACGAGTTCTTGTTGAGTTTTGTGTGGATGAAGCTTTTGAGATTTAGGAAAACTGTGATACGAGAGGAATTAAGGAGACACAAAAGCTCAAGCTTGGGGATGCCCAAGGCACACCAAGATAATATTTCAATAAGTCTCAAGCATCTAAGCTTGTGGATGCCCCGGTAGGCATCCCACCTTTCTTCTTCAACAATTACCGGTTAGTATCGGTTGAACCTAAGTTTTTGCTTCTTCACATGAGTTGTGCTATCCTTGAAATGTCATTTTATTTTGTTTTGCTTGCTGTTTGAATAAAATACTTACATCTGAAAGCTTTAAATAAGAGAGAGCCCTCACATAGCTATCTATTTACTTAACTACTCATTTGATCTTCACTTATATCTTTTTGGAGTAGCTTGTCATTTACTCTTGTGCTTCACTTATATCTTATGAGTAAATTGTTGAATGAATTGAATATCATGAAGTTGAAATTATATCATGCCTAGTGATAGCTTCACATTGGGTTTTGAAAGTGAAATCTTTTGAGGCTTGACAATCACAATATTGGTCATACAAGCAATTCACGAATAATTAGTATAAGGAAGATAACTTTCACATGCAAATACACTATCATGGAAATCTTTTGTGATTGTGAGCCCCCATCAAAATATTATATGCCAAAATAGTTGACATTGGACAAGGAAGACAATGTAATGATTTATGTTTACTCATATTCACATAGAAGTCATATTGTCATAGATCATTCAACATGTGGTGCTTGCCCCCCATCTTTGCTGCCAAAAATTCCGCACCAAGTAGAGATACTACTTGTGCATCCAAAAATCCTAAAAACCAAATCTTATTTTCAAGAGTCCACCATACCTACCTAAGGATTGAGCAAGATCCTTCAAGTAAGTTGTCATCGGTGCAATAAGGCAATAAAAATTGCTTCTAAAAGTGCTAGATCATTTAGTGTAAGAGAAAATTGAGCGTTGTACGAACTTATGATGGCAAAGCAATAAAAGTGACGGACTGCATAATAAATGTTGCTATCATAAGGGGCAATATAACGTGACGTTCTCTTGCACAAAGGGGTTGAGCATACAAACAAATAAGCGCATGACAACCTCTGCTTGCCTCTACGAAAGGGCCTATCTTTTAATTTTCAGTATTTATTTTTATGCAAAGAGTCAAAATTATTCTCTCTATTCCTTTTTATTTTTCTCTTTTGGCAAGCATCATGTGGTGAGGAAAGATCTAGGCACGTATGTCCAGTTGAATATGGTTAGCATGAGTTATTATTGTTGACATCATGATACGTCTCCAACGTATCTATAATTTTTGATTGTTCCATGCTATTATATTATCCGTTTTGGATGTTTAATGGGCTTTAATATGCTCTTTTATATTATTTTTGGGACTAACCTATTAACCGAAGGCCCAGTGCCAGTTCCTATTTTTTTGCCTATTTAAGTGTTTCACAGAAAAAGAATATCAAACGGAATCCAAACGGAATGAAACCTTCGCGATGATCTTTCTTGGAACAAACGCAATCCAGAAGAATTGGAGTTGAAGTTTGGAACTCCGCGAGGCGGCCACGAGGCAGGAGGGCGCGCCCAAGGGGGTAGGCGTGCCCCCACCCTCGTGGGCCCCATGGAGCTCCACCTACGTACTTATTTCGCACATATATACTCTTATACCCTAAAAACATCAGGGAGAGCCACGAAACCACTTTTCCACCGCCGCAACCTTCTGTACCCGTGAGAACCCATCTTGGGGCCTTTTCCGGTGATCTGCCGGAGGGGGAATCGATCACGGAGGGCTTCTACATCAATACTATAGCCTCTACGATGAAGCGTGAGTAGTTTATCACAGACATTCGGCTCCATAGTTATTAGCTAGATGGCTCCTTCTCTCTCTTTGATCCTCAATACAAAGTTCTCCTCGATGTTCTTGGAGATCTATTTGATGTAATACTCTTTTGCAGTGTGTTTGCCGAGATCCGATTAATTGTGGATTTATGAACTTGATTATCTTTGAATATTATTTGGTTCTTCTCTGAATTCTTATATGCATGATTTGATATCTTTGCAAGTCTCTTCGAATTATCAGGTTAGTTTGGCCTACTAGATTGATCTTTCTTGCAATGGGAGAAGTGCTTAGCTTTGGGTTCAATCTTGCGGTGTCCTTTCCCAGTGACAGTATGGGCAGCAAGGCACGTATTGTATTATTGTCATCGAGGATAAAAAGATGGGGTTGATATCATATTGTTTGAATTTATCCCTCTACATCATGTCATCTTGCTTAATGCGTTACTCTGTTCTTATGAACTTAATACTCTAGATGCATGCTGGATAGGGGTCGATATGTGGAGTAATAGTAGTAGATGCAGAATCGTTTCGGTCTACTTGACACGGACATGATGCATATATTCATGATCATGCCTAGATATTCTCATAACTATGCGCTTTTCTATGAATTGCTCGACAGTAATTTGTTCACCCACCGTAATATATGCTATCTTGAGAGAAGCCACTAGTGAAACCTATGCCCCCCGGGTCTATTTTACATCATATTAGTTTCCTGTCAACTAGCCAATTTCGGTCGCCATTTATTTTGCAATCTTTACTTTCCAATCTATACAACAAAAATACCAAAAATATTTAGTTTGCTATCTTTATTAGATATCACTTTTGCGAGTGATCGTGAAGGGATTGACAACCCCTATATCGCGTTGGTTGCAAGGTTCTTGATTGTTTGTGCAGGTACTAGGTGACTTATATGTAATCTCCTACTAGATTGATACCTTGGTTCTCAAAAAACTGAGGGAAATACTTACGCTACTTTGCTGCATCACCCTTTCCTCTTCAAGGGAAAACCAATGCATGCTCAAGAGGTAGCACATCACCCTTGAGGTGAATACGTTGGGAGGCAAAACAATAAGCCCCTATCTTTCTATGTGTCTGGTTGAAACGTTTTGCTCATGTGTATTTGGCGAGTGTTAGCAATCATAGAAGACTATATGATGGTTCAATATGTGGAGCTCATACTTACACTCTGTTGAATAAGTTGAATTGCAATTTCTTGGTGACTAAGAACATTGGTTGTTGAGTTTCAAGAGAGGTCATTGTTGAACCTTAACATGTGAATTGGCTACTACTATAACATGAGAAGTTTTATAAGAAAGAATTGTTGTTATGATGCTAGGAAAAGTGATTGAAATTAACATTGATCAAACTTATGCACTTTGCTAGCATTCACACTTCACAAGTTCTTTCTTTTATTATTTACCTACTCAAGGACGAGTAGGAATTAAGCTTGGGGATGCTGATACGTGTCCAATGTATCTATAATTTATGAAGTATTCATGCTGTTATTTTATCATTCTTGGGTGTTTTACAATCATTTTATAGCAACTTTATATCATTTTTTGGGACTAACCTATTGACCCAGTGCCCAGTGCTAGTTGTTGTTTTTTACTTGGTTTTTACATCGCATGAAATCAATATCAAACAGTCCAAACGCAACGAAACTCCACGGGGATTTTTATGGGCCAGAAGACATCCATTGGGCCAGGGCAGCACCTGGGGGGTGCCCTGAGGGGGGCACAACCCACCAGGGCGTGCCAGGCCCCCTGTCGATGTCAAAACCGGCGGATCTCGGGTAGGGGTCCCGAACTGTGCGTCTAAGGCGGATGGTAACAGGAGGCGGGGGACACAATGTTTACCCAGGTTCGGGCCCTCTCGATGGAGGTAATACCCTACTTCCTACTTGATTGATCTTGATGATATGAGTATTACAAGAGTTGAATCGTAGAGGCTAAACCCTAGAATCTAGCCTATGATTATGATTGTTGTTGTCCTACGGACTAAACCCTCCGGTTTATATAGACACCGGAGGGGGCTAGGGTTACACAGAGTCGGTTACAAGGGAGGATATCTGCAGATCCGAATTGCCAAGCTTGCCTTCCACGCCAAGGAGAGTCCCATCCGGACACGGGACGAAGTCTTCAATCTTGTATCTTCATAGTCCAATAGTCCGGCCAAAGGATATAGTCCGATTGTCCGAGGACCCCCAAATCCAGGACTCCCTCAGTAGCCCCCGAACCAGGCTTCAATGACGATGAGTCCGGCGTGCAGATTGTCTTCGGCATTGAAAGGCGGGTTTTTCTCCAAATTCTGAGTACCTGTCGAGTAGTGTGCGGCTTCCCATGAATATTGCACTCCTCGGCTTCTGCGCCTAATAATGGCTATCCTCCACGTGTCGAGCGAATGCGAGAAGTCGGGGCATTTTTACACTTGCCACCCTAACCATGTAAGTAAATCGTCTATTTAAAGAGACGGGGATCCTCAGAACCAAATCACACCATCCTCCCACAGCGAGTATCCATCGGAGCGCGCCTGGAAAAGTCCATCCCATCTGGCCGGCCATCGCAGCTCCTCCTCTCGCTCCCGTAGCCATAAGCCAAGCAATTGGAAGAAGAGTTCCGTCCCCCACAGCCAATTAATAGAGTTACACACCCAGGGATCTCTCCCGCCAGCGTATATGGTCCCCGTTCGAGCCGGACTAGCCACCTACAACGGCGGAGAGCAAGCGGAGAGCTTTCCCAACCCCTCCACGGGGGAGCAGGTATGCCTCCTCCCATACTTATTAAGGGGGCTTGGATTTCCAATCCATCCGTTCCTCTGCGGGCTCCTGGAGTTCTACGGCCTCCAGCTGCATAACTTTACTCCCGCCTCCATATTACACATCGCTGGCTATGTCGCCCTTTGCGAGCTGTTTTTGGGCTGCGAAGCTCATTTCGAGCTATGGAAGAGGCTATTCTGCCTTGTACCCCGTACACAGGAGGGGTCAATATATCAAGTGGGCGGAGCCGAGATATGGCGCATTGTAACGCCCTCGATGTGGCTATATCTCCCACGTGTCGAAGCACGACTTAGAGGCATAACCGCATTGAAAGCAATGTCGCAAGTGAGGTAATCTTCACACAACCCATGTAATACATAAGGGAAAGAGATCATAGTTGGCTTACAATCGCCACTTCACGCAATACATGAGTAAAGCATTACATCATACAAATACAATCAAGGTCCGACTACGGAATCAAAATAAAAGAAGACTACCCCAAATGCTACACAGATCCCCGATCGTCCCAACCGGGCTCCACTACTGATCAACTGAAAACGAAACAACACAATGAACAGGATCTTCATCGAGCTCCTCCTTGAGCTCGGATGCGTCACCTGCACGGTTTCATCGGCACCTACAAACTGGTTTTGGAAGTATCTGTGAGTCACGGGGACTCAGCAATCTCACACCCGCGAGATCAAGACTATTTAAGCTTATGGGTAGGAGAAGGTAGTGAGGTGGAGCTGCAGCAAGCGACTAGCATATCTGGTGTCTAACATACACAAATGAGAGGGAGAAGAGAAGGCAAAAGCACGGTCGAACAACTATGATCAAGAAGTGATCCTAGAACAACCTACGTCAAACATAACTCCAACACCGTGTTCACTTCCCGGACTCCGCTGAGAAGAGACCATCACGGTTACACACGCGGTTAGTTTATTTTAATTAAGATCAACTTCGGGTTTTCTACAACCGGACATTAAGAAATTCCCATCTGCCTCATAACCGCGGGCATGGCTTTCGAAAGATAATACCCTGCAGGGGTGTCCCAACTTAGCCCATGATAAGCTCTCACGATCAACGAAGGATATTCCTTCTCCCCGGGAAGACCCGATCAGTCTCGGAATCCCGGCTACAAGACATTTCGGCAGTAATAAAACAAGACCAGCAAAGCCGCCCGATGTGCCGACAAATCCCGATAGGAGTCGCGACCTCGTTCTCGTGGCACACGGATAAGTCAAGCTACGAGTTTACCAAGCCTCGAGTTTCCCGTGGTGGCCCAAGAAGTCTGCTCGGTTCGGACCAACACTCGGAGGAGCACCGCCCGGGGGCTAAAATAAAGATGACCCTTGAGTCTGCAGAACCCAAGGGAAGGGGTATATGTGGTAGGTAGTCAAATGGTAAAACCAAGGTTGGGCCTTGCTGGAGGAGTCTTATTCAAAGCGAACTGTCAAGGGGGTCCCATAAATCACCCAATCGCGTTAAGGACGCAAAATCCGGGAACATAATACTGATATGACGGAAACTAGGGCGGCAAGAGTGGAACAAAACACCATGCATAAGGCCGAGCCTTCCACCCTTTACCAAGTATATAGATGCATTAATTAAATAAGATATATTGTGATATCCCAACAAGTAAACATGTTCCAACAAGGAACAACATCTCCATGTTCCAACAAGGAACAAACTTCATCTTCACCGCAACTAACAACGCTATAAGAGGGCTGAGCAAAGCGGTAACATAGCCAAACAACGGTTTGCTAGGAAAGGATGGTTAGAGGCTTGACATGGCAACATGGGAGGCATGATATAGCAAGTGGTAGGCATCATAGCATAGGCATAGCAAAAGAGCGAGCATCTAGCAAGAAAAGATAGAAGTGATTTCGAGGGTATGGTCATCTTGCCTGAGATCCCGCAAGGAAGAAGAACGAGTCCATGAAGAAGACAAACGGACGTAGTCGAACGAATCCTCACAACTCCGGAAGGAAACCGAAGCTAATGAGAGAAGCAACACAGAAACAAACAAACAACATGGTAAACCAACAAGCAAAAACATGGCATGATGCACAATCAAGTATGATGCATGTCCGGTTTAAATAGCATGGCATGGCAATATGCACAAACAAAACTACAAGTTAAATGGAGCCCAATATGCAACGAGTTGCATATTGACTGGCTACCACATCAATTATTTAGTTCTCTCTGGTTATGTACCCAACAATATTAAATATTGGTTACCATGGCAAGTGGTGAAGCATAACAAAACTATACCATCTAAACAATTTAAATGGGGCCGGATATAAAAACAACAAATCCGGTAAATCCCCATATGCATTTAGCAATTTAATGCAACAACAATTTTAAACATTTAAATGTTGTTATCATGATGCGGATGACATATACAAGTTATATGCAATTTTATGAAAATGTTGACATGAGCATGATACGAGGCATTTGTCGCTATGGCAGAAGGAAAAGGGTGCCACGGCGATGAATCCGAAAATGATGCCACGGCAACATATCGGTTCCGGTAGCTCATGGAGATACCGGTGCAAAAGGAAGCGTGCGGATGTGTGGAACACGCAAGAGATGGGGAGTGATCCCGGATACCGGGTGTCCCACATGACGGTGGCATGGCAAACGAGGAGCGTGCAAAGACAATTCAATCACGGTGCAAAACTTGAGCATCGCATACAACACACAAGCATTCGTTCACGGGCGGTCGTCTCGGGGTTATACCTTCGAAGCGTGCATTTTCGGGCGGATCGAGTTCGATGCGGTGTAGGGGAAGTAGTTGTACACGGGTCTTGTCGGATCCACGGCGACGGTAGTTGTACACGGTTCGTAGTGGAAGTAGTGGAACTTGGTGCATCCAAGCTCTTTGGTGTAGTGGTACACATTCCGTAGATGTTCGAGATCACGGCGAGGAACTTGACGTCCACGGAGTCTTCGAGGGTCGACGGTAGTCGTGCACGACAACCGTAGTTGAACTTGGCAATGGTAGTAGTACACGGGTCGTAGACGTTCGAGCCATCGGTAGCGGTACTTGATGAATCCCGAAACGGACTTGGCGTCTTCGTGCGTAGGGGTACTTGACGCGTCGTTGTGGTACTTGGCAAAAATCACAGAGAAGATGCTTGGCGGTCCTGGTATGGTCTTGGCGTCCATGTAGTCGATCTTGCAGATCTTCACGTCCAACACAAAACATCACAAGGGGCCTCGGGGCGGCGACAGCAACGAGACGATGGTGGTGGTGAGCGGCAGGGGCTCGCCGGAGTAGCTGGTGGCGACTGGGCGCGACGCGATGGGGCCCCTGGTCGCCGTAGAGGAAGCAGAGGATGGCGCAGGTCCGGCGACGACGGAGAACGGCAGGATGCGGCGAGGAGGAGGCCGCAGGTGAGGGAGGAGGTTGGGCGCGCGGCGCATGGTGGTGGAGGCGAGATCCGGCGCGGGTTCCGTTCAGCGCCCGAAATGGAGGGGGGCGCACCGGCGAGGAGAGGACGGCGGCTTGACGCGGCTATGGCAGGGAGGCGAGCGAGGAGGAGGCAGAAGGGATCGGGCGAGGCGCTCCTCTCGTGCGTGGTGACGGTGCGAGGGAGGAGACGAGGGAGAGTGGGGGATCGGGCAGGGGGTTCGGGCTAGGGTTAGGAGGGATTGGTGGGGGCGGCTGGGCCTTGGCCTTGGGCCGGCGCGGGAGGTTGGGAGGCCCAGGCTGCTGGGCTCCTTCTCTCTCTCTCTCTCTTTCTCTAATTCTCTTTTCAAAACAGAAAATAAAGAGAAATAAAAAGGGAAGAAAAGAAAGGTTAGAGAAAGAGTTGGGCACGGGGATAATTTTCACGGACTCGTAAAAATGTGCACGGTCCATGAAAAATAGGAGTGGCAAGATTGCAGGAATTAAATTCAAAGTCATTTGAATTTAATTCAAAAGGTTTGAGCAAGGACTAGGAATTAGAAGTTTCCAAAAATGTTGGGATTTTTGGTGGAGCTCCGGAATATGATGAAAGAATATATGGCAAGGTTGGAGACCAAGAATTAAGATAACAAAGGCATTGGAATATTTTGCAAGTGTGTTATGGTGAATTCCAAATTAATGAAATATTTAATATAGCTCCCTAATATTGGGACGGTAGTTATAAAGAGAAGTCACCCTTCCCTCGATTTAAATAGATCAACCATCCATGCAATTTATTTAGTTGAGTTGCAAAAGATTTATGAGATGATGGCATGATGACATGATGCAATGCAAAAATAAAAAGGGCAGGCACAAATGAAACACACGGTGAAACTCGAAATAGCTGGAAGTCTTCTGGAGCGTCGGTCTCGGGGCGTTACACGCATCGCCGGGACCGGATACCTGTCTGGTACTCCGAAGAAGACATCCGAAGACTGGCCTTCGGAGTGGTTTTATATGGAGGACGTCCCCGTTCCGGACCCCATTCGGATGGGCCTTCCTGAGTTCGACAACACCCCTTTGAAGAAACACCGCAGCTGGCGCCCTCGGAGCCCCTAGGAGGAAGACAACGGATAAGTCCTTTACCTAATGGGCAGGATAAAAACGCTGGCCAAATCAGGATTGACGATAATCGAGGTTATCTCAATATGTATAATGCGGGGGGTACAGCCACTTCAATATCGGGGACAACCCATGTGGCACTTCAATGGAGAAGACGATGCTACCCGCTGTGGTCGTAAGGGACCGGACTCCGTCGCTGCTCTAGCGAAAATACTGTCCGATTTATATAAAGGAGAGGAAGAGGAGTTCATCCGCATTAAGCCACGGGATGGATTCTCCATGTACAACCCCCCAAGCTGGGTGAGCTGCTACTTTTTACTCCAAATCTTCCCGCATTCTTCGTCATAAGTATTTACCTTGCTATTTCATAGCAGGAACTGTGAAAAGCTGTGAGGGAGGTCCACAGCCCGCCACCACAACCATAGGACCCTAACCGGGCCCTCGACCCCAGACTCGAAGAAGATCCGGACACATTTGTGGAGCTCATTGACATGACGTTCTATCAATTAAACTGCGACGGTGCCCTGGTGGCCATCATAGCCAATTATCCTGGACTACTCCCTGCATCGCATGTAAGTGAAACCGGAGTCCCAACTTCCGAGAAGGATCACTTTTTTGCACTTCACCTACCGCACACATATGGTGTCTTACAGGGAAGGTCCTCGGGACGCCATGCCGAACCCGTTGTGACTCACCAACAAGGGGCACCGAAACCGAGTAGGCTCAAAAGGAAGGCGGTCAGGACTGAGACGTCGTTGCAAAGGTATGAAAAAGAACCCCACTCCGTGGTTGTCGTCTTTTAAAATATAACAACGTCCATGTTTCCTAGCAGGAAAAACACTCACCGGACCATACCTGGAGATCCCGCCGACCACGCCTCCACCAGTCGGGCTCATGAGCCGGACTTAGAGGCAGACGCTAACGTGGGGCCAACACCGGATGTTCCTCCTACAGAGGATGCAGATAGGCTGTCCGCCACGAGTTCCGAAGTGGAGAGTGCCATGAATCACAGGCGTCGCTGGGCCATACTCCGCGACGCTTGTTTCTCTCAAGAGGCGTTTGATGCCTTCAACTCAGGAGATGCGTACATCCGAGCTGCTCAAATCTTGTAGCCATGGATGGTCTTCTCCATTGGGATTTCAAGCCTGGCCAGGCAATTGCAGATCAGGTTCGTCGTCGTTTTGGATCTACGGTTCATTTTTCTCCTAGCAATGGTACCAAGGAATTCTTCTTGGTGGTTTTCTTCTCCTCCGCCTCCTTCCCTCTCTCGGTTGAATCTGTGGGTATTGCTCTTCAATGTTGTATTGGAGGTTCTGCTGAGGGTTTCTCGATCTCGCAACTGGCTGATCGTAAGTTCCATTTCTCGGTGGCGTCTAATCGAGTTGGTCATTTCATTTACCATCTCAAGGATCGTATTTGGCCGGATTTTGTTTGCCATTTCTCTCTATACCGACCCGAGGGACATGCTACTCCCCAGAGTGATACTTGCTGGCATTCGGATCATCATTTGCAAGAGCTTTCTACACGCAACCCTATGGCAATCAAACACTCATTCTCATTTGATTCACGGAATGCATCTATGGACCCTTATTCGGCGTTCGAATTGGCAAAATTTGGCCTTCTTGATCCAGTTTTGGGATTACAAAGGATTTCAGCAGTTGCCGGAATTTCTCCAGAAAGCTCAACGTCGGCCGACGCCCCTCAACGGGCAACCATGCAGGCTAATTCTGGCATTAATGTTTCAAGGAATATTTCAGGTAATGCATTTAATGCAAACATCCGTTTTGGCAGCTTTTATGGGGATGACGCACAATCAGGGCCGGGGGACACGACGTCCTCTCCACATTCATTGCCGACCTCTATCCGTTTTGGAGAATTTCAAACTTTGGTCCCACCCCCGGGCATTCAAATTCGCAACCAATTTCATGGACGTCAATTCAGGCAAGATTGTTGGGATGATATTCCCCCGTTCATGTTGCTCTATATTAATGACCAGCGCAAATTTGGATATTCTGATACTCACATTGCCAAAATTTGGTCTATTGTATCGGTCCCACCATCAGACTACATTAACAAACGCCTGAACTTATGCTATGTGTGCAATGGCTCCGGTCACCAAGCGGATTCTTGTCCCGATAATATTTGCAACACCGTCTCTGTTGGTCCTTGTGTGGGCCTCTCAAGGGAAGCTACTCATGGTCCGTCTGAAGATAGACGGGAACTTTCTGGATCTCAGCCATGCTATCTTTGTGGCTTGTTGGCCCATCTATATTTTACCTGTCCTGGGCTTTTACACTGTTCTACTTGCTCATTTTTGGGCCACGCACGCCACTTTTGTCACCCTCTGGCCCGTCGAATGCAATGGAAAGTAAAGATTAATTCTCTCTTTTCGGCTACTCAAATGGTAAGCCCCTGTGAATCTGCACCGCAAAAGGAAGAAAATACTCGAGATGCTTATCTCCTTGAGAAGGGCAAAGCAATTATGACAGATTCATTCAAACAAGTCTCCCTGAGACATCAAATCAATCAGACTATAATTACTGATTCTTCGCCCGATGGCACTATTACTGCCTCTCCTTCGCCTGTGGCCATCCGATACTCATCCAAGGGTCGCCCACGACACGTGTCCTCATCTGATGGGCTTGACGGGAGGCGGCCGCAGCTAGTCTGGGTTCCCAAGGGGACTAGGGCCCGTGCCGATACGCATTCTCCCCTGTTTCTCTGCTCCAATCCTGCCACCACTCCAGAGCTCCACCACCCTCCCATGGCGAACTTCCCCGTCAATGTGGTGCCCTACCTACCGCAGGGTATGACGATCGAGCTTGGTCCGGAGGACAGGAAGGTGAGGGATGATATGGTGGTCAGCCCAACTCCCCCGTTGCGCCATGACTTCCTCGCCATCGCGGAAGTTAATCGCTTCGTGCCGTTCCATCATAAGGCGGCGCTGCGCCATACCATTGAAGGTTTGCTGCATGAGTCCCAGTTCTTCCCCACTGAGATAGATGATCATCCTTTAGGAGTTGGGATTTTTGGCTTTGCGGATTCCATTACTAGAGACGCTGTTGTGGGCACTACCTTTGAACTAGATGAGGATGAAGAGAATATTTACACTGTTATCTCGTTTGTGCCTCATGATGCGGCTTTGAACATGCGCCTGACCACCTTTGGTCCCCTGAGTTGGATTCTGTATATTGGGTTCCCGCAAGATTATCAGACCTCACATTACATGCACAAGTCAGTTGATAAGTTTGGCGAGCTTGTCACTTGGCACAACCCAAGGGGGGATAGAAAGCTTGTTTTACTGAAAGTTCGAGTTATTCATTTGCGTCTCGTCCCAAAAAGCTTTGTTATGCATCAATTAGGTGGTGATCGACGTTGTTGGACTGTCTGTGTAACCATGCTACGCAGCGGGATCGGATGCCCATCTTCCCGAGGTTCCACCGCAGGATCGAGCCACCACTGCGGATGGTATCCTCACCCTCTTCATGGGGAGGGACTCACAGCGGAACAACTCTATCAAGCGCAACTGAATAATTGGATGGCTCAGAATGCGCAGATGAATGCAAATGCTGCCAATGCTGCCAATGCACATGAAGACAATCAGGGCAATGAGGTTCACTTTCAGGCAAACTGGGGGCAATGGCCTCCATCCCCTCCTCCAGTTCTGTATAACTTCCAGGCCTGGCTTGCTCAGGAGGGCCTTCATGTCCAAGATGGGATAGTGCCTCACAATAACATGCTGGATAGCCCAGGTACGGCTTGGAATGAGTCTATTACTGTCTTTGGCACCTCTGATTCCAGTGAGACAGTGTTAGACAGCTATGTTTTGGTACCTGCGAACTTGTTCCATTCGGTGGTGGAAGGAGAGAGCTCGGATATGGCCACATCCTCTGTCCATATTCCCTCACTGCCCCCCCTGCTGCTCCAGTTAATTCGCTTGAAGTTATGGTTTCTCTCACTCAGCATGGTCTACAGTTTGCTATGACTGAACATGGTAATGTGATCTCTTCAATGCTCATTAATCAAGGTTTCTCTTTCATTAGACTCAACTCCTTTCTGAGATCGACCATCATGCCTTTGGTTGCCTCCTATGGTCCCTGGAGCTCTGGTTTTGGGCTCAGGAATGATTGGGTTCAAGTTAAAGCTGTGATTACTTGTTGAAAATAACCTGGTCTCGACTGCATCAAAGCAGACTAGGGAGTTGGCCTCCTCCCCTTTGCAAATTGAAGAGATCCTAGACACACCTGATCTAAACTCAATGGTCAGCCCTGACAGCACTCACTTGGAGATCCCTGTGGTAGCTCATCCTTCTCAGGTGATCGCTGATCCTTCTCTGCTTGTGCAACCTGCCCTGTCTGATGACCAAGTGGTCCAACTGGCACCTGTGGGTGCAGCTGTGGCAAATGCTTCTGGCTCTGGGGAGGAGATTTCTGCGGCATCTTCTCAGCTCTTTGGAATTGAGCCATCCGAGGGCTCCACTCATCGATACCCTGTTACGGATGGACAAAGCTCGCTAATGCCCTTGGTGGAACGGGCTTAATTACGATGCTTCAACGCAAAAGGAAAGCTTGCCATGCCCATGTCTTCTGTTTCTCTTCGTCGCAGTGCCAGGTCTAATAAATATGACGGTTTTAAAGTACCGGCCATTACTGACAGCAAACCAAGAGCTTCCAAGGTCAAGCCCCGTATCAATCCGTCGGCTCTGCTGGTCAGGGACCGTGCTGAAGAGGATGACAGCTCGGCTGTGCCGCCGCCCACCCCGATCGCCACGCTTCAACTTATTGGCACTGTCAAATGCGCTATTCCTGCTGCCGAGCTCTCTGAAGATGTGCTAACTGTAGCTATGGAGGATGCTCGTTCATCCTCATCCAGTGCTTAATCCTTCCTTTTATTTCATGGTTCTTTTGGTGAACTGGAATGTTCTCTGTTGGAACGTCCATGTCTTAAATTCCGAACCTAAGCAACTTGCTCTGTTTAATGCTATCTCGGCTAGTGGCTGTGCTGTCATTTGTCTGCAGGAAACTAAGAAGCACTCTTTTGATAATAACTTTATTAAATCTTGCTGTCCGAGACGTTTTGATAAATTTGAATTTATTCCGGCCCGCGGTGCTTCGGGTGGAATTGCCACAATCTGGAATAGTTCAATCTTCTCTGCCACTGTTCTTGCATCCAGGGACTTTGCTTTGGTGACCCGCTTTCATTCCACGCAATCTGCACAGTCTTGGACCCTTGTGAATGTGTATGGCCCCTGTCAGGGAGATGAACGTAGGGATTTCATTCAATGGCTACTAGACCTTAATATTCCTACCAATGAAGACTGGCTCCTTGTAGGGGACTTTAATTTTATTCGTGGCCCAGACAATCGTAATAAGCCAGGTGGTAACCTTGGGGATATGATCACCTTCAACGATTTTATCAGGAACCAAAACCTGGTGGAATTACCCATCAAAGGTCGAGCTTACACTTGGAGTAATATGCAGGTGGACCCCCTCTTAGAACAAATTGACTGGTTTTTCACGAGCACCAATTGGACTATTACTTACCCTAAAACCCTAGTTAAGCCTCTTGGTCGACCTGTTTCCGATCACATCCCTTGTGTGGTTTGCATTGAGACAACCATTCCTCGCTCCAAGATCTTCAGGTTCGAATCATATTGGGTACATCATCCTGGATTTTTGGACACGGTTTCTAATTCTTGGTCCAAATCAATTCCCTCGACCAACATGGCCACTGTTATCTCCCGCAAGTTTAAACATCTGCGGTGTGATCTAAAAATTTGGAGTAAAGGTATTTCTAAACTGTCTATTGCCATTAACAACTCCAACAGGGCCCTCTTCGAACTTGATGAACTTGAAAATAAAAGACGTCTCACCATACCGGAAACAAATTTCCATCGCATTCTCAAGAACCATATCGTAAGGCTTCTTAATTATCAAAGAGAGTATTGGAGGATGAGATGTACCATTCGTTGGGTCAAATTTGGCGATGAACAACCAAAAAATTTTCAAGCGATGGCCTCAGAAAGATATAGGAGAAATAACATTGCTTCCCTTACCACAGATGATGGTTATTGTATTGAGGACCACGCAGCAAAGAATCAGTTATTTTCAAGCTTTCAAGAAACGGCTTGGGGCTTCTCAAAGACCATGACATGAAGTTCGATTTAGCCAGAATTATCAAGAAGGTTGAAGACTTGGATCAACTTACGGTGCCTTTCACTCACCAGGAAATTGATGATGTCATTAAATACATGCCTGCGGATAGGGCTCCGGGTCCAGATGGTTTCACGGGACATTTTCTCAAAGCTTGTTGGCACGTGATTAAACAAGACTTTTATCTTACGTGCAATCAATTTCATGAAGGAAACTTAAACACGAGAGTATTAATGAGGGCTTCATTACTTTAATCCCAAAATCATTGCTCCTGCTTTAGTCAATGATTATAGACCAATCACGCTACTCAACTGCTGTCTTAAGATCATTACGAAACTTCTTGCCAACCGTCTACAAAAGATCATCCTAAAGATCGTGCATCGAAATCAATATGGTTTTTTGAAGGGCAAATCTATTCAGGACTGTCTGGCGTGGGCGTTTGAATACATTTACCAATGTCAAACATCAAAGAAACCAATTATCCTCCTTAAACTTGATTTTGCTAAGGCCTTTGACACTATTGAGCATGAGCCCATGTTGGAGATTATGAGGCATATGGGATTTAACGACAAATGGCTAAACTGGATCCAAACAATCTTGGCCTCAGGTAAATCTTCGGTCCTTTTAAATGGAGTTCCAGGGAGACAATTCCATTGCAAAACGGGGGTTCGACAAGGTGACCCGCTATCTCCCCTGATTTTCGTGTTGGCAGCCGACCTTCTTCAAGCCGTCATTAATGATGCTTTTGCCCAGGGTCATATTCAGCTTCCTTTCCCATGTGTAACTCAAAAGGATTACCCGGTCATTCAATATGCTGATGACACTATTCTAGTATTACCAGCCTGTGAAACTCAGGCAGCCACGATCAAGCAGATTCTGTCGGATTATGCAACTTCCATTGGCCTTAAAATAAATTTCCAAAAATCCACTATCATCCCAATCAACTGTGATGAGTCCGTCAGCAACAGCATTGCACAAATCTTCGGTTGCATGACTGGCAAAATGCCCTTTACTTACCTTGGGCTGCCTTTGGGAACCACGAGACCTTCTATTCAGGATCTAATGCCTTTGGTTTGCAAAGTGGAACGCCGCCTAACTGCTACCCTCAACATGATTTCGTATGGTGCAAAACTATCTCTAGTAAATTCAGTGATCACCTCGCTCATGATTTTTGCTCTTTGCACTCTCAAGTTTCCCGCCTCCATTATTGAGCTCTTAGACAAGATCAGAAGGAAATGTCTCTGGACTAAAAAGAATGAACAGGGGGAGACATGTAATTCACTAGCGGCTTGGAGCATGATCTGTAAACCTAAAGAGTGTGGTGGAATGGGCATTTTGGATCTCCGAACGAAAAGTGATGCCCTGTTACTCAAATATCTTCACAAATTCTACAATCACTGTGATTTACCTTGGGTGGAATTAATCTGGAACACCTATTACTCATCGAAAATCCCTCATGCAACGGATGCTTATGGTTCCTTCTGGTGGCGAGACGTCACAAAACTCATGCCAGTTTATAGGGGGATCACCAAAGTCACAATTCAGGATGGTTGTAACACTTTACTTTGGAAAGATATTTGGATGGACGACATTTTGGCATCTACCCACCCAAGGGCATTTTCATACTCCAAATATGAGGATATCTCTGTCCAGGCAATGCTAACGGCTGACACGTTGGGCGAAACCTTCCACCTTCCCTTTCTGCAAGACGCACATGCAGAGCTTCTAGACCTTCAAAGAATGTTGACTCCAATTACTTTGGCCCAAGGAGAGGACAAATGGACATGCATTTGGGGCAAAGGATATTATACTGCGAGCCAATATTACTCATACTATTTCAGAGAAATAAGAGCTCATCAGACATACAACTGGCTGTGGAAATCCAAGGTCACCATGAAAATAAAAGTGTTCGGTTGGCTAGTCCTCTCAGATAGACTAAACACACGAAACATGCTCAAGAGGAGACACTACAACATTGGTGACAACCACACTTGTCTGCTGTGTACTGCTCCTATTGAAGAAACTTTGGAGCACCTTTTCTTCACCTGCCCATTTAGCCAAGAGTGCTGGGCACATATTAATATACACTGGATGACGCATGGTACAAGACTACAATGGGTTGAGCATGCATAAACTACATGGAATAGCCCGATGTTCATGGACATCTTCCTGCAGGCTGCTTGGAGCATATGGAAGGAGAGAAACAACAAACACTTCAGAGGGATTTCACCTACAAAATCATCCCAGGCTGGCTAGGTTGAAGGAGGATATTTCCTTCTTCGTTATAGAGTGGGAGACAAACTTCAACCCTTTTGTCCTCTTTTGTAAATAATATATAACTTTAGTCTTTTGTTCCCTCTTTCTAGTTTTAGACCCCCCCCCTTTTTTTAGTTTCATCATGGCTATGGATGTAAGGTTATAACTCTGTAATACTTTTTGTCACTTAATTGAATATATACAGTGGGAGCCTCTCCTACTGTTTCAAGTGTCGAAAAAAAGAATGATATAATTTGGGCAGCACTTCGACTGAAGATGGAAGGAATTAGAATCACGAACTTGGCAAAATGAAAGCACCTGGATGAGACTCCGGTTAAAAGAGGAACGATAGACACAACACTCCGGTTAAATTCGATAAGCAAGGAAAAGGACATGGTCTTGACAAAACAAGATGATGGGTCGAAGAGAGCAACATCACAATGCCTCCGGAAGAAAAATTGAAGATAGATCATTGGAATAAAGGAATGGAGAGGAAAATGACAACTTCTACCACAAATGAGTTTGAAAAGCACCCTTAAAAAGAAGGATAGAACGGAGTTGTTGGAAAACCAACAACGAAAAGAATAACCTTGTAGTGGACTTATGGAAACATCTCAACATTATGAGGTGAGCTTCTGCCACCAACGGAAACAAACGATTGGATTGATATCAACAAGGCGACGAGAAACTTATTTCACCGAGAGGACAAATGAAGAACTTGGGTCATTTATAAGCACCATAAATAGCAACAGTCCTTAGGGAAAACTTTAGGTGAAATATAACCCAAGATAACTCCAATGAAGAGATTGATGGATTTAAATATCTCATTCTTGACAACAAGTGAATCATGAAACATGAATGAAACTGTCAAAATGACATAACACCACCTCAAAAGATAAGGTCGAAAGAATTGCACTTTGGAATGCAAGATGAAGAATGCTTGAACTCCTCAAAACAAAACATGTGTTGAGCACCATGTTTATTTTGAAGTATGGCTTGACGGATCTTAACTCCGCGAGAAATCTTGATGAACAATTGAAGAATGAAAAGAATCCTTGACGAAGCACCATGTAGAGCCTCCATGAAGAACTCTGGTAATAAGAGGATGATAAAAAGAAAGAGAAGTTGAAAACACAAGGTGAAGCCTTGCAGTGATAAGATGAAGCTTTGAAATGATATAACCAAGAAAACTTGGAACTCCGGAAAGAAAGATGAACAAATGAAATCAATAATTTTGATGAACCTCCGGAATAAGGAATTGAATTTACTTGATGAAACAAGAATAAGAATTACATTATGCTCATCCTTCACCAATTAAATTGATGACAAGCAATGGATTAGGCATACTACTTATTCTCGTAGAAAGGATTAACATAGATATAGCATAAACTTGAGAAGGTCTTCATCGAACCACCGATAGGATTTGGAAGGAACGAGTGAATTGATACGATAATAAAGGAATAGGAATGTTGAACAAACCACCGGAAGGATTATGAGAGAACAAATGAATTGGTACGATGCCAAACAAAGAGGAATCTTAAACAAACCATCGTAAGAACTGAAAATGAATGATGAAAGAGAACGAATCGCCGTAAGGAATTAGAAATGAACGAAGATACTTGAGATAATTTCGATACATGAGAACGGAGAGATCATGAACTGATTAGTGAATACTTGAATGATGCACCGGTAAGTTTTGGGGAACAAGAGCTGAAAGCTGGAATGAATAATTCTGAGATGATGGCTCTGGAGAATCAAACTGAAAAGATTCCTTAATTGCTTCGGATGGTTGAAAAGAATTCTCACAATCGAAAACAATTATGAGAGGATGGCATCAAACTAGAACCATGAATCTTGAAGAGAATGGAGCAAGATTTAAGAGAAACTCTTCTTTGGTCTTCAAAATGCGAGAATGACGACGAGAAACACCACCATGAATTGTTGAGGCACTCCGGAATGAAAAATAGAAGGCTGACCCATCGATGAAAGAATTTGGAAGATCTTGGACAAAGGCATATGACTGATGAAATTCATACTTACGTGAAACTTTGAAAAGAATTTTAGAAGCTCCGTGAAAATAGAAGAGTCAGGTAGAATCCTGGGAAAAGACCTGTGGGTTAGGGCCCACTCAAAAGAACCACCGTTGAACGATTGCTTGAAAGGGAGGTTGCACCGGTTGATTTAAATGGCTTGAATGAGATAACAATCTCGAAATAACTTGAATGGATTAAGAATGGAAACACGAATCTTCTGAGATATCTTCAACACTCCAGAACAAATGAATAGCGAGAAGTGAATGATTAGGAGACACACCGGCATGAGAAAGCATTGTGAAAAGAGGAAAAGGGATAAGATCAACACCGAAATCTTGAACTAAATCCACCGAAGAAGAAAATTAGAATGGAACAATGATAAGGTTGAAGCTTCCTTAGCGTCTTCATGAGAAATCACCGGATAAAATATTTAAAGGAAAAGAATGAAGAAACTTCCCTCAATAAAATGGATACTTGATTAAGAAATCTGAGTCCTTGAAGAAAAAGGGGTGGGAGGGTGGGAAAACAAAGGCAACTTGGGTCGGATGAAATGAACACCGTTGAGAAAAAGCTTAGAATTGATCTTGCGAATGTTGGAATGATCGGATCCACTTGAAGAGAAGCACGCCGGTTGAGAAAAGAATTAACATGACGACCTCGATGATCAATAAGGATTAGTATTCACATAGCAATATGAGAACACCGTTTAGAATAAGGTATGGAATCAACACTTGGCATTGAAGTAACTTGAATACCACAAAACGGAACAAAAACAAAGGATTTGGCTTGCAGAATAAGCCGGAAACAAACATATGATAGATCCCATATCATATCATGTGTCTGTTGGAAAGATATCCTACTAAATACTTGAATTCCCACTTATAAACTCCCAAACTTTCTGGTTATGCAATCAGGTGTTGGGGATCAGGGACACAAAATATATCACCCAAACTAACAATACCTAGATCCAGTTGTATCCATCCTTCAACACATAACCAAGAAACCTTCGAAATCGTTTACCTCAACCTTCAAAAGCATCCGTTATCTGAAGTTATGGCAATACTCTCAAGCTCGCCCGATCTTCGGGTTATCGAGGTTATCTCACCAACAACTGCATAAAAGAGATTTTCGATGTCGGCAAAGCTCGGTATTCCGAATCGTGACGACAACACCTCGGAGCTCAACTCCCGGACACCGCCACAACCCCTAAATGTTAGGAGGCACCAAGAACAATGTTCTCGTCACAAAACCATCGAACGATTCCAAGATACCAGCGTGATCCTAAATTTTTTAGTGAAATTTGAGGAGAGGAAAGTCAAAACATCTACGTCGGAGACCTCACCAAAGCGACGAAGGACCGAGGAGTAAAAAGAATCCTACTCTCGATATATATAATCCTAAGACTCAAAACATTTTTGTTCTAGACTCAACAACGCCAAAAACAATCAAGCGGGGGCTCCTAAGTCGGGATGGCTCGATTACCAACTTAGCACGCCTCGATGCGGCTATATCTCCCACGTGTCGAAGCACGACTTAGAGGCATAACCGCATTGAAAGCAATGTCGCAAGTGAGGTAATCTTCACACAACCCATGTAATACATAAGGGAAAGAGATACATAGTTGGCTTACAATCGCCACTTCATGCAATACATGAGTAAAGCATTACATCATACAGATACAATCAAGGTCCGACAACGGAACCAAAATAAAAGAAGACTACCCCAAATGCTACACAGATCCCCGATCGTCCCAACTGGGCTCCAATACTGATCAACTGAAAACGAAACAACACAATGAATAGGATCTTCATCGAGCTCCTCCTTGAGCTCGGATGCGTCACCTGCACGGTTTCATCGGCACCTGCAAACTGGTTTTGGAAGTATCTGTGAGTCACGGGACTCAACAATCTCACACCGAGATCAAGACTATTTAAGCTTATGGGTAGGAGAAGGTAGTGAGGTGGAGCTGCAGCAAGCGACTAGCATATCTGGTGTCTAACATACGCAAATGAGAGCGAGAAGAGAAGGCAAAAGCACGGTCGAACAACTATGATCAAGAAGTGATCCTAGAACAACCTCGCCAAACATAACTCCAACACCGTGTTCACTTCCGGACTCACGAGAAGAGACCATCACGGTTACACACGCGGTTAGTGTATTTTAATTAAGATCAACTTCGGGTTTTCTACAACCGGACATTAAGAAATTCCCATCTGCCTCATAACCGCGGGCACGGCTTTCGAAAGATAATACCTTGCAGGGGTGTCCCAACTTAGCCCATGATAAGCTCTCGCGGTCAACGAAGGATATTCCTTCTCCCCGGGAAGACCCGATCAGTCTCGGAATCCCGGCTACAAGACATTTCGGCAGTAATAAAACAAGACCAGCAAAGCCGCCCGATGTGCCGACAAATCCCGATAGGAGTCGCACGTACCTCGTTCTTAGGGCACACCGGATAAGTCAAGCTACGAGTAAAACCAAGCCTCGAGTTTCCCGTGGTGGCCCATGAGTTGCCGGTTCGGACCAACACTCGGAGGAGCACCGCCCGGGGCTAAAATAAAGATGACCCTTGAGTCTGCAGAACCCAAGGAAGGGGTATATGTGGTAGGTAGTCAAATGGTAAAACCAAGGTTGGGCCTTGCTGGAGGAGTCTTATTCAAAGCGAACTGTCAAGGGGGTCCCATAAATCACCCAACCGCGTTAAGGACGCAAAATCCAGGAACATAATACTGATATGACGAAAACTAGTGCGGCAAGAGTGGAACAAAACACCAGGCATAAGGCCGAGCCTTCCACCCTTTACCAAGTATATAGATGCATTAATTAAATAAGATATATTGTGATATCCCAACAAGTAAACATGTTCCAACAAGGAACAACATCTCCATGTTCCAACAAGGAACAAACTTCATCTTCACCTGCAACTAACAATGCTATAAGAGGGGCTGAGCAAAGCGGTAACATAGCCAAACAACGGTTTGCTAGGAAAGGATGGTTAGAGGCTTGACATGGCAACATGGGAGGCATGATATAGCAAGTGGTAGGCGTCGTAGCATAGGCATAGCAAAAGAGCGAGCATCTAGCAAGCAAAGATAGAAGTGATTTCGAGGGTATGGTCATCTTGCCTGAGATCCCGCAAGGAAGAAGAACGAGTCCATGAAGAAGACAAACGGACGTAGTCGAACGAATCCTCACAACTCCGGAAGGAAACCGAAGCTAATGAGAGAAGCAACCCGGAAACAAACAAACAACATGGTAAACCAACAAGCACAAACATGGCATGATGCACAACCAAGTATGATGCATGTCAGTTTTAAATAGCATGGCATGGCAATATGCACAAACAAAACTACAAGTTAAATGGAGCCCAATATGCAACGAGTTGCATATTGATGAAACACCACATCAATTATTTAGTTCTCTCTCGGTTATGTACCCAACAATATTAAATATTGGTTAACATGGCAAGTGGTGAAGCATAACAAAACTATACCATCTAAACAATTTAAATGGGGCCGGATATAAAAACAACAAATCCGGTAAATCCCCATATGCATTTAGCAATTTAATGCAACAACAATTCTAAACATTTAAATGTTGTTATCATGATGCGGATGACATATACAAGTTATATGCAATTTTATGAAAATGTTGACATGAGCATGATACGAGGCATTTGTCGCTATGGCAGAAGGAAAAGGGTGCCACGGCGATTTAATCCAAAATGATGCCACGGCAACATATCGGTTCCGGTAGCTCATGGAGATACCGGTGCAAAAGGAAGCGTGCGGATGTGTGGAACACGCAAGAGATGGGTAGTGATCCCGGATACCGGGTGTCCCACATGACGGTGGCATGGCAAACGAGGAGCGTGCAAAGACAATTCGATCACGGTGCAAAACTCGAGCATATCATACAACACACAAGCATTCGTTCACGGGCGGTCGTCTCGGGGTTATACCTTCGAAGCGTGCATTTTCGGGGCGGATCGAGTTCGATGCGGTGTAGGGGAAGTAGTTGTACACGGATCTTGTCGGATCCACGGCGACGGTAGTCGTACACGGTTCGTAGTGGAAGTAGTGGAACTTGGTGCATCCAAGCTCTTCGGCGTAGTGGTACCCATTCCGTAGATGTTCGAGGTCACGGCGAGGAACTTGACGTCCACGGAGTCTTCGAGGGTCGACGGTAGTCGTACACGGCAACCGTAGTTGAACTTGACAATGGTAGTAGTACACGGGTCTTAGACGTTCGAGCCATCGGTAGCGGTACTTGATGAATCCCTAAACGGACTTGGCGTCTTCGTGCATAGGGGTACTTGACGCGTCGTTGTGGTACTTGGCAAAAATCACAGAGAAGATGCTTGGCGGTCCTGGTATGGTCTTGGCGTCCATGTAGTCGATCTTGTAGATCTTGACGGTCCAACACAAAACATCACAAGGGGCCTCGGGGCGGCGGCAGCAAGGAAACGATGGTGGTGGTGAGCGGCAGGGGCTCGCTGGAGTAGCTTTTGGCGACTGGGCGCGATGCGATGGGGCCCCTGGTCGCCGTAGAGGAAGCAGAGGATGGCGCAGGTCCGGCGACGACGGAGAACGGAAGGATGCGGCGAGGAGGAGGCCGCAGGTGAGGGAGGAGGTTGGGCACGCAGCGCATGGTGGTGGAGGCGAGATCCGGGCGCGGGGTTCCGTTCCCGCCGCCGGAATGGAGGGGGGCGCACCGGCGAGGAGAGGACGGCGGCTTGACGCGGCTATGGCAGGGAGGCGAGCGAGGAGGAGGCAGAAGGGATCGGGCGAGGCGCTCCTCTCGTGCGTGGTGGTGACGGCGCGAGGAGGAGACGAGGAGAGTGGGGGATCGGGCAGGGGGTTCGGGCTAGGGTTAGGAGGGATTGGTGGGGGCGGCTGGGCCTTGGCCTTGGGCCGGCGCGGGAGGTTGGGAGGCCCAGGCTGCTGGGGTCCTTCTCTCTCTCTCTCTCTTTCTCTAATTCTCTTTTCAAAACAGAAAATAAAGAGAAAGAAAAAGGGAAGAAAAGAAAGGTTAGAGAAAGAGTTGGGCACGGGAATAATTTTCACGGACTCGTAAAAATGTGCACGGTCCATGAAAAATAGGAGTGGCAAGATTGCAGGAATTAAATTCAAAGTCATTTAAATTTAATTCAAAAGGTTTGAGCAAGGACTAGGAATTAGAGGTTTCCAAAAATGTTGGGATTTTTGGTGGAGCTCCGGAATATGATGAAAGAATATATGGCAAGGTTGGAGACCAAGAATTAAGATAACAAAGGCATTGGAATATTTTGCAAGTGTGTTATGGTGAATTCCAAATTAATGAAATATTTAATATAGCTCCCTAATATTGGGACGGTATGTTATAAAGAAAAGTCACCCTTCCCTCGATTTAAATAGATCAACCATCCATGCAATTAATTTAGTTGAGTTGCAAAAGATTTATGAGATGATGGCATGATGACATGATGCAATGCAAAAATAAAAAGGGCAGGCACAAATGAGACACACGGCGAAACTCGAAATAGCTGGAAGTCTTCTGGAGCGTCGGTCTCGGGGCGTTACACGCATCGCCGGGACCGGATACCTGTCTGGTACTCCGAAGAAGACATCCGAAGACTGGCCTTCGGAGTGGTTTTATATGGAGGACGTCCCCCTTCCGGACCCCATTCGGATGGGCCTTCCTGAGTTCGACAACACCCCTTTGAAGAAACACCGCAGCTGGCGCCCTCGGAGCCCCTAGGAGGAAGACAACGGATAAGTCCTTTACCTGATGGGCCGGATAAAAACGCTGGCCAAATCAGGATTGACGATAATCGAGGTTATCTCAATATGTATAATGCGGGGGGTGCAGCCACTTCAATATCGGGGACAACCCATGTGGCACTTCAATGGAGAAGACGATGCTACCCGCTGTGGTCGTAAGGGACCGGACTCCGTCGCTGCTCTAGCGAAAATACTGTCCGATTTATATAAAGGAGAGGAAGAGGAGTTCATCCGCATTAAGCCACGGGATGGATTCTCCATGTACAACCCCCCAAGCTGGGTGAGCTGCTACTTTTTACTCCAAATCTTCCCGCATTCTTCGTCATAAGTATTTACCTTGCTATTTCATAGCAGGAACTGTGAAAAGCTGTGAGGGAGGTCCACAGCCCGCCACCACAACCAGAGGACCCTGACCGGGCCCTCGACCCCAGACTCGAAGAAGATCCGGACACATTTGTGGAGCTCATTGACATGACGTTCTATCAATTAAACTGCGATGGTGCCTTGGTGGCCATCATAGCCAATTATCCTGGACTACTCCCCGCATCGCATGTAAGTGAAACCGGAGTCCCAACTTCCGAGAAGGATCTCTTTTTTGCACTTCACCTACCGCACACATATGGTGTCTTACAGGGAAGGTCCTCGGGACGCCATGCCGAACCCGTTGTGACTCACCAACAAGGCACCAAACCGAGTAGGCTCAAAAGGAAGGCAGTCAGATCGAGACGTCGTTGCAAAGGTATGAAAAGAACCCCTCCGTGGTTGTCGTCTTTTAAAATATAACAACGCCCATGTTTCCTAGCAGGAAAACGCCACCGGACCATACCGAGAGCTCACGACCACGCCTCCACCAGTCGGGCTCATGAGCCGGACTTAGAGGCAGACGCTAACGTGGGGCCAACACCGGATGTTCCTCCTACAGAGGATGCAGATAGGCTGTCCGCCACGAGTTCCGAAGTGGAGAGTGCCATGAATCACAGGCGTCGCTGGGCCGTACTCCGCGACGCTTGTTTCTCTCAAGAGGCGTTTGATGCCTTCAACTCAGGAGATGCGTACATCCGAGCTGCTCAAAATGGTCTTGCCAGAGCCACGGACCAGTATGTAAAGGATATACGGGTAAGAAAATATAATAATTATGTATATCAATAGCCCCTGAGACTTGAAACAGTTGGCGCAACTGATTTAAGGATCATTGTTTGCGTAGGTTCTTACGGAGAAGAATACCCAGTTGTCTCAAGAGCTTGAGGAGTGCAAAGCCCAGCTACGGGCCGCATTCGCTGCTATGAAGGAGGCCGAGAAGGCCCCATCTGGTAACACTTGTTTCTATCGAAAAAAATGACATGTACCAGTTAGAATTCGGCATGCATGCGAATCTAACAATAGATTCTGCAGATGACCCCGGAGTGAACCCGGAGGTTGTGCGAGGGGATGAGCAACATGCTCAACGACAACTAAAGGCTGGCGAGCGCGTGCTTACGCGGGTTAGGCGGGAGAAAAACGATCTCCAAGATGCCAATACCCGGCTGGGAGTTGAACTGAAAGATATTCGAGCCCAGCTTGCTGACTCCGTAAAGGAGAATAACCGGCTTCGACGCGGCATTTTTAGTAAGTGCTTGAGCGAACTTTTATAGAGTTCGGCAAAGAAACCAGCTAACAGAGTTATATCTGTAGGTATGTTGATGGGTCGTCCCGCGGAGGAGATGCCTGGGTCTACGGGTGATCTTCTGCCAGAGCTCTCACAATTGCATGAACAAGTACGACAGGTGATGCAGGGCATTGCCCAAGCCTTGTGGCCATCCGCCTCCCTGCCAGGAGGCATGGGGGAGCTTGTAGAGATGCTCAGGGGAGCACGGCGGCGCTTCCGATTATGGAAGATATCAGCCTGCCGACAAGGTGCAAGGGAAGCCTGGGCCATGGTGAAGACGCGATATACCAAGGCTGACCCGAACCACATGTCCGAGGTCGGACCTGTGGGGTCTGATGGGAAAGAGATACCCGTCAGTTTGGTGTATGACCAAGTCAAATTAGCCGCAAATTATTCCCAACAGGATTGTAGGCTAGACAACCTGTTGGATGGTATAGAAGAAGAATTTAGTCAGTCTAAGTGACTGTGTACTTCAAGTGACATATATTGTCCCTAGCCGGATTGTAAATCATTTTTCATGGTGGACCTTTTTGCTTCAACCTCTGGACCCGATAGTCCGGAGTGTATCCGAATACCCGCTCGGTTATGTAAAAACTAGGGTACGCGTGGAAACCAGGCGTAGGGGTCATAATTGCTTGAACAGATGCTACCTCTTGAGCACTGCGTTGGATTTCCTTGAAGAGGAAAGGGTGATGCAGCAGAGTAGAGTAAGTATTTCCCTCAGTTTTTGAGAACCAAGGTATCAATCCAGTAAGAGGCTATGCGTGAGTCCCTCGTACCTACACAAAACAAATAGCTCCACACAACCAACGCGATTAGGGGTTGTCAATCCCTTCACGGTCACTTACGAGAGTGAGATTTGATAGAGATGATAGATAATTTTTTTGGTATTTTTGGTATAGAGATGCAAAGTAAAATAAAAGGTAAAGTAAAAAAGCAAAGTAATAATAATGTGTTGGGAGATTAATATAATAAAGATAGACCCGGGGGCCATAGATTTCACTAGTGGCTTCTCTCAAGAGCATAAGTATTCTACGGTGGGTGAACGAATTACTGTTGAGCAATTGACAGAATTGAGCATAGTTATGAGAATATCTAGGCATGATCATGTATATAGGCATCACGTCCGAGACAAGTAGACCGACTCCTCACCTGCATCTACTACTATTACTCCACTCATCAACCGCTATCCAAAGATGCATCTAGAGTATTAAGTTCATGGAAACAGAGTAACGCCTAAGCAAGATGACATGATGTAGAGGATAAATTCATGCAATATGATAAAACCCCATCTTTTTATCCTCGATGGCAACAATACAATCGTGCCTTGCTGCCCCTCATCACTTTGGAAAGGACACCGCAAGATTGAACCCAAAGCTAAGCACTTCTCCCATTGCAAGAAAAACCAATCTAGTAGGCCAAACCAAACTGATAATTCGAAGAGACTTGCAAAGATAACCAATCATACATAAAAGAATTTAGAGAAGATTCAAATATTGTTCATAGATAGACTTGATCATAAACCCACAATTCATCATTCTCAACAAACACACCGCAAAAAGAAGATTACATCGAATAGATCTCCACGAGAGAGGGGGAGAACATTGTATTGAGATCCAAAAAGAGAGAAGAAGCCATCTAGCTACTAACTATGGACCCGAAGCTCTGAGGTAAACTACTCACACTTCATCGGAGAGGCTACGGTGTTGATGTAGAAGCCCTCCATGGTGGATTCCCCTTCCGGCGGAGCTCCGGAACAGGCCCCAAGATGGGATCTCGTGGATACAGAAAGTTGAGGCGGTGGAGTTAGGTTTTTGGCTCCATATGTGATCGTTTGGGGGTACGTAGGTATATATAGGAGGAAGGAGTACGTCGGTGGAGCAAAGGGGGGCCCACGAGGTAGGGGGCGCGCCCTAGGGGGGCGCCCTCCACCCTCGTGGCCGCCTCCCTTCTTTCTTGACGTGGGGTCCAAGTCTCCTGGATCATGTTCGGTGAGAAAATCACGTTCCCTAAGGTTTCATTCCGTTTGGACTCCGTTTGATATTCCGTTTCTTCGAAACACTGAAATAGGAAAAAAACAGCAATTCTGGGCTGGGCGTCCGGTTAATAGGTTAGTCCCAAAAGTAATATAAAAGTGGAAAATAAAGCCCAATATGATCCAAAATAGTAGATAATATAGCATGGAGCAATCAAAAATTATAGATACGTTGGAGACGTATCAGGCATCCCCAAGCTTAATTCCTGCTCGTCCTCGAGTAGGTAAATGATAAAAGAAAGAGTTTTTTATGCGGAGTGCTACTTGGCATAATTTCAATGTAATTATTCTTAATTGTGGTATGAATATTCAGATTCAAAAGATTCAAGACAAAAGTTCATATTGACATAAAAATAATAATACTTCAAGCAGACTAAGGCATAGCCTAGTGGTGGGAAGGGGCTGATGCCTTCCCACCCACCCAGGTTCAAGGCATGGTACTTGCAATTTGGGTTTGTTGCACCAATTATACTCTAAGGGGTTCCCTTACAGTCTTTCTGTCAAAAAATAATAATACTTCAAGCATACTAACTAAGCAATTATATCCTCTCAAAATAACATGGCCAAATAAATTTCATCCCTACAAAATCATATAGTTTAGTCATGCTCCATTTTCATCACACAAGAATGCTCTCATCATGCACAACCCCGATGACAAGCCAAGCAATTGTTTCATACTTTAGTAATCTCAAACTTACAAACCTTCACGCAATACATGAGCGTGAGCCATGGACATAGCACTATGGGTGGAATAGAATATGATGATAGGGGTTATGTGGAGAAGACAAAAAAAGGAGAAGATCTCACATCAACAAGGTTAATCAATGGGCTATGGAGATGCCCATCGATTGATGTTAATGCAAGGAGTAGGGATTGCCATGCAACAGAAGCACTAGAGCTATAAATGTATGAAAGCTCTACAAAAGAAACTAAGTGGGTGTGCATCCAACTTGCTTGCTCACGAAGACCTAGGGCACTTGAGGAAGCCCATTGTTGGAATATACAAGCCAAGTTCTATAATGAAAAATTCCCACTAGTATATGAAAGTGACAAAACAAGAGACTCCTCTATCATTAAGATTATGGTGCTACTTTGTAGCACAAGTGTGGAAAAGAATAGTAGCATTGTCCCTTCTCTCTTTTTATCTTTTTTTTATATATGGCCTTTCTCTTTTTTTTATTCATCACTTGGGACAATGCTCTAGAGAATGATGATCATCACACTTCTATTTATTTACAACTCAATGATTACAACTCGATACTAGAACAAAGTATGACTCTATATGAATGCCTCCGGCAGTGTACCGGGATATGCAAAGAATCAAGAGCGACATGTATGAAAGAATTATGAAAGATGGCTTTGCCACAAATACTATGTCAACTACATGATCATGCTAAGAAATATGACAATGATGAATGTGTCATGAAGAACGATATGGTGGAAAGTTGCATGGCAATATATCTCGGAATGGCTATGGAAATGCCATAATAGGTAGGTATGGTGGAAGTTTTGAGGAAGATATAAGGAGGTTTATGTGTGAAAGAGCGTATAATATCACGGGGTTTGGATGCACCGGCGAAGTTTGCACCAACTCTCAATGTGAGAAAGGGCAATGCACGGTACCGAAGAGGCTAGCAATGATGGAAGGGTGAGAGTGCGTATAATCCATGGACTCAACATTAGTCATAAAGAACTCATATACTTATTGCAAAAATCTACAAGCCATCAAAAACAAAAGCACTATGCGCATGCTCCTAGGGGGATAGATTGGTAGGAAAAGACCATCGCTCGTCCCCGACCGCCACTCATAAGGAGGTCAATCAAGTAACACCTCATGTTTCAAATTTGTTACATAATGTTTACCATACGTGCATGCTACGGGACTCGCAAACTTCAACACAAGCATTTCTCAAATTCACAACTACTCAACTAGCACGACTTTGATATTATCGCCTCCATATCTCAAAACAATTATCAAGCATCAAACTTCTCTTAGTATTCAACGCACTCAAAAGAAAGTTTTACAAATCTTGAATACCAAGCATATTATTAAGCAAATTAACATGCTATTTAAGACTCTCAAAATAATCTAAGTGCATGTAACGCCCTCGATGCGGCTATATCTCCCACGTGTCGAAGCACGACTTAGAGGCATAACCGCATTGAAAGCAATGTCGCAAGTGAGGTAATCTTCACACACCCCATGTAATACATAAGGGAAAGAGATACGGCTTACAATCGCCACTTCACACAATACATGAGTAGAACATTACATCATACAGGTACAATCAAGGTCCGACTACGGAACCAAAATAAAAGAAGACTACCCCAAAAGCTACACAGATCCCCGATCGTCCCAACTGGGCTCCACTACTGATCAACTGAAACGAAACAACACAAAGAACAAGATCTTCATCGAGCTCCTCCTTGAGCTCGGGTGCATCACCTGCACGGTTTCATCGGCACCGCAAACTGGTTTTGAAGTATCTGTGAGTCACGGGACTCAGCAATCTCACACCATGAGATCAAGACTATTTAAGCTTAAAGGTAGGACAGGGTAGTGAGGTGGAGCTGCAGCAAGCGATTAGCATATATGGTGGCTAACATACGCAAAAGAGAGCGAGAAGAGAAGCAAAGCACGGTCGAACAACTATGATCAAGAAGTGATCCTGAAACTACTTACACCAAACATAACTCCAACACGTGTTCACTTCCGGACTCACGAGAAGAGACCATCACAGTTACACACGCGTTGGTGTATTTTAATTAAGATCAACTTCGGGTTTTCTACAACCGGACATTAACAAATTCCCATCTGCCACATAACCGCGGGCATGGCTTTCGAAAGTTCAAACCCTGCAGGGGTGTCCCAACTTAGCCCATGATAAGCTCTCGCGTTCAACGAAGGATATTCCTTCTCCCGGAAGACCCGATCAGTCTCGGAATCCGGCTACAAGACATTTCGACAAAGAATAAAACAAGACCAGCAAAGCCGCCGGATGTGCCGACAAATCCTGATAGGAGTCGCACGTACCTCGGTCTCAGGGCACACCGGATAAGTCAAGCTACGAGTAAAACCAACCCTCGAGTTGCCCCGTGGTGACCCCGCAGGCTGCTCGGTTCGGACCAACACTCGAAGGAGCACTGGCCTGGGGGGGGGGGCTAAAATAAAGATGACCCTCGGGCTCCGGAAACCCAAGGGAAAAAGGGCATAGGTGAGGCAAATGGTAAAACCAATGTTGGGCCATGCTGGAAAAGTCTTATTCAAAGCGAACTGTCAAGGGGGTCCCATAAATCACCCGACCGCGTTAGGGACGCAAAATTCCGGGAACATAATACCGATATGACGGAAACTAGGGCGGCAAGAGTGGAACAAAACACCAGGCATAAGGCCGAGCCTTCCACCCTTTACCAAGTATATAGATGCATTAATTAAATAAGATAATATTGTGATATCCCAACAAGCAAACATGTTCCAACAAGGAACAACATCTCCATGTTCCAACAAGGAACAAACTTCAACTTCACCTGCAACTAACAACGCTATAAGAGGGGCTGAGCAAAGCGATAACATAGCCAAACAACGGTTTGCTAGGAAAGGATGGTTAGAGGTTTGACATGGCAATGTGGGTGGCATGATATAGCAAGTGATAGGCATCGTAGCATAGGCATAGCAAAAGAGCGAGCATCTAGCAAGCAAAGATAGAAGTGATTTCGAGGGTATGGTCATCTTGCCTGAAATCCCGCAAGGAAGAAGAACGAGTCCATGAAGAAGACAAACAGACGTAGTCGAACGAATCCTCACAACTCCGGAACGAAACCGAAGCTAACGAGAGAAGCGAACCGGAAAGAAGCAAACAACATGGTAAACAACCATCACATAAACATGGCATGATGCACAATCAAGTATGATGCATGTCCGGTTTAATGAGGCATGGCATGGCAATATGCACAAACAATCCTACAAATTAAGTGGAGCTCAATATGCAACGAGTTGCATATTGACGGAACACCACATTCAAATATTTAGTTTCTCTCTCGATTATGTTACCAAACAATATTAAATGTTATTAAACATGGCAAGAGGTGAAGCGAAAGAAACTAACTATTTAGGCAAGTTTAAATGAGGCCGGAAACAACAAACGATAATTCCGGAAAATCCTCATGTCCATATTTCGAATTTGGTACTGATCTGACCTAAAGCATATTTTAGAGTTGTTAACATGCAAAGTAAAGCTACCATGTTAATCTATGCATTTTTCTACCCCATTTACATATATAATTTATTTAAAACCGAGTTACGGTTATTTAGTTATGAAATAAATCATTTTAGCATGGCATTTATGCAAAATAAAGCAAACAACAATTATAACCATTTAAATGTTGTTATCATGATGCGGATGACATGTGCAAGTTTTAAGCAATTTTTATGAAAACGTTAACATGAGCATGTTATGAAGCATTATGTCACCGTGGCGGAACGAAAAGGGTGCCACGGCGGCGAAAACGAAAATGGTGCCACGGCAACATATCGGTTCCGGTAGCTCACGGAGATACCGGTGAAAAAGAAGTGGGCGTGAGCGAGTTGAGCAAGATGGTGGGGTGATCCCGATTACCGGGTTCCCACGGAACGGTGGCATGGCAAAAGAGGGGCATCGCAAGGATGATTCAACACGGTCGGTCATCTCGGGTTATACCTTCGAGCGTTCAAACGGGACGGTTCAATGTAGAGGAAGTAGTTGTTCTCGTGACGGTAGGGGAAGTAGGGGTTCACGGACGTCGTGGAAGTCGTTGTTCACGTTCGATGGTAGTGGTACATCTCGTAGTGGAAGTAGTTGTTCATGTCCCGTGGATGTTCGGGGTCCACGGGGTCTTCGAGGGTCGACGGTAGTGGTACACACGCCATCGGGTACTTGTCGGATCCGAGAGGTACTTGGCGAAAAGCATGTCAACGGTAGTTGTACTCATTTAAATAGATGAACTTGACGCCACGGGTCGACGGTAGAGGTACTTAATGCATCACCGGTGTAGTCGAACTTCGGTGTCCTCGGGGCATCGGTCGTAGTCGTGGTACTTGCCGATTCCAAAACGTTCATCGGTAGTGGAACTTGGCGCTTGAGGTTCGAATACCGGTCGGACGTGCAACCGTTCATAATCAAACTTGGCGATCCGGGTCAAGTACTTGGCGAATCCGCACGAGAGGTACCGCATTTCGGAGACGACGGTAGAGGTACTTGGCGTCCCTGAGTCGATCTTGCCAGCCTTGACAATCCAACACCAAACAACACAAGGGCCTCGGGATGCCAGCAAGGAGGCGATGGTGGTGGTCATGGATGTTGGGGAAGTACTGATGGCGCTGCTGCACCGCGGACAACGGTGGAGTTCTGCGATGGCGTCGCGGGTCGATGGAGAGGTGCTTGGCGCGGCGGGGGACGAGATCGCCCGGAGAGGGTGCAGAGGTCAAAGGCATGGCTATGGCCGACGGGAAACAGCGGCACGGCGGCCGGACTTAAGCGCAGGAGGCGCTGTTACTGCTAGTCGCCGACGACGTCGTCGGGCGAGCGGCAGGGGCCTCGGGCGTGGACGCAGCCGCTTGGGGTCGGGGAATGGAGGCGGGCGACCGAGGAGCTACCGAGGGACGAGGGGGGCGGGATGGACGGGACCGGGCACGGGCGCAGGAGGCTGAGAGGATGGCACGACGGCGGCGAGGAGGCCGACGGGGCTCCGGCCTGGTCGTTGACGAGGGCGACGGGGCAGGTTGCGGGGTGGAGGAGGCGCTCGAGGAGGAGGCCGAGGGGAGAAATCGCTCGGGCGGCGAGGAGGCTCCATGGAGGAGAGGAAGGAGGCCGAGGGGATCGAGCGGGGGTTCGGGCTGAGCGAGGCGACGAGGGGAGGACGAGGGGAGATGGGGATCGGGCTGAGCGGCGCTGGAGGGAGGACGAGAGGAGGAGATGGGAATCGGGCTGAGCTCTCCCTTGCGGCTAGGGTTAGAGGGGGGTTGGTGGGCCTTGGGCCTCGGAAGGCTAGGCCGGCCTGGTGGAGGAGAATGGCCAGGGGCCGGCTGGGCCTAAGAGGTCGGCTAGGCACTCTCTCTCCCTCACTTATATTACTTAGCAGAAAAACCACTAAAGAGAGACAAAAAGAAAGAGAGGGTTAGGGAAAGAATTTGGGAACGAGGACAATTTTCCCGGGCTCACAAAAATATGAAGAATTTAACAAAAATGGCTCGAGGATTTTTGGTGGAGCTCCGGAAAATGATGAAATAATATTGGCAAGGTTTTGAGGTCAACTCGGAGCAGAAAAGGCATGGGATTTATTATGCAAGTGGGTTATGGTGATTCCAAAACAATGGAATATTTTTAATATAGCTCCCTAATATTGGGAGGGTATGTTATAAAGAGAAGTCACCATGTGAATCCCTCGGTTTAAATGGATCGAAAATTCCATACAATTTATTTAGTTGAGTTTTTAAAAAATTAATGATATGATGGCATGATGAGATGATGCAATGCAAGAGATGACATGATGAATGCACAGACAAAACAAAACACACGACAAAACTCGGAAACCCTGGAAGGCAACTGAAGCTCCGGTCTTGGGGCGTTACAACACTCCACCACTACGAGAGGATCTCGTCCCGAGATCTAGGATGGCACCGGATAGAAAAACGGAAGAGGAAGAGGTAAAACAAAGTTGCTTCTCCGACAAACGAGTGAAACCAAAGAACCTTGAGAGGTTGAACAAAATGAAAGAAAGAAAACAACGAAGATGAAGAAAGTTGAAAACACTCTGTTAGAAAAGAGGAACAAGGGATACGACGAGAACCAAGAGGTTTAGTGATAAGATAGATACTGAAACCACTCCGGTTAAAACTAGATAGACAAGGAATAAGATTGATAAAATTTGGGCAGCACTCCGACTAAAAGAAGAAGGAAAACTTGATAAGATGAAAAGAACTTGAAGAGATGACACAACCTCCGGTTAAATGGATAAACAAGAAAAAGAACATGATCTTGGCAAAACGAGACGATGGGTCGAAGAGAGCAACATCACAATGCCTCTGGAAGAAATAATAGAAGATAGATCATAGGAATAAAGGAATGGAGAAGAAAAATGACAACTTCTACCACAAATGAGTTTGGAAAGCACCCTTAAAAGAAGGATAGAACGGAGTTGTTGGAAAACCAACAACGAAAAGAATAACCTTGTAGTGGACTTATGGAAAACATCTCAAAATTATGAGGTGAGCTTCTGCCACCAACGGAAACAAACGATTGGATTGATAGCAACACGGAGATGAAAACTTATTTCACCGAGAGGACAAATGAAGAACTTGGGTCCTTTATAAGCACCATAAATAGCAACAATCCTTAGGGAAAGCTTTAGGTGAAATATAGCCCAAGACAAGTCCAAAGAAGAGATTGATGGATTTAAAATACCTCATTCTTGACAACATGTGAATCATGAAACACGAAGGAAAATTGCCAAGAGTGACATAACACCATCTCAAGAGATAAGGTAGAAAGAATTGCACTTCGAAATGCAAGAAGAAGAATACTTGAACTCCTCAAAACAAAACATGTGTTGAGCACCATGTTCAATTTTGAGTATAGCTTGGCGGATCATAACTCCGAGAGAAATCTTGAAGAACAATTGAAGAATGAAAAGAATCCTTGAGGAAGCACCATGTAGAGCCTCCATGATGAACTCCGGTAACCAAAAGGGTGATAAAAGAAAGAGAAGTTGACAACACAAGGTGAAGCCTTGCAGTGATAAGATGAAGCTTTGAAATGATATAGCCGAGAAAACTTGGAACTCTGGAAAGAAAAATGAATAAATGAAATAAAGAATTTTGATGATCCTCCGAAATAAGGAATTGAATTTACTCGATGAAACAAGAATAAGAATTACATTATGCTGATCCTTCACCAATAAAATTGATGGCAAGCAATGGATTTGGCATACTACTTATTCTCATTGAAAAATGATTACAGATAGAGATACAGCGCAAACTTGAAAAGGTATTGATGGAACCACCGGTGGGATTGAAACAACGAATAAATTGATATGATAACAAAGGAAGTGAAATCTTGAACAAACCACCGTAAGAATTGAAAATGAACGAAGAAAAGAACGAATTGCCGTAAGGAATTAGAAATGAACGAAGATACTTGAGAAAATTTAGATACATGAGAACGGAGAGAACATGAACTGATTAGTGAATACTTGAATGATGCACCGGTAAGATTTGGAGAACAAGAGCTGAAAGCTGGAATGAATAATTCTGAGATGATGGGCTCCGAAGAATCAAACTGAAAAGACTCCTGAAATTCTTCGGATGGGTGAAAAGAATTCTCACAATCAAAACAAATATGAGGATGGCACGAAGCTAGAACCATGAATCTTGAAGAGAATGGACCAAGATTAAGAGAAACTCGTCTTCGGTCTTCAAAATTCGAGAATGACGACGAGAAACATCACCATGAATTGTTGAGACACTCCGGAATGAAAATTAGAAAGGTTGAACCAACAATGAAAAGAATGTGAAAGATCTTGGAGAAAGACATATGACTGATGACAATTCATTCTTACGTCAAGCTTCGAAAAGAATTTGGGAATAGCTCCGGAAAATAAAAGAGTCGTAAGATCCTCGAAAAGACCTGTGGGTTAGGGCCCACTCAAAAGAACCACCGTTGAACAATTGTTTGAAACAGATATTGCACCGGTAGAATTAAATGGCTTGAATGAGATAGCATCCTCAAAAGAACTTGAGTGAATTGAGAATGGAAACTAGAATCTTCTGAGATATCTTCAACACTCCGGAACAATTGAATAGCGAGAAGTGGATGATTAAGAGATGCACCGACATGAGAAAGCATTTGAAATGATGAAAAGAATACGATCAACACTGAAAACTTGACTTAAATCCACCGGAAAAGAAAATTAGAATGGAACAAAGATAAGGTTAAAGCTTCCTTAGCGTCTTCATGAGAAATCACCGGATAAAACATTTAAGGAAAAGAATGAAGAAACTTCCCTCAATAAAATTGATACTTGATTAAGAAATCTGAGTCCTTGAAGAAAAAGGGTGGGAGGGCGGGAAAAACAAAGGCAACTTGGGACGGATGAAACAAACACCGTTGAGAAAACTTAGAATTGATCTCGCAAATGTTGAAATGATCGAATCCACTTAAAGAGAAGCACGCCGGTTGAGAAAAGAATTAACATGACGATCTCGATGATCAAGAAGGATTAGTATTCCCATAGAAATATGAGAACACCATTTAGGAAAAGTATGGAATCAACACTTGGCATTGAAGCAACTTGAAGACCACAAAACGGAACAAAAACAAAGGATTGGCTTCAAGAATGAGCCGGAACAAACACATGATAGAGATTTCGCCCAAAGTGTTCGTGGTGGGGCCCACACGAACACGACGTATAGCGGACGTCATGAATGACAAACAAGACGTCCCCGAATCAGCATAGCCAAGGATTCTTTAAGACGTCTCGCGACCACTGTAAATCGACCGTGAATGGGCGGACCACTAGACGTTGAACCCCAATCTCAAATCATACATCCGCCGGAAAGAATATCCCGTAAGCTACTAGAATTCCCACCTATAAACTCCCAAACTTTCTGGTTATGCAATCTGGTGTTGGGGATACAGGGACACAAAATATCTCACCCAATCTAACAATACCTAGATCCATTTGTATCCATCCGTCAACACATAACCAAGAAATCCTCGAAATCGTGTACCTCGACCTTGAAAAACATCCGTTATACAAGTCATGGTAATACTCCCTTTTCGCCACAAGATCTTTGGCTATCGGGGTTATCTCACCAACAACTGTACAAAAGAGATTTCGATGTCGGTAAAACTCGGTATTCCGAACGCAACGATAAAATTGTGACGACAACACCTCGGAGCTCAACTCCCGGACACCGCCACAACCCCTAAATGTCGAGGCACCAAGAACAATGTTCTCGTCACAAAACCATCGAACGATTCCAAGATACCAGCGTGATCCTAAAATTTTTTAGTGAAATTTGAGGAGAGAAAGTCAAAACTTCTCGTCGGGATGCCTCACCGGAGCGACGAAGAGACCGAGGAGTAAAAAGAATCCTACTCTCCGATATATATAATCCTAAGACTCAAAACATTTTCCGTTCTAGACTCAACAACGCCAAACAAACAATCAAGTAGGGGCTCCTAAGTCGGGAAGGCTCGATTACCAACTTGTAACGCCTCGATGAGGCTATATCTCCCACGTGTCGAAGCACGACTTAGAGGCATAACCGCATTGAAAGCAATGTCGCAAGTGAGGTAATCTTCACACACCCATGTAATACATAAGGAAAGAGATACATAGTTGGCTTACAATCGCCACTTCACACAATACATGAGTAGAACATTACATCATACAGTACAATCAAGGTCCGACTACGGAACCAAAATAAAAGAAGACTACCCCAAAAGCTACACAGATCCCGATCGTCCCAACTGGCTCCACTCTTGATCAACTGAAACGAAACAGCACAAAGAACAAGATCTTCATCGAGCTCCTCCTTGAGCTCGGTGCATCACCTGCACGGTTTCAATCGGCACCGCAAACTGGTTTTGAAGTATCTGTGAGTCACGGGACTCAGCAATCTCACACCCGCGAGATCAAGACTATTTAAGCTTAAAGGTAGGACAGGGTAGTGAGGTGGAGCTGCAGCAAGCGACTAGCATATATGGTGGCTAACATACATAAAAGAGAGCGAGAAGAGAAGCAAAGCACGGTCGAACAACTATGATCAAGAAGTGATCCTGAAACTACTTACGTCAAACATAACTCCAACACGTGTTCACTTCCCGGACTCCGCGAGAAGAGACCATCACGGTTACACACGATTGGTGTATTTTAATTAAGATCAACTTCGGTTTTCTACAACCGACATTAACAAATTCCCATCTGCCACATAACCGCGGCACGGCTTTGAAAGTTCAAACCCTGCAGGGTGTCCCAACAAGCCCATGATAAGCTCTCGCGTTCAACGAAGGATATTCCTTCTCCCCGGGAAGACCCGATCAGTCTCGGAATCCCGGCTACAAGACATTTCGACAGCAATAAAACAAGACCAGCAAAAGCCGCCCGGATGTGCCGACAAATCCTGATAGGAGTCGCACGTACCTCGGTCTCAGGGCACACCGGATAAGTCAAGCTACGAGTAAAACCAACCCTCGAGTTTCCCGTGGTGGCCCCAAGCAGTCTGCCGGTTCGACCAACACTCGAAGGAGCACCGCCCGGGGGCTAAAATAAAGATGACCCTCGGGCTCCGAAACCCAAGGGAAAAAGGGCATAGGTGAGGCAAATGGTAAAACCAATGTTGGGCCTTCTTTGAAAAGTCTTATTCAAAGCGAACTGTCAAGGGGTCCCATAAATCACCCGACCGCGTTAGGGACGCAAAATTCCGGGAACATAATACCGATATGACGAAACTAGGGCGGCAAGAGTGGAACAAAACACCAGGCATAAGGCCGAGCCTTCCACCCTTTACCAAGTATATAGATGCATTAATTAAATAAGATAATATTGTGATATCCCAACAAGCAAACATGTTCCAACAAGGAACAACATCTCCATGTTCCAACAAGGAACAAACTTCAACTTCACCTGCAACTAACAACGCTATAAGAGGGGCTGAGCAAAGCGGTAACATAGCCAAACAACGGTTTGCCAGGAAAGGATGGTTAGAGGTTTGACATGGCAATGTGGGTGGCATGATATAGCAAGTGATAGGCATCGTAGCATAGGCATAGCAAAAGAGCGAGCATCTAGCAAGCAAAGATAGAAGTGATTTCGAGGGTATGGTCATCTTGCCTGAAATCCCGCAAGGAAGAAGAACGAGTCCATGAAGAAGACAAACGGACGTAGTCGAACGAATCCTCACAACTCCGGAACGAAACCGAAGCTAACGAGAGAAGCGAACCGGAAAGAAGCAAACAACATGGTAAACAACCATCACATAAACATGGCATGATGCACAATCAAGTATGATGCATGTCCGGTTTAATGAGGCATGGCATGGCAATATGCACAAACAATCCTACAAATTAAGTGGAGCTCAATATGCAACGAGTTGCATATTGACGAACACTACATTCAAATATTTAGTTTCTCTCTGGTTATGTTACCAAACAATATTAAATGTTATTAAACATGGCAAGAGGTGAAGCGAAAGAAACTAACTATTTAGGCAAGTTTAAATGAGGCGGAAACAACAAACGATAATTCGGAAAATCCTCATGTCCATATTTCAATTAGGTACTGATCTGACCTAAAGCATATTTTAGAGTTGTTAACATGCAAAGTAAAGCTACCATGTTAATCTATGCATTTCTCTACCCCATTTACATATATAATTTATTTAAAACCGAGTTACGGTTATTTAGTTATGAAATAAATCATTTTAGCATGGCATTTATGCAAAATAAAGCAAACAACAATTATAACCATTTAAATGTTGTTATCATGATGCGGATGACATGTGCAAGTTTTAAGCAATTTTTATGAAAACGTTAACATGAGCATGTTATGAAGCATTATGTCACCGTGGCGGAACGAAAAGGGTGCCACGGCGGCGAAAACGAAAATGGTGCCACGGCAACATATCGGTTCCGGTAGCTCACGGAGATACCGGTGAAAAAGAAGTGGGCGTGAGCGAGTTGAGCAAGATGGTGGGGTGATCCCGATTACCGGGTTCCCACGGAACGGTGGCATGGCAAAAGAGGGGCATCGCAAGGATGATTCGAACACGGTCGGTCATCTCGGGGTTATACCTTCAGAGCGTTCAAACGGGACGGTTCAATGTAGAGGAAGTAGTTGTTCTCGTGACGGTAGGGGAAGTAGGGGTTCACGGACGTCGTGGAAGTCGTTGTTCACGTTCGATGGTAGTGGTACATCTCGTAGTGGAAGTAGTTGTTCATGTCCCGTGGATGTTCGGGTCCACGGGGTCTTCGAGGGTCGACGGTAGTGGTACACGTCATCGGGTACTTGTCGGATCCGAGAGGTACTTGGCGAAAAGCATGTCAGCGGTAGTTGTACTCATTTTCGAGATGAACTTGACGCCCACGGGTCGACGGTAGAGGTACTTAATGCATCACCGGTGTAGTCGAACTCGGTGTCCTCGGGCATCGGTCGTGGTCGTGGTACTTGCCGATTCCAAAACGTTCATCGGTAGTGGAACTTGGCGCTTGAGGTTCGAATACCGGGTCGGACGTGCAACCGTTCATAATCAAACTTGGCGCATCCGGGTCAAGTACTTGGCGAGTCCGCACGTAGAGGTACTTCGCGTTTCCGGAGACGACGGTAGAGGTACTTGGCGTCCCTGAGTCGATCTTGCCAGCCTTGACGATCCAACACCAAACAACACAAGGGCCTCGGGATGCCAGCAAGGAGGCGATGGTGGTGGTCATGGATGTTGGATAAGTACTGCAGTGGCGCTGCTGCACCGGCGGACAATGGTGGAGTTCTGCGATGGCGTGCGGGGTCGATGGAGAGGTGCTTGGCGCGGCGGGGACGAGCTCGCTCCGGAGAGGGTGCAGAGGTCCAAGGCATGGCTATGGCCGACGGGAAACAGCAGACACGGCGGCGGACTTGGCGCAGGAGGCGCTGTTACTGCTAGTCGCCGACGACATCGTCGGGCGAGCGGCAGGGGCCTCGGGCGTGGATGCAGCCGCTTGGGGTCGGCGAATGGAGGCGGGCGACCGAGGAGCTACCGAGGGACGAGGGGGCGGATGGACGGGACCGCACGGGCGCAGTGGCTGAGAGGATGGCACGACGGCGGGCGAGGAGGCCGACGGGCTCCGGCCTGGTCGTTGACGAGGGCGACGGGCAGGTTCTTGGGTGGAGGAGGCGCTCGAGGAGGAGGCCGAGGGGAAAGCGCGGGCGGGCGGGCGCCATGGAGGAGAGGAAGGAGGTCGAGGGATCGGCGGGGTTCGGGCTGAGCGAGGCGACGAGGGAGGACGAGGGAGATGGGGATCGGGCTGAGCGGCGCTGGAGGGAGGACGAGAGGAGGAGATGGGAATCGGGCTGAGCTCTCCCTTGCGGCTAGGGTTAGAGGGGGTTGGTGGGCCTTGGGCCTCGGAAGGCTAGGCCGGCCTGGTGGAGGAGAATGGCCAGGGGCCGGCTGGGCCTAAGAGGCCGGCTAGGCACTCTCTCTCTCACTTATATTACTTAGCGAAAAAACCACTAAAGAGAGACAAAAGAAAGAGAGGGTTAGGGAAAGAATTTGGGAGCGAGGACAATTTTCCCGGGCTCACAAAAATATGAAGAATTTAACAAAAATGGCTCGAGGATTTTTGGTGGAGCTCCGGAAAATGATGAAATAATATTGGCAAGGTTTTGAGGTCAACTCGGAGCAGAAAAGGCATGGGATTTATTATGCAAGTGGGTTATGGTGATTCCAAAGCAATGGAATATTTTTAATATAGCTCCCTAATATTGGGAGGGTATGTTATAAAGAGAAGTCACCATGTGAATCCCTCGGTTTAAATGGATCGAAAATTCCATACAATTTATTTAGTTGAGTTTTTAAAAAATTAATGATATGATGGCATGATGAGATGATGCAATGCAAGAGATGACATGATGAATGCACAGACAAAACAAAACACACGACAAAACTCGGAAACTCTGGAAGGCAACTGAAGCTCCGGTCTTGGGGCGTTACAGTGCAGCATGAGAGATCAATAGTTTCTTTAAAAACAATCCACCACCGTGCTCTAAAATATATAAGTGAAGAACTAGAGCAAAACTATACAACTCAAAAGATATAAGTGAAGCGCATAGAGTATTGTAACAAATTCCAATTCATGTATGGCTCTCTCAAAAGGTGTGTACAGAAAGGATGATTGTGTTAAACTAAAAATAAAAGACTCAAATCATACAAGACGCTCCAAGCAAAACACATATCATGTGGTGAATAAAAATATAGCTCCAAGTAAAGTTACCGATGGAAGTAGACAAAAGAGGGGATGCCTTCCGGGGCATCCCCAAGCTTTGAATTTTTGGTGTCCTTAGATTATCTTGGGGGTGACATGGGAATCCCCAAGCTTAGGCTCTTCCCACTCCTTGTTCCATAATCCATCAAAAGATTTCACGCAAAACTTGAAAACTTCACAACACAAAACTCAACAGAAATCACGTAATCTCCGTTAGCGAAAGAAAACAAAAGACCACCTCAAGGTACTGTAATGAACTCATTATTTATTTATATTGGTGTTAAACCTACTGTATTCAAACTTCTCTATGGTTTATAAACTATTTTACTAGCCATAGATTCATCAAAATAAGCAAACAACACACGAAAAACAGAAATCTGTCAAAAACAGAATAGTCTGTAGTAATCTGTAACTAACGCAAACTTCTGGAACTCCAAAAAATCAGCCAAAATAGGAAGACCTAGGAGATTTGTTTATTGATCATAAGCAATTGTAATCACTATTTTATCACGTTCTGGTGATTTTTAACAATTGTTTTCGTGAACAGAAAGTTTCTGGAAATTACAGCAAGATCAAATAACTATCATCCAAGAAGATCCTATAGGTTTAACTTGGAACAAACACTAATTAAAACATAAAACCACATCTAAACAGAAGGTAGATGGATTATTTATTCCTAAACAGAAGAAAAAGCAAAAAAAAACAAAAAAAAATTGGGTTGCCTCCCAACAAGCGCTATCGCTTAACGCCCCTAGCTAGGCATAAAAGCAAGGATAGATCTAGGTATTGCCATCTTTGGTAGGCAATCCATAAGTGGCTCTCATGATAGGTTCATATGGTAATTTTATTTTCTTCATAGTGAAGTGTTCCATGCATTTCTTTAATGGAAATTGGAATCTAATATTCCCTTCCTTCATATCAATAATTGCACCAATTGTTCTAAGGAAAGGTCTACCAAGAATAATAGGACAAGAAGGATTGCAATCTATGTCAAGAACGATAAAATCTACGGGAACATAATTCCTATTTGCAACAATAAGAACATCATTAATTCTTTCCATATGTTTCTTAATAGTGGAATCCGCAAGATGCAAGTTTAGAGAGCAATCATCAAAATCACGGAAATCTAGCAAATCACACAAAGTCCTGGGAATAGTGGAAACACTTGCACCCAAATCACATAAAGAATAAAATTCATGATCCTTAATATTAATTTTAATAGTTGGTTCACACTCATCATAAATTTTTTTAGGGATAGAAACCTCCAACTCAAGTTTTTCTTCATAAGATTGCATCAAGGCATCAATGATATGTTTAGTAAAGGCTTTATTTTGACTATAAGCATGAGGAGAATTTAGCACGGATTACAAAAATTAAATAAAATCAATGAAAGTGCAACTTTCATAATTAAATTCCTTGAAGTCCAAGATAGTGGGTTTAGCAACATCTAGGGTTTTTCTTTCTTTAATCCACTTTTATCAATTTCATCATCAAGATCTAAATACTCTGAATTCTTGGAATGCCTTCTAGGTAAAGGTGGATCATATTCAGTCCCATAATTATCAAGATTCATATTGCAAAACAAAGATTTAATAGGGGACACATCAATAACTTTTAGATCTTCATCTATATTTTCATAGGAATTGGAAGAACACGCTTTAATAAAGGCATCTTTCGTAGCACGCATCCTAGCGGTTCTTTCCTTGCACTCATCAATGGAAATTCTCATGACTTTGAGAGACTCATTGATATCATGCTTAGGAGGAATAGATCTAAGCTTTAAATAATTAACATCAAGAGAAATTCTATCAACGTTCCTAGCCAATTCATCAACTTTAAGCAATTTCTCTTCTAGCAAAGCATTGAAATTCTTTTGTGAATTCATAAACTCTTTAATACTAGTCTCAAATTCAGAGGGAATCTTATTAAAATTTCCATAAGAGTTGTTGCAGGAATTTCCATAAGTATTAGAAGGATTACTAGGATAAGGCCTAGGATTAAAATTCCCTCTATACGCGTTGTTACCAAAATTATTCCTACCGACAAAATTCACATCCATAGATTCATTATTATTCTCAATCAAAGTAGACAAAGGCATATCATTAGGATCGGAAGAAACACTCTTAGTAGCAAATAATTTCATAAGTTCATCCATCTTTCCACTCAAAACATTAATCTCTTCTATCGCATGCACTTTTTTATTAGTAGATCTTTCAGTGTGCCATTGAGAATAATTAACCATAATACTATCTAGGAGTTTAGTAGCATCTCCTAAAGTGATTTCCATAAAAGTGCCTCTCGCGACCGAATCCATAAGATTTCTAGAAGCAAAATTCAATCCGGCATAAATTTTTTGTATAATCATCCACAAGTTCAAACCATGAGTAGGGCAATTACGTATCATTAATTTCATTCTCTCCCAAGCTTGTGCAACATGTTCATGATCAAGTTGCTTAAAATTCCTAATATCGTTTCTAAGAGAGATGATCTTACTGGGAGGAAAATACTTAGAGGTAAAAGCATCTTTGCACTTGTTCCAAGAATCAATACTATTTTTAGGCAAAGACGAAAACCAAGCTTTAGCACGATCTCTAAGCGAAAAAGGAAATAGCTTCAATTTAACAATATCATTATCGACATCTTTCTTCTTTTGCATATCTCACAAATCCACGAAGCTATTTAGATGAGTAGCGGCATCTTCACTAGGAAGGCCGGCGAATTGATCTTTCATAACAAGATTCAACAAAGTAGTATTGATTTCACAAGATTCATTGTTGGTAAGAGGAGCAATCGGAGTGCTAAGGAAATCATTATTGTTGGTATTGGTAAAGTCACACAATTTGGTATTATCTTGAGCCATCGTGACTGACAAGCAATCCAACACACGAGCAAACAAAACGGCAAGCGAGAAAAAGGCAAACGAAAAAAGAGAGGGCGAATAAAACGGCAAGGGTGAAGTGGGGGAGAGGAAAACGAGAGGCAAATGGCAAATAATGTAATGCGAGAGATAAGGGATTGTGATGGGTGCTTGGTATGTTGAATTTTGCGTAGACTCCCTGGCAACGGTGCCAAAAATCTTCCTGCTACCTCTTGAGCACTGCGTTGGATTTCCTTGAAGAGGAAAGGATGATGCAGCAGAGTAGAGTAAGTATTTCCCTCAGTTTTTGAGAACCAAGGTATCAATCCAGTAGGAGGCTACCCGCGAGTCCCTCGTGCCTACACAAAACAAATAGCTCCACGCAAACAACGCGATTAGGGGTTGTTAATCCCTTCACGGTCACTTACGAGAGTGAGATCTGATAGAGATGATAGATAATATTTTTGGTATTTTTGGTATAGAGATGCAAAGTAAAATAAAAGGTAAAGTAAAAAAGCAAAGTAATAATAATGTGTTGGGAGATTAATATGATAAAGATAGACCCGGGGGCCATAGATTTCACTAGTGGCTTCTCTCAAGAGCATAAGTATTCTACGGTGGGTGAACAAATTACTGTTGATCAATTGACAGAAATGAGCATAGTTATGAGAATATCTAGGTACGATCATGTATATAGGCATCATGTCCGAGACAAGTAGACCGACTCCTGCTTGCATCTACTACTATTACTCCACTCATCGACCGCTATCCAGCATGCATCTAGAGTATTAAGTTCATGGAAACAGAGTAACGCCTTAAGCAAGATGACATGATGTAGAGGATAAATTCATGCAATATGATAAAAACCCATCTTGTTATCCTCGATGGCAACAATACAATACGTGCCTTGATGCCCCTCATCCACCGGAAAGGACACCGCAAGATTGAACCCAAAGCTAAGCACTTCTCCCATTGCAAGAAAAACCAATCTAGTAGGCCAAACCAAACTGATAATTTGAAGAGACTTGCAAAGATAACCAATCATACATAAAAGAATTCAGAGAAGATTGAAATATCGTTCATAGATAGACTTGATCATAAACCCACAATTCATCGGTCTCAAAAAACACACCGCAAAAATAAGATTACATCGAATAGATCTCCACGAGAGAGGGGGAGAACATTGTATTGAGATCCAAAAAGAGAGAAGAAGCCATCTAGCTACTAACTATGGACCCGAAGGTCTGAGGTAAACTACTCACACTTCATCGGAGAGGCTTTGGGGTTGATGTAGAAGCCCTCCGTGGTGGATTCCCCTTCCGGAGGAGCTCCAAAACAGGCCCCAAGATGGGATCTCGTGGATACAGAAGGTTGCGGTGGTGGAATTAGGTTTTTGGCTCCGTATCTGATCGTTTGGGGGTAGTACGTTGGTATGTATAGGAGGAAGGATTACGTCGGTGGAGCAAAGTGGGGCCCACTAGGCAGGGGTGCGCACCCTAGGGGGGCACCCTCCACTCTCGTGGCCGCCTCCTGGATCATGTTCGGTGAGAAAATCACGTTCCCGAAGGTTTCATTCTGTTAGGACTCCGTTTGATATTCCGTTTCTTCGAAACACTGAAATAGGCAAAAAACAACAATTTTGGGTTGGGCCTCCGGTTAATAGGTTAGTCCCAAAAGTAATATAAAAGTGGAAAATAAAGCCCAATATGGTCCAAAACAGTAGATAATATAGCATGGAGCAATCAAAAACTATAGATACGTTGGAGACGTATCAATAGACAAGTACCCAACTAGCTATGTTATATTACATGGATAGTAAGAAACATCTTCCAGGGAGAATAGTTCCGTTAAGGAAAACTTTTCCTTTATTAGTAGAACTAATTACTTAATTAATTTGCTTGATCTTTATTTGTTGAAAAATGGTTTTTCAAGATTATATGGCCATATTTGAACTACAACCATTTGATAGATTCACTTAAAATTTCAACCAAAATTTGGAGATGTCATGTGATGTCTCTAAATCACTTTTGTGCAATAATATAGTTATTTCATTGCATATTTTGAGTTTTACACCTGTTTTTCAACTCTGGTCCAGTGGACACTTTTGCACTATAACCTAATTAAATATTTCCTCAGAGCCTCCACCAAAATTTTGGGATGTCAGTGGTAACATGCCATCCAACTTTATGCAAAAACCTAGTGTTGTTCTTTGGAGAAATTGAGTGTATCAACCTCTTTTTCATTCTGGACCAGACTTGTGTTTTCTACTGCAACCCCATTCTTTCTTGCTCTAGTGACCTTGTGCTTTCTCATGCTTGTAGTCAACCCTGCAAAACCCCTAAGTCCAGGAGCATGCGCTCTTTGGAACACTTATGGTCCATGTAATGATGCCATTTACTCCTGTCCGTAAGTGTAGTTTTGCAAAACTTGCACTAGCAAGTTTCTTCTTTTACAAACTAACTTCACCACCCTCTCATTCACCCACAGAGACACCGATCCGGAGAATTTGGCCACCCCAAGTACTGCCTAGGTGCCTTTGGCATTTTGTCAAACACCACGAGTGCATATCCAGATTTGGCATGATTTCAAGTTTACATTGTGAACTTGAGCCCCGACCTATCCACCATGTCCCTTGATCCCTTGCTAACCCTAAACTAGCCTCACATTTGCCAGCCCGCTCAAGCACGCTAGGCTACCCTGGATTTTCATCAAACACGTCCGGGCGTGCTCTGGCGCGCCAGGCGTCGCGTTTAGCCCGACGCGCGCCCGAGCCAACGCTGCCCCTGGTTCGCCATCGCTCTGCAGAGCCGCACCACACGCCTCTCCTCACATAAGCGCCAAGCAGACCCTCGCGCGTCTCCGGCAGGCCAAGGACTAGCCGCCACCGCCGCCCAACAGCTCCTGCACTAGCCAGCGCCGCTCAAGCCGTCTCCGCTCGCCAGCTCGCCCTTGGAGCAGTAGCCGCTCGTTCGCTAGCTCCTGCCGCCATCCCCAGCCTCGCCACGTTGCCCTGTAGCTACAGAAGACGGTAGCCGGCAACCTTATCCGCGGCCGCCGCCGAACCGCCTCGACTCGCCTATTTAAGGGAGCCCCGAGCCCGTTCCCGCACACAGGCAACCTTAAGCCACCTCAATGGCGCTTCCCTAGCTCGCAATCGACCCGGGGAGGTTTTCTTCCCCGTCTCCGGCAACTCGTGCCGCCGCCACCGCCCCGGCCATTCTGGCACCACTAGGACCTCCTCCTCTCCACTCTCTCCACCAGGAGCCTTATCTTCCTCCCATGAACCCTTTCTCCTACTCGATTTTGATCGGGAACCACCACGGCCCCAAAAGCACTTTGCTCCCGAGGCCTCCTCCGCCGCGAAGCTCACCATCGGCGACTCCCTCCACCCCCGCCGACCCAACAGCCACCGGGAGGACCGCCCCAGTCTTGCGGATCCATCTCGACTCTCTGGAGCCCACGGGGAGCAGCCATTCGCCAGCGTTGATCGCCGTCGCCTCGCCTCCGTTCAGGCGAAGGAAGAAGAAGGAGGATGGATGGTCAAACCTGACCAAGGGCCCCTGGACCTTGTCGATGACCCCCTCATCCACAGGTTAAGTGGAAGCGCATTTCCATAGTACGCCTTCGACGTGTACGTATATATATTCGAAACGTTTTCTTTTCTATTCTTATTTAAATAACATATTTTTGACCAAAGACCGGCTGTATCTTTTTAAATACAGCTCCAAATAAATTAATTATTTTTCCTACCTCTCTCAAATATTGTCTAGTTTATTTTAAGATTTATTTGAAAAAATTTCAAAACAACTTTTTGTGCTGCTTTGATTTTGTGTGTTAATTCATATATATTCTTTTAAATAGGATTTTTGAAGATTTCAAGATGTGTTGGAATGCACCTTGCCTTCCCATGACCTGAAGGCAAGCATTCTGAACCCTGGTGTAATTTTTGTATGTGTTGTTTGATACGGTGACAACACCACCCCAACCCGAGCATACGTCATTTTATGTGAGGATGTGTTCCTACTCATGAGTGCATGTTAATGAATTTCATGCAAATGGAGTTGATATGTTTGTGATAGAAATCACCGTCATATGCCTTTCATGCATACCGGGAGGAAAGCCGGGAAGGCCTCTGTCTTGGGTAGACACAGTGTTGTCCCTAGTCCTCCGTCGAGACGGTCGTGTCCGGCATGGCATGAGGGGGTATGTCGCGTGGTGTTTCTATCTGTTGTTTGAAGTATATGCATTGTTATACTAATCATGCAGGAAATATTTGAACCTCCTGAGTCGACCGTAGATCGAGTCTTGTTATGGTAACCCCCATACTTGTTTCGTGCTGCCACTTGTCCCTGCCAAAGGTAGGGTACGGTTCAGTAAGTTGTCAACCCCTTTCCTAGCACACACCGTACAGAGAGGCCATGGTGGAAGATACTGGAGGCATCCAAGAGTCATGCCACCGGTCCGGGAGCATGGGTGTTTGGTTGTAGCCGAAGGATAGCTCCCAGCTTCTTGCCATGTATAAATTTTGTGATCCCATGTTACGTCGAGGTTGTAGCCTCCCCACTTAGAGTTTTGCTTAACAGTGTCGTTGGTGATTCCGGACACATGTGAGTTAAGCTGGTGTGTGCAAGTTAGGTGTGTTTTCAACTAAAAGACCGTAGATGGAATTAGTCTTGAGGACTAAAGGAATCATTACTTGTGGGTAAAGAGTACACCCTCTGCAGAGATTAAACCTATTGAATAGCCGTGACCATAGTTAAGGATTACAGATGCAGGATGGGTCAAGTGTCGGTCTTAGTGTCGGTCTTGGAGGTGAAACTGTTAAACCAAAAACTGGAATCACGATTGTGACTTGTGATAATTATGATTATTATTTTGATGTGGACTAACCCGTGATATTTTTGGTATTATCGAATATCCCTGGGATGGTTCTACCTCCTGGGTATTCACTGTGTTTTCTTTTAAAGCCCTTTATGTGGTGTCGCTAAGATGCCCAACTGTGGCATTTCTTTTAAAGCCCTTTATGTGGTGTCGCTAAGACGCCCGACTGTGGCATTTCTTTTAAAGCCCTTTATGTGGTGCCGCTAAGACGCTCGACTGTGGCATTTCTTTTAAAGCCCTTTATGTGGTGTGGCTAAGATGCCCGACTGTGGCATTTATTTTAAAGCCCTTTATGTGGTGTCGCTAAGACGCCCGACTGTGGCATTTCTTTTAAAGCCCTTTATGTGGTGTCGCTAAGACGCCCGACTGTGGCATTTCTTTTAAAGCCCTTTATGTGGTGTCTCTAAGACACCCGACTGTGGCATTTCTTTTAAAGCCCTTTATGCGGTGTCGCTAAGACGCCCGACTGTGGCATTTCTTTTAAAGTCCTTTATGTTATTTATTTCATAATTTTAATACTACCATGTTATTGCATATTCACAAATAACATGCTTGCACGCATCAGAGTTTTATTTATCTTTTGTGACTAACGTCATGAGCATAAGATATTTTCTGCATATTATTGTTATATTATACCTGTGTTCAAAATGTTTGCGAGTACATTCAAAGTACTCACTGGCTTGTCCCTGGCTATTGTCTTGGCCAGATTTCCTTGCACGGAGAGGAGCGACCGTGCCGACAGTCCCAGAACCTAAGCAACGGTGATAGCAGCCTCGCGAAGATAGGAGTTAACCTGGTCAGCTGTTCCTGTGGGAATTGGAGTCCTATAGACACTGATGATCCACAAACCGCTTCCGCCATCAACCACTAGAAACCATATTGTTGTACACATAGGCCAGAATGGTCTTGTACTACATATTTTGTATTTTGCTTGGAATTTTTGTATTAAGTTGGTGCCTCATCAGCTAACAGTTATCCTGGGGCTGGTGAGCACAAGGGCCATTTTCTGGAAATTAATACCCGGAGAATCGGTCCCCACAAATTTGGTATCAGAGCCAGGCTGACCATTGGCTAATCCTATCTTAGCCAGGTCAATAAACTTAGGCTAACAACCCACCAAGCCATAAGAAAACCTCAGCCAAGCTTCTCGCACAAGATAACCACACAGTGACCCGACGCTTTTGGCAGTCGGTGCCCAACCTATCAACCTAGCCCGTCTATCACACACCAGTGACCAGCACCCAAGGTGTCTCATTCGCAAGCATGTGAAGGAAGACTCCGTCCCCTTTTTCTATAAAAAGGGCACGCTAGCCCCAACCCAGCACAGCACAGCATTTTCCCCAAACCAAGCCACAATGCCCGGACCCTCGTGCACTACGAGACCACAACAACCAACCTTGGAGGCTTTGTGACCATACTCGCAAACCTCACCCATCGTACCTATGCGTTAGAAGAGCCACCCGAATATGTTGTGTACCAAGGACCCCTGAGCGGTGAGAGCCATCAATTCAGGCCACGGTACACATCTACGGTGAGGGGTCTAGTGCTGGCGCCTTACAGTTCACGGAAGAACAACTTCCTTTGAGCCACAAGCCATCCAACTAGTTGCTCGAGAGGCTATAGTTCATCTCGTGCACTGTCGCCCGAGTTAAGCGTCACTGCTCCACTACTACCCCAGGCGTGAAGGGTACGGTAGACCACCCCAAGTAGCCAACGGAGATCACGAGACGGATACTGCATTGCTGCACCTAGTGCGCTATGTAAGTGCACTGGAGGAACTGTTCGATCAAATCACCATTGATCTGATCGCAGCTCGTGGAGAGCTGGCTCGTCGAGCCCCGGCGAGAGAAGAGATCGAGCCCAACGCCGACAACCCAGTCGTGTTGTTCGGACACCCGATCGAGACCCTGAGGTCAGCCCCAGCCGTTAGCCAAGGTGCTTTGATGACCCCAGAAGTTCTTCGTCGCCTCCTGGGAGCACACTCCAACGGGGTTGTGGTCAACAATCCCCGCGATGGTCATCATCACTACCCCGAGCCTGCAGCCCCTCAGCCCTCTCCAGCTAATTCCGACGGTGAGAACCGTGGAGAAGCCTCGACATCCACAAGGAACGCCCGCTTGGATGTAAACGAAGTAGACTAAGTCACTCGAGTAGTGTCGAGTCCCAGTGTATCCTCGCTTGTAATCCTGTGATCCCTTAAATTAACGCAGCCTGTCATCGTGCCTATGTTTTATATAGTAGTCTTGCATGGATATATTAGCATGCAGTGTGATTTCTCTATCCCTGGCGCAGCTACCAAAAACCGCTCCGACAACCCCCACAGTGATACGTCACTTTAGTGAGATGTGTGTATCTGTGGCTTGACCCCAAGCTGAGCCGGCAAATTCTTTACCTTTCACCACGGTAGAATGACCCATATCCGGTGCTATAAAAGGACCACTACGTGACCTTGCCAAGCACTCCTCACCTTGTGCACCATTCTCACAACCATTTCTTGCCATGCCGAGCCCCAGTATCTATCTAAGAACTCCAGATGCAACCCCGGGTAGTTTTGTCAAGATATTGTGGGATTTTACCTGCAGTACCATGGGCGCTACCCAGCCACCCCAGTACGAGCTGTTCAAATCGAGAATCACCCCTTCCACCTCGAGATATTGGGCAGCCGTGCACATCCCTCCCGTAAACCTAAACCAAGATCCAACGGAGGTCTCCTTCATAGGGAAATCTATGCCAACCCCGCATATGGCCGTAGAAGCTGCGGCGTACGAAGATCTCGCTCGCCTTCGATTCGCGGTACCCTATGCCAGCGAACGAGGGTATTATTATTTTCCGAGCCGTGCAGCACTCGGAGGAGTAACATCTTTTCCCGGTGGACGGATTGAGAGAGACCCAGTACTGGCCAACCTTATCCAGTACATCATCGCTCAAGAGCATTTGAACCAGCGAGTGATGGATTATCTCCAGAGTCTCGCTGATTTAAATCCTCGGATCGCCATCGGCGGAACCAACGAGGCCAGACCAAAAGAGACACATTCATCGATTGGTCAATCCACTTCCTCCGATAGAAGAGGAGTGTATTCCATTGCCAGAGACATTTTCTCGAGACCCCGTCCAGTTACCATTCTCATTTTAGACGTCACTGTTGTGTTTGTTAGTTCAACATTTAATTGTAACTTATGCTTGGTACCTCAAATTTTTGCGACGAGTCGAGTATTTAGTTCCTGCTTGTATGAGTGGTTTTCCCTGTGATTAACATGTGTAACCGCAAAAAGAATCCTCGAGCGAGATTTCTTTTCCCTGAGTTGCTGCATCGTATATCTCCTCACACCGTGGATTACTTTATTTCACACAGCACCACGGCAGCAGACTCACCTCCACTCGAACGCATACCATGCTTGCAAAGACACGTAATCGTGGGGTATTTGTTTTTCAAAACCGCTCCTAGCAAATCTTGAGGACGAGATTTTTCTTAAGGGGGGTAGTGTTGTGACACCCCAAAATTTTTAGCATTGTTTTGTTAATTAAAATTTTGCCAGGAAATAAATTTTTATTTTCTGGGCTCCCTTTTGATTTTTGGACCATTTATCTCTCTAGTTATTATGGAGTTTTTCCCAAAATAAAACCTTTCATATATGATTTTGGACTTGTTTAACCTCTCAAGGAAAACTTTTCCTTTATTAGTAGAACTAATTACTTAATTAATTTGCTTGATCTTTATTTGTTGAAAAATGGTTTTTCAAGATTATATGGCCATATTTGAACTACAACCATTTGATAGATTCACTTAAAATTTCAACCAAAATTTGGAGATGTCATGTGATGTCTCTAAATCACTTTTGTGCAATAATATAGTTATTTCATTGCATATTTTGAGTTTTACACCTGTTTTTCAACTCTGGTCCAAAGTGGACACTTTTGCACTATAACCTAATTAAATATTTCCTCAGAGCCTCCACCAAAATTTTGGGATGTCAGTGGTAACATGCCATCCAACTTTATGCAAAAACCCAGTGTTGTTCTTTGGAGAAATTGAGTGTATCAACCTCTTTTTCATTCTGGACCAGACTTGTGTTTTCTACTGCAACCCCATTCTTTCTTGCTCTAGTGACCTTGTGCTTTCTCATGCTTGTAGTCAACCCTGCAAAACCCCTAAGTCCAGGAGCATGCGCTCATTGGAACACTTATGGTCCATGTAATGATGCCATTTACTCCCTGTCCAGAAGTGTAGTTTTGCAAAACTTGCATTAGCAAGTTTCTTCTTTTTGCAAACTAACTGCACCACCCTCTCATTCATCCATAGAGACACTGATCTAGAGAATTTGGCCATCCCAAGTACTGCCTAGGTGCCTTTGGCATTTTGTCAAACACCCTGAGTGCATATCCAGATTTGGCATGATTTCAAGTTTACATTGTGAACTTGAGCCCCTGACCTATCCACCATGTCCCTTGATCCCCTTGCTAACCCTAAACTAGCCCTATTACTTGCCAGCCCCGCTCAAGCACGCTAGGCTACCCTGGCTTTTCATCGAACACGTCCCGGGCGTGCTCTGGGCGCGCCCAGAGCGTGCGTTTGGCCCGCACGTGCGCCCGAGCCGACGCGTCGCCCCCTGGTTCGCCACCGCTCTGTAGAGCCGCGCCACACGCTCCCCTCCTCACCGCAAAACGCCAAACAGACCCTCGCCGCGTCTCCGGCAGGCCAAGGACTAGCCGCCACCGCCGCCCGACAGCTCCTGCACTAGCCAGAGCCGCCCAAGCCGTCTCCGCTCGCCAGCTCGCCCTCGGGCGAGTGGCAGCTCGTCCGCTAGCTCCTGCCGCCATCCCAGCCTCGCCACGTTGCCTGCAGCTACAGAAGACGGTCATGGCGACCTTATCCGCGACCGCCGCCCGAACCGCCTCGACTCGCCTATTTAAGGGAGCCCCTAGCCCGTTCCCGCACACAGGCAACCTCAGGCCACCTCAATGGCGCTTCCCTAGCTCGCAATCGACCCGGGGAGGTTTTCTTCCCCGTCTCCGGCAACTCCTGCCACCGCCACCGCACCGGCCATTCCGGCACCACTAGGACCTCCCCCTCTCCACTCTCTCCACCAGGAGCCTTCTCTTTCTCCCGTGAACCCTTTCCCCAACTCGATTTTGATCGGGAACCACCACGGCCCCAAAAGCACTTTGCTCCCGAGGCCTCCTCCGCTGCGAAGCTCACCGTCGGCGACTCCCTCCACCCCTGCCGACCCAACGGCCACCAGGAGGACCGCCCCAGTCTTGGGGATCCATCTCGACTCTCTGGAGCCCGCGGGGAGCAGCCATTCGCCGGCGTTGATCGCCGTCGCCTCGCCTCCGTTCGGGCGAAGGAAGAAGAAGGAGGGATGGACTGGTCAAACCTGACCAGTGGGCCCCCTGGACCCACTGTCAGTGACCCGCCCCAGTCCACGTGGGTTAAGTGGAAGCGCATTTCCATAGTATGCCTTCGACGTGTACGTATATATATTCGAAACTTTTTCTTTTCTGTTCTTATTTAAATAACAGATTTTTGACCAAACTTTGACCGGCTGTATCTTTTTAAATACAGCTCCAAATAAATTAATTCTTTTTCCTACCTCTCTCAAATATTGTCTAGTTTATTTTAAGATTTATTTGAAAAAATTTCAAAACAACTTTTTGTGCTGCTTTGATTTTGTGTGTTAATTCATATATATTCTTTTAAATAGGATTTTTGAAGATTTCAAGATGTGTTGGAATGCACCCTGCCTTCCCATGACCTGAAGGCAAGCATTCTGAACCCTGGTGTAATTTTTGTATGTGTTGTTTGACACGGTGACAACACCACCCAGACCCGAGCATATGTCATTTTATGTGAGGATGTGTTCCTACTCATGAGTGCATGTTAATGAATTTCATGCAAATGGAGTTGATATGTTTGTGATAGAAATCACCGTCATATGCCTTTCATGCATACCGGGAGGAAAGCCGGGAAGGCCTCTGTCTTGGGTAGACACGGTCTTGTCCCTAGTCCTCCGTCGAGACGGTCGTGTCCGGCATGGCATGAGGGGGTATGTCGCGTGGTGTTTCTATCTGTTGTTTGAAGTATATGCATTGTTACACTAATCATGTAGGAAATATTTGAACCTCCTGAGTCGACCGTAGATCGAGTCTTGTTCCGGTAACCCCCATACTTGTTTCGTGCTGCCACTTGTCCCCGCCAAAGGTAGGGTGCAGTTCGATAAGTTGTCAACCCTTTCCTAGCACACACCGCATGAGAGGCCATGGTGGAAGATCTCGGAGGCATCCGGTAGTCATGCCACCGGGTCCGGGAGCATGGGTGTTTGGTTGTAGCCGAAGGGGTAGCTCCCGCTTCTGCTGCAGTATAAATTTTGTGATCCCATGTTACGTTGAGGTTGTAGCCTCCCACTTAGAGTTTTGCTTAACAGTGTGTAGTGGGTGATTCCGGACACATGTGAGTTAAGCTGGTGTGTGCAAGTTAGGTGAGTTTTCAACTAAAAGACCGTAGATGGAATTAGTCTTGAGGACTAAAGGAATCCGTTACTTGTGGGTAAAGAGTACACCCTCTGCAGAGATTAAACCTATTCGAATAGCCGTGACCATAGTTAAGGATTACAGTCTGGGATGGCTCAAGTGTCGGTCTTAGTGTCGGTCTTCGGAAGTGAAACTGTTAAACCAAAAACTGGAATCACGATTGTGACTTGTGATAATTATGATTATTATTTTGATGTGGACTAACCCGTGATATTTTTGGTATTATCGAATATCCACAGGATGGTTCTACCTCCTGGTATTCACCGTGTTTTCTTTTAAAGCCCTTTATGTGGTGTCGCTAAGGCCTTGATTGTGGCATTTCTTTTAAAGCCCTTTATGTGGTGTCGCTAAGGCGCCTCGACTATGGCATTTCTTTTAAAGCCCTTTATGTGGTGTCGCTAAGGCGCTTGACTATAGCATTTCTTTTAAAGCCCTTTATGTGGTGTCGCTAAGGCGCCTGACCGTGGCATTTCTTTTAAAGCCCTTTATGTGGTGTCGCTAAGGCGCTTGATTGTGGCATTTCTTTTAAAGCCCTTTATGTGGTGTCGCTAAGGCGCTTGATTGTGGCATTTCTTTTAAAGCCCTTTATGTGGTGTTGCTAAGGCGCCTGACCGTGGCATTTCTTTTAAAGCCCTTTATGCGGTGTCGCTAAGGCGCTTGACCGTGGCATTTCTTTTAAAGTCCTTTATGTTATTTATTTCATAATTTTAATACTACCATGTTATTGCATATTCACAAATAACATGCTTGCACGCATCGAGTTTTATTTATCTTTTGTGACCGACGTCATGAGCATAAGATATTTTCAGCATATTATTGTTATATTATACCTGTGTTCAAAATGTTTGCAGTACATTCAAAGTACTCACTGGCTTGTCCCAGCTATTGTCTTGGCCAGATTTCCTTGCACGGAGAGGAGCGACCGTGCCGACAGTCCCGAACCTAAGCAACTGTGATAGCAGCCTCGCGAAGATAGGAGTTAACCTGGTCACTGTTCTGTGGGAATTGGAGTCCTATAGACACCGATGATCCACAAACCGCTTCGCCATCAACCACTAGAAACCATATTGTTGTACACATAGGCCAGAATGGTCTTGTACTACATATTTTGTATTTTGCTTGGAATTTCTGTATCAAGTTGGTGCCTCATTAGCTAACAGTTATCCTGGGGCTGGTGAGCACAAGGGCCATTTTCTGGAAATTAATACCCGGAGAATCGGTCCCCACACATAGAGCCTGAAACATAGTTATATTAAGCTTTTGCATAAGAAGCCCCCAGGTATAATGAGCAAGCCTAGCGCGTCAAGATTGTGTAGTCAAGACACATTTTAGCCTTTTAAGGCCTTGCAGAAAAAGGGAAGAAAGAAAGAAAAGACAGATAACGGATATATAAAAAATTGATGGAGGTAAGGAGACGAACATAGAGTCCGGCACTAGGCGTAGAACCTTTGGAGTCTGACTGCGTTCCATGGGTTTGGCTCGAGTCGATTGTCCAACGCATCCCGCAGACGGTAAGCCCCCCGGTCAGAACTTTGTCAATAATGAAGGGACCTTCCCACTTGGGCTTGAGCTTGTTCTTTTTCTTCTCCGGTAGGCGTAGAACGAGTTCGCCAATGTTATACGTTTTGGCATGTACTTCTCTGCTTTGATACCTTCGAGCATGTTGCTGATAGTATGCGGAACGGGCTTTTGCCACGTGATGCTCCTCCTCCAGGGCGTCCAAACTGTCCTGCCGATCAAGCTCGGCTTCTTTCTCTTCGTACATGCGCACTCGAGGTGAGTCATGAATTATGTTGCAGGGCAGTACCACCTCTGCACCGTACACCATAAAGAACGGTGTGTATCCGGTAGTGTGATTCAGCGTGGTCCACAGCCCCCATAGTACGGAGTCGAGCTCCTCGACCCAGTGCGTATCTGATTCCTTCCAGGATCGCACTAATCTGGGTTTAATGCCGCTCATAATTAGACCATTTGCCCGCTCGACCTGACCATTTGTTTGGGGGTGATAGACAGAGGCATAATCGAGCTTAATGCCCATGTTGCCGCACCAAGTTTTTACCTCGTCGCCTTGTAAAGTTGGAGCCGTTATCGGTGATGATCTTTGTGGGGACGCCAGAACGATGTACAACCCCGGATATGAAGTCTATCACTGGTCCGGACTCGGCCATTTTAACCTGTTTGGCTTCTATCCATTTGGTGAATTTATCCACCATGACCAATAAGTATTTTTTTTCTTATGGCTTCCCCCTTTAAGGGATCCGACCATATCAAGCCCCCATGCCGCAAAGGGCCAAGTAATGGGGATTGTTTGGAGAGCGGTAGGTGGCATATGGCTTTGGTTTGCAAAAAGCTGGTAACCGACCCAACATTGAACGAGGTCCTGTGCGTCTGCTCAGGTCGTCGGCCAGTAAAAACCTATACGGAAGGCCTTACTTACAAGGGCCCGGGCTGCGGCGTGGTGGCCGCCAAGTCCAGCATGAATTTCTGCCAAACGTTTTCGTCCTTCCTCTTCGGAGATGCACCTTTGAAGTACTCCGGTAGCGCTTTTCTTGTAAAGCTCTCCCTCGTGGACCTTGTAGGCTTTAGACCGCCGCACAATGCAACGTGCCTCGTTTGGGTCCTCGGGGAGTTCTTGCCTAGTTAGATAGGCCAAGAAGGGTTCTGTCCACGGGGCGATGACAACCATAATCACATGGGCCAAAGATGTTATTTCGGCGGCAGAGCCTCTGATTATGTCAGAGTGTTCGGTATCTGGTTTGGTGGCCAGGTCCGGACTGTTGTTGCCGGTCTCTCCTTCCCATACCACGCATGGCTTGAACAACCTTTCCAAGAAGATATTAGCTGGGACAGGGTCGCGCTTAGCACCGATGCGGGCGAGGATATCCGCCGCTTGATTGTTTTCGCGGACCACATGGTGGAATTCAAGCCCCTCGAACCGAGCTGACATTTTGAGGACGGCGTTGCGGTAAGCCGCCATTTTCGGGTCCTTGGCGTCAAAGTTTCCATTTATTTGAGATATTGCGAGGTTCAAATCCCCACACACTTCTAGGCGTTGAATGCCCATGGAGACTGCCATCCGGAGACCATGAACAGGGCCTCATATTCTGCTGCATTGTTGGAGTCTGTGTATAATATTTGGAGTACGTATTGGACTATATCTCTGGTGGGGGATGTCAGGACGACACCTGCCCCCAGACCAGCCAGCATCTTTGAACCGTCAAAGTGCATGATCCAATTGGAGTACGCGCCGTACTCTTTAGGGAGTTCGGCTTCCGTCCATTCGGCGACGAAATCGGCCAGTACTTGTGACTTAATGGCTCGTCATGGTTTATATGTTATGTCGAACAGGAGGAGCTCGATAGCCCATTTAGCAATCCGGCCCGTGGCATCGCGGTTATTTATTATGTCGTTGAGTGGTACTTCCGAGGCCACCGTAATTGAACACTCTTGAAAGTAGTGTCGTAATTTCTGGGATGCCATGAAGACCGTGTATGCTATCTTTTGATAATGTGGGTATCGTGATTTGCATGGAGTGAGGACAGTGGATACATAGTATACCGGCTTTTTAAGCGGGAACTTATGTCCGTCCGTCTCTCGTTCGACGACGAGCACCGCGCTTACAACTTGGTGTGTTGCTGCTATATATAACAACATTAGTTCGCCGACATTTGGCGCGGCCAAGATTCGGTTGGTGGCCAAAACGGCTTTTATTTCTTCCAATCCGGCCGTGGCCGCATCCGTCCACTCGAAGTGTTCGATGCATCAAAGAAGGCGATAAAGGGGCAGTGCCTTTTATCCTAATCGGGAGATAAAGCGGCTTAAGGCACCCACGCATCCAGTTAATTTTTGGATTTTCTTGAGGTTTGTTGGGATAGCCAACTGTGATAGAGCTCGGATTTTAGCCGGATTTGCTTCAATTCCTCTACTGGAGACGATGAAGCCCAAGAGCTTTCCGGCGGGCACGCCGAAAACGCATTTTCCGGATTGAGCTTCATGTCATATGTTCAGAGATTGTCGAACGTGAGCCTCAAGTCGTCTATTAAGGATTCGATGTGTATGGTTTTGATGACCACGTCGTCTATGTATCCCTCCACTGTTTTGCCAATTTGTGTTTCCAGGCATGTCTGAATCATGCGTTGATAGGTTGCACCGGCGATTTTTAGCCCGAAAGGCATGGTGTTAAAACAGAAGGGGCCGTATAGAGTGATAAATGCCGTTGCGGCTTGATCGGACTCCGCCATCTTAATTTGATGGTATCCGGAGTATGCGTCGAGGAAACACAATGAGTCGTGTCCTGCGGTAGCGTCGATAATTTGATCGATGCGGGGGAGGGGGAAGGGATCCTTGGGGCAAGCCTTGTTAAGGTCTTTGAAATCGACACATAGGCGCCAGGATTTGTCCTTCTTTAGTACCATCACCAGGTTTGCTAGCCAGTCCGGATGTTTTATTTCTCTAATGAATCAGGCCTCAAGTAACTTGGCTAGCTCCTCTCCCATGGCTTGTCGCTTAGGCTCAGAGAAACGCCGAAGAGTCTGCTTGACCGGCTTGAACCCCTTTAGAATGTTGAGGCTATGCTCGTCCAGCCTGCGTGGGATTCTTGGCATGTCTGAAGGATGCCAGGCGAAGATGTCCCAATTCTCGCGCAAGAACTCCTGTAGTGCGGCGTCTACTGTGGGGTTTAACTGTGCCCCGATGGATGCTGTTTTTGTATGGTCCGTTGGGTGGACTTGGAATTTGACTATTTCATCCGCTGGTTTAAAAGAGGTGGACTTGGGTCTTTTGTTGAGTATCACATCGTCCCTGTCCACTATGGAGCGTTGCACGGTTAGTTCTTCGGCCGCAAGGGCTTCGGATAACGCCTTGAGGGCTAGTGCGGCGGTTTTATTTTCGGCGTGGAGTGCTATGTCCGGATCGCTAGCTAGAGTGATGATTCCATTGGGCCCGGGCATTTGAGCTTCATGTACCCGTAATGGGGTATAGCTTGGAAGATCGTGAATGCCTCCCGCCCTAGAAGGGCGTGGTATCCGCTACTGAACGGGGCCACTTGGAATGTGATTTCTTCGGACCTATAATACTCCGACGTGCCGAATACCACATCTAGTGTGATTTTTCCTGCACATCGTGCCTCCCGACTAGGGATGATTCCTCTGAATCTCGTGCTACTTTGCTCAATGCGGCTCTTGTCTATTTCCATTTTTCAAAGAGTCTCCTCATAAATGAGGTTCAATCCGCTGCCACCGTCCATGAGTACTTTAGTAAGCTGGAAGCCGTCCACAATTGGACTAAGGACCAAGGCGGCTGGTGCTCGGGCTGTTCGGAATTTCGGTTCGCCACTCGCATTGAAGGTATAGCCGTGTCGCTCCATGGATTTATTGCTGCCACGTGGCAGACTTCGGCAAGGCTGCGGAGTGCTCGCTTACGCCTATTATTTGAGGCGAAGGTCTCAAAGACTGTCAATACTATATTGTTATTTTCCGCGGGATGGTGCTCTGTTGCATTGTTGATGAGGATATCCTCGCCGCTCTTGGCCACCTGCCAGAGTACCCAACATGCTCTAAGGCTATGTGTTGGCATGGTATCCGCTGTACTGTGAATTTTGCATGGCCCATTGAGCCATCCCTCCAATACGGTTCCACGCCCTGTAGTGGGCTTTTGTTTCTTTGTAATTGGATCAGGTGACTTACGGGAGTACACCCTTTTAGTTCGGACGGGGGGTTTAGTGAGACCCGGAGGATTCCAGAATTTTGTTTGGGTTTTCCAGGCGCTTTCCATCTCACAGTATTTCTGTACTATGGCCGCCAAGTCAGCGAAGTGTGCTATGTCACGGCGACTTATGGGGTTGAGGATTCCCTTGTCCGTGCAATTTTTGTAAAAGAATGAAATTGTGTCTTCCTCACGACAGTCCTTAACCTTGCTCATTACAAGGAGGAATCTGGCCCAATAGTGATGTACTGTCTCTTGGGGCTCTTGTCTAATGTGGGAAAGATCACTTATATCTTGGTGGGTGGGTAGATTTAGGTCCGAACCCTGACCCGATCTGAGACCCAGGGGCGGAGGAGTTTCTGAGCTTGGCAGTTCGGGCTCTGGGATGTTTCCCAATAGGTCTGGCCCGCTGTCTGATTCTAGGTTCAAAGCTTGGGCCATGTCCTCCCGTAGACGGGTATCCGTCTCGGAGAGCTCGGGAATCCGGACATAGTTTGTCCTCAAGATAGAGGAAGAATCGTTGTGTTGCTCCTCCACCATCGCTATCTGATGGGTGACCGACGGAGAGTTAATGGCCCGGCTGTCCGAGGACCCCCTAATCCAGGACTCCCTCACCCCCCCTGGTGCACCCAAGTGGGTTGCGCCCACCTCGGTGGCCTCCCGCACATCCTCTTTGCACTATAAATTCCCAAATATTCCGAAACCCATCGGGGTTAACCTAGACCAGAAGTTCCGCCGCCGCAAGGCTCTATAGCCACCAAAAACCAATCTAGACCCTTTCCGGCACTCTGCCGGAGAGGGGGAATCATCTTCGATGGCCATCTTCATCATCCCGGCGGCCACCACGATGAGGAGGGAGTAGTCCCCCCTCAGGGCTGATGGTTTGTACCAGTAGCTATGTGTTTTATCTCTCTCTCTCTCTCTCTCTCTCTCTCTCTCTCTCTCTCTCGAGATCTATATCATGGGCTTTGTTAATATAGTCGGATCATATGATATTTCTCCCCTCTATACTCTTGTTGTGATGAATTGAATCTTTACCCTTTGAAGTTTTGTCATGTCGGATTGAATATTCAGAGATGAGAACACATGATATATATTTTGCGGTATGAATACTTGAAGTGACAATTGGGGTATCATATTGATTCACTTGATATGTGTCTTGGCATTCAACTCGCGGATTCCCGCGGTGATATTGGGGTAATCTATGCATAGGGGTTGATGCACGTTTTTCTCCGGTAGAAACTTCGGGGTATCTTTTTCTTTGTGTGGATTAAGTATCATGAATATGAATTTGCTTTGGTGTTATTCTAGTACGAACTCTTGAATAGATTGAACGGAAAGAATAGCTTCGATGTGGTCTCGTAACCTACAAACAATATCTATCTTTTGTTCTCCGCTAATAGGAACTCGGGAGTGATTATTTGTTACACTTTGAGGGATAATCATATGATCCAACTATGTTAGCATTGTTGAGAGGTTGCACTAGCGAAAGTACGGGCCTAGGCCTTGTTTTCAAGCATTGCAATACCTTTTTTGTGCCCATTTACTATTTGCTACCTTGTTGTTTTTATTTATTCAGATTATAAAAATAAATTCCTACCATTAATATTACACTTTTATCACCATCTCTTTGCCGAACTAGTGCACCTATACAATTTGCCATTGTATTGGCTGTGTTGGGGACACAAGAGACTGCTTGTATTTGGTTGCAGGGTTGTTCGAGAGAGACCATCTTCATCCTACACCTCCCATGGATTGATAAACCTTAGGTCATCCACTTGAGGGAAAATTGCTACTGTCCTACAAAACTCTGCGCTTGGAGGCCCAACACGAGTCAACAAGAATAAAGATGTGTAGTAGACATCATCTATCACCAGGGCTCTGACACAGCATACCTACTTCTTTATGTCGACGACATCATCCTGACTGCATGTACGTCTTGTCTTCTCTGTCAGCTCACTGCCCGTCTTCGCGCTGAGTTTGCCATCAAAGACTTGGGTCCTTTGCACTACTTGCTCGGTGTTGAGGTGGCGCGATGTCCGGATGGCTTCTTTCTTCACCAGTGGAAGTACGCTCATCAGCTCCTAGATCGCGGTGGCATGCTTAACTGCAAGCCGCTGCTACGCCTGTTGATACAAAGGCCAAGCTCTCTGCAATGGATGGTTCTCCTGCTTCGGATGCTGCCTTCTACCGGTCTATTGTTGGGGATCTTCAGTACCTCACTCTGAATCGACCGGAGATCCAGTATGCCGTCCAGTAGGTGTGTCTTCACGTGCACGCTCCTCTGGACGTTCATTGGGCCGCTATCAAGCGGATTCTCCGCTATGTTTGTGGCACTATGGACCTCGGCGTCACGATTCCCGCCTCCACCGACACCGTCCTCACCGCCTACTCCGATGCCGACTGGGCGGGCTGCCTCGACACTTGTCGCTCTACCTCGGGCTACTGTTTCTTCCTTGGACCTTCGCTCATCTCGTGGTCATCCAAGAGGGAGCCTACGGTCTCGCTCGATCTTGAGGTTGAGTATCGACAGCCAACGCCGTCGCCCGAGTGTTCGTGGCCGCGCCAATGCTTGGAGCTCTCATGTCCTATCGATCGTGCTACGGTGGTTTACTGCGACAATGTCTCAGCGGTCTACCTCTACATCAAACCGGTTCATCATCGTCGGACCAAGCACATTGAGTTAGATATTCATTTTGTTCGGGAACAGGTGGCTCTATTGGTGTTCTACACGTTCCTAGTTCCCAACAATTTACAGATATCATGACCAAGGGCTTGCCTACGGCGTCATTTGAGAAGTTCCGGTCCAGTCTTTGTGTCAGCAATGGTGCCGCTTCAACTGGGGGGTGTTGAATATATGTGTTGTGCATATTGTGTATTGGGCCCACCTCCTAGTTTCCTTGTATAATTGAGGTCGTGGTCCATTGTTGTACATCATATATACGTGCGATTGCACCTGAGTAATACATCATGCAATTCTCATATAATACAGACCAGTCAGCGGATACTGATGCAGAAACCGGCCGTCTAATACTGCCTGCATATAGGCGACTTCAATTTTTTTAAAGTCCGCGCGTTCAAATAGCCACAAATATAGTCTAAAATAGTTCAAATTCAATGGTAGTTCTAATTATAAAAGTACACCCCAACATTGGTGTCCCTCTTTCACAGATAATCAACCAGATCTTCTTCCATTGCTCGTGAGTTGCTTGATGCCGAATCAGTTGATGCATTTGAACAAACTTTTCAAATGTGGCCGAATTTTGATTGAGAAGTTCGATAGGATCACCCATGTTTTCAAATTCAAGACATGTGGCAGCATTCTCACCCTCATCCTCCACGACCATGTTGTGCTTGATCACACAATATGTGATCACCTTCCGCAACGTATCGAGATCCCATTGTTTAGCAGGTCCACGAACAACTGCAAAACATGCCTGCAGAACTCCAAAAGCCCTCTCACCATCCTTTCTAACTACTTCTTGTCTTTAGGCAAAGTGAGACTTTTTCTGACCAACTAGGTTAGAGATGTTGTTTGATGACCCACAAGTGTCGTAGGGGATCTATCGTAGTCCTTTTGATAAGTAAGAGTGTCGACCGAACGAGGAGCAGAAGGAAATGACAAGCGGTTTTCAGTAAGGTATTCTCTACAAGCACTGAGATTATCGGTAACAGATAGTTTTGTGATAAGGTAATTTGTAACGGGTAACAAGTAATGAAAGTAAATAAGGTGCAGCAAGATGGCCCAATCCTTTTTGTAGAAAAGGACAAGCCTGGACAAACTCTTATATAGAGAAAAGCACTCCCGAGGACACATGGGAATTATCGTCAAGCTAGTTTTCATCACGCTCATATGATTCGCGTTCATTACTTTGATAATTTGATATGTGGGTGGACCGGTGCTTGGGTAGTGCCCTTTCCTGGACAAGCACCCCACTTATGATTAACCCCTATTGCAAGCATCCGCAACTACAAAAGTATTAAGATAAACCTAACCATAGCATGAAACATATGGATCCAAATCAGCCCCTTACAAAGCAACTCATAAACTAGGGTTTAAGCTTCTGTCACTCTAGCAACCCATCATCTACTTATCACTTCCCAATGCCTTCCTCTAGGCCCAAACAATGGTGAAGTGTCATGTAGTCACGTTCACATAACACCACTAGAGGAGAGACAACATACATCTCATCAAAATATCGAACGAATACCAAATTCACATGACTACTTATAGCAAGACTTCTCCCACGTCCTCAGGAACAAACGTAACTACTCACAAATCATATTCATGTTCATAATCAGAGGTATATTAATATGCATAAAGGATCTGAACATATGATCTTCCACCAAATAAACCAACTAGCATCAACTACAAGGATTAATCAACACTACTAGCAACCCACAGGTACCAATCTAAGGTTTTGGGACAAAGATTGGATACAAGAGATGAACTAGGGTTTGAGAGGAGATGGTGCTAGTGAAGATGTTGATGGATATTGACCCCCTCTCGATGAGAGGATCGTTGGTGATGACGATGGCGATGATTTCCCCCTCCCGGAGGGATGTTTCCCCAGCGGAACAGCTCCGTCGGAGCCCTAGATTGGTTTCGCCAAGGTTCCGCCTCGTGGCGGCGTAGTTTTGTCCCGAAAGCTTGCTTATGATTTTTTCCAGGGTAAAAGACTTCATATAGCAGAAGATGGGCACCGGAGGCCTGCCAGGGGGCCCACGAGGCAGGGGGGGGCGCCCAGGGGGTAGGGCGCGCCCCCCACCCTCGTGGATGGTGGGTGGCCCCCCTTTGGTTGATTCTTTCGCTGATATTTTTTATTAATTCCAAAAACTGCCTCCGTGAAGTTTCAGTACTTTTGGAGCTGTGCAGAATAGGTCTCTAATATTTTCTCCTTTTCCAGCCCAGAATTCCAGCTGCCGGCATTCTCCCTCTTCATGTAAACCTTGTAAAATAAGAGAGAATAGGCATAAGTATTGTGACATAACGTGTAATAACAGACCATAATGAAATAAATATCGATGTAAAAGCATGATGCAAAATGGACGTATCAACTCCCCCAAGCTCAGACCTCGCTTGTCCTCAAGCGGAAGCCGCTAACGAAAAATATGTCCACATGTTTAGAGATAGAGGTGTCGATAAAATAAAATACGGACATGAGGGCATCATGATCATTCTTATAACAACAACATATATAAATATTGTCATATGATTTCTTATGCTCAAGTAATAATCTATTCACAATGTAGAATATGAATCAGAAACTTCATTGAAAACCAACAAACTGTAATCTCAGTCATTGAAGCAGTTGCAATTTATGATAACATCGGAAAGAGTCTGTCAGGACCCCGATTATAAGTCACACCGATCTAGCATGTAACACATTATATCACTTTGCGGCCTCACGCACGGCATTCCCACGGGTGCCACCTTATCTGGCCCGGGACCGTTTGCGCCTTTTGGCTCACGTATATGATAGTGTCGCTAGTATCCATATGACAAAGAACCCGGGCCGACATGACTAATCATGAACACAAAGTGGCGCTAACTTACGGGGACAGGCATACATGAACCAGCATCAAACGTGTCGGTCATCAGCTTGTGAATCCGGGCTGTAGCAACTGGGCTAACAGGACTCCGGGAACCCAGGCTGTAGCAGGCTAGTAGGACTCCAGAAATCTCTGCGTGTCATTTCCCGAAGATGTAGACACGAACGCGAAGTGGATCACATGCCGCCAGCCTAAGTGTTAGGAGCAGTAGTAATCTGGGCTAGCGGGACTCCGAAAGCAGGGCTGTAGCAGACTACCATGGCTCGGTGGAAGCACTAGACTACATTTCCCCATAAGAGAGGCTACCAAGGATAAACAACTAGGTAGTCAGATCCCACACATACCAAGCATTTCAATCATACACACAATATGCCCGATATGTGTAAATACAACATGGCATCACAACAAAACTCTACGACTCAAAGTATTTATTCATTAGGCTCCGAGGAGCCAAGTATTACAAACATGGGTCTCATGACCCAACATACAGAGCATACAAGCAACAAGCACATGCGGAAGCTTAACTTGTCTGAGTACAGACAACTACAAATGAAAAAGGCTGAGAAGCCTGACTATCTACAAGACCCTGCCGAGGGAACAAGATCGTAGCTGAGGTAAAAAGCTAAATGTCGAAGTCCATGCGGAACTACTAGTGAGACTGAAGTCTCTCTGCAAAAACATAAATTAAGCAAACGTGAGTACAAATGTACCCAGCAAGACTTACATCAGAACTAACTACATATGCATGGGTATCAACAAAGGGGTTGGTGGAGTTTTAACTGCAGCAAGCCAGCTTTGACTCAGTGGCTATCCTAAACTACGATTGCAAGAACTCTTTTGAGGTGGCGCACACGAGTCCACACATTCACCATATCAATACACCACTATGGATCCGCTCCCGTCTCCCTACAAGAAGGCCATCCATAGCACTCACGCTTATCTTGCGCATTTTAGAGTATCCACTTTCACTTGTCTATGAACTGTATAGGCAACCCAGAGGTCCTTTACTGCGGACGCGGCTATTCGAATAGATGATGTTAACCCTGCAGTGGTGTACTTCTTCACACACGCTCTCACCACTTACCGTCGTTTACATGACATGTACTCGGCAACCTTCAAGCGGAAGCCCAACGAGGGTGTCGGCCACGGCCTACCTAAACATTCAAGTCTCTAGTCCAGGTTTATCGCCTATTCAGGTTCCATCCGCAGGGAGTCCGGCCGAGGTTTCCACATACGGCCCCGAACGATGTGTACAGGGTTCCGCGACACCAAACGGGCGCCCATGGCCACGTGCCTACCGCATCACAACCCACCCCTCGGATCAGCGCTGCGCACGGCTTCCAGCATACTACAAACACCAGAAACTACTTGCAACTCCTGGACAAAGGACAAGGGTGGTTAAGAAGCCGAGAGAGTCAATTAAGGATCCCAATGTGTGGTAGTAGCTGTTCATGCATCAAAAACACAGAACTCAGTTCCTGAGGATGGTTTCAATGAGACAACCCACCATGTACTCCTACATGGCCTCTCACCGCTACCTTTACCAAATCGTGTTCACACACTTAGCTCTCCACAGTAGGACATGTTCACACACCTCTAATTCATCCCTGATGAATCAGACCTGACTCAACCTAAAGCAGTAGCAGGCATGACAAACAAGCATGAATGAGTAGGCACATCGGGGCTCAAACAACTCTTACTCATGCTAGTGGGTTTCATCTATTTACTGTGGCAATGACAGGTCATGCAGAGGAAAGGGGTTCAACTACCGCAGCATGTAACAGTTGAATCATTGTTGTCCTAATGCAGTAAAAGAGAGCAGGAGCAAGAGAGTGGGTTTGTATTGGAATGAACAAGGGGGTTTTGCTTGCCTGGCACTTCTGAAGATAGTATAACTCTTCATCGGTGTCATCGATCAGAACGCCGAAATAACGTCCACTGAGAGGGAACAACACCGGCAAATAGAGGGAACACAATCAATGCAATGCAACAATATGATGCATGAGCATGGCATGTAAATGTGATGTGGTTTTGTGCTAAAGCATATAGCATTCAACTTTGAAGAAGTCCATTTGAACCAAAGGTTCAAATGCAACTCTAACTTAAGTCTCTTTAAAAGCCATTAATGTGCTTTCACATATACAGCAGGTATAACTTAGTTTTACATGCACGAAAATTGTACAAATAGATAGATTGGATTTTTCTGATAATTTTTCATATATAAATTATTTCATTCTGAGCTACGGTTTATTTTCTACGATTTTTAGAAGTTTATACTATTTTCTAGAACAAATAAATCATTTCTGATTTATTTAAAATCCCAGAAAGCTATTATGATGTCAGCCTTAGGTCAGCACTGCGTCAGCAGTCAATGAAGTCAAATATGACGTTTGGGTCCCACATGTCAGCGTTACAGTAGCTAAGCGGGTTTTAAACCCCGCGTTGACTAGGATTTGACCAGCCGCGGGGGCCCGCTGTCAGTGACTGCGTTGTGTAATTAGCAGTGTGGTTAGGCCCTAATGGCGTGGTTAGCCGGCGGCTTAATGACGGCGACCACACAGTGCAGTGGCGGCTCGCCGGAGTGGCGCTAGGGCCAGCGGCTGGGCGCGCTGAGACTACCAGGGAGTAGCCCGTGCTCGCCCTCGTCCAGGGGAGAAGATGGGAAACTGCAGGGTGACCGGAGCCAACGCCAGCGACGACCGCAACAGCAGTCGGACCTCGGGCTTGCGGGGACGGCAGCTAGCGAACGGGAAGGGAGGGGGTGTGCAAGGGGGAAGGGGCAGGTGCTCACATCGGTCCAGATGAGCAGCTCAGCCGGCCCGGGGAAGCTCTGGAGCGGATGGAGCGGCGGGGTCGATCTCAGCGAGCCGAGGTTGAAGAAGACGGCGTGGACGTCACTTCGGGGCGTCCGGTGTTGCTTGACTCGGCGGGGAGGATAGCGGGGTCGTAGCGGACCTCCCGGACTCGATGGTGGAGCGAGGGGTGGTCGGTGAGCACGGTGGCAGCGAGCGGCGGCGACGAGCGTGTTCGAGCGGCTGCGCGTGAGAGAGATGGATGGGAGGGGAGCGGCGCGGGTGAGAGAGAGAGGTCAGGGGGTGCGTGGCGACTCCAGCGTCGTCCAGGCCGTTGAGGGGGCACGCAGGCAAGGTGGAGGTGGCCGAGCATGTTCCGGTGCGCGGTGGCCACACGCCTCGCGTCCTTCTGGCGCGAGGTGGGAGAGGGTGGCGGCTCTGGTGGGCTGGGCCAGGTAAGTGGGCCGCCAGGTAGATTTTGGGCCAGGTAGGTTTTCCCTCTCTTCTGTCTTTCTATTTCTTTTTGTTTTCTATTTTCTGAAGTTTGTTTTGATTTGATTAAAAATATCAAATCATTTTAGTAGATTCTGAAAAGATTTATGTGGCTTGATACTAAATATTCAAATCCACTCATAGATTCTTAGGGTTATTGGATTTATATTGTATACATAGAAAATATAAATCCAGTTCAAATAATTACTGATTTAATTCAATGTCCAAAATAATCATTTCTGAGATTCCAAAAATATTGTTTGAGTTTTAGCTCTTGCCAATATTTTCAGAGATTAGCAGGAACATTTTCTTGGGCTCATTTGAAAAGATTTTAATATTGATCATTTATAAAGGTTTCTGAGGCTTTGAAAATTCCCTCAATTCAACTTCCTTGAAATTAAAATGATGCATGGATGCTTGATGCAACCAATACACTCAGGTATTCTAGGGCTGTGACAGAATCATTATAAGAGCTTTTCAGCAAGTCCACATACTCAACTATCATTTAGTCTTTCACAATTGCTAACACTCACGCAATACTTATGGGTATGGAGTTTTAATCGGACATAGAGAAAGATAGGGGCTTATAGTGTTGCCTCCCAACCTTTTACCTCAAGGGTAATGTCAAAAATAATAGTTCATGATAACTCACATCCAATCGGGTATATTGCTACCTCTTGAGCATGCGTTGCTTTTTTCCTTCAAGAGGAAAGGGTGATGCAGCAAAGTGGCATAAGTATTTCCCTCAGTTTTTGAGAACCAAGGTATCAATCTAGTAGGAGGCCACACGCAAGTCCCTTGTACCTACACAAACAAATAAGAACCTTGCAACCAACGCAATAAAGGGGTTTTCAATCCCTTCACGACCACTTGCAAAAGTGAGATCTGATAGAGATGATAATATTTTTGGTATTTTTATGATAAAGATTGAAACTAAAGATTGCAAAGTAAAATATATAGGAAACTTATATGATGGAAAGTAGACCCGGGGGCAGTGGTTTCTCTCAAGATAGCTTAAGTATTACGGTGGGTGAACAAATTACTGGCGATCAATTGATAGAAAAATGCATAATTATGAGAATATATATGCATGATCATGTATATAGGCATCACATCCGTGAAAACTAGACCGACTCCTGCCTGCATCTACTACTATTACTCCACACATCGACCGCTATCCAGCATGCATCTAGAGTATTAAGTTCATAAGAACAGAGTAACGCATTAAGTAAGATGACATGATGTAGAGTGATAAACTCATGCAATATGATATAAACCCCATCTTTTTATCCTCGATAGCAACAATACAATACGTGTCGTTTCCCCTACTGTCACTAGGATCAATCCCCGCATGATTGAACCCAAAGCTAAGCACTTCTCCCATTGCAAGAAAGATCAATCTAGTAGGCCAAACCAAACTGATAATTCGAAGAGACTTGCAAAGATAACCAATCATACATAAAAGAATTGAGAGAAGATTCAAATATAGTTCATAGATAATCTTGATCATAAACCCACAATTCATCGGATCTCGACAAACACACCGCAAAAAGAGTTATATTGAATAGATCTCCAAGAAGATAGAGGAGAACTTTGTATTGAGATCCAAAGAGAGAGAAGAAGCCATCTAGCTAATAACTATGGACCCGAAGGTCTGTGGTAAACTACTCACACAACATCGGAGAGGCCATGGGGTTGAGGTAGAAGTCCTCCGTGATCGATTCCCCCTCCGGCAGAGCGCCGGAAAAGGCCCCAAGATGGGATCTCACGGGTACAGAAGGTTGCGGCGGTGGAATTCGGTTTTTGTGGTGCTCCTGGATGGTTTCGGGGTACGTCGGTATATATAGGAGGAAGAAGTAGGTCGGTGGAGCCACGAGGGGCCCACGAGGGTGGAGGGCGCGCCCAGGGGGGTAGGTGCGCCCCCTGCCTCATGGCCTCCTCATTGATTACTTGACGTCCACTCCAAGTCCTCTCGGTCATGTTTGTTCCAAAAATAACTCCCCCGAAGGTTTCATTCCGTTTGGACTCCGTTTGTTATTCCTTTTCTGCGGAACACTGAAATAGGCAAAAAAAACAGCAATTTGCACTAGGCCTTGGGTTAATAGGTTAGTCCCAAAAATAATATAAAAGTGTATAAATAAGCCCATTAAACATCCAAAACATAATATATAATAGCATGGAGCAATCAAAAATTATAGATACGTTGGAGACGTATCAAGCATCCCCAATCTTAATTCATGCTCGTCCTCGAGTAGGTAAATGATAAAAACAGAATTTTTGATGTGGAATGCTACTTAGCATATTATTCAATGTATTTCTCTTCATTGTGGCATGAATGTTCAGATCCGAAAGATTCGAGATAAACGTTTAATATTGACATGAAAATAATAATACTTCAAGCATACTAGCAAAGAAATCACGTCTTCTTAAAATAACATGGCCAAAGAAAGTTATCCCTACAAAATCATATAGTCTGGCTATGCTTTATCTTCACCACACAAAGTATTTAAATCATGCACAACCCCGCTGACAAGCCAAGCAATTGTTTCATACTTTTGATGTTCTCAAACTTTTTCAACCTTCACGCAATACACGAGCGTGAGCCATGGATATAGCACTATAGGTGGAATAGAGTGGTGGTTGTGGAGAAGACAAAAAGGAGAAGATAGTCTCACATTAACTACGCGTATCAGTGGGTGTGCATCCAACTCGCTTGCTCACAAAGACCTAGGGCATTTTGAGGAAGCCCATCATTGGAATATACAAGCCAAGTTCTATAATGTAAAGTTCCCACTAGTATATGAAAGTGATAAAATAAGAGACTCTCTATCATGAAGATCATGGTGCTACGTTGAAGCACAAGTGTGGAAAAAGGATAGTGACATTGTCCCTTCTCTCTTTTTCTCTCATCATTTTTTTATTTGGGCCTTCTCCCCTTTTTCTGGCCTCTTTTTTTCGTCGGGAGTCTCATCCCGACTTATGGGGGAATCATAGTTTCCATCATCCTTTCCTCACATGGGACAATGCTCTAATAATGATCATCACGCTTTTATTTACTTACAACTCGATACTTAGAACAAAATATGACTCTATGTGAATGCCTCCGGCGGTGTACCGGAATACGAAAAGAACTACCCCACTCACGATCTTGAGTTGGCGGCAGTTGTCCATGCATTGATAACATGGAGACGTCTCTTGTTGGGAAGGAGAGTGGACATATTCACCGATCACAAGAGTCTCAAGTATATCTTCACTCAACCCAACCTCAACCTCAGGCAAACTCGATGGGTCGAAATGATTCAAGAGTACAACCCAAGTATTGAATATACTCCGGGCAAGGCCAATGTCATTGCAGATTCTTTGAGCAGGAAGGCTTACTGCAACAGTTTAATTCTCAAGCCCTTCCAACCGGACCTTTGTGAAGCTTTCCACAAGCTGAATCTTCAAGTTGTTCCTCAAGGCTTTCTTGCCAACCTCATAGTCTCTCCTACTTTGGAAGACCAAATTCGTGAGGCTCAACTCCTGGATACCATGGTGAAAAAGGTGAAACGTGGTATCGACAAGGGCATTTCCAAGTACAAGTGCTTCCACATTGATGACAAAGATACTCTTTTCTTTAAGGACCGGATTGTGGTTCCTAAGGGTGATCTACGTAAAGTCATTATGAACGAGACACACAATTCGCTTCTATCCATTCATCCTGGAAGTACGAAGATGTACCATGACCTCAAGCAGTCATATTGGTGGACTCGAATGAAGCGAGAAATTGCTCAATTCGTGAATGAGTGTGATGTCTGCAGAAGGGTGAAAGCAGAACACCAATGACCAGCTGGTCTCCTCCAACCTCTTGCTATTCCAGAATGGAAGTTTGATCATATCGAAATGGACTTCGTTACTGGATTTCCAAAGTCCAAGCGTGGAAATGATGCTATCTTCGTTGTCATTGACAAGCTTACTAAAGTGGCTCATTTTCTTCCTATCAAGGAATCCATCACAGCAGCTCGGTTGGCAGAACTATACACCTCGTGATTGTCTCCTTGCACGGCATTCCACAAGTGATCTCTTCTGACCGTGGAAGCATCTTTACCTCCAAGTTTTGGGATTCTTTTCAAGGCCATGGGCACCAACATTCGTTTCAAAGACAGCTTTCCATCCTCAAACAAGTGGCCAAGTCAAGCGAGTCAATCAAATCCTTGAAGATATGCTCAGGGCTTGTGTCATTTCCTTCGGTATGAAGTGGGAAGATTGTCTTCCATATGCCGAGTTCTCCTACAACAACAGCTTCCAAGCGAGTTCGGGCAAGGCCCCATTCAAAATTCTCGATGGCAGAAAGTGCCGTACTCCTCTCAATTGGTCCGAGACAGGTGAACGACAACTTCTTGGCAACGACTTGATCACAGAAGCCGAAGAAATGTGCAAAGTCATTCGTGAGAATCTCAAAGCCGCATAATCGCGCGGAAGAGCTATTATGATGACAAGCACCGTGATGTGGCTTTTGAAATCGGAGACCATGTCTACCTCCGCGTCTCTCCAATGAAAGGCACTCGTCGCTTCGGTATCAAAGAGAAGCTTGCCTCTAGATACGTGGGTCCTTTCAAGATCATTGGCAAAAGAGGCGATCTCGCCTATCAACTTGAGCTTCCGTCCAACTTCACGAACGTGCACGATGTGTTTCATGTGTCACAGCTTCGCAAGTGCTTCAAGAGTCCTGAACGCACTATCAACTTCGAAGAAATTGATCTCCAAGAAGATCTCTCTTATCATGAGCACCCCGTTGCTATTCTTGAAGAAACCGAGCGCAAGACTCGCAACAAGTCAATCAAATTCCTGAAAGTGAAGTGGTCACACCATTCCGACCGAGAAGCCACCTGGGAGCGCGAGGATCACCTCCGTTCCGAATATCCGGAGTTCTTTCAGTCCTAGATCTCGGGACGAGATCCTCTTGTAGTGGTGGAGTGTTGTAAGACCCCGGATGTAACTTTCCATATTTGTAACTCCAACTCTTGCCATTTTCGGCTATGTGATATGATATTCCCTCCGTGGTTGGGTTTTTGTCTTTTGTTTTTGCATTTTGTCCATGTCATGCATTTCATATCATGTCATCATGTGCATCGCATTCGCATACGTGTTCGTCTCATGATTCCGAGCATTTTCCCCGTTGTCCCTTTTGCAATCCGGCACTCCTATGTCCCCCGGCGTCCCCTTTTACATTTTTCCGTGAGCGGGTACTAAACTTTCTCGGAATGGAACGAGGTTTGTCAAGTGGCCTTGGTACACCACCGGTAGACCACCTGTCAAGTTTCGGGTCATTTGGAGCTCGTTTGGTACTCCAGCTGTTAACCGCACTCTCGCAAAGGCCTCTTTTAAGTTGCAGCCCAACACCCCTCCAAAACAGCCCAATAACCCATCTAAGTCACTTCCATGCTCTCCGTCGTCGGATCACGATCGTGTGGGCGAAAACCGCACCTCATTTGGAGCTTCCTAGCTCTTTCTACCTATAAAAACACCTCCTCCCCCGAAATCCCGGATCAAATCCGCCCCTAACCCTAGCCCCGCTCCTCTCGCCGCCGCCGGACACGTCCGGCGGGCTGAACGCGTCCGCCCGCCACGTGGCGGGCATACCATCATCGCCGCCCGGCCGCGCAGGCCGTCCCGGCCCCGCCTGCCCACGCCGCGCCGCCCGCCCGGCCACCGCCGCCATGCCGCCGCCATCGCCCGCCGCGCGCCAGCCTCGGTCGCCATCCCGCCGCCGCCCGGATCTCGCCGCCGTCGCCCGCCGCCCGCCGCCCGCGTCCGGACGGCCCGTCCGCCCCGGCCTCTCCTTCCTCCTCTCCGGCGAGCCGCTCCGGCCGGCGAACCTCGGAGTCCGCGCCCGGATCTAGATCCAATCGGGAGGTTGACTTTCCCCTCCCCCGAATTCCCTCTAAGTCATTATTCTGCGGAATTTTGTTGCATTTTCATCATGCCGTAACTTTGCACTGGTGGCTCCGTTTTGGGTTTGTAGCATACCGAAGTGTTCATATCGATGAGTACATCATTTCATCTCATTGCATCATTTTCATTTGAGCTCATCTTGACTCCCGAAATGCTGTTAGAAGAGGGCTATGTGATGTTAGTTTCAGATTATTATCAGAACATGCACTTTTGTCATTTTTGCCATGATTGATGTGTGCATCCTATGAACTTGAGTCCTACATGTGTTTTGTCATATGCCATGCCATCTTTACAGGGGTGTATGCCATGTATTTTTGTGATCTCTGTGGTGACTAGCACAAGCATGCAAACTAGGCTTCATGATGTTGCTGATTTCAGCCCTGCTTTGGTTGATATTTTTATGCCATGTTAACTTGATGCTACAGAGAGATCCATGCATATTTTGAGATACTTCAGTAAGGATGTTTTGAACATATGATTATACTCTATCCATCCATGCCCTTGTTTGCAATTATGGAGTGCCATAGCTTGAGTCAATCGAGCTCTACTTTTGCTATAAAATGTTTCCTGGCAGATTGTTTACATGTTATTCAATTTTGCCAAGGTTGTTGTAGTTGATCCGTGTATGCTATGATGTTGTTCTTGCCATGTATAGCTTCTATGCCATGTCTTCTTGATGGATGTATGCTTAGTTTATCATGAAATGCTCTGTAGTGAGTGCATCGAGCTCTTAAACATGCCTACTTGTTATCTGTTTGGTCATGCCCTGTTTGCTGAATCTGTTAACGAAACTTGCTATGTTTACGTGGGTGCCATCATATCTTCTGATCCTTTTTGGCTCATGGTCAGTAAGGGACTTTTGTTCTATGCTTTGAGTAGATTCATGCCATGCCTTGTTTTGCTATTATAAGTTCCTGTAGCATGCTGTTTTCTTGCTCTGAACATTGCTTCCTGATGCTGATTCTGCCATGTTCAGTATTTTCCCAAGTCTGTGAAGCTGATATATTTTGCACTTTTGCCATACCTGTTTGGACCTGTTATGGTGTGAATTAGCCGTAGCTCAGTGTTCATCTTTTGTCAAGAATCTTGAGTAGATCACTGCCATGTGCTTTGTTGGTACGTTTGGGTGCAGTAGCTTAATTTCTTGTTGCTTGCTATGTGGCGTCATGCTGTTAATGGCAGATTTGTGCCATTCTTGTTTTGCTTGTCATTTGCAAACCGTGCATCCGATTCCGGTGATCTTTATATCGATTTCAACTGAAATCATCTCACCTTTCCAGCGGAATACTTGGTTTGCCAATTTGATGCCTGGTTCATCATTTTCCTTCCGGAGCACGCATATGCATTGCATCTCACATCTCGCATATCATGCCATGTTTTGCATCATGTTGCTTGTGCATTGCACCGTGATTTATTGTGGTTCCATTGTTTGTGTTCTTGCCTTGGGTAGAGCCGGGAGACGAGGACGTGAACGAGGAACCTGTTGAGAACGCTTACGAGGATCAAGCTTTCGACAACTCTGAGAACCTTGCAGGCAAGATGACCATACCCTCGAAATCACTTCTATCTTTGCTTGCTAGATGCTCGTTCTTTTGCTATGCCTATGCTACGATGCCTATCACTTGCTATATCATGCCACCCATATTGCCATGTCAAACCTCAAACCATCCTTTCCTAGCAAACCGCTGATTGGCTATGTTCCGCTTGCTCAAATTTCTCTTATAGCGTTGCTAGTTGCGGTGAAGATGAAGTTTGTTCCTTGTTGAACATGGAGATGTTGTTCCTTGTTGGAACATGTTTACTTGTTGGGATATCACAATATATCTGCTATAATTAATGCATCTATATACTTGGTAAAGGGTGGAAGACTCGGCCCGATGCCCGGTGTTTTGTTCCACTCTTGCCGCCTTAGTTTCCGTCATCTACCGGTGTTATGTTCCTTGATTTCGCGTTCCTTACGGTTGGGTGATTTATGGGACCCCTTGACAGTTCGCTTTGAATAAGACTCCTCCAGCAAGGCCCAACATTGGTTTTGAAGGAAATATGCCCTAGAGGCAATAATAATGTTATTATTTATTTCCTTATATCATGATAAATGTTTATTATTCATGCTAGAATTGTATTAACCGAAACATAATACATGTGTGAATACATAAACCTCAGAGTGTCACTAGTATGCCTCTATTTGACTAGCTCGTTAATCAAAGATGGTTATGTTTCCTAACCATGAACAAGGAGTTGTTATTTGATTAACGGGATCACATCATTGGTTGAATGATCTGATTGACATGACCCATTCCATTAGCATAGCACCTGATCGTATAGTTTGTTGCTAGTGCTTTTCTTCATGACTTATACATGTTCCTATGACTATGAGATTATGCAACTCCCGCTTGCCCGAGGAACACTTTGGGTGCTACCAAACGTCACAACGAATCGGGTGATTATAAAGGTACATTACAGGTGTCTCCGAAGGTACATGTTGGGTTGGCATATTTCGAGATTAGGATTTGTCACTCCGATTGTCGGAGAGGTATCTCTGGCCCTCTCGGTAATGCACATCACATAAGCCTTGCAAGCATTGCAACTAAATGTGTTAGTTGTGAGATGATGTATTACGGAACGAGAAAAGAGACTTGCCAAGAATCGAGATTGAACTAGGTATTGGATACCCACGATCGAATCTCGGGCAAGTAACATACCGATGACAAAGGGAACAACGATGTTTGTTATGCGGTCGACCGATAAAGATCTTCGTAGAATATGTAGGAACCAATATGGGCATCCAGGTTCCGCTATTGGTTATTGACCGAGAATGGTTCTAGGTCATGTCTACATAGTTCTCGAACCCGTAGGGTCCGCACGCTTAAGGTTTCGATGATGCTTATATTATGAGTTTATGAGTTTTGATGTACCGAAGGAGTTCGGAGTCCCGGATGAGATCGGGGACATGACGAGGAGTCTCGAAATGGTCGAGACGTAAAGATCGATATATTGGACGACTATATTCGAGTTCGGAAAGGTTCCGAGTGATTCGGTATTTTTCGAGTACCGGTAGTTACGGGAGAAGTAATGGGCCTTGATGGGCTTTAGTGGGAAGAGGAAAAGGCTGCTGCGCCCCTCCCTCTAGTCCGAATTGGACTAGGGAAAGGGGCCGCCACCTTCCTACTCCTCCACTTCCTTCTCCCTTCCTCCCCTACATGGAAGGATTCCTAGTTGGACTAGGAAGGGGAATCCTACTCCCGGTGGGAGTAGGACTCCCCTGGCGCCAAACATAGGGCCGGCCTCCTCCCTCCCTTGCTCCTTTATATACGGGGGCAGGGGGGCACCCTAGAACACACAAGTTGATCGATTAGATCGTTCCTTAGCCGTGTGCGGTGCCCCCTTCCACCAGATTACACCTCGATCATACCGTAGCGGAGCTTAGGCGAAGCCCTGCGTCGGTGGAACATCATCATCGTCACCACGCCGTCGTCCTGACGGAACTCACCCTCGACACTCGGCTGGATCGGAGTTCGAGGGGCGCCATCGAGCTGAGCGTGTGCAGAACTCGGAGGTGCCGTGTCGTTCGGTACTTGGATCGGTTGGATCGGGAAGAAATACGACTACTTCCTCTACGTTGCGTCAACGCTTCGTTGCTGGTCTCACGAGGGTGCGTGACAACACTCTCATCTCGTTGCTATGCATCACCATGGTCTTGCGTGATCGTAGGAAAATTTTTGAAATTACTACGTTCCCCAACAGGTTTTACTATTTGCCACCTAAGCGTTTTTCCCCCAGGTTTTCGCGAGCCCGAGGGTCATCTTTATTTTAACCCCGGACCAGTGCTCCTTCGAGTCTGGCCCGAATCGAGCTACTCTGCGGGCCACCACGGGGAAACTCGAGGCTTGGTTTTACTCGTAGCTAGTCTCATCCGGATGTGCCCTGAGAACGAGATATGTGCAGCTCCTATCGGGATTTGTCGGCACAATCGGGCGGCTTTGCTGGTCTTGTTTTATTGCTGTCGAAATGTCTTGTAGTCCGGGATTCCGAGACTGATCGGGTCTTCCCGGTAGAAGGAATATCCTTCGTTGACCATGAGAGCTTATAATGGGCTAAGTTGGGACACCCCTGCAGGGTATTATCTTTCGAAAGCCGTGCCCGCGGTTATGAGGCAGATGGGAATTTGTTAATGTCCGGTTGTAGAAAACCCGAAGTTGACCTTAAATAAAATACATCAACCGCGTGTGTAACCGTGGTGGTCTCTTCAAGGCGGAGTCCGGGAAGTGAACACGGTGTTGGAGTTATGTTTGACGTAAGTAGTTCAGGATCACTTCTTGATCACTACTAGCTTCACGACCGTGCTTGCTTCTCTTCTCGCTCTCTTTTGCGAATGTAGCCACCATATATGCTAGTCGCTTGCTGCAGCTCCACCTCACAACTCTGTCCTTCCTATAAGCTTAAATAGTCTTGATCTCGCGGGTGTGAGATTGCTGAGTCCCCGTGACTCACAGATTCTACCAAAACAGTTGCAGGTGCCGACGATGCCAAGATGATGACGAACTGAGCTCAAGTGGGAGTTCGATGAGGAACGTGGTCGTTACTATGTGTCTTTTCCCGATGATCGATAGTGGAGCCCAGTTGGGACGGTCGGGATCTGTGTAGCATTTGGGGTAGTCTTCTTTTATTTTGGTTCCGTAGTCGGACCTTGAGTGTAATCTGGATGATGGATGTTTATTTATGTATTGTGTGAAGTGGCAACTGTAAGCCAACTATGTATCTCTTTCCCTTATGTATTACATGGGTTGTGTGAAGATTACCTCACTTGCGACATTGCTTTCAATGCGGTTATGCCTCTAAGTCGTGCTTCGACACGTGGGAGATATAGCTGCATCGAGGGCGTTACAGGTTCACCATACATGCATGCTACGGGAATCACAAACTTAGAACAACTATTTCTCGAATTCACAACTAGCATAACTCTAATATCACCATCTTCCTATCTCAAAACAATTATCAAGTATCTAACTTCTCTTAGTATTCAATGACTTAATAATTTTTATCTTGGATGCCTATCATATTAGGACTAAATTTGTAACCAAAGAAAATTACCATGCTGTTCTAAAAGACTCTCAAAATAATATAAGTTAAGCATGAGAGATCAATAATTTCTATAAAATATAACCACCACCGCGCTCTAATAGATATAAGTGAAGCGCTAGAGCAAAATTGTTTAGCTCAAAAGATATAATTGAAGCACAAAGAGTATTCTAATAAATTCTGAATAATGTGTGCCTCTCACAAAAGATGTGTACAGCAAGGATGATTGTGGTGAACTAAAAAGTAAAGACTCAAATCATACAAGACGCTCCAAGCAAAACACATATCATGTGGTGAATAAAAATATAGCTCCAAGTAAAGTTACTGATGGACGAAGACAAAAGAGGGGATGCCTTCCGGGGTATCCCCAAGCTTAGGCTTTTTGATTGTCCTTAGATTTTACCTTGGGGTGCCTTGGGCATCCCCAATCTTAGGCTCTTGCCACTCCTTGTTCCATAATCCATCAAATCTTTACCCAAAACTTGAAAACTTCACAACACAAAACTTAACAGAAAATCTCGTGAGCTCCATTAGCGAAGGAAAACAAAACACCACTTCAAGGTACTGTAATGAACTCATTCTTTACTTATATTGTTGTTAAACCTACTGTAATCCAACTTCTCTATGGTTCATAAACTCCATTACTAGCCATAGATTCATCAAAATAAGCAAACAACACACGAAAAACACTATCTGTCAAAAACAGAACAGTCTATAGTAATCTGTACCTAACGCAAACTTGTGGAACTCCAAAAATTCTAAAATAAATTGCTGGACGTGAGGAATTTATCTATTAATCATCTGCAAAAATAATCAACTAAATAGCACTCTCCAGTAAAAAGTTGAAGCTAATCTCGTGAGCGCTAAAGTTTCTGTTTTTTATAGCAAGATCAAAAAGACTTCACCCAAGTCTTCCCAAAGGTTCTACTTAGTAAAAACACTAAATAAAACACAAAAACACATCTAACCAGAAGCTAGATGGATTATTTATTCCTAAACAGAACCAAAAAGCAAGAAACAAAAATAAAATTGGGTTGCCTCCCAACAAGCAATATCGTTTAACGCCCCTATCTAGGCATAAAGGCAAGGATAGATCTAGGTATTGCCATCTTTGGTGTTGGGAAAAAAAAGAGAAAATTTATTATCTATAGCATTTATATTTCTATTTTGAGAAAGCACGTGGCCATCAATGGTGGAAGAAAGATTAAGCACGCTACGGAAATTTGCATCTAAGCTAGCTTTCATCCCTTTGAATATTCCATTTTGGTAAAAGCACAAAAGAGAGGTGGATTCAACTTTCTCACTCATAGGGTGCCCAAATATAGTTTTCATCTTTTCATAGGTATCTATGGGATCCCCTTCAAGAAAACCCTCTTCAAAAATAGAATCTAAAACTTGCTTGAACGAAGCGGGCAACCCAACATAAAAGCTTTTTAGGTATATCTCAATTTGATATTGGGGCACATAGCTAGCTCGGATCCTTAAAAGACTATCCCAAGCGTCTTTCAAAGACTCATCAAGTAAATAACGAAAAATTCCGGGATCATCTTCATCGAAATTATTCAAACCCTCATTGATAACCCTTGTAGGTATTTCCATAGCATCATTATTTATGAGCTTAGAGAGGACAGAGGGACTATCCAAAGTATTAAAACCATGGAGAGAGCCCTTAGCCCTTTTTGATCCAGCCATGGCACAAGAAAAACAATGGGAAAGAGGAGAACGGAAAGAGAGGCTGAATAAAACAGCAAGGGTGAGGTGGGGGAGAGGAAAATGAGAGGCAAATGTCAAATAACGTAATGCGAGGGATAAGAGTTTGTGATACTTGGTATGTCTTGACTTGTGCGTAGACTCCCCGGCAACGGCGCCAGAAATGGCTCGTTGACGAGAGATCAAATCTTTACTTGACTTGGTGTAAGCCTCCCCGGCAACGGCGCCAGAAATCCTTCTGGCAACCTCTTGGAGGATGTGTTGGTTTTTCCCTTGAAGAGGAAAGGGTGATGTAGCAAAGTAGCGTAAGTATTTCCCTCAGTTTTTGAGAACCAAGGTATCAATCCAGTAGGAGGCCACACGCAAGTCCCTCGTACCTACACAAACAAATAAGAACCTTGCAACCAATGCGATAAAGGGGTTGTCAATCCCTTCACAGCCACTTCCAAAAGTGACATCTGACAGAGATGATAATATTTTTGGTGTTTTTATAATAAATATTGAAAGTAAAGATTGCAAAGTAAAATAGATTGGAAACTTATATGATGGAAAGTAGACCCGGGGGCCACAGGTTTCACTAGTGGCTTCTCTCAAGATAGCATAAGTATTACGGTGGGTGAACAAATTACTGTCGAGCAATTGATAGAAAAGTGCATAATTATGAGAATATCTAGGCATGATCATGTATATAGGCATCACGTCCGTGACAAGTAGACCGACTCCTACCTGCATCTACTACTATTACTCCACACATCGACCGCTATCCAGCATGCATCTAGAGTATTAAGTTCATAAGAACAGAGTAACGTATTAAGTAAGATGACATGATGTAGAGGGATAAACTCATGCAATATGATATAAACCCATCTTTTTATCCTTGATGGCAACAATACAATACATATCATTTCCCCTACTGTCACTGGGATCGAGCACCGCATGATTGAACCCAAAGCTAAGCACTTCTGCCATTGCAAGAAAGATCAATCTAGTAGGCCAAACCAAACTGATAATTCGAAGAGACTTGCAAAGATAACCAATCATACATAAAAGAATTCGGAGAAGATTCAGATATAGTTCATATGTAATCTTGATCATAAACCCACAATTCATCGGATCTCGACAAACACACCGCAAAAAGAGTTACATCGAATAGATCTCCAAGAAGATCGAGGAGAACTTTGTATTGAGATCCAAAGAGAGAGAAGAAGCCATCTAGCTAATAACTATGGACCCGAAGGTCTGTGGTAAACTACTCACACATCATCGGAGAGGCTATGGTTTTGATGTAGAAGCCCTCCGTGATCGATTCCCCCTCCGGTAGAGCACCGGAAAAGGCCCCAAGATAGGATCTCACGGGTACAGAAGGTTGCGGTGGTGGAATCAGGTTTTCGTGGTGCTCCTGGATGGTTTCGGGGTACGTAGGTATATATAGGAGGAAGAAGTAGGTCGGTGGAGCCACGAGGGTGGTGGGCGCGCCCAGGTGGTAGGTGCGCCCCCTGCCTCGTGGCCTGCTCGTTGATTACTTGACGTCCACTCCAAGTCCTCTGGATCACGTTTGTTCCGAAAATAACTCTCCTGAAGGTTTCATTCCGTTTGGACTCCGTTTGATATTCTTTTTCTGCAAAACACTGAAATAGGCAAAAAAACAGCAATTTGCACAGGGCCTTGGGTTAATAGGTTAGTCCCAAAAATAATATAAAAGTGTATAAATAAGCCCATTAAACATCCAAAACAGAATATATAATAGCATGGATCAATCAAAAATTATAGATACGTTGGAGACGTATCATATATATATCAGGATCTTTCCAACACACTGTGCTTGCCAAAGGATAAAATATAAAAAGGAAAGGTGAAGATCACCATGACTCTTGTATAGGGTATAAGACAAGAATAAAAGATAGGCCCTTCACAGAGGGAAGCAGAGGTTGTCATGTGCTTTTATGGTTGGATGCACGAAATCTTAATGCAAAAGAAAGTCACTTTAAACTGCCACTTGTGATATGGACCTTTATTATGCAGTCCGTCGCTTTTATTGCTTCCACATCACAAGATTGTATAAAGCTTATTTTCTCCACACTAATAAATCATACATATTTAGAGAGCAATTGTTATTGCATGCAACAATGACAACTTACTTGAAGGATCTTACTCAATCCATAGGTAGATATGGTGGACTCTCATGGCAGAACTGGGTTTAAGGATATTTGGAAGCAGAAGTAGTATCTCTACTTGGTGCAAAGAATTTGGCTAGCATGATAGGGAAAGGCAAGCTCAACATGTTGGATGATCCATGGCAATATACTTTATTTCGGATATAAGAAAACATAACCCACTACATTGTCTTCCGTGTCCAACATCAACCTTTTAGCATGTCATATTTTAATGAGTGCTCACAATCATAAAAGGTGTCCAAGATAGTATATTTATATGTGAAAACCTCTCTTTCTTTATTACTTCCTATTAATTGCAACGATGACCAAAACTATGTTTGTCAACTCTCAACAACTTTTATTCATCATACTCTTTATATGTGAAGTCATTACTCTCCATAAGATCAATATGATCTCTTTTATTTCTTTTTATTCTTTCTTTTATTCCCTCAAGATCATATCAAGATAGTCAAGCCCTTGACTCAACACCAATCTTTATTATATACAGCTCACAGACTCGATTACATAGAAGGATCATGAAGCAAAACTCAAAACTAAATCATACTAAAACTTTATTCTACTAGATCAAGATATTACCAAAATGATCGAACTAAGAAAAACGGTAAAGATAGGAGTGTGATGGTGATACGATACCGGGGCACCTCCCCCAAGCTTGGCAGTATCAAAGGGGAGTGCCCATACCAGATACTTGGTTCTCCTTTGCTGGTGAAGAAGATGGTGGAGTTGTTGATGATGTAGATAATTGTGCCTTCAGCTTTTTCATATTGTACTTGAGAAGAGCAATTTCCTCCTTCAAATCATCAACCTCAGATTCCAGCTTCAAAATCTTGTCACATAAATACCCTTCGCTTTTCTGCCAAAAACGCGAAGGAATTGATCGGTTGTTAGACAGTTTAGCCCTCTTAGGGAGACTAGACTACTTGAACTTCACGTGCATATCCCCAGGTTGAGGTAGAGGAACATCCTCCTCCTCTGAACTTGAATCATTGATCCTCCTCGAATGAGCATCCTCTTCATCGTTCGTAGTTCGACCACAAGGAGATAGGTCCCCATAGGTCTTTGGGTCAGCAATGAGATGTGTGACATAGCTCTCTCCGTCGGAGTCTTGAGATGACATATTACTCTAAATCTGCAACAGAAATAGCTCAAAACAAAAACAGAGGATATTTGCATGGTACGGTGGTCAAAACCTTCGGGAGATTATATAATAAATTTTTACCGACCAAAAGAAGTATCGTGCAAGAAAACGGAGTACGGAGGGCACACGAGGTGCCCACGAGGCAGGGGCGCGCCCTCCACCCTCGTGGACGCCTCGTGTCCTCTTCGGACTACTTCTTATTTTCCTATTTTCTTAAATATTCCAAAACGGAGGAAAATTGCCATTAGAACTGTTTTGGAGTCGGTTTACTTACCGTACCACTTACCTATTCCTTTTGAGTCCAGGCGTTAAGAAAGTGTCCCTTATGTATTCCTCCGGGGTTACGGTTTCAATAACATTGGTTTCAACATTTATAGGATTACCTGAGATGTAATGTTTGATTCTTTGTCCGTTCACCACCTTCGGATTTGTGCCCTCGAAGTTGTTGATTTTTATGGCACCAGAATGATAGACCTCCTCGATAACGTAAGGACCTTCCCATTTAGAGAGAAGTTTTCCTGCAAAAAATCTTAAACGAGAGTTGAATAGCAACACATAGTCACCTACATTAAACTCATGCTTTTGTATCCTTTTGTCATGCCATCTTTTAACTTTTTCTTTAAACAGTTTGGCATTCTCATAGGCTTGAGTTCTCCATTTATCAAGTGAGCTAATGTCAAATAGTCTCTTCAGACCGGCAAGTTTAAAATCATAGTTGAGCTCTTTAGTGGCCCAATATGCCTTATGTTTTAGTTCAAGAGGTAAGTGACATGCTTTTCCATAAACCATTTTATACGGAGACATACCCATAGGATTTTTATATGCAGTTCTGTAGGCCCATAAAGCATCATCAAGTTTCTTGGACAATTCTTTCTAGATCTATTAACAGTCTTTTGCAAAATTAATTTGAGCTCTATATTACTAAGTTCTACTTGACCACTAGACTGCTTGTGATATGGAGATGCAATTCTACGATTAACATCATACTTAGCAAGCATTTTACGAAAGGCACCATGAATAAAATGTGAACCACCATTAGTCATTAAATATCTAGGGACTACAAAGCTCAGAAAAATAACTTCTTTAAGCATCTTAATAGAGGTGTTATGATCAGCACTACTAGTTTGAATAGCTTCCACCCACTTAGTAACGTAATCAACAACAACTAAAATATGTGTATGCCCATTAGAGGAAGGAAACGGTCCCATATATTCAAAACCCCAAACATCAAATGGTTCAATAACAAGTGAATAGTTGATAGGCATTTCTTGATGTGTACTAATATTACCAATTCTTTGACATTCATCACAAGACAAGACAAACTTACCAGCATCCTTGAAGAGAGTAGGCCAATAAAAACCGGATTGCAATACCTTATGTGCAGTTCAATCTCCAGCGTGGTGTCCTCCATAAGCCTCGGAGTGACACTTGCGTAGGATATGTTCCTGTTCATGCTCAGGTACACAACATCTAATAACACCATATACTCCTTCTTTGTAAAGGTGTGGGTCATCCCAGAAGTAATGCCTTAAATCATAGAAAAACTTTTTCTTTTGCTGGTATGTGAAACTAGGTGGTATAAATTTAGCAACAATGTAATTAGCATAATCAGCATACCATGGAGCAGTACAAGAAGCATTTATGAGAGCTAATTGTTCATCAGGGAAGCTATCATCAATAGGTAGTGGGTCATCAAGAACATTCTCTAACCTAGACAAGTTGTCTGCAACGGGGTTCTCAGCTCCCTTTCTATCAATAATATGCAAATCAAATTCTTGTAGCAAGAGAACCCATCTAATAAGTCTAGGTTTAGCATCTTTCTTTTCCATAAGGTATTTAATAGCAGCATGATCAGTGAGAACAGTTACTTTAGAATCAACAATATAAGGTCTGAACTTATCACAAGCAAATACAACTGCTAAAAATTCTTTTTCAGTAGTAGCATAATTTCTCTGGGCACTGTCTAGAGTTTTACATATTGAATAACATTTAATTTCTTATCACCACTTTGTCCTAGAACAACACCTACATCATAATCGCTTGCATCACACATATCAAAGGATAAATTCCAATCAGGTGGCTAAACAATAGGTGCAGAAATAAAAGCTTTCTTAAGTATTTCAAATGCTTTTACACAATCATCATCAAAGACAAAAGGAACATCTTTTTGTAAGAGGTTAGTCAGAGGCCTAGAAATTTTTGAGAAGTCTTTAATGAACCTCCTATGAAAATCGGCATGACCAAGGAAACTTCTTATACCTTTGATGTCCTTAGGACACGGCATCTTTTCAATAGCATCAACTTTAGCTTTATCAACTTCAATACCTCTTTCAGAAATTTTATGCCCCAAGACAATACCTTCATTAACCATAAAGTGGCACTTCTCCCAATTCAAGACAAGATTAGTTTCTTCACATCTCTGCAAAACTCGATCAAGGTTGCTCAAGCAATCATCAAAAGAAGTTCCATATGCGGAGAAATCATCCATGAAAACCTCAACAATCCTTTCACAAAAATCAGAGAATATAGCCATCATGCATCTTTGAAAGGTAGCAGGTGCATTACATAAACCAAAAGGCATACGTCTATAAGCAAAGGTAAGGGCAAGTAAAAGTAGTCTTTTCTTGATCCTCTTTTGACACAGGTATTTGAGAGAAACTAAAATAACCATCTAGAAAGAAAAAATGCGTATGTTTGGATAATCTTTCTAGCATTTGATCAATATAAGGTAAAGGGTAATGATCCTTTTTAGTAGCTTTATTTAATTTGCGGAAATCAATTACCATTCTATAACCTGTAATAATTGTTTGTGGGATCAATTCATCTTTATTATTAGGAACAAAGGTAATACCTCCCTTTTTAGGGACACAATGGATAGGACTTACCCACTGACTATCAGCAACGGGATAAATTATGTCTGCTTCCAGAAGCTTTAGTATTTCTTTTCTTACCACTTCTTTCATCTTAGGATTTAACTGTCGTTGGTGATCAACAACCGGTTTAGCGTCTTTCTCCAATTTTATTTTGTGCTGGCATAAAGTGGGACTAATGCCCTGATCATCAAGAGTATATCCAATAGCAGCACGGTGCTTCTTCAGAGTTTTCAATAATTTCTTTTCTTCATGCTCTGAAAGGTTAGCACTAATAATAACATGATATATCTTTTTTTCATCAAGATAAGCATATTTAAGAGTATCATGTAATGGTTTAAGCTCAAACATGGGATCACCCTTGGGTGGAGGAGGATCCCCTAGGATTTCAACAGGCAAGTTGTGTTTCAAAATAGGTCCCTGTTTAAAGAATACTTCATCTATTTCCCTTCTTTCATTCATAAACATATCATTTTCATGGTCGAGCAAATATTGTTCTAAAGTATCATTAGGAGGCACAACAATAGAAGCAAGACCAATAATTTCATCCTTACTAGGAAATTCTTTATCATGGGGTTGTCTACGAAATTTAGCAAAATTAAACTCATGAGACATATCCCCCAAACCAATAGGAACAACATCCTTTTTGCAATCTATCCTAGCATTAACAGTATTCAACAAGGGTCTACCAAATATAACGGGACAAAAGTTATCTTGTGGAGAACCAAGAATAAGAAAATCAGCAGGATATTTAACTTTCCCACACAAGACTTCAACATCTCTAACAATCCCAACTGGTGAAATAGTGTATCTATTGGCAGGATTAATTGTAACGTCAATTTCCTCTATCTCAGCGGGTGCAATATCATGCATAATTTCTTTGTATAAAGAATGAGGAATTTCACTTGCACTAGCACCCATATCACATAAGCCATGATAGCAATGATCTCCTATTTTAACAGAAATAACAGGCATGCCTACAACCGGTCTATGTTTATTTTTAGTATCAGGTCTAGCAATTCTAGCAGCTTCGTCACAGAAGTAAATAACATGCCCATCAATATTATCGGCCAAGAGATCTTTAACCATAGCAATACTAGGTTCAACTTTAATTTTCAGGCGGTGTAGGTGTTCTAGTGTTACTCTTACGAACCACAGTTGAAGCTTTAGCATGATTGAGGGAGTCCTGGATTAGGGGGTGTCCGGATAGCCGGACTACCATCATCAGCCGAACTATCAATTGCCGGACTATCATCATCGACCGGACTCCAAGACTATGAAGATACAAGATTGAAGACTTCCCCCCGTGTCCGGATGGGACTTTCCTTGGCGTGGAAGGCAAGCTTGGCGATCGGATATGTAGATCTCCTACCATTGTAACCGACTCTATGTAACCCTAGCCCTCTCCGGTGTCTATATAAACCGGATGGCTTTAGTCCGTGGACTACAATCACAACAACCCTTACAATCATACCATAGGCTAGCTTCTAGGGTTTAGCCTCCTTGATCTCGTGGTAGATCCACTCTTGTAAACATCCACAATATCAATATCAATCAAGCGGGGCGTAGGGTTTTACCTCCATCAAGAGGGCCCAACACAGGTAAACATCGTGTCCCTTGTCTCCGTTACCATCCGCCTAGACGCACATTCGGGACCCCCTACCGAGATCCGCCGGTTTTGACACCGACATTGGTGCTTTCATTGAGAGTTCCTCTGTGTCGTCACCGATGGGCTTGATGGCCTCTTCAATCAACAACGACGCAGTCCTGGGTGAGACCTTCCTCCCCGGACAGATCTTCGTATTCGGCGGCTTCGCACTGTGGGCTAACTCCCTTGGCCATCTAGAGCAGATCGAAGCTACGCCCACGCCGTCGAGTCAGGTTTGAAGCCTAAACTTCACGGCCGATATCCGCGGGACTTGATCCTCGATGGATCTGAGCCGCAGCCGAAGCGTGCCAGCTGTCGCGATGGGCATGACCTAACTCGCCGCGGACAGCACCTTGAGGTCAAGCACCGGATCCGCTCCGACTCATAGTCCGGAGCCGATCGCTCGAATCGAGGATGATGGCTGGACACCGCCGGGAGCCGCAATTCCTCTGGCGATGGAGCGAACACTTACCTTGTCCCACGTAAAACCCATGACTCCGAGGTGCGGACTCCTGCGGACTCGAACCTCCTGCGCCCTGCCACCGAATCCGATTGGGCGCCGATCATGGAATTCACCGCCGCGGACATCTTTCAGCACTCGCCCTTAGTGATATCATAAATTCATTGAAGCATCTCTCGCTATCCGGAGAGCCCTGGCCGAACTACGGCCAGGACGGTTGGGACGCGGATGACGAAGAAATTCAGATCCCACCCACCACCCACTTCATAGCCACCGTCGACGATTTAACCGACGTACTCGACTACGACTTCGAAGACATCGACGGTATGGCCGACGATGCCGAAGACTACCAAGAACCAGTGCCTACAGGACACTGGAAAACCACCTCGTCATACGACATATACATGGTGGACACCCCAAAAGATGGGGACGGCGAAGAAGCGTGAGGCCGATTCCTTAAAGAAACAGCCCAAGCGCCGACGTCGTGGCGCCGCTCTAAATCCGACACGGCGAATGGAGATTCCTGCACGGAGATAATAACACCCCGAAAGTGCGAAGACAACTCCCTCCAAAGACGATCCAGCGCGGGAGGCGGAAGAAAGCCCTCGGGAGAGGCGGCGATGAAGAGGTCGAGGATGACAATTACTTACCTCCCTCCGGAGACGAGGAAAGCCTCGGCGACGCATTTAATTCGTCGTGCCCGAGGATCCCGTCGAACAAGAGCGTTTTAGACGCAGGCTAATGGCCACGGCAAACAGCCTAAAGAAAAAGCAACAACAGCTTCAAGCTGATCATGACCTACTGGCCAACAGATGGACCGAGGTCCTCGCGGCCGAAGAGTATGAACTCGAACGCCCCTCCGAAAGTTACCCAAAACGCAAGTTGCTCCCCCGATTAGAGGAGGCAGCATCACCAGCGCATAATACGGCAGACCGACCACCTCGTGGCCGCGATAGAGAGGCGTGCAAGCCCTCCACCAAAACCGTACCCCGGCATCGCTCTAAAAGCAGGAAGCCACGGGGGAACGCGCGGACTTGCGAGATATATTGGAGGGCAAGGCAAGACAATCCAGATCTATCTATGGATCACGTGGACGCCCCACGACCCACGACGAATACCTTCGCACCGGATACAACTACTCCGGTCGGTCCGAACACAGCAGACAAGGCTCTCTCGAGCTACGTCGCGATATTGCTCAATACAGAGGCGCCGCACACCCACTATGCTTCACTGACGAAGTAATGGATCATCAAATCCTCAAGGGTTCAAACCCGTTAATATCGAATCCTCGATGGCACAACAGACCCCGCGGTCTGGATTGAGGATTATCTCCTCCATATACACATGGCCCGCGGCGACGATCTTCACACCATCAAATATCTCCCGCTCAAGCTTAAAGGACCAGCTCGGCATTGGCTTAACAGCCTGCCCGCAGAGTCAATTGGATCTTTGGGAAGACCGGAAGCCGCATTCCTCGACAACTTCCAGAGGCACGTGTAAAGCGACCACGGACGCAGATGACCTAAGCCACATAATCCAGCAGCCAAACGAATCGGCCAGGCAATTCTGGACACGGTTCTTAACAAACAAAAATCAAATCGTCGACTGTCCGGATGCAGAGGCATTCGCTGCTTTCAAACATAACATCCGCGACGAGTGGCTGGCCCGGCACCTAGGACAGGAGAAGCCGAAATCTATGGCAGCCCTCACATCCCTCATGACCCGCTTCTGTGCGGGAGAGGATAGCTCGCTCGCTCGCAGTAACAACCTCAGCAAAAACGCTGGCAGTCCGGATACTAAGGACCGCAATGGCAGGTTGCGTCGAAACAAAAACAAACGCCGCATTAACAGCGACAGCAATGAGGATAAGGCAGTTAACGCCGGATTCCGAGGCTCCAAACCCGGTCAATGGAAGAAGCCATTCAAAAGAACCACTCCGGGCCTGTCCAATCTGGACCGAATACTCGACCGCTCTTGTCAGATACATGGAACCCCCGAAAAGCCAGCTAACCACACCAACAGAGATTGTTGGGTATTCAAGCAGGGAGGCAAATTAATCGCCGAAAACAGTGACAAGGGGCTACACAGCGATGACGAGGAAGAGACCCGGCCTCCGAACAACAGAGGACAAAAGGGATTCCCCCCTCAAGTTCGTACGGTAAACATGATATACGCAACGCGTATTCCCAAGAGGGAGCGGAAGCGTGCACTAAGGGACGTATACGCGATGGAGCCAGTCGCCCCAAAATTCAACCCATGGTCCTCTTGCCCGATCACCTTCGATCGAAGAGACCATCCAACCAGCATCCGCCATGGCGGATTCACCGCATTGGTTTTAGACCCAATCGTTGATGGATTTCACCTCACGAGAGTCCTTATGGACGGCGGCAGTAGCCTGAACCTGCTTTATCAGGATACAGTGCGCAAGATGGGCATAGACCCTTCAAGGATTAAACCTACAACGACGACCTTCAAAGGCGTCATACCAGGTGTCGAGGCCAATTATACAGGCTCAGTTACACTGGAAGTGGTCTTCGGATCCCCGGATAATTTCCGAAGCGAGGAGTTAATCTTCGACATAGTCCCGTTCCGCAATGGCTATCACGCTCTGCTCGGACGAACCGCGTTTGCAAAGTTCAACGCGGTGCCACATTATGCATACCTTAAGCTCAAGATGCCAGGCCCTCGTGGAGTCATCACGGTCAATGGAAACACGGAACCCTCCCTCCGAGCGGAGGAACATACAGCTCTCTCGCGGCGTACAGAGCAGCCTTTTAAGGCAATTCTCGAGTCCGGCCGTTAAACAACCGGACACGACCAAACGCGCCGAGCAACATCAACCAATACCACAGCGCGTTCCGTGCATCGCCAGAGCAATGCGGCCCCAACCCCAGCCCTCGCAAAATTGCAAGACAAACTCTCGCGTACATAATTACATACGGAGATACCATGGGCATAGGGGAAGGGCACAACCACAACAGACCAGTGCGGTTCGACCACACTAGGGGCTCCCAAGTGTCGCTCTTTTTGTTTTATTTTTCTTTTTATACAGAACTCAGTCCGTGGCGAACCGGCGAACTCATGATGCAACAGCCAGGATGGACAAAGGCCATGATTTAACACTCGGTGGTCTCCATCACGAGCATTAAATTTGTTAAAATACAACATTCATGGCCTACCCTCGGAGGGAGACGCCTTTAATTCGTCAATCCCTTGCTTTCCGCACTATTTGTATCATTCCGCATCGATAGCATATCTTCTCGAATAAAATGCAGCACTTTTGCCTATAATTGCATTACTTTTTATATATATATATATATATATATATATATATATATATATATATATATATATATATATATATATATATATATTCATTTACGACATGTTGCACCCGTGCATCTTGGTACGGCCAAATACACCAGGGGCTTATGTCCTCCGTTTTATGGTGTGATAAAGTCCGCAACACTTTCACAAGTGCGGCACCCCGAACTTATAGCATTATATGAATCGGCTCCGAATCATGTCTTGGGTCAATAGTTGGGTTTGCCCGGCTCCCATGTTTGGCACCTTACGTTTTCGTTCTATCGGCTAAGGTAGCACTGGGAGAACCACTGCGATTGCGCCGCGGTTGAGCCGGGTTAACGCCTCAGTGGAGAAAGCTAAAACTGACCGACATGATAGGGCGTGAGACTAGTCGCTGTTCGAGAGGTCCTTTCGGGTCCTTAAAGACCTACGCCGCTTCGAGCGAAGTTCGGATTATGTCCGATGAAGGCGTGATAGCGCCCCAATTCGGTCTTCGAATACTAGGGGCTTCACCGAAATTTAAAATTATAGAATTCTATGGCTAAGTGAGAGTGTTCAAGCACTATAAGTCCGGTTGCCTGTTCGTTGTGTTGGCGCCTCCTAGATGGACCCAAAATGGGAACAAGAGTGCTCAAGTTTATCCCTAACACCCCAAAGACTCGTGGCATGGGGGCTGAAGCCGACGACTTGCCATCTCTCGATTTAATAAGCGGCCGCATAGAAGGTAATATTTTAAATTAAACAAGCGTTGCTTAGCGCATATGAACAAAGTTTTCAGCGCACAGGATAACACATTGCGAATTCACTCAATAATTACATCCACAGGGCACTCATCCGCAATCTTGCGGGCACCCTTGAGGACAGCCTTATAGTAAAGTTCGGGCGTCGATGCTCCTTGCCGGTGTGGCGCGTCGCTGATTAGCTTCTCCGCATCCAGCTTGCCCCAATGCACCTTTTGCGCGGGCAAGGGCCCGACGAGCACCTTCAATACAAAGCGGAGCGCTTGATAACCTCCACCCGAGGGCACGCATCCACCAGCCGTCGACGAGGCCGAAGTAGCTCCAGTGCATGGCCTCTCCGGCCACAACGGACTATGAGCCCCTTCATGGCCTACTCGGCCACCTTGTGAAGCTCGACCAGCTGCTTCACTGGTCGCTAGGGGCACCGGATGGCGGCCTCGACATCTTGTGACCGAAGACCTTCTCCGTTGAGCTCCCTCCTCGGCTCGGTAGAATCGGCGGCATCGAGACACGCTCTGAGGCAGATCTGCAAGCGCCTCGAGAGCCCCGAATCGGGTAAGTATCACGTAATTTACATTCACATGCTTGCTTTGCATGAAAAATGCCTTACCGCGCTATCTTCTTCATCAATTCAACCTCTGAAGGGACTTATGGGCCTCGGCCTTGGCGGTTTTAGCACTTTCGAGAGCGAGGCAAGCTCGGACTCTCGAGTCTTTGAGTCACGCTCCAAACTCTCATGCTTTTCCATGAGAGCCTGGAGCTCTTGCCGAACCACCGCCACCCTCGCCTCTTGCTTTTCTCGCTCTGCCTGTTCCGTGGCCGCATTGCGTTCGGCCGCGGACACGGCCTCATTCAGGGCCGCCACCTCGTTCGTGGCCCCTGCAGTACCCGTGTTATCCTTGTTATTTTTTGTCGCAACCTAAATCCTTTTCTGTAAGGTACAAACTCAAAGTGGTGTTGCTCACCTTCCTTGTCTTGGAGCTGCTTCCTGGCGCGGCCGAGCTCTTGCCCGGACCACTCAAGCTCCTGCTTCAACGCACCGACCTCCGCAGCCATCGGTCTGGCGAGAGGTCAGCGCGCAGCCTGCAACCCATATTGACATAATTTTTAGCAACCCTGCGTATATCTTTTTAGATCCTCATCCGGCTTTTCTTTCCGAACACGAATCGAGCATCGGGGCTCTGTCTATGCGGTATTACATTGCATATTTTAACTTCTTACCTCAAAGCACGATAGAAGGCTATTGCGAGGCTTCGGTCAGCCCGCCTTTGGCAAGCTGCACCTTGAATCACCGCACTCATAATAGTGCGGTGTTCTTCCTCGATGGAAGCGCTCTGCAGCGCCTCAACAGGTTACCCGGCGCCTCGGTTGGGCCGGAAGCCGCCCGGCGTCACGGTCTTTCCCTCGTTCGAAGGGCGCGGCGGACTCCGGAACCACTGCGGGTTCCGTTGTGAGTCCGCGCGAAGTCCGGAGGGCGCCTTGTGGCGCCTCGAGCCTCCCCGATGGGTCCCTTCGGGATCCCACCTCGGCGTCTTCAGCGTCGCGAGGTGGGCGGTCGGGATGGAGTCTACATCCGGCGAAGCCAACGACCCGCTTCGATGAAGCGGGGAGATCATCACCGGCGGACTACAGGCGGTATGCGGCATTAGAATGACACTATGTGGCGTGAAAAGAAATTATAAATCATTCAGGAATCCGGATGCTTACGATCTCGCGAGAGGCCTGGCCCTTGAAGGCCATTCTTCCTCGCCAACGTTGATGTTGGCGGAGCTGTCGAGGGAATAGTCCTTCCCTCTTGGACCCTTCGCCTCCCCAGTTGGGGAAGCCTTCCTCTTCCTCTCTCCTCCTCCGAGAGAGTCCTCTCCTCCTCCTCATTTTCATGGGAGGAGTCAGCCCCAGTCGTCGGACACCTGAAAACGGGCACTCTTCGAGCACCCGTGGCCTCCTTCTTGGCCTTCTTCTCCGGCACCACGTGCGGTGCGGAACCAGCAGCCTCGCTAGACGGCGTCTCTGGATTTTCGGCATAGGGCCGGACGGTAATCTGCTCCGCCTTCTTCATCCAGTCTGTCAAAGGAAAAGGGAACTTAAAACCCGCATAGAGTCAAACTATGAAAACAAGTGTCCCGTAAAGGGTAGAATCACTTACCTCGTCGGCTGGCGCTGCGGCGAAATCCATGATCTTCCGTCGCGGATGCGGGGCCGGCGCCCTTGAACAGCACCTTCCAGCGCCGTGCGTTGTGTCGAAGAGCTTGTTCAGCGCTGGTGCTGTTCGGATCGAACTCCCATAGATTGAATGCCCGCTCTTGGCATGGGAGAATCCGGACGAGCATGACTTGGACCACGTTAACCAACCCGAGCTTCTTCACTAGCTTCTTGATACAGTCAGAGTCCCGTGAGCTCCTTCAAACTACCCCACAAAGCCCTTCTCTTTCCGGAGGTGAGCTGCGTGGGGATACCAGATCTAAACTTCGGGGCCGCCGCCCATTTAGGGTCGCGCGGCTCGGTGATATAGAACCACCCCGATTGCCACCCTTGACGGATTCCACGAAGGCCCTTGAACCAAAGGACGTTGGGCATCTTGCCCAACATGGCGCCTCCGCACTCCGCTTGAATGCCCTTCACTACCTTGACTTGACATTGAAAGTCTTGAGCCACAAGCGAAGTGGGGCTGGATGCGAGGAAGGCCTCGCACACGACGATAAACGCCGAGATGTTGAGGATGAAGTTGGCGCCAGATCATGGAAATCAGGCCGTAGTAGAACATGAGCCCCGGACAAAGGGGTGAAGTGGAAAGCCCAGTCCATGGAGGAAGTGGGAAAGAAAGACAACCCTCTCATGGGGCACAGGGGGTGGGGATGAGCTGCCCTCGTCGGGCAGCCGGTCTGTGATGTCGCCGGAGAGGTATCCGGCGCCAAGCGGTTTGGCGATTGCTCCTCCTTAGCGGTGGAGGCCAACCATTTACCTCCGCTCCGGACATGGTCGGAGAAGGTTGAGACGAGATCTTGTGAACTTGGGCGCTGGAGCTCGAGTCTTGGAGTTGGATAAGCAAAGGAGGAAGAAGGCGTGGGTGAGAAGGTGAATCCTTATCCCTTATATGGGCGGGCGAAGTCTTACGCGTCCCCCACCGGCTGGTAAAACTCCCTTATCTCCCAAGCATCACCATCAATGGCGCGTTGGGTTACCCACGCCCGTATTGATGAGAATCCCGGATTAAGGGAAACACGATCTCCGCTTGACAAGGCGTGCCAAGAAACCGCTTCGCTAAATGCGCTGAGGTGGTAAAGTAAAAACAATTCGAGAAATGGCTTGGTAGTGGTGTGACGTCATGCCACGGAAAACGTCGACAGATTGAACTTGTGTATATATTATTATTCTCTCTGATGGAATGTGGAATTTATTTTGCGAGCGGACACTATCCCGGTGTTCACAATCTTCTATCATTTGGAGGAGGAACCCGCCTTGCAATGCCAAGCAATATACACGCCGGACTTATCGTCATTGAAGCCTGGTTCAGGGCTCTTGAGGAGTCTGGATTGGGGGTGTCCGGATAACGGACTACCATCATCAGCCGAACTATCATTTGCGGACTATCATCATCGACGGACTCCAAGACTATGAAGATACAAGATTGAAGACTTCCCCGTGTCCGGATGGGACTTTCCTTGGCGTGGAAGGCAAGCTTGGCGATCTGGATATGTAGATCTCCTACCATTGTAACCGACTCTATGTAACCCTAGCCCTCTCCGGTGTCTATATAAACCGGATGGCTTTAGTCCGTGGGACTACAATCACAACAACCCTTACAATCATACCATAGGCTAGCTTCTAGGGTTTAGCCTCCTTGATCTCGTGGTAGATCCACTCTTGTAAACATCCACAATATCAATATCAATCAACCAGGACGTAGGGTTTTACCTCCATCAAGAGGGCCCGAACCTGGGTAAACATCGTGTCCCTTGTCTCCTGTTACCATCCGCCTAGACGCACAGTTCGGGACCCCCTACCCGAGATCCGCCGGTTTTGACACCGACAATGATCCTTTATTCTAACAGGGAAAGGTGGTTTCTCAATATAAGCAGTAGGAACAACAGGATCAACATTATAAGTGATAGTATTTTCTTCAACTTTAATAGGTGCAACTACTTTTACTTCAGTGGGAGGACTATATTTAAACCACTTCTCCTTAGGGAGATCAACATGAGTAGCAAAGGATTCACAACAAGAAGCTACTATCTCAGAGTCAAGTCCATATTTAGTGCTAAATTCACGGAAATCATCGGTATCCATAAAAGATTTAACACAATCAAACTTAGGTGTTATACCTAACTCCTTACCTTCGTCGAGATCCCAATCTTCAGAGTTGCGTTTAATTCTTTCCAATAAATCCCATTTGAATACAATAGTATTCATCACAAAAGAGCCAGTACAAGAAGTATCGAGCATGGAGCGATTATTGAGAGAAAGCCGAGCATAAAATTTTTTAATACTCTTGAGAGCTCATGATTGGGGCGTGGATATAACATTGACTTAAGCCTCCCCAAGCTTGAGCAATGCTTTCTCCTTCGCGAGGCCAAAAATTATATATATAATTGCGATCACGATGAACAAGATGCATAGGATAAAACTTCTAATGAAATTCCAATTTCAATTGGTTGTAGTTCCATGATCCCATATCATCACATAGCCTAAACCATGTCAATGCCTTTCCCTTCAAAGATAAAGGGAAGACCTTCTTCTTGATAACATCCTCGGGCATACCTGCAAGCTTAAATAATCCACAAACTTCGTCCACATAGATTAGGTGCAAATCGGGATGTAATGTTCCATCACCTGTGAAAGGATTAGCTAGCAGTTTCTCTATCATACCCGAAGGAATTTCAAAGTAAAAAATTTCAGTAGGTTGAGGAGCAACTCTTTCCTCTACTGATCGGGGTGAAGATACCCCGAACAAGCCCCTCAAAGGATTATGTTCCATAATAGCAAGTTCAGTAAATTTTTCAGCACACTATATAAATTTTTCCTTACCAAATTCCACCTACCAAAGGCGCTTCATCCCTGGCAATGGCGCTAGAAAAGAGTCTTGATGACCCACAAGTGTAGGGGATCTATCATAGTCCTTTCGATAAGGTAGGGTGTCGAACCCAACGAGGAGCAGAAGGAAATGACAAGCGGCTTTCAGTAAGGTATTCTCTGCAAGCACTGAGATTATCGGTAATAGATAGTTTTGTGATAAGGTAATTTGTAACAGGTAACTAGTAAAGAAAGTAAACAAGGTGCAGCAAGATGGCCCAATCCTTTTTTTAGCAAAGGACAAGCCTGGACAAACTCTTATATAGATAAAAGCGCTCCCGAGGACACATGGGAATTATCGTCAAGCTAGTTTTCATCACGCTCATATGGTTCGCGTTCGTTACTTTGATAATTTGATATGTGGGTGGACCGGTGCTTGGGTACTGCCCTTTCTTGGACAAGCATCCCACTTATGATTAACCCCTATTGCAAGCATCCGCAACTACAAAAGAAGTATTAAGGTAAACCTAACCATAGGATGAAACATAAGGATCCAAATCAGCCCCTTACAAAGCAAGTCATAAACTATGGTTTAAGCTTTTGTCACTCTAGCAACCCATCATCTAATTATTACTTCCCAATGCCTTCCTCTAGGCCAAAACAATGGTGAAGTGTCATGTAGTCAACGTTCACATAACATCACTAGAGGAGATACAACACACATCTCATCAAAATATCGAACGAATACCAAATTCACATGAATACTTATAGCAAGACTTCTCCCTTGTCCTCAGGAACAAACGTAACTACTCACAAATCATACTCATGTTCATAATCAGAGGTATATTAATATGCATAAAGGATTTGAACATATGATCTTCCACCAAATAAACCAACTAGCATCAACTACAAGGAGTCATCAACACTACTAGCAACCCACAGGTACCAATCTGAGGTTTTGGGACAAAGATTGGATCAAGAGATGAACTAGGGTTTGAGAGGAGATGGTGCTGGTGAAGATGTTGATGGAGATTGACCCCCTCCCGATGAGAGGATCATTGGTGATGACGATGGTGATGATTTCCCCCTCCCGGAGGGATGTTTCCTCGGCAGAACAGCTCCGCCGAGCCCTAGATTGGTTTCACCAAGGTTCCGCCTCGTGGTGTCGGAGTTTCGTCCCGAAAGCTTGCTTATGATTTTTTCCAGGGTAAAAGACTTCATATAGCAGAAGATGGGCACCGGAGGCCTGCCAGGGGGCCCACGAGGCAGGGGGGCGCACCCAGGGGGTAGGGCGCGCCCCCACCCTCGTGGATGGTGGGTGGCCCCCCTCTGGTTGGTTCTTTCGCCAGTATTTTTTATTAATTCCAAAAACTGCCTCCATGAAGTTTCAGGACTTTTGGAGCTGTGCAGAATAGGTCTCTAATATTTGCTCTTTTTCCAGCGCAGAATTCCAGCTGTCGGCATTCTCCCTCTTCATGTAAACCTTGTAAAATAAGAGAGAATTGTCATAAGTATTGTGACATAACGTGTAATAACAGCCCATAATGTAATAATTATTTATATAAAAGTGTTGGGGAACGTAGCAGAAATTCAAAATTTTCCAACGTGTCACCAAGATCTATCTATGGAGAAACCAACAACGAGGGGAAGGAGAGTGCATCTACATACCCTTGTAGATCGCTAAGCGGAAGCGTTCAAGTGAACGGGGTTGATGGAGTCGTACTCGTCGTGATTCAAATCACCGATGATCCTAGTGCTGAACGGACGGCACCTCCGCGTTCAACGCACGTACAGCCCGGTGACGTCTCCCATGCCTTGATCCAGCAAGGAGAGAGGGAGAGGTTGAGGAAGACTTCATCCAGTAGCAGCACAACGGCGTGGTGGTGGTGGAGGAGCGTGGCAATCCTGCAGGGCTTCGCCAAGCACCTAAGGGAGAGGAGGAGGTGTCACAGGAGGGAGGGAGGCGCCAGGGCTTCAGGTGTGGCTTCCCCTCCCTCCCCTCCCTTTATATAGGTGCAAGAGAGGGGGGAAGGGCGCAGCCTTGCCCCTTCCTCCAAGGAAGGGGTGCGGCCAAGAGGGGGGGAGGAGTCCATCCTCCCCAAGGCACCTCGGAGGTGCCTTCCCCCCTTTGGACTCTTCCCTCCCCAAGTCTCCTTGGTGCATGGGCCTCTTGGGGCTGGTGCCCTTGGCCCATATGGGCCAAGGCGCACCCCCTACAGCCCATGTGCCCCCAGGGCAGGTGGACCCCGGTGGACCCCGGACCCCTTCGGCACTCCGGTACAATACCGATAATGCGCAAACTTTTCCGCGACCAAAATAAGACTTCCTATATATAAATCTTTACCTCCGGACCATTCCGGAACTCCTTGTGACGTCCGGGATCTCATCCGGGACTCCGAACAACATTCGGTAACCACATACAAACTTCCTTTATAACCCTAGCGTCATCGAACCTTAAGTGTAGACCCTACGGGTTCGGGAACCATCTTGATATGACCGAGGCGTTCTCCGGTCAATAACCAACAGCGGGTCTGGATACCCATGTTGGCTCCCACATGTTCCACGATGATCTCATCGGATGAACCACGATGTCAAGGACTCAATCGATCCGTATACAATTCCCTTTGTCTAGCGGTATTGTACTTGCCCGAGATTCGATCGTCGGTATCCGATACCTTGTTCAATCTCGTTACCGGCAAGTCTCTTTACTCGTTCCGTAACACATCATCCCGTGATCAACTCCTTGATCACATTGTGCACATTATGATGATGTCCTACCGAGTGGGCCCAGAGATACCTCTCCGTCACACGGAGTGACAAATCCCAGTCTCGATTCGTGCCAACCCAACAGACACTTTCGGAGATACCTGTAATGCACCTTTATAGCCACCCGATTCGTTGTGACGTTTGGTACACCAAAGCATTCCTACGGTATCCGGGAGTTGCACAATCTCATGGTCTAAGGAAATGATACTTGACATTAGAAAAGCTTTAGCATACGAACTACACGATCTGTGCTAGGCTTAGGATTGGGTCTTGTCCATCACATCATTCTCCTAATGATGTGATCCCATTATCAATGACATCCAATGTCCATGGTCAGGAAATCGTAACCATCTATTGATTAACGAGCTAGTCAACTAGAGGCTTACTATGGACATGGTGTTGTCTATGTACCCACACATGTATCTGAGTTTCCTATCAATACAATTATAGCATGGATAATAAACGATTATCATGAACAAGGAAATATAATAATAACTAATTTATTATTGCCTCTAGGGCATATTTCCAACAGTCGCCCACTTGCACTAGAGTCAATAATAGTTCACCTCGCCATGTGATTAACACTCACAGGTCACATCGCCATGTGACCAACATCCTGAGAGTTTACTAGTTCACATCATCATGTGATTAAGACTCAATGAGTTCTGGGGTTTGATCATGTTTTGCTTCTGAGAGAGGTTTTAGTCAACGGATCTGAACCTTTCAGATCCGTGTGTGCTTTGCAAATTTCTAGGTCATATTATAAATGCTGCTTCCACGCTCCATTTGAAACTATTCCAAATGGTTGCTCCACTATACGTATCCAGTTTGCTATTCAGAGTCATTCGGATAGGTGTTAATGCTTGCATCGACGTAACCCTTTACGCCGAACTCTTTATCACCTCCATAATCGAGAAACATGTCCTTATTTACTCCAAGGACAATTTTGACCGCTGTCCAATGATCCGTTCTGGATCATTCTTGTACCCTTGACCGACTCATGGCAAGGCACACTTCCGTGCGGTACACAAGATAGCATACTATAGAGCCTATGTCCGAAGCATAGGGGCGACCTTCATCCTTTCTCTCTTTTCTGCCGTGGTTGAGCTTTAACTCTTAACTTCATACCTTACAACTCAGGCAAGAACTCCTTCTTTGACTGATCCATCTTGAACACCTTCAAGATTATGTCAAGGTATGTGCTCATTTGAAAATACCATTCAGCGTTTTTGATCTATCCCCATAGATCTTGATGCTCAATGTTCAAGTAGCTTAATCCAGGTTTTCCATTGAAAAACACCTTTCAAATAACCCTGTATGCTTTCCAGAAATTCTACATCATTTCTGATCAACAACATATACTCATCAGAAATTCTATAGTGCTCCCACTCACTTCTTTGGAAATACAAGTTTCTCATAAACTTTGTATAAACCCAAAATCTTTGATCATCTCATCAAAGCGCACATTCCAACTCCGAGATGCTTACTCCAGTCCTTAGAAGGATCGCTGGAGCCAGCATAACTTTTAGCATCCTTAGGATCGACAAAAACTTTCTGATTGTATCACATACAACCTTTCCTTAAAACTGGTAAGGAAACTCGTTTCGACATCCATCTGCCAGATTTCATAAATGCAGCTAATGCTAACATGATTCCGACGGACTTAAGCATCGCTACGGATGAGAAAATCTCATCGTAGTCAACTCCTTGAACTTGTGAAAAACTCTTCGCCACAAGTCGAGCTTCATAGACGGTGACATTACCATCCACTTCCGTCTTCTTCTTAAAGATCCATTTATCTCAATGGCTTGCCGATCAACGGGCAAGTCCACCAAAGTCCATGCTTTGTTCTGATACATGGATCCTATCTCGGATTTCATGGATTCTAACCATTTGTTGGAATATGGGCCCACCATTGCTTCTCCATAGCTCGCAGGTTCATTGTTGGCTAGCAACATGACATTCAAGACAGGATCACCGTACCACTCCGAAGCAATACGCGTCCTTGTCGTCCTACGAGGTTCGGTAGTGACTTGATGTGAAGCTTCATGATCACTATCATAAGCTTCTACTTCAATTGATGTAGGTGCCACAGGAACTTCATGTGCCCTGCTACACACTGGTTGAAGTGATGGTTCAATAACCTCATCAAGTCTCCACCATCCTCCCACTCAATTCTTTCGAGAGAAACTTTTCCTCAAGAAAGGACCCGTTTCTAGAAACAATCCCTATTGCTTTCGGATCTGAATTAGGAGGTATACCCAACCGTTTTGGGTGTCCTATGAAGATGCATTTTATCCGCTTTGGGTTCGAGCTTATCAACCTGAAACTTTTTCACATAAGCGTCGCAGCCCCAAACCTTTAAGAAACGACAACTTAGGTTTCTCCAAACCATAGTTCAAACGGTGTCGTCTCAACGGAATTACGTGGTGCCCTATTAAAGTGAGTGCGGTTGTCTCTAATGCCTAACCCATGAACGATAGTGGTAATTCGATAAGAGACATCATGGTACGCACCATATCCAATAGGGTGCAACTATGATGTTCGGACACACCATCACACTATGGTGTTCCAGGCGATATTAATTGTGAAACAATTTCCACGGTGTCCTAATTGCGTGCCAAAGCTCGTAACTCAGATACTCATCTCTATGATCATATCATAGACATTTTATCCTCTTGTCACAATGATCTTTAACTTCACTCTGAAATTACTTGAACCATTCAATAATTCAGACTTTGTGTTTCATCAAGTAAATATACTCAACATCTACTCGAATCATCTGTGAAGTCAGAACATAACGATATTCACTGCATGCCTCAGCACTCATTGGACTGCACACATCAAAATGTGTTACTTCCAACAGGTTGCTACCTTGTTCCATCTTACTGAAACCGAGGCTTTTCCGTCATCTTGCCCATGTGGTATGATTTGCATATCTCAAGTGATTAAAAATCAAGTGAGTCCAAACGATCCATCTGCATGGAGTTTCTTCATGCGTATACATCAATAGACATGGTTTGCATGTCTCAAACTTCTCAAAAACGAGTGAGTCCAAAGATCCATCAACATGGAGCTTCTTCATGCGTTTTATACCAATATGACTTACATGGCAGTGCCACAAGTACGTGGTACTATCATTACTATCTTGTATCTTTTGCCATGAAAATGTGTATCACTACGATCGAGATTCAATAAACCATTATTTTAGGTGCTAGACCATTGAAGGTATTATTCAAATTAACAGAGTAACCATTATTCTCCTTAAATGAATAACCGTATTGAGACAGACATAATCCAATCATGTCTATGCTCAACGCAAACACCAAATAACAATTATTTAGGTTTAACACCAATCTCGATGGTAGAGGGAGCGTGCGATGCTTGATCATATCAACCTTGGAAACACTTCCAACACGTATCGTCAGTTCACCTTTAGTTAGTCTCCGTTTATTCCGTAGCTTTTGTTTCGAGTTACTAACACTTAGCAACCGAACCGGTATCTAATACCCTGGTGCTACTAGGAGTACTAGTAAAGTACACATTAACATAATGTATATCCAATATACTTCTATCGACCTTGCCAGCCTTCTTATCTACCAAGTATCTAGGGTAATTCTGCTCCAGTGGTTGTTCCCCTTATTACAGAAGCACTTAGTCTCGGGTTTGGGTTCAACCTTGGGTTTCTTCACTTGGGCAACAACTGATTTTCCGTTTCATGAAGTGTCCTTCTTGCCCTTGCCCTTCTTGAAACTAGTGGTTTCACCAACCATCAACAATTGATGCTCCTTCTTGATTTCTACTTTCGCGGTGTCAAACATCGTGAATACCTCAAGGATCATCATATCTATCCCTGACATGTTATAGTTCATCACGAATCTCTACCAGCTTGGTGGCAATGACTTTGGAGAAACATCACTATCTCATCTGGAAGATCAACTCCCACTCGATTCAAGTGATTTTTGCACTCAGACAATCTGAGCACAAGCTCAATGATTGAGCTTTTCTCCCTTAGTTTGCAGGCTAAGAAAATCGTTGGAGGTCTTATACCTCTTGACGTGGGCACGAGCCTGAAATCCCAATTTCAGCCCTCGAAACATCTCATATGTTCCGCGACGTTTCGGAAAACGTCTTTGGTGCCTCAACTCTAAACCGTTTAAATGAACTATCACGTAGTTATCAAAACGTGTATGTCCGATGTTCGTAACATCCACAAACGACGTTTGGGGTTCAGCACACTAAGCGGTGCATTAAGGACATAAGCTTTCTCTGTCCGCATAATCGCCATCGTCAACTTTCAACTATATTTTCTAGGAACATATCTAAACAAGGAACTAAAGCGCGAGCTTCGACATAATTTGCAAAGATCTTTTGACTATGTTCAGGATAATTAAGTTCATCTCATGAACTCCCACTCAGATAGATATCCCTCTAGTCATCTAAGTGATTACATGATCCGAGTCAACTAGGCCGTGTCTGATCATCACGTGAGACGGACTAGTCATCATCGGTGAACATCTTCATGTTGATCGTATCTACTATACGACTCATGCTCGACCTTTCGGTCTCTTGTGTTCCGAGGCCATGTCTGTACATGCTAGGCTCGTTAAGCTAACCTAAGTGTTCTGCGTGTGTAAATCTGGCTTACACCCGTTGTATGTGAACGTAAAAATCTATCACACCCGATTATCACGTGGTGCTTCGAAACGACGAACTTCCGCAACGGTGCACAGTTAGGGGGAACACGTTCTTCAAATTTTAATGAGGGATCATCTTATTTACTACCGTCGTTCTAAGCAAATAAGATGCATAAACATGATAAACATCACATGCAATCAAATAGTGACATGATATGGCCAATATCATTTTGCTCCTTTGATCTCCATCTTGAGGGCTCCATGATCATCATCGTCACGGCATGACACCATGATCTCGATCATCATGATCTCCATCATCGTGTCTTCATGAAGTTGTCTCGCCAACTATTACTTCTACTACTATGGCTACCGGTTAACAATAAAGTAAAGTAATTACATGGCGTTGTATAATGACACGCAGGTCATACAATAAATAAAGACAACTCCTATGGCTCCTGCCGGTTGTCATACTCATCGACATGCAAGTCGTGATTCCTATTACAAGAACATGATCAATCTCATACATCACATATCATTCATCACATTCTTCTTGGCCATATCACATCACATAGCATACCCTGCAAAAACAAGTTAGACGTCCTCTAATTGTTGTTTGCATGTTTTACGTGGCTGCTATGGGTTTCTAGCAAGAACGTTTCTTACCTACGCAAAACCACAACGTGATATGTCAATTGCTATTTACCCTTCATAAGGACCCTTTTCATCGCATTCGATCCGACTAAAGTGGGAGAGACTGGCACCCGCTAGCCACCTTATGCACCAAGTGCATGTCGTCGGTGGAACTGTCTCACGTGGAGTGCGTGTAAGGTCGGTCCGGCCGCTTCATCCCACAATACCGTCGAAACAAGATTGGACTAGTAACGGCAAGCATATTGAACTAAATCAACGCCCACAACTACTTTGTGTTCTACTCGTGCAAAGAATCTACGCAATAGACCTAGCTCATGATGCCATTTGTTGGGGAACGTGCAGAAATTCAAAATTTTCCTCGTGTCACCGAGATCTATCTATGGAGAAACCAGCAACGAGGGAAGGAGAGTGCATCTACATACCCTTGTAGATCGCTAAGCGGAAGCGTTCAAGTGAACGGGGTTGATGGAGTCGTACTCGTCGTGATTCAAATCACCGATGATCCTAGTGCGGAACGGACGGCACCTCCGCGTTCAACGCACGTATAGCCCGGTGACGTCTCCCATGCCTTGATCCAGCAAGGAGAGAGGGAGAGATTGAGGAAGACTCCATCCAGCAGCAGCACAACGGCGTGGTGGTGGTGGAGGAGCGTGGCAATCCTGCAGGGCTTCGCCAAGCACTGCGGGAGAGGAGGAGGTGTCACAGAGGGAGGGAGGCGCCAGGGCTTGGTGTGGCTTCCTCCTCCCTCCCTTTATACAGGTGCAAGAGAGGGGGAAGGCGCAGCCTTGCCCCTTCCTCCAAGGAAGGGGTGCGGCCAAGAGGGGGAGGAGTCCATCCTCCCAAGGCACCCTGAGGTGCCTTCCCCTTGGACTCTTCCCTCCCCAAGTCTCCTTGGCGCATGGGCCTCTTGGGGCTGGTGCCCTTGGCCCATATGGGCCAAGGCGCACACCCTACAGCCCATGTGGCCCCCAGGGCAGGTGGACCCCGGTGGACCCCGGACCCCTTCGGCACTCCGGTACAATACCGATAATGCTGCGAAACTTTTCCGCGACCAAAATAAGACTTCCTATATATAAATCTTTACCTCCGGACCATTCCGGAACTCCTTGTGACATCCGGGATCTCTGTCCGGGACTCCGAACAACATTCGGTAACCACATACAAACTTCCTTTATAACCCTAGCGTCATCGAACCTTAAGTGTGTAGACCCTACGGGTTCGGGAACCATCGCACATGACCGAGGCGTTCTCCGGTCAATAACCAACAGCGGGATCTGGATACCCATGTTGGCTCCCACATGTTCCACGATGATCTCATCGGATGAACCACGATGTCAAGGACTCAATCGATCCCGTATACAATTCCCTTTGTCTAGCGGTATTGTACTTGCCCGAGATTCGATCGTCGGTATCCGATACCTTGTTCAATCTCGTTACGGCAAGTCTCTTTACTCGTTCCGTAACACATCATCCCGTGATCAACTCCTTGATCACATTGTGCACATTATGATGATGTCCTACCGAGTGGGCCCAGAGATACCTCTCCGTCACGGAGTGACAAATCCCATCTCGATTCGTACCAACCCAATGACACTTTCGAGATACCTGTAATGCACCTTTATAGCCACCCGATTACGTTGTGACGTTTGGTACACCAAAGCATTCCTACAGTATCCGGAGTTGCACAATCTCATGGTCTAAGGAAATGATACTTGACATTAGAAAAGCTTTAGCATACTGAACTACGATCTGTGCTAGGCTTAGGATTGGGTCTTGTCCATCACATCATTCTCCTAATGATGTGATCCCGTTATCAATGACATCCAATGTCCATGGTCAGAAACCGTAACCATCTATTGAGTAACGAGCTAGTCAACTAGAGGCTTACTAGGGACATGGTGTTGTCTATGTACCCACACATGTATCTGAGTTTCCTATCAATACAATTATAGCATGGATAATAAACGATTATCATGAACAAGGAAATATAATAATAACTAATTTATTATTGCCTCTAGGGCATATTTCCAACAAAAAGCATGATGGAAAATGGACGTATCATTGTTCACAAAGGTAGCCAAGGAGGATAAATACCGTCAACTAGATAGTATCTGATGCGGAGCATCCTACGGACATCATCATATCAAGATCCCGTTTGGCAAGTGACACGTGTGACATCTACGTCACATACAGAGAGGCGAATCATCTCATTTACTGGTGCTCACTCGACCCCTTCAAAGATGGTACACTACTTGACACCCATCTCGTGTGCATGTATAGGTATTTGATACGTCTCCAACGTATCTATAATTTTTTATTGTTCCATGCTATTATATTATCAACCTTGGATGTTTTATATGCATTTATATGCTATTTTATATGATTTCTGGGACTAACCTATTAACCTAGAGCCCAGTGTCAGTTTCTGTTTTTTTTCTTGTTTTTGAGTATCGCAGAAAAGGAAAACCAAATGGAGTCCAATTGACCTGAAATTCAATGGAGATTGTTTTTGGACCAGAAGAAGCCCACGGAGTACCAGAGGTGGGCCAGAAGAGTCCCAAGGCCACCACGAGGGTGGGAGCGCGCCCTACCCCCTATGCGCGCCCCCTACCTCGTGGCCGCCTCGGGGACCCCCCTAACTTGTTCCCGACTCCAACACCTCTTATATAACCCCAAACTTCCAGAAAGAAACCTAGATCGGGAGTTCCGCCGCCGCAAGCCTCTGTAGCCACCAAAAACCAATCGGGACCCTGTTCAGGCACCCTGCCGAAGGGGGGATCCCTCACCGGTGGCCATCTTCATCATCTCGGCGCTCTCCATGACGAGGAGGGAGTAGTTCACCCTCGGGGCTGAGGGTAAGTGATAAGCCACAAGTATAGGGGATCAATTGTAGCCTCTTTCGATAAGTAAGAGTGTCGAACCCAACGAGGAGCTAAAGGTAGAACAAATATTCCCTCAAGTTCTATCGACCACCGATACAACTCTACGTAAGCTTGACTTTCGCTTTACCTAGAACAAGTATGAAACTAGAAGTACTTTGTAGGTGTTGTGGGATAGGTTTGCAAGATAATAAAGAACAAGTAAATAAAAACTAGGGGCTGTTTTAAGTA